>OW204030.1:14637797-15837797 GCA_934048045.1 Polygonum aviculare | reverse complement strand
TGTTTAGGCTTAACAAATCAACTCTCATCTCAATCTTTATGCAAAGTCTATTTTATCATTGAGACTTATATCACCAATCTCTCTACCTAGAGAAGTCAAAACACATCAATCTTCATAAGAACTTAGGCTCAATGAAATCTTCATAGAAGATTCCATTCGGCCGAGCTGTAATGGGGTTCGGTAATAACAATAGGTAAGGAGTTCTTTGGCCTTGTGGTGCTAAATCCGGGAATCAAACTCCTAAACACAACACTACAAATCAAAACAACTCACTTCTTCTCTTTTCAAACACATAACCAAACACTTCATCAAAGACACTCACACCCATCAATTTCTAACCCAAATTTCCATACTAAAACTTAGAAATACTAGGAATTCTTGGCTTTGCACTTAAAATATTTTTCTCTTCCTTTTTTTTCCTTTTTTTTCTTTCTCTTTTTTTTTCTTTTCATCAATTTTTCAACAATTTGCTATCCAAGCCAAGAATCATTTTTCATTACACTTCAACAAGTTGTTTTCTACCCTTTAATAATATCACCACTTTCAAACCCAACCCAAATGCACTCAACAAAACTTATTCCCAACACTCATCATCTAAGTTTAATTCCCGGAATAGGGTCAAGCTAATATAGTCTAGGGATAATTTTTGTGGAGCTTCAAACAAAAGGCTAAGGCTAGAACGGGGTTTCAAGCAAAGATAATTCAAGGTAGGAATGGAAGAACATAGGCTAAAAATATAAGTTCTTAATCACAATCAACATGCATGAACAATCTCATATCGGCTTACAGAAATAGATAACCATATCAATAACAAGAGATATATGCATAAAGAGAGCAAATTCACACAAACAAAGAAGAGGGAATCAATGATGTTTTCCCTATAAGGCCAAAATTGTCACTAGGTAAAAATTTGTTGGATTGCAATTACTTTCAATCAAAACACATATGCTCAATTTCATCACAAGTCTCATTCACAATCAAGAGCAATTTCTCAAAAACTTGGGCTAAACTATCCAATTATGCCAAAGGAATTACATGACAAGCATGAAAATTAATTTTCATCATAGTACATCTAAGATAGAGTGCTCTTCTATCTTAAAACAAACAAGGAAGTAAATATTTGACATTTTGCAATTTTTTTGAATTTTTGACATTTTCTCAATTTTTTTGGATTTTTCAAGATTTTTTTTAAATCAAGGCAAACTACCAAACAAAGCAAACAAAGACTCAATTATGTACAATATGTGAGATTTCTTCTTCCCCACCCCATACTTAAATCATGCAATTTCCCCATGCATGAAAACATATGAAAAAGTAAAGAGAAAAGAAGAAGAAAACTTACAAAAACTCTTTGAAGCTTGAATTGGAGGTGAAGATGGTGTGCTGGCACGACCCTCTTTAGGGTCGAGATCGACCCCCCTTAGGGTCGATCTTGAGGGGTGTATGAAGGGGAGGCAGAGCAAAGGGGGGTCGTGATCGACCCTCATAGGGTCGATCCTGAGGGCTCATGTACCGCGTTTGAGTCATCTTTTCCCGTCCTTTTTGAGCTCGTGTTTTGCAATTTAGAGTCCTGCAAAAACATCACAAAAATCCTATTCCAAGCAAAATATATCCTAATCTAATCTAAGGAAGGTTAGAAGAAACAAAAATCTAGTCTAGAAATTGGAAAATCAAAAAAAGAAAAATAAAAAGGAAAAACTAATCTAGAAACCGGGTTGCTTCCCGTAAGCGCTTGTTTTACGTCATTAGCTTGACGAGAAGTTCCTTAGCTCAATCCCTATGATCGGACATCGTCAACGCTCTAAGTAACCTGTCAAAGTCTTGTGAAGACACCTCATGAAAGCATAAGTAGCATATTGGTAAATTGAGAACAAATAATATAGTTTTCAAAGATCGTTTCAACTTATCAAAAGCGCAAGAATAACTTTCGTGAGAAGGGTTAGAAGAAAACCAACTTGGTGCTTGTGGTGGCGCCTCACAATACTCAGCAAAGGGGTCCTTGTAGGTCCATAGCTCCTTGCGTCCTATCTTGAAAGAAAAATGATAGAATTTGTAGGCACCTTCAAGCCTAGGGACCATGATTGACTTAGGAAAGTCGAAAGGACCCACGGTGACGATCTTCATCTCTTCATGATTGACCCACTCTTTGATAGCATCCGGTGTCAATGAATGTCCAAACCCAACCACCTTTTCTTCACTTTCCTCCATGAGTGGGTTTGGTTTCAACATTGGTAGCAAAGACCCCGTCCATCCTTCATCCTCTTGGGCCTTAACCTCCTCAATTTCGCCTTCTCCTAGCAAGAGACTCTCATTCTCCACTTGGGTCTCGACTTTGTTTTTCTCAGCCTCTTGGGTCTCCTCTTCACAATTCTCTTTCAAAGTATTGTCGAAGCGGACCTCTACTTTCTCTTCACCACTAGAATATGATACGAGTCCCTTCTTAACATCTATGATACCTCCGGTCGTGATGAGGAATGATTGGCTTAGAATGAGTGGAGGACTTGACTCGGATAAAGGCTCAGTATGCTCAACGAAAGATTCCCTAGCCATCTTGGATGGGAAAGGAAGTGCCTTTGTTGACGAAGAAGAAGGAACAAACTTCAAGACTTCGGGAAGATGGTCGGCCACGACTTGATGATGGTGGGTGATGTCCTATTCCGTAGTGGGGAGGGGGTTGGTGTCGACCATGTGGGGGTCGGACACGACCTCCCCTGGGCTGGGTCGGTCTTCTTCATCCGCTGTCTTCTTACTCAAATCTTGCGCCGGCAACTTCTCTCCGCTCCTTGGATGACTGCGGCAATGTGGCCTCTCGGCTTCTCATCGGGGTGGCCCGGTAATTGCCCTTGAGGTTGTGGAATTTGAGCCGCTAGATCACCATGTTGGGAGTTGTCATCCTTCCTCCATGAGTCAAATTCTCTGTTTTGAACTCCATTAAGGTCGGACAAGACTTCATGGATTCCTTCCATGAGTTTCTTTCAGCCCTTGCACCCATGATGGTTGCTCTTCATAGCTAGGAGGTTCATAATAACCTCAGTTGGGATAATCATCACTCCTCCAATAGGGATCCCAAGTATAATTGGCCTCTTCAAATTGACTTGCATAAGTATGGTGTGGTTCATAATAACCCCAATTGGGGTAGGCTTGGGCTTCCCATTCTCTTTGACTTGCATAAACCTCGGCTTCTCTTTTTCTTTGGAGGTTTAGTACTTGAAGTTCAAGATCGGCCAACTTTCTTTCAAGGTCCTCAAAGGTCTCCATGGCTACATTAACCTAAGAACAAAAACAAAAACAAAACAAATCAAAAACACACAAAGGGTTTGGGCTAGTCCCTCACCCAAATATGAACCAAACTCGGCACTATTGCACACTCCCCGGCAACGGCGCCAATTTGTTGAAGGGTTTCTTGAACAAATAAATTTGTATTCAAGACCCCGATGCGTATAGCGAAGTCAGGATCATCCACGGGAGCGAGAGTAGTGCTAAGTTTAGTTGAAAAACTATGAAAAGAGCAAAAGAAACGCAAACAAATCAACTCAGGCTCGACCTGAAGTGGGTCGATCGCGACCCTAGATGGGTCGATCCTGAGAGCAGAAGAGGTACGAACGCACAAAAACACACAAGCAACGGTTCGAGCACGACATAGGGAGTCGGGATCAAGGAAAAATCACGAATTTCAATCAATATAAAAGGCAAATCCTAGGGCTAGGGCTACCACAACAACAACCATACATGCTTTTCAACAAGAATTCACAACTATCATGCCATCTAGATCATAGAAAAGTCAACTTTCGCAACCAATTCAAGCCATTCAATCAACTTTCGCAAATCAAACAACTTTCTACCTAACCTTCAACCTAGGAATATCAACTTTCGCAAATAATCCTATTTGATGTAATCAAGCAACTAACTTTTCACTTTCGCTAGGGTTAATTACAAGACATGTCTCAATTTTCACTAAGGATTAAGCACAAGATAGGTTAGATATGATCATCAAGCATTCAAGTCATGAATTCAAGTTTTAAACATGCATGATTGTGTTGGTTTTTTTTCCCAACCCTAGAACTTAAGAGGACTACTCACACATAGCAAAGAGAAACAAGGAAGAAGAAGAAGAAGACATGATCAAAACCAAACTAGAATTCAAGTTAAACAAAAGATCAATCTCACAAATTCTCAAACTTGCTCTCCAAGTCTTCTTCCTATCTCTCCAAGTCTTGATGATTAATTGATATCCCAAAGCATAAATAAAACTAAAGGTTCAACCTCCTTTTATAAAAGAAAAGGAGTCATAATCTAACTAGGAAACACAAAGAAACAACCTTCCTAAAATACAAATTAGGAAATCCTACAAGCAAATCCGGAATAAGGGAAGTCGGTGCCTAGGATCGACCCCCTTAGGGTCGATCTCGACCCCCCTCAGGGTCGATCCTGAGAGTGCTTTTTTCAGCTTCTTCTAACTTCTTCACTTGGCTCGAGCTCGACCCTATTTAGCTCGATCCCGGGGTCGGTTTCTTCACTTTTCCTCTTGATTTTGCTCCTCTTAGCTCTTCTCCTTAGCTTGTCCTCTCGATATCTTCCTCATAGCTTGTCCATCCTCTCTTAGCATTGCTCCAAACTCGTTTTCAAGCTCCAAAACACCTACAAAACGACACAAAAGTGTGTAGTTTCCGAATCTCAAGGAAATACGAAAACTTATGCAAAACGACTCAAAAACACATGACTCAAGCACAAAACACAACTCTAACTAACCTATCTAAACCCTAAAAATCTACCTAAAACGCGGACATCAGCTCCTCACTCAACAAACTTAGCTCCTTACACAAGAGCATGAGCGTCATTTGCCCATCCAAGTAATTGGCCTCTAGCTTCCGCTTGGAAGGCAAAAGCGCGCTTGAGGGTGGGAGATCGTTAGGTGAGCTCGTATTACCTCGAGTTGTCCCCTTCTTTCCTTCACCATCTCCACTTACCTTACTTACCTTCTTCTTGTCAAACTCCTCAGCCACCTGGGTAGGCGTCATGGGTTTGAGCACTATGGTCTTGCCATTGTGGGTGAAGGTAATCTGGTTGGTGAATCCATCATATGTGACCTTTCTATCGTATTACCATGGACAACCAAGCAAAATATGGCAAGCCTGCTGACTCAGACTAAATCGTTGTACCCAAAATCAAAGATAACCAAAACACACAAACTAAGTATAGTAAGCAAGCAAGGGATCGAACCCAAGAGAACTAGAGGTATCTAATCTAATATTTGTATCAACCAAGAACAAAGGGGGGATTTATGCAAGAGTTTCAATCACCAAAGTAAGAAAACAAGTCGATAGTTTCACAAGATCAATCAGAGTACTAAAGATAGGTTCATTCAACACTCCACTTTAAAAGAGTCGTTTGATCATTGATTCACACCAATTCCTTTTAATCCAATGGTTAATTCCAATCCTAATCTTGACTAATTTCCTGTCGACGGTCCAGGAAATACTTAACAATGATAGAGGACGCTCAAATCAATATTAGCATTAAGAACAAGGATATATAGGATGCATGCAAGAGAAATCATGCTACGAGTCAATTTCACAAGCAAACAATCAATTCTCTTCTTAAATCCTAGTTGCATAGACAACAGATCTAAGTTTAAGTTGTTTTCACATAATAGGTTTGTGCACGGTCCAAACCCGTCCCAACAATAGAAGATCAATCAATTCAATAGGTTAATTACTCCTAGAGAAACAATAAACAATCATGTAATTAAGCATACGAGAATCAATAATAACCAAAGGAATAGGAAAAGGATTTAGAATCTCACAAACTAATCAATCAAAGCTTCATTGATGAACAAACCCTAGAGAGGTTTAGTTCTCCATAATCTTCATAAAAACTCAGTTCTTCAAACAAAGGTTAAAAGATTACTAAAAACCTAAAGAGACTCCTTAAATAGCCCAAGGAACAAGCTCCACGAGATAGATAAGGAAAGAGGCAAAAGATAGAAAAGGAAACAAGATAGAAAGATTTCGGCTAGCTTCGGATCCGGCATCGTTGCGGTCGCGTCGCTCCCATCGCGCCCGCGCTTTTATGACAGAGAAGAACAAGTCGGTCTCGGTAGCCGCCGCGGTCGCGTCGGCCAGGCCGCGGTCGCGGTATCGGGACAGAACCTCTATGTCACTTCGGAGGCTGTTTTGACCATCTTCTACTTGGAATCTGACTTCGGTGTAAAATGATGAATTGAATCCCTTGAAGTTAGCTTTCCAATGGCACTGGAATCAGCTCAATCCGACCTCTATAGCTCAAGATATAACCTTTGCAAGCAAGTGGTGTCGGGAAGACAGCTCAAAACGCCTAAAAACTCTTGATTCTTGAATCCTTGTGTCTTCGGCCTAGATATTACAATTACACACAACTCTAACCTAAACACACTCAATATAGCCTTAAAATATAAGAGTTAGCCTATACAAAATAGACCGAATCACCTGCATAGGAACAACATCACAAAGAACAACATCCTCGTAATGCCCAAGTTTAATAGAAACATGCACTTGCTTGTTCACTCTAAGTTAACCACAATCGTTCATCCAATGCAAATTGTGTGTCTTGGGGTGTTGAGTTATAGATAATTTAAGTTTTTGTACCATTTCTAAACTATCAACGTTACAACAACTTTCACTATCTATTATCATATTAAAAACTTTACCCTTAATCAAGCATCGAGTATGGAATAGATTTTCTCTTTGGTTATCATCACAAGGGGCTGGTTTTATATGCATGTTACGCCTAGCAATTAAGGAGTCCCCTGATTCATAATCAATTTCATCATTAACATCATCTTCATGCAAATCATTAGGCTCATTTTCATGCAATTCATCATCTTCTTCCTCAGATTCATATTGGGCTAGATGATTAATTAGAAGAGTTTTCTTATTAGGGCAATCTTTCATCATGTGCCCTCTACCTTGGCACTTAAAGCACACATTATCCCTAGCTTTAGAAGAAGAGTTAGAGGTATTGCCCTTAGGAGCTACCGAAGCTCCATTATTGTTTCCCTTGTTGTAGAATGCCCTGTTGCTCGTGGGAGGCTTGGCTCGGCCAACTTGGTCACCATACGCGCCGGCTGTGCTTCTTCTCTCCTTAGAATTTGTGCCATCCTTCCCATAAGATGTGGCCTAGACACGGTTTCCCTCCATGAATTGGGCTGGTTGTCCATGCCTCTCCCTCCTTGGTTCCTGGATTTGAACTTTCTCTACTTTCAAAGCTAGATGGAAAAGGTCACTCATAGTAGAGTATTGAGTACAAATCAATTTCATTAGCTAAGTATGGATGCAGGATACGAAGATACCTCGCCATTGTGGTTTCTTCATCCTCAACCACAATGACCCTTACCATCGCCACTTTCATGGCGTTAAAGCACTCCTCGGCACTCATTGAGCCTTGCCTTAGGTTCTCCAACCTTTGCCTCAGCTCGCGTGCATAGTGTTGGGGCACAAACCGGCCTCTCATCAAGGCTTTCATTTGCTCCCTTGTGTTGATTGGTGGGTCAAGGGCTCGCCTCCTCTCCTTCACTTGGTTATCCCACCAGATTAGGGCATAACCATTGAACTCTAGGGTGGCGAGTTGCACCTTCTTTGCTTCGGGGAAATTGTGGCAATTCCAGACTTGTTCTATTTTGGTCTCCCACTCCATGTACACGTCGTGATCACATTTTCCCTCAAAGGAAGGTATCTTCATCTTCACCTTGCCAACACTGTCTTGTTCAGGCTCACGTGGCCTCCTTGGGCGCCTATCTCCCTCATCACGTCATGAGTAGTGTTCCCAAGCCTCATCCTCAAGGAACTTCTCATCAAACTCATCATAGCGCTCCTCACGTTCTTGGTTTCTTCTTTGTGCCTGAAATGCTTAGAAAATCATTAGTAGGACGAGTCCTCTCTGTTATGGGAGAGGGAAATTGATTAAGGGGCACTCTACGAGAAAAGATAACAGGAGGGTTACAATTTAGTCCCCTTCTAGTTTGTTGCTGTTGGTTGGATGTGGAGGCCAAGTTAGGATCCACGGCCTGGTTGTTTGTTGGATGAACATTCTGGTGGCCGTGGTTAGGGTCAACCGCCTGGGTGGAATGTGGGGACTGGGGGTCTTAGTGTTGATTAGATTCCAAGGCTAGCAAACGTCGAGTGATGGTCTCCATGCTAAAGTTAAGTGACCTCAGCATATTGAACACCTCGGGTGGAATAGGCTCCGAACTATGTGAAGTTTCCTCTTCCTGCGATATTGTAACAAACACACTAGAAGCAAACTCGTTAGGTTAGGATTAATCCAAAACAAGCTCGCTAGTGTTTCGCTTGCTCTCACTCTCTTGTGTGTGGTTGAGCTCGTTGTTTCAATCTGTTTTGAAAAGGTCAAATTCAAGCTTAGATTAGTGACAATACCACACGAGAAAAAGAGGTTGGAAGAGAAGAAATAAAAGAAGACTCGATTTATAAATAAGGATGAAATGGAAAGACAAGGAAGATATCAACCTAATTAAGCCCTTTTCACCGTGAATTCCTTAACCAAGTGGGACTAGGAATGGTTTGTTAGGTGAGGATAAGGGTGGATCTTTGTTGAGGTAGGATATCTTCAATGGCGTCTAAAGATGAGAAGAGGAGAAGACACAAATACTTGCACTAGAATGCTATAAACTTAAACTATGCAATAGTATAAAATGCAACCTATATGTACGAATGCAAATAATATTTCTGATTTTGATTTTTTTTACTTTCTTTTCTTTTCCTTTTTTTTTGAATCTCTTTTTTTTGTTAGGGTGGTTGGTTGGTTGTTACTTGAGGGTGGTCGACGTGCCCTATTGAACACCCCACCTTTGAGTTGACCCTATTGAACACTTGAACTTATGATTTTATACCTATTGAACACCTAGTCAGAGATTTTAATGAGATATGTAATACATTTGCCCTAGCTGTAATACTCTTAATACACGTCATTACGCCAGATCTGTAATACACGCCACATAAGCATATTACTTACGCCACATAAGCAAGTTTAAAAAAATAAACACAAATTTATCAGATCTGTAATACTCTTTATTCGTGAATCATGAGCTTCCCTCGTTAGACGCCTTGCCCGCCCTCTCCATAGTCTGTCGGTCATCAAAATCCCTCGCCGCTCTTCAAGAACGGCCTCCATGATCGTGAGCCGTCCTCTGCACAACCGGTGGCTGATTTCAAAGAAGGTTGTGAGCTCACCCTCTACACAGTCCGACGACGACGAACAGCGCAAGGGTCCTCCATGATGAACCCTAGATGAGTCGAACAACTCAAGGTTAGTTTGGGCTAGTTTTTCGTTGGGGAATCTACAAATTATTCGATTTTCTTTGGTTTGCATTCGATTTTGTGATTTGGGTTGGGAATTAGGGCGTTTTTAATTTAGGGATCGAATTTTGGGGGTTTTGATTGAGGGCTTGAAATTTGGGGTTTTTAATTGAGGGCTTGAGTGTGGAGTACAATGTTGGTTTGAATTAGATTAGAGGATTGACATGTGGTGGAATTCGAATGAGAGGGCTGTTTTTAGATGGCTTAGTTAGCATCGGACATGTGCGCCTCTAGCGTGCCCCGTTTCGGACCTGTCTAAATGGGCCGCTACCTATCTTAGATTTAAGACAATATTTCCATTATTTTTATTATTGTTTTAAGTGTGTTTTGTCAAGACATATAAATAGTTTTTAGGTGGTATTTTTGTTGGATCGTTAGTCTAAGGGACGTCCTTTACTTGGAGTAAAGGCGTCCTTTGGTCAGGCATCCCTACGAGGTGTAGGAGCGTCCTTTAGTATTACAGCGGAAATAAAGACTAAACAAATAATAGATGAACGCAGTGAATTATAGAGGAACCACTCAAGACCAAGTAGTCCTTGAGTGTAAACCTCTACCTCCTTGGAGGATTTTTGAATAGATCTTTCCTTTCTATTGAACGTTCTTACAGTTGTACTGGCGAGTCTTTACAGTTCTCTGACACTTAGCTTTTCCCTAAGTTCACTAGTAAAGAACTCCTTTAAGCCTACAACTTAAGCTTGCCCAATCTACTAAAGGACTCTATTCCTACGTTCTGCAGTACTTCGCAGAACTCTCTCTTTCCTTTTGTGGTTTTCTGTTACAAACTGTTTTTTGTGATTTGGTTACAAATCTCACTCGATCTAACACAAGTTCTATCACTGTTCTTGAGTTCTTGAGTTAGTTCTTCGTGTTCTTGAGTGAGTCGCTTTCTCTTTGATTCTCTCTGAATATTCTTGAAAGCGTTGGCGTCACCATAAATGCCTTGCGGTATTTATAGGACTTGGGAAGGGCGTCATTCTCGTTCTGACGATCATGCCCTTGAGGTACGTGGCTACAGGATCTTCCTCCACGAGTATGGCGGTGATGAGGAAGCTTCCTGTATCCAGCTGTGTGTGATGAACTCCGCTACAGGATCGGCCGCCACGTGTTGAGGAGCTCTGCTATAGGATCGTCCGCCACGTAGTGTTGGACTCTACTACAGGATCGGTCTCCACGTGTCCTTGGATGATCAAACATTGTCGAGTGATGTCATCCTGTCGGCTAGAGAGTAAGGACTCCTTTCTTGCGTTCCTACTTGCTTGGGACTCCGTCCTTGCTCAAGTAGTCTCTGGTTGGTCCTTACTTCCTGTTAGCTAGCATCCCTAAGCTTATGGGACGCCCATACACACTTGTTGTCCTTTTGGTCACTGGCGTTCCTGAACACTTGGACAACTTTATTAGAATCATAGTGAGTTTGTCATATCAAAACTAAGGGACGGTTGTGTGGAACACTAACAAGTACGCAGGTGTTCTTGATAGCATCCCAACAATTTTCTTATTTTACACAACTCAAAACATTGTGATTGCATTTCTCATTGAATAGAGAGAAAACGAGAGCTTTCGCTTTCAATTATGTGTGTTTGTAGCTTGGTTTGCTTTGATTTGTGTCAATCTCAATGAAGGTTGGTACCTATTAACATCCATGAGCCCCTTTCTCATGCTACAAGGCTTGTTCCTTGTTTGTGTGAGATCGAAAAGGTTGGTTTCTCGATCATTCTAGTCGGTTCTTGCCTCTTCGAGCCAAGGGTCTTCGAGCTGTTTCTAGGAGTTGATCTCTAGTCCTTTATTGAGTCATTTTTCCTTGTTTCTTTGCTGCATTTTCTTTGTTTCCATCAATTCTGTTTTGTGTCCTTGAGTCGTCATTCTCATTGTTCTTGTTGAGTCATTTCGTTTGAATCCATTTCTGACCATTACTTTTGTGTTTTCCTTGTTTGAGTCACGAACGTCAAAGATCAGGCATCAAGTGGCCTTAACCCCGCATCAAATTGGTATCAGAGCTTCGTTATAGACGTTCTCCTTTTGTTTGAGTCGATCCACCATTAAAGTCCACAAAATCCAAAAAAGAAAACGCCTTCAAGGTCAGGTTGCATAATTCCTTTATTTTAATTAACTTGATAGTACTAACTATTTGTTGCTAATGTAGTGGTTTGTTTTGCCTAGCCAAACACGCCCTAAAACTCAAGTAACAGCCACTAAAACAACCACCTGCTAACCACCTTAACAAAAACGTCGACCACCCTCCAAAAACAACCAACCACGTTTAAATTAAGTGAGAAGGGTTGTGTATGATTTGAGCCAATTAATTCATACTTAACTGGACTCCATCATCAAGATACACTGGTTGCCAGGTTGCATACAAGATTTCTCTTTGACTCGTATATAATTTAGTCATAAGAGGGGTGTTTAATCAATATTAGTGATTTATAAAATCTGACTAGTCAAGAATCCAATGTCCTAATTCGATCAAGTGTCAAACAGTTTGTAGGATGATTTCCGCATTATAATGCCCTAAAAAAAGGCTAATTGGTGTGGTGTTCAAACCCACTCGGTTCCTCCCAGACCACAAATTAATAGACATGGTGTTCAGATCCACTCGGTTCCTCAGATGCGATGACATTAACCATGTTTGGATTATATGTATGTAAATATATTTTAAAACGAAACAATATTTGGTGTGGCGTTCGGATCCACTCGATTCCTCTAGGGCCACCAAATCAGTTTAAAAAGATGTATTCATTCACGCAAAGAAAGGATCAGAATTCGTGCATCTATGTACATGTATAACCTTTCTCTTCTTTCTATATTGGATGAACTGTAGGCAAACTCTCCTTGTTTCTTTTGTGTTTCTTTTAATATGTAACTTCTGCCTTTTTTGCTTATAGGTTATAATTTGTAGTATAGATTTTGCAGTCATGGAGAGAATTGTGTTGGAACCCCCTCAACGATCAAATCGCATACTTATATACTTGTGGGTGTTTTAGCAGTTAATTAATAACCCTTTCTCGCTTAATTTTTCTTTAATTTATATAAGGTTGTTCGTAAATTAATCCTCTAATTAGCACAATGTCCTTTCAATAGTTTATTATACTTTTGACAAGGGAGGAAACAAAACAAACCCCTTTTTTTTCAGTTGTTTGCCTATGTATTTTATATAATATACTCTAAAGGCTTTATGTTATCATGCACTCCATGTATGTATTTAACATTTGCACATGTAATTTATATTTTACGGAAAACAGAGACCCCCCAAACTTTGTACAAGTGAAGAGTTAAACTTGATCAAAGTGGATATATTATGATTCTCCATAATTTATGTGTTTACGCTCTATGTTTGTAGGCAGCCACTATGGATTACTTTGGATAGTTTGGCAGTCAAAGGGAAATAGGGCTGATCGTCGCGTGATAAAGGACGGTCGTACATACACCTAATCACGCTCTTTCAAGGAGTTGATTGTTAACCATCAGGCACCTAATAATGATTTCTTTGAGGGATTCTTTAAATTCCGCGTTTCTGAGAAGAGTGAACGATTCCTAAACCATAATGAACAAGGCCGTCATCTCAAAGAAGTCTTTCTAGAGAAGGTTCGGGCTGAGGAGATGGAAAACAAAGGATTAGAATGCATGCATCTATGAGGAGATGGTTGTAACCTGATTCCTATATATTAACAAAGAGTTCTACACAATCTTGCAAAGACTCTTTGAAACCAAGACCAACCGGTGCTCAGAGTTTGCATTTAGAGGTTTGGCTGGCTTTTATCATTATGTGATGGAGTGGACACAAGAAATTCTTGCAGGCTATGAGTAAACAATTTGTCGAGCTGGCATCTATGGGCTTGTGACGGTCTCTCAATTCCCTTATATGTATGACAAAGAGGTGTGACGAGCTTTTTGTGAACTTTGGAGTCCTTTGACCAACACACTCCATCATGGACGGAAGGAACTAGGTATAACTCTTAATGACCTTAAGCAGATTGGCGGTCTACCGATTCTTGGGGAACCGTATAAAGAGTTCCTACCACCCAATGAGCAGTTGCTAGATGCGTCAAAGTTTCCACCTACTGTAATGGAACTTCTGCAGATACATTCAACTTTGTGTAAGCCCTATAAAGAGTTAGAAGTCTCTTGGTGGAAATGGCAAACACACCTTTTCAAAGGAAAGCTGACCCATTAGGCTTACAAGGAAGCTTTTACATCTCAACAACCAACTAAGCATGACTTTCAAACTGCTCCTAAAATAGATGTCTTAAGATAGTTACCACTACATGTCATGTACAAAGAACGTCTAGCTGCTTTGTTGGTCTTTTTACTCAACAGATTTGTTTTTCCACCTAGAGGTAAGTTTGTCCAACCCCAAATATTCGTGATGACTTGCTTAATGGCAGAGGGAAACCAGGTTTCATTAGATTCTACAGTCTTATGCAAAGTTTGTCATGGCCTAGGGGAAATGCCCACTTATGAGCTAGCCCCACGTAGCACTAACCCATCTTTTGGTATCCACTTTAATATTGGTTGGTTGGGGTAATGCTTCTCTTGCTTATATGTATGTCGGTCAGATGAGCAATTTAATGAGAAGTTCCCATTAACTAGATATTCTGGAGTTGAACTCAAGCAATGTCTATACGTTAGGCCCGGTCTATATTCAAGCATACCCGCTACTTGTCATATAGGGCCATCAGTTTTGGAGACGAGTCCAAAAGCAGAGAGTGTCATGATCTTAATGGTCTACCAGATGCTGATTTGAGCGCCTAGTTTCCATACGCTCCAATATACAACCGCATACTTATACACTTGTGGGTGTTTTAGTAGTGAATTAACCACCCTTTCTCTCTTAATTTTAACTTTAATTTAAATAAGGCTATTTGTAAATTAATCCTCTAACTAGCACATGTCCTTTCAATAGTATATTATATTTAGGACAAGGGAGGAAACAAAACGAACCCATTTTTTTTTGAGTTGTTTGCCTATGTATATTATATATAATATACTCCAAAGGCTTTATGTTATCATGCACTCCATGTATGTATTTAACATTTGCGCATATATATATATATATATATATGTAAAACTTAAGCGGTGTCCCAATTAAATGCTCCATTTAGTGTACCTTGCAATCTTCTCTATATAATCAAGATTATGCAATCATAATAAAAACAACCACAATAGCATAGAGATAAATCATTCCTCTAATTACCCAAAGGTTTAGGGTTCAAACCTTTCTAGCAAAATTTTTCTATTGTCTACATATTTTCTTAACGTGTATTCTTAATAAACGTAAATTACAAAATATGTGAATATCATAAATCATAAAATATGTGTATTTTTTTAACGTAAACCACAAAGTATATTTATACCCTAATCATAAAATATGTATTTTTTTTTATATATTATAAATTTGGAAAAAAGACATAAAACCACCCTTTATTTATACATGTATGCACAAAACCACCCTTTATAATTCTTTTTGCACAAAACCACCCGTTATTGGTATTTGCTTGCACTAAACCACCCATTAAAGAAAGTTTGCATAAAACCACTTGTAATCACAAATGTTTGCGAATAACAACCCATATCTTGTATTGATAATTAGTTTTAATTTAATTAAATATAGAACAAAAATAAAAAGGTCCTTATTTTTTATAATATTTTTCGTTATTTGTGATGTATTCTTATTCAAAAAAAAAACAATTGTTATGGACATCTTATATTAATAATTTTAACTTCAAAAGAAAAATACTAAAGTAACATATATTAACATGAATATATTTATATTAAATTATTCAGTAAAAAAAGCTCTTAATTGAACAACTAATGTGTCAATTGAATATTTGAAAATGGAAGAGGTTAATATTTGTGAATCAGACAATAGATTTAATTTTGTTGCATTATTACTTTTCATTGGATATGGAATCAACTACAAATTTAGGCGGTGTTTAAAATTATTAGGCGGTGCCTTTTCCCCTATAAATTTAGGCGGTGTCCCCATTTAATGCCTCATTTAGTGTTGGTATAAAATTATTATTTCATTCTACTTAGTAGTGACCGAGCTTGGTGTTTAATGTTTGATTAAAAACGTCATTGAGTTAGTTGTAGTATACAATAGATTGATTATAAATTTTATTTGTAATACCAAATAGAGGTTGCTCATTTAATGATTTTATGATATGATGCTAATTCTCAACTTAAAAATAACGATATGGGTAGATTTAGAATTTATGGCTCTTCAAAAAACCTAGATATTACAATAGTTAGTTATATTGCTAATTAAAGGAAAATAAATATGTCATTAAATTCATTTATAACTGACCTATAGATAATTAAGAAATAAATTCATCTTTAACTCATTCAATGTAATTGCTTGACTCTTCAAATTTCTAAGAATGTAACATACAGGTGAGTTTAACATAGATTAATTGTTAATAATTAACTTCGAAAAATACATAACAAAATAACCATAATTAAATTCAAAAACTAGTTTTGGAAATCCACATGTGATTTTTTTCGTAGTAAAGAAAATTGATTTTAAATGTAATAATTAAGTTAGAAGAATAATATCATATATGACATCAAAAGATAAAAATAACTAATATATATATATACAGTTTATATAAGATTCTTTACAAAATAATTTAGTGCAATGAGGACCAATATCCTTCTTTGATGTATCAAAATATGAAATGAAAGTAAATGTATTACAAAAATAATTTATGACTTACCTAATAAATGATTTATTTAATAAATTCACCTTTAACCTATTCACCTTAATTATTTGACTTTTCAAAGTCTTATTAATGTAATAAACAAATGAAGTTACTTTATAAGGCTAAAAATTGACATGTTTATAAAAAAAGGTATAGATCATTCAAAAAGTTACTAATGTAAATCTAAGTTTAGTATATTAAGTAAAGGATTTAGACCATATTAGATGTGATATACATAAAATTTCGTGTCATATATAATTTGGCAATTAAAAGAGTGAGCCCGTGCATAGCACGGCCATCATACTCTAGTTTAACTTAAAATATATGGCAAGGACTAGGTTTATTCAAAATGTCGTCGAATAAGGCTCTATGTCTCCTCAATACAACTGTCAAATCCAATCGAACTCCGGTACTCGCTCTCTACAACTCCCAATAACATTGGGAGCGATCAATAACCACAATGTCCATCTGCGATTACTTTCCTAGTCGTATCGATGTACAGGAACATGAAGTCGTTAACATTGTAAACTCTGAAGTTCACATTTTCCCAGATCATGTTGACCCTCGATTCCTATGAACTTGCACCCTTCGTAGATATTTTCAGGCCCTTGTTGGTGGATCCCTTTGGCCTTCATCGCTTTTTGCTAATCAATGATGTATTTCCAGAGAACACTTTTTCTTTGTCTTTCATCTCCTTCTCATGTGCATTCAACTTATGGTCAAGCAAAATCTTATTCCTCTTGGTGAAAAACATTGTTAACTCCTTTGGCCGACTCCTCTTCATATCATCCACCGACTCAAGTAGAGACAATTCTTATGGAGATGTAATGCCTAGGAATATCTCAATTATTGTGTACATTTGATCATCGCTCAATTTAGATTCCCAAACTAGATTACCAATCTCTCTGTATTTCACTTGGACGAGGGACATGGACTCTTTGTCTTCTATGGACATGTGTTGTGGATCAACTCCCTCCCATACCACCTGATGTCAAAATGGGTGTTTATCAGCTAGTGTGACCGGTCGTTGTTTTAAAATGGCCTAGGCAATCCTACGAGGGGCAAGGGTGACCCATGCACTCTCCTACCTAATAATCAACATATTGTTTCTGTAACTTTCCCACAACCGCATCTTTATTGAGGTTGTAATACATTTTCAGCATCTTTTCTAAGCACAATATTGACACTTTGTAAAACAAATGAACGAATATCATCCTCACTCACTTATTGATAACGACCAATTCCGTTGGAATCTTGATATGTGAGGTCTCCATTTCACCTATTATTTCATCAATTTGCATGTCTATGTGATCGTGTATCCTTTCGATCACAATGTCGAAGCCTTCTTTAGAGCTATAAAAGTATGTTATCTATCACAATATTCATACCCTTTGCCTTGTAACATGCTTGTTACTATAAAAATTTGCATATTAAAATGAATAAATCCACATATGTCACAAATTATAAATTTACCTATTTGTTGTTATCATTTGGAAGTGATTTAAGTGCTCGGTCCATGCCTTAACTACCGTCTCCTTGTAAGGTTCGACCAATAACCTCTCAACTTACTTGATGAACCCAATCCACAATATTTATATTCAGTTATAAAAATACACTAATAATTAGAATAGTGACATTATCTTGATAAATTATATGCTGTAGATATTACTTAACTAAATTATAGATAATTTCAATACTAATATATAGCAATAAGATACTTGATTTTCATAGATTGTAAGATAAATGACAAATAATTCCCTATAAGAAACGTGTACTTCTAACGAGAGATTAACTATTTGTCACCAATGACTTTGGCAAGTTTTACATAATTTTTAGGCAAATTAACAATGACGGAAAATGATTGTTTCAATGATAAACAATCCCTTGCAAAATTATTTTACTTTTAGCAAGGAAATAAAACTTTTGTCAACGTTGAATTTGGTGGGTTCTATATAATATCTCATCAAACATATAGCGACGAAGCAACGATATCATCAATAAATGTTTTTGGTGATGAAATATTCATCAATAAATACTTTCAAATTCGTCGCTATTGACCTCAGGAATTACAAGACCAAAATATTCTTACTAATAGCGATGAATCAAAATATTTGTTGTAGAATGTGATGTATAAAAAGGAATATGTATTTCTCGCTAAAACTCAAATAACAATTAAAGAGAAAAAATTATGTTTCTCGCCTAAAGGCACGTATAACGAGAAAAGTAAGTTTCTCGCAAAAAAGATGGTCGCAGAAAGCCTTTCTTTTGTAGTGGCTCACTGGGAAGCAGTAAAGTGGATATTAAGGTACTTGCAGGGTAATATTAATGTTGGATTGTGTTTTGGTGGAAAGACATGTCAAGTTAGCGGGTTTGTTGCCTCGAACTATGCAAGTGATATTGACAAATGAAGATCAACCACTGGTTATGTTTTCAAGATGTATGATGCTCCGATAAGTTGGAGATCAATGCTACAAGCTAGGGGTGGGCACGGACGGGTAACCGGAAGTTCGGTTAACCGGATATCGGTTAACCGGATATTCGGTTACTAAATTATGATAACCATTACCGAACCGTTAAGAACCGGTTAACCGATATCGGTTAACCATGAAAACCGGTCGGTTAGTCGGTTAACCACTATTTGAAAGTGAAATTATTCATTTTAAATACATGCATTTTAACCAATAAATATCGAAATATATAATCAAAACACGTAGTCGAATACATTGTTGAAATACATAATTGGATTACGTATCAAAACATCGATCGAATTACATAGAGTTTCACAAATAAAAAAAACAACATTTTCAGTGGAATCACTGGAAAATGAGTACGCGAAGTACGCATCCAATCTTGACCACAAACTAGAGCCTCCACCATTTTAGGCGTCAGAGAAGTTCGAAAAGAATCAAGCACACAACTTCCAGTACTAAACGCCGACTCAGAAGCAACACTTGTACTTGGTATTGCAAGCTGGGGGATCGGGTATTCAGAGAAAAGAAAGTATATAATATATCTTTTATTTTTTGCAAATGTAGAATATATCTTTTATTAAAAAAGCCTAATACTATCAAATTAACTTATTTATATTTTTTTCAAAAAAAATATATATTAATATTTTATTAAACGGTTTAACGGTTAACCGGTTGAAAATATATGACTAACCATTACCGAACCGTTAACCCGTTTAAAAAACCGGTCGGTTAACCATAACCGGTTTTCCGGTTATTCTCGTCACGGTTAACCGGAAAAAGCTTTCGGATACCGGTTAAACGGTTCGGTTAACCGGTATCCGGTTATTTTTGCCCAGCCCTACTACAAGCTACAGTTGCACTCTCAACTATAGAGTCAAAATATATGGCCATGGCAGAGGGAGTGAAGGAAGCATTATGGTTCAAAGGTCTTTTGTGTGAATTGGGAATTGTTATGAAATTTGTAGATCGTTCAAGCAATATGAAGAATTGAAAGTGAAAAACAATTAAGAACGCGAAGAATTATTGACCCAGTTCGTCACAAGGACTACATCTGGGGGCACTAGCAAGCAAGGGTTTTTCACTCTCTTAATGTTGTGGATATAATTACAATAAGGTGAATGTCAAGTATATATCAGGCAAATAACAAAGGAGGCCCAAAAGAAATAATCCCGAAACCCTAAACCGCGACACGGGACGAAACTATGGATGACCCATGCAAAACTCGGGTGAGTTTTGCAAGCCTCCGACCGAGTTTTCCCGGCAGAGCCTCTGGACCCGAAACTCGGGCTGGCAACCACGAATTGCGGCCGCGTTTCGCGTGCCCTTGCCCGCGTTTCATGCCGAGCGTACGCCGCTCGTTCCTCCTTCGCAAACTCGGGCCCGACCACCGAAACTCGGGCGAGTTCTCGCACCCTATCGAGTTTCCTCTTCTCACTTCGCTAGAAAGTTGTCACTCTGCCTCGACTCTTCTTCTTCGACCCTCAATGGCAATTTGGCTACATACCCAACAATCTCCCACCTGGAGCATAATTGCAATTGTCAACTTCTAAACCCCTTTCTGGTAATGGTAGTGCCGGCCTTTCAACTTAAGTACTAAGGCCAGCTGAAGCAATGCAAAGCTTCAGCTTCTCCAAGGGTACCACCTTGGTTAACTTATCAGCCAGATTCTTAGCTCCTTGAATCTTCTCTAGTTGTAACACCTTCTTCTCTATAAGGTGCCTTATAAAATGATACTTCACCTCTATATGTTTCGTTCTTGAATTAAACGTTGGATTCTTGGCCAAGTGAATTGCACTCTGGCTATCGCTGTGGAGCACCCTGTCACACTGCACTTTCATCAACTCACTTAAGAAATTCTATAGCCGTACCATCTCTTTGCTTGCCTCTGTCACACCAACATACTCAACCTCCGTGGTAGACAAAGCAATAATTTTCTGCAGCTTAGATGCCCAAGAGATCGCAGTACCACAACGTGTAAACACATATCCAGTATTACTCCTTCTCTTGTCAAGATCACTAGAAGCATAATCAGAATCAGCATATCCTACAAGCTTAACCTTTTTCCCTTGGAAACAAAGAGCCTTGCTTGTGGTACTCTTCAAGTACCTCAGAATCCACTTCACTGCCTCCCAATGCTTCTTCCCCGGATTACCCATGAATCTACTCACAACTCCCACCGCATGTGCAATGTCTGTCCTGGTGCATACCATTGCATACATCAAGCTGCCAATCGTTGAAGCATAGGGAGTCTTCTCCATTTGGGCGCGCTCTTCATTATTCTTTGGATTGTCCCTCTTTGAAAATTGGAGTTGTGTGCCCAAAGGAGTATTAGTAGGTTTGGCGTTCTCCATATTAAATCTTTGCAAAACTTTCTTCACATATTCAGCCTGTGAGAGAACTACCTTGCCTGCCTTCCTGTCTATCTCAATACGCATCCCCAAAATCTGCTTTGGCATCTCCAAGGTCTTTCATGGCAAACCGATTGGACAATTGCTCCTTCATTTTTCTCACTTCTCGAGCACTTGTTCCTGCTATCAACATGTCATCAACATACAATAGTAGAATGATGTAATCTTGTCCAATCCTCCTAAAGTAGCAGCAATGATCAGCTTCACATCTGACATACTTAATTTCATGCATGAAAGCATCAAATTTCCCGTACCACTGCCTGAGAGCCTGTTTCAAACCGTATAGACTCTTCTTCAATCTACACACCATCTCTTCGTTACCTTTGGCCACATACCCATCTGGTTGCTTCATATAGATCTCTTCCTCCAGATCTCCATGCAAGAAAGCTGTTTTCACATCCATTTGCTGCAACTCTAGATTTTCTACTGCCACCATACTCAACACTAATCGAATGGTGGTCATCTTCACAATAAGTGTAAAGACATCAGTATAATCTATCCCATGCTTCTGTTGAAAACCTTTCACAACCAACCTAGCCTTGTAACGCTGACTCCCATCTGCCTCCTACTTTACCTTGTAAACCCATTTGTTATGCAGCGCTTTTTTACCCTTTGGAAGCTTGACGAGATCCCATGTACCATTTGTCTTCAAAGAGTTCATCTCGTCATCCATAGCAACCTTCCACTTCCTCACATCTCTGCTGTTGGAAGCCTCCGCATAACTTTCAAGCTCACCGTTGTCTGTTAGTAATAGATAGAAATTAGAAGGCGAAAATCTATCAGGTGATCTGCGATCTATGATTGACCTGCGTAACTCTGTTGGCGGAGTACTCGGCTCACTATCAGCCACCTGCTCGGTGTCACTGTCCAACGACTCATCCTACTCACTACCATCGTCATTTTCCTGTTGAGCCTCATCGCTCCCACCTGAACTCGGAATATCAACATCAACATCAAGATCAACTGTCTCCGGAATCAGACTTTCTCCTCAGATGCATTCTGCCTATCCTTGTACAACACCTTTTCATCAAACACGACCTCCCGACTACGAATGACCTTCTTTGCTTGTTCATCCAGAAACAGGTATCCAAAGTCACACCACCGTATCCAACGAATGTGCACTTAACAGATTTAGCATCCAGCTTGCTCATGTCAACATCAGCAATGTGCACATAAGAAGTACAACAAAAAATCCGTAGAAAGGACAGATTCACCTTTTTGACGCTCCATGCCTCTTCGGGAATGCCATTCTCCAAAGGAGTTGATGGCCCCCGATTAATTAGGAACGGTGCAGTATTGATCGCTTCTGCCCAAAATATCTTTGGCAGCCCATACTTCAGCCTCATACTTCTAGCGCGTGCATTCAAGGTTCTGTTCATGCACTCTGCAACTCCGTTTTGTGGAGGACTACCATTGAGAGTCTTCTCCATCTTGATCCCACTTTCTGCACAATATTCCTTGAATTCCCAAAGCTCATACTCACCACCATTGTCTGACCTCAAGCAATTCACTTTGAGACCTGTCTCATTCTCAACTCGAGCCTTCCATTTCTTAAAGTAATCAAATGCCTCAGATTTTTTCTTTAAGAAATAGACCCATACCTTTCTTGTGCAGTCGTCAATAAAAGTCATGTAGTAGGAGGCTCCTCCTAGGGACGTTACCGGTGCCGGTCCCCATAAATCGTTGTGAACTAGCTCCAATCTCTGCTCTCTCAAAGCTTTGCCATAGAGAAACTGACCCTACGATGCTTGCCAAGAACACAGTCCTCACACAACCCGACCTCAACAGACTTAAGATCCGGTAGTAAACCTTTAGAACATAGAACCTTCATCCCCTTCTCGCTCATATGACCCAATCGACAATGCCACAAATTCACATCACCATCAGCTTTGGCGATTGAAACACGATCACGGACTTCCCCTAATGTGTAGAAAGTACCGTCCTTCTTCCCTCGAGCTATCACCATAGCCCCCTTTGTGATCTTCCATGCACTACAATCAAAGGTCACCTCGTAACCTTCATCATCCAGCTAGCCAATAGATAGCAAATTCCTCTTCAGCCCCGAAATATGCCTGACTCCATGCAGTTTCAGAGTTGAGCCATTCAATGTCTTCACATCCACCTCACCCTTGCCTACAATCTCCAAGGTCTCATCATCAGCAAGTTAGACCTTTCCGTAGTTTCCTGCACTGTAATTCTTCATTACACATGCATCACTACAAGAATGAAATGAAGCTCCAAAGTCTAACACCCATGAGTCCAGTTGACTCCCAACACTCAGAATTAATGCATCACCATTATCATCAACCACTGTATTCGCAGACTTTTTCGGTGCCTTGCACTCATGCTTATAGTGTCCATACTCATCACCCATGAGTCCAGTAATTAAAGTGTTTATACTACCCTTAATCCAAGCTATGTTAGTAGTTAATAATACCAAAAGGTTAATACTGCTCCTAACAATTTATAAATAACAATCATCAAGAGGTGGACGGTGGTGGACGGTTGGCCCTTAACTCTTCAACGAAACGACGTACTCTTCAATCTGGGTGTTGTTGGCTTGAATTTGTGTAGCTTGGGTTGCTTGGGTTTCTGTAAGAGTGACTATTGAACGCAAAGTCTCGTTCTTACGCTGAAGCTCTACCATTCGAGGGGGCACTTTTCGGGGAGCTCTAATTTGATCTCCATAGAAATGAGAAGCAGCAGATCCGAGCCCCGCTATAGCTCCTCCCGGTCCAACCCCTCCAACAGCCTCTAAATAGGCATCGTATTCCTCTTGATAAGACAATGGAGTGTTGGATTGAGTAGACCTCTGAGTGATAACTTCTTGAGATCGCTCCTGCACAATTAACAAATAAAACACAAAAAAACGAGTATGGAATTACACATTCAAAAAGATCTCACATCAAGCTAACATCATGGTGTTTTTTAGCAGCTATAGATGCAACAAATCTGCTGAGTTATGTAAGAAATGTTAATTTGAAAGATGAAACATAAAAAGCCATCTTGTGAAAGCAGTCCTCTTTTTACTGCCATGATTGAAACAAAACCGCTTCAGGTATTATTCAAGTTTTTAGGTGATGTCCTGTTTACAAATTACTAAACTAACATGACAAGCAGTTAGAGAGTAATAAAGCTGTGAAAATTGCGAAATCATCTAAGCACTTAGATGAACTAGTAAGATGACTTCACAAGAAAGCATAAAAGGCCAGTTTTTAAAACAGATTCTGTTGATTGAAGTCATAGGCAATGATGGAACAAAAAGGTAGCTTCGTATACTAAAGAACCTTGCATGAAGCCTAAGGAGTGACAAAACTAAGGACTACATACATAATTACACAGTTTGATAGTTAATGAACCCAACAAAGGCATCAAAATGAAAGACTCTAAAAGCAAAACTTTGTTGAGAAAACCTAAATAGTTTAAAATCAACACAAATTATGTATACTAACTCTCAGCACAAATTCAGAATGTACAAAATATGTCAGCTCAAAATCAACACAAAGCTCAGAATACTAACTCTGTAATTTTTTCCAGCTACATCTAAAAAATAAGCCAGCTTTGTATAGGCATACCAACTCTGTATATGCAACAAAAAATGCATGTTTAATTCAGCAACTTATAACAATTCAGCACAAATTCAGCATAAATCTCAGCACAAACTCAATAACTTATACTAAATTCACTTATTGAAATGACAATTTAAGCTGTCCATGCTTAACTGAAAACAATAAATGAAAAACTGTCCATCCAGTAATTTATAATTAATACGTACAACAATTCGACGGGAACGATTGTCTACAAACTGTCCATCCTTCTTCCTCTTATGCGTCTTGATGTGCAATTCTAGAGGTGTTGGTTCCCGGCCAAGTTCTGCCACCTACAAAAAATTGTAAAAGATTGAAGACAATATATAATTTGCATAATACAGTTTTGAGATACTCAGTAACGAACTGCTGTTTAGAGAGAATTATATTCGACTAAATTGAGTCAAAAACACATTATATTTAAGTAACGATTTCAGCTTACCATGTCCTTTCGAACCTTTGAATGGGATCTAGATCCACTAGTGTGTAGGTGTGGATTTGCAGTTCGGAGCTATTTTTGTTTTAGGGACTTAGCCTTGAACTCTAGTGTGTCCCACACCACTTTCCAGCTGTCCCAAGGTTTTTGTTGAACCCAATTTGGTTTCTTATCTTTTCTACGAGCCTTCCCCACCATATCATTATATCCTTCCTGCGCTCTATCATTCCACAACCGACGGATCGTCTCCATATCCATACCAGGTTCAGTCTCATCCCATGTAAAGTGTGCCTAAAACAAAAAATTACAGAAAGATGTTCTTTAATTCAATAAAGAATAAAAAGCAGCAGCTAGCAATCAAATATAACAATCATCCAAGAATTAAACTTTTACCCTCCAAGCGTAAAACCATCTATTTTTAGTAGCTTGACTTGCGTGTTGAAAATCCCAAGCATTGGCATCAGGCTGCTCTTGCCAAATGGTTGAGATCCATCGTGCTACTTCATTAGATGGCTCCAATCTACAAGTTCAGAAAAGATATGCATTTGGTTAGTAAAAATAGTAGGTTTGAATAAATGACAGCAAACACACAAAATCAATCAAGTCCCCACAAATACCTATCACCATTGACAATGCTAAGCGACCAGACCCGAGTTGTGTTAAATCCGTGTGATCGACGTTGGGGTTGTATGATCGGTATTGCGGATGCATCATCATTTGCATCTAGGCCAGCCGCCTCTATGTTTGCAACCTCATGTTCAGGCACCGGTGTAGTAGTAGTAGACAGCCTTCCGCTTGAGATGTCTATGGTTGGCTGCACTACATCATCAATCTGGGAGGATGATGACGCTTGTGTCCTCGGTGTCTGAATGTCCCCCGATGACGGCACATCAGGCCGAGGTGCACGAGGGCGTCCCATGGTGCGTATCTAAGTAAGAAAAACATTGAGCATGCAAAAAAAAATCATATAGGTCAGTTCAAAACAACATGAGATGACAATAACAATTGCTCCAAAATTACATGTCCTCTCATCAACAAAACTCACAAAGCATCAATCTGAATCAGTAACTAACAGCAATTGCTCTAAAATTCAGAGGAGGAAAGGACAAACAAAAATGATTGAAAAGCAAATCGATATGAATCAATACAAACTCAAAAAATGCAAAATAGTTCAAATAACAAGCACATGAGCACGAAACCACTCTTTAAAGTTGAGATTAATTTAAGCTTATACAAGTAGTGAATATTATTACACATGTTTAAGAAGCCGAATAAGTTGAGCTCTCAACTTAATCAATATCAGACAAAATGTTAAATAACCAATTAATTTGATCCTTCATTTCCACACAACAAGTTTGCATCAAGAAGAAGAAAAATAAGCCATGGTCTTATTATCATAGAACATGCTAAACCCTAAACAACAATGAAGATTACAACATACAAAAGTTAAACCCTAAACAATTACACATGCTAAACCAGCCCTGGAAAATTACAGAAGCAAAACCCTGAAATTTCAGCAGCAATTTTCAACAACAAATTTCTAAAAGATCCAGATTAGATTAAGAGGAAAAAGCGTAATAAATATGACCAATATCAAGCTCCAATTAATCAAGAAGTAACCATAACACAACCTTAGAGACTAGAAAAAATGGCAGCAGCTAAGCACAAAACAACTGAGCTCAGAGAGGCTCCGAGAACCGGTGAAGCGCTCTTTCCGGAAGTTGGAGATGGGGAAACTTCGGTTGCTCCGCTGCTGGCTGGTACATTCGCATCTATCGAATCCGGGGCCCCAACTAGAGATGCAACTGTGTATTAACGCTGACAACGTTTGCAATAAGTGCTTGAGATTTGGTTACTCATAAAAGCCAGTAAATAAAGTTAAGAACTAACTTAACTGTGATTAGGAATAAAAATTTGAATGCACAAGTCTTGCTCTAATAATCACACCACAACAATCTTGCCATGTTTAATCAATACTCATTTACAACTATATATATGCTGATGTGGACCTTAAACTATTTTTATATATCTTGCATTCAGAATGTGGCCCTTTTTCGTTCAGATTGTATCTCTCTTCCTTAATATTTTTCATAACATGTATAGTTAGAGTACAGAAAAGTCAGTATATAACCACATCCTCACTAAAATGGAAATTTTGATGTCTCGCTCTAGTAATTTGTCTGTTCACTTATGAAAAATAAAATTGGGCAAAAAATAATAGCAGAACCTGTAGACGAAGAGGTTGGGCGGCGAAGAACAGTTGCGGACGCGATAGCAGCGGCGAGTGGGGGAGGCGCCAGCAGCGGTGAGTGGGGGAGGCAACACCAGCGGCGAGTGGGAGAGGCGACTGATACGTGACAACCTTTGTGGTGAAGGCGGCCACGAGTTGAAGATGCCCAAGGATATGGATCTCCAATGTCTCCCGAATCGGTTAGTTAAGGCCAGCCAAGAATTGGGTCCGCATGGACCGCTGCGATTGGTGGATGTTGGCCTTGTATGTGAGCTTCTCAAGCTCGTCAAAGTAAGCAACCGGGTCGCGGTTTCCTTGCCTACATGACGCTACTCGGAGCCTCATCGTCTCTAGATAGTCCTCGGGGACATGCTTCTTCTTGAGTAAGAACTTGAGCTGGGGCCATGTCTCGACGGGAGGCAAGCCTTGCCTATAGCGATCCGCCTTTGTACGCAGCCACCAACTCTTTGCTTGGCCGGTGAAGTGCACGGTAACAACGCCGACTCTTTCATGTTCAGCATAGCGGAGGAAGTCGAGGACGTTGTCGGTGCTCTCCTCCCACTCGAGGTACTTTTCAGGGCTGTAAGCACCGTCGAATGGAGGAATCTTGATCTTCACATCGCCTTTGTGGTTGGAGTCACCCGCGTTCTGATTCAAGAAAGGACGTCGGCCACGCCAATAGGCGCGGGGCAACTCCGCGGGTTCCTCCTCAAACTCCTGGTAGAAGTCGTCGTAGGGCCTCCGGTATTCCTGTGGTGGAACATATTGGAGCTCGTCCAGAGGGTCTTCGACACCAGGGAGGCGCGTAGCAGCAGGGCGCCTGAGAGGATCCGGGTTGTGTCGAGCCCGTTTGTGGTGTTGAGGGCTAGATGACAACTTAGGATCGTGGGAATAGTAGCTTGGAGGATTGTCCTTGAACCTAGCAAGAGTATCGGTGTGAAGCTCTTGCACAAGAGGCGCTTTGCCTCTAGAGTTGGAGCCGGACGCCGTGTGAGGAGGTGGGGGAGGCGTCTTCTCCTTGGAGGTGTGGGGCTGGCCAGACTTATGAGGAGAGCCACTCGATGGGAGAAGAGTGTTGAGGTGCTCCTTCATAAGTTGCCAGCGTGATTCGAACATGGGTTCCATGGCCTTTATTGCTTCAGCCACAGTTTGTTGCACCAAAGAACACGATTAAATTGTCCAAGAACACGATTAAGTTCAAGAAGGTCTTCAATTATGGCAAATTGTCCTTTCAATGGTATCAAGTCACACGTCCAAGGCCTCCCCGAAAAAGGATTAAGCTTGAAGATATTTTCGGAAGTTTCAAGTTCTCATCACAGCTTGAGTACTGTTCAGTAAAACAGCCATAACTTTGGCTAGAAAAATGATCTTGAGACGATTCAAGATGCGTTGGAAACCTTATTCAAAGATCTACAACTTCATAGTTGATGTCAAGATGATAATCCGACCAGAAGATCGTCGAAAATATGTTTTACTGAGAGCAGTACAAGATCTTACGGGAATCTTTAAGTTTCCTTATTTCTATCTTTAAGATTTTAGCATATTTTAGGAAATTCGAGTGTCTTAGTTTGTTAGAAGTTTATTATCTTTTTTATTTCCTTTTATCTAATTAGTTATTTCTTTATTTTTAGCTAGATCTTTTTATATCTTTTGGCAAATTCGATCCTAGGATATCTTGTTAGAAAAGATAGAATTTGGCCTTTAGCTTGTCTATTTAAACTCATTCTTCATTCAATAAAAATCAGATTGATACCTGGGAATTAACTTGTGATAAGTTTAATTCTTTAGGTTTTTGATCACGAAAACTATCTTCTTGATTCAAGCAACTCAAGCAATCAAATTCCGCTGCAATCGTGTTCTTCAACAACTTGACTTCTCTTCCATCAATCATCAACTTTAACAACAACAATCCTGTGCACATCAACCCGAGATCCATATCCTTGGGCAATCTTCAACTCGTGGCGGCCTTCACCTCGAAGGTTGTCACGTATCAGCGACACCAGCGGCGAGTGGGGGAGGCGACACCAGCGGTGGCTGGGGGAGGCGAGACAACGGTGACGAGGCAAACGAGGCGGCGTGACAGAGGCAACAGAGCCGGCGTGACAAGGGGTGTGGTGGCGACAGAGGCGGCGACTGGGGTAGGCGAGAGAGGCGTCGACGTGGGTTGTCGAGTCGTCGGGTGACAGCGACGGCGCCGAGCGAGCGATCGACTCCGGTGCGAGTTGAGAAGCGAGCGGCGTGACAGAGGAAAAGGGTGTGATAGCGAGCGAGCTGCGTACCTGAGGCGAAGAAAAGGGCACCGGGAAGACGAAGAATTTGGGAGATAAGAGAGCTGGCAGAATTTGGGAGATGGAAACCGAAAACCTAAGGCATGGAAGACGAAGAGTCGTGAGGGTTTGAGTCGTATGTAACAAATACGGAGTAAATCATAAGTATGCGAGTCGGTGAGGGTTTGAACCATTTACCGATTTAGGGAAAAAAAATATAAAATAGAATTAGCGACCAGGTGGACGCCAAAATTATTTATATTGAGAATTGGCGTCCACATGGTAGTCAAACTCCCAATAAAAATTATACTATTTGGTCATTGGTGTCCATGTAGTCGTTATTTAGCTACCAAGTGGTAGCTAAATAACCAAAAAAAATAAACTTCCCACCCATTAAAAAATTTCCGCAAAAATCTAAAAATTCGTGATTGGCGTCCGCATGGTAGTAAAATCCCCAAAATATTTAAATTGCCGCCACCCAAAAAAATCCGCCAATTATATTATTTGGTTATTGGCGTCCATATCGTCGTTATTGAGCGACCAGTTAGTAGCTAAATAACAAAAAAAAAATTGAACTTCCCACGCATTAAAAAAATCCCGCAAAATTTATGATTGGCATCCATGTGGTCTCTATTTAAATAATAGGAAAAAAACTACGGAAAATATGTGATACCAATTTGGCATTACGCAAAAATAATACACATTGACATAAATAAGTTCATAAAGATCGATACATGTGAGGATACGACAAGTGCATTATTGATCTCTAATATAAGGTAATCATGTTGAATATTTTGATCATCTCTTCATTACAAATCTTCATAATCAGTACCGTCTTCAGTTTTGAACTCTTCTTCAGACGTTTCGCTCCCCGACTCATCATATGTTTCAACAGCTGCATACAAAGGACCATCCGGATCATGTAGTGGACCAAGTTCATCATCATCATTTGGGTCTTCGGTAGCACGCGGAATTGATGAATCATGTTGGAATGCTTCATGAACATTTGAGTGATGTGAACTGTTGTCATTGTGTTTTGCACCTTCATCAGGCCACACACGTGACTTCACTTTACATACCGCTATCCAATCTGAATCTGTACGCCTTACCTTTGGAAATTCGAGGAAATATACTTGTGTCGCTTGATGTGATAAGATGTATTGGTCTTTCGTTCTCAGCATTCTATGTTTGTTCACATCAACCAGCTTTCCACGACGCTTAGTGTCAAACCACGAGCAATTGAAGACAATAACGCGTTTTATTGTTGGAGACACATAATTGAGCTCAATTATTTCATCCAACATGCCATCGTAGTCCTCCTCATCATTTCCAAAACTTTTCCCTAAAACACATACGCCACTGCTATCTGTTGCATGTATTGATGCATGTTTCTTGGTGTGAAATCGATAGCCATCAACAAAAAAACCAGGATATGTCTTGACACCTCCGGCAGGTCCGCGAGTTAGTGTCGCAATGTTCTGATTTGAAATGCCATTTTCCAAACCATCAGCCTATATGTGGATAGAGGAACAAAGGATGATACATGATGTCAGCTGACAGAATTAATTAGAAAATACATCAAAATATCTCGCTACATATAAACATTTAAAATGAACAATAATTACGTAGTTATAGAACCATTGCCGAAATTGCGCTTCAAGTATGACTTGTTCTTCACTGATGTTTATGCTTGGATTTGATAGGCGTACATAATTCACCAGAAAGTATCTATCAAGAAAGGGATATAGTTAGGTAAACACATAATTGTGTATACGATAAACGAATATGTAGACTCACTCTATAAAAGGCTCGACTTCTTCACAATTCATGAGAATGTAAGTTTGGATCAAATGGTATTCATCTTCTGTGAGCATCCTCCGAGTAGCTTTACCCAATTTCTTACCAAGATATGTGAAAATAGACAAATCATTTGCATCAACCCCTATCGGAAGTTCACAAGTTACGTTGCGGGTGATGTCAATTTGATTTCTTATAGCATGTGAATTAAAATGATATTCGCAGAAAGTGGAGGTCTCTTGAATGAGATATGCACTACAAATAGATCCTTTCACACGAGCTTTGTTTCCAACTGTTTGTTTCAGCCTTCGTAGAAACCTATAAATAAATAAAATGCTTAAATAATATAAGGTATGCATCGATGTTGCCGTAATTATATGCTACTTATGTTAGAATTTAACATACCTTTCAAAAGGGTACATCCATCTATATTGGACGGGCCCACAAATTGCAGCTTCCCTTGGCAAATGAATAGGCAAGTGCTCCATTGAATCAAAGAACCCTGGTGGAAATATTATTTCCAGCTTGCATAATAGTATGGGTATTTCCTCATGCAGATTCATTGCTACTTCGGACTTAAGATCATAACACGTGAGGTCTTGAAAGAACGCACTCAACTGTGCAATGGACTCCCAAATCTTGTTCTCAAGAAATGCTCGAAAAGCAATAGGCAACAACCTTTGCATGAACATGTGACAATCATGACTCTTCATTCCAAAAAGTCGTAGCTTATGGAGATCAATGCAACGCCTTAAGTTGGAGGCATATCCATCTAGGAATTTCACAGTTTTCAACCAGTCTAAAAGCGATTGCTTTTGAGCATGACTTAATGTATAAGAAGCCTTTGTGTAATTGTGTCCGTGCCATCAGGTTCCAACTCCGGTCTCCTACATAAGTCTCTTAGATCTTTTCTTGCCTTCAAATTGTCTTTCGACTTGCCGGGAACATCGAGAAGGGTGTTAAAGACATTATCAAAGACATTTTTTTGATGTGCATAACATCCAAATTATGCCTTACCCGTAGAGCCGGCCAATAAGGTAGGTCCCAAAAAATACTCTTTTTCTTCCAACCAGAATCTCTACTTGCTCTTGCATTATGCTCCTCGGCTCCGACTTCAGTTATATGTACCAGACCCATATTTTTTATTTGGTCTAATATTTGAAATCCATCACGATGTGGAGGAGGAGGACCTCTAACTCTTTTAGCTTTCTTAAAATCATTCCTGTTGTTTCGAAAACGATGATCTTCTGGAAGGAAATGCCTAGCACAATCAAACCAACACATTTTATGTCCATGGAATAGATAAAATGCATTTGTATTCTTATACAGTAAGGGCAAGCGTATTTCCCTAAAGTGCTCCAACCTGCGGAAACAGCTGTTTATAATAATTCACTTGGCATGTCTTTAAGCATCCACAACATTTAACGTACATAAAACTAACAATAGTTAATTCGAAGTAACATATGTATACCTAACAACATTGAATATGCTGGAAAGTCACTAATAGTCTATAGTAGAGCCACATGCATAATAAAACTTTTCTTCCTCCATGCGTCATACGTGGTGATGCCGTTAAGCCACAAACTACGGAGCTCGGCGATTAATGGTTGCAAGAAGACGTCTAGTTTTTGTTTTGGGCTTTTCGGTCCTGGGACAATAACTATTAGAAACATAACCTCGTCTCGCATGCACATCGATGGAGGAAGGTTATAAGGTGTCAAAATCACAGGCCAGGAAGAGTATTGTTGACCCTATGCTCCGAACGGATTGAAACCGTCTGTTGATAGACCCAATCTGATGTTGCGCATTTCCGTAGCAAAATCGGGGTAAATTTGATCCAAATGTTTCCATGCTAACGAATCTGATGGATGTCGCATCACCCCATCTTCTTGCATGTGCTCTGCATGCCATCGCATGTGCTCAGCAGTTACCGCAGAAGCATATAGTCTTTGCAATCATTGAGTTATTGGCAAATAGAACATGCAGGAATATGGCACCAAGTTGGTCTTTCCTTGCTTCCATCGTGGATGATCACATATCTTGCAAGATGTGTAGTGTTCATCAGCACCCCAATATATTATACAAGAATTTTTGCAGCTATTTATGGCTTCATAAGGCAGACCTAGACCTTCAACCAATTTTTTTGTCTCGTAAAATGTGGCTGGTAGTGTTGTTTGTGGATGGGAGATACGTCTGTAGAAATCTGAAGTCATGTCGTACCCCCACTCCGTCAACTTTAACTTTGACTTGAGGCTAAGGAGCTCAGTTGCCGCCTCCAACTGGGTAACTTCACATCCTAGCCACAACGGCCTATTTACAACTGCCAACATGTCATACATTCATTGTGCATCAGGATTTGGCGCTTCAGGGTGATAAAATTGCTCTGTTGATGTTGTCTCCTCATATTGGCCGGGGTCGATGTTAGGTGGCATACCAAACCCATCGTAAACAATTTGCTCCATATAATTCCCATATTCATGTACTCCTGTTGGGTTAGTATTATTGTCATATGCTCGCGCATAGTTTGCACTATCAAACGAACTACTACAACCTTCTATATGTGCAAACATTTCATCTGTTTCACCGTGATAAACCCACTGATAATAATTGTCTACAAAACCACGCTTAACAAGATGATACTTCACATCTTTTAGAGGAATAAGGTTCCTATTTTTGCACCTCCGACAAGGACAACGTACTTCTTGTGGATTAAAACTAGGCCTTGACATGCAAAATTCGGCAAATTGGTGAACACCGACAACAAACTGATCATTCCCTAATCCCCCAATAAGACGCATATACATCCACTCATGCATTTTTATGTAATATCTGCAAAATATAATAAACACATAATTTTAATTATACGTAAATGCAGGTAATTTGTGTCCACATGGTCACTAATTAGTTTCCACATGGTAGCTAAAAGCTGATAGAGCATATAGGTTATAGTATTTAGGACATGTTTTGATTAGTTTTTCATGCATTTTTAGGTAGATTTTCCTATGTTTCGTAGTTTAGCTTTAGCGTTGGAAGTTTCGGAATCTACACTCGTTTGGTTGATATTCGCAGATATGAGTGATCGAGTGCCAGATCATGGTGATGGTGGACATGGAGATGAGCTTGAAGGTGCCTAAGGAGTGTGCAAGGACGAAGGCAAAGGAAGAAATCAAGTGCCCAAAGTGTTAGAGAAACTCGAGCTTCAGGTCTAAAAGTGCGGGGCAATACGGTGAAAGCGCGACCGAGCTTTGGAGTCCCATGCCGCGCTTTGACATCTGGTGTTCAGGAGTGAAAACGCGGGCAACTCCGGCGAAAGCGCGACCGCGCTTTGGACCATGACCGCGTTTCTGCTCGCGTGTCCGGAAAGTGATATTTTGTATTGGGCTTGGGTTTTTGGGCTGAAACTTGTTTTGGTTGTTATTTTTAGAAACCTTTTAGATATGTTTTTGGATATTAGTTTCTAGGTTGATATTCTCATAACTCTTAACTTGGAGGATTGTTGAAAAAGCTTCAGAAGAACAAGAATCCTTTGGAAGAATTGTAAGCTTTTCAATGTCTTTGAACAACTAAACCTCTTTTGCTTAACTAGTTAATTGAAGTTGTGAATTAAGAATTATTGTGAGATTTGATTGTTCTTAATTTGCCTTGATTAGATTGTTTTCTCTATGCTTGATTGAATAAGTTTGATTTAGGGTTTTGTTAGATTGGCCATCTAATTGAATCTCTAGGTTGAATTATAACTAGATCTTTCTAATTACCGGTAGGTGTTAATTGGATCATAAGTAGAACCTTTAATCAATCTAGGACTGGTAGGACTAGTTGATTAGAGAAGAGAATTCATTCGCATGTTATTTGGATGTTTGGTTGCTCTGAGTGCATGTTTCTATTGATGCTTGAATCTTAATGCTGTTGTCAAATTGAATCTAGGAGGTCTCTTAGGTTATTTGATAATTAGGGTTGTTAGTACCGGTCGGGCTAATAACTAGAATTGAAGTAGGATTAATAATTCCATGAAGTTGGGTTATTAGCATTCCGCAATAGATTAGTCAAGGTAAAGAGAGAATTTTGATAATAAATGATCAATAATCGAATTCGCAATGGATATTAACTGGTTATGCATACCTTTCTCATATTTGATAAACCATCTTAGCTTTGCATGTTCAATTTATTAGTTGATAGGAAAACATTCGAAAACCCCCTGTTTTACATTCATCTAAGTATTCAAGTTAAATACATAAAAACACAAGTCTCTGTGGGATCGACCCTTACTTCCCTACTACATTCCTAGTAGGTAGTTTGGATTATTTTGATAGGTATTAACGCAACTAAAATACCTCTATCAAATTGGCGCAGTTGGTGGGGACTTTGTCGTCTTTGTGTATTTAATTTGTTTACTTTGTCTGGTATGAACCTGTCATATGGTTCATACCCGTGCTACTAACTCTTCACCCTTGTTGTTTGATTCAGATATTGACAGGACTTTATTCAGGTTGAGGAAGGAGATTCGCAATTCCTTTCACGAGCTGCCTTTTGATTCTGAATCTGAGTCTAACGGGATGGGTGACGGTAATCTGGATGCTGTGGCACAGACATTGAGGCAACTGACTGCTATCTGACCCAACAACCGTTGGCGGTGCAATTCCCTGAGCTGACCGACGGAGTCAATTTTGAGCTGAAGTCGGGGTTGATCCACCTTCTTCCCAAGTTTCATGGGTTGAGTGGAGAAGACCCTAATAAGCAGCTAAGTGAGTTTCATGCAGTCTGCTCAAGCATGAAGCCTAGAGAGGTTACTGAGGATCAGATCAAGCTGAGGGCTTTTCCTTTCTCGCTCAAGGATTCAGCCAATGACTAGTTCTATTATTTGGCACCTGGGAGTATTGGCACCTGGCACAAGATGAAGAAAGCATTCTTGGAGAAATACTTCCCAGCTACGAGGTCTAACAATATCAAGAAGAGTATCAGTAATATTGAGCAGGCACCTACTGAGACCTTGTACGAGTATTATGAGCGGTTCAAGAGGTTGATTGCTAGCTGTCCTTATCATGGTTATTCTGACGAGGATCTCATCTTGTATCTCTTCGGAGGTCTTCTGGATGATGAGAGGAGAATGGTTAATGCTGCTTGTGGGGGTTACATCCTTAATAAGACCCCTGCAGGAGCATTCCAACTATTTGATGAGCTATCTGAAGGTTCACGGCAATTCAACAAGTCTACCAGATCAGTTAGTTCTGCAGTTACTCAGTCATCTTTGCATGAGGAAGTTTCAGAGCTGAAGAATATGGTGAAGCAGCTCACAATGTCTGGTGGGAAACAGCAGGTTAAGGCATGTGGAATCTGCTTAGATGTTATGCACCCAACAGATGCTTACCCTACACTCCAGGAGCCGCAAGCTGAAGTTAATGCAATGGGTGGATATGGTCCACAAAAGCAGAGATATGATCCCTTCTCAAACACTTACAATCCTGGATGGAGGGATCATCCCAGCCTTCGATATGGAAATCCCAATCAGCAGCAGTAGTACAATCAACAAGGTGGTCAACCTGCTTACAGGCCTCCTTTCAATCCGAAGCCTCAAGCACCTGCTTCAAACTCGATGTCAACAGAGGACATGATTCGGGCTCTTGCTCAGAGTGTGACTACGATACAAGGTTCCATGACCCAATTTCAGCAAGAGACCAAGTCAAGTGTCCAAAACTTGGAGAAGCAGGTGAGCCAAATTGCTAATGCTGTACCCGAGGCAACCCGAGGCAAAATGTGAATGCTATAACTTTACGATGTGGTAAAGTGCTTGAAGATGCCCCGGGAAAAGCTTATCATGCTATTCAAGAAGAGAGGCCCTTGGAAGAAGAGGACGCAGGAGAGAACTCCAATTCGGGTGTTCAGCTTCGAAAACTCGGGCAAGACACTCAAAACGCGCCCGCGTTTTCAGATACCAACCCGCACTACGCCTCCTGGGAAGAATCCTCAGAAACGCGGGCAGGTACATCCCGAAGCGCGCCCGCGCTTTCCAGCGATAGGCCGCGCTTCTCCGCCCGAGTTTCAGGTCCCGAAACGCGGCCACAGACAGACGAAAGCGCGCCCGCGTTCTCGAGTCAGCCCGCGCTTCCGATCGCAGATGCGAATTCTCCCAAGTCTTCTCCCGAGTCTTCACCGACACCTCATATTTCACTTCCACCTTTTCCAGAGGCTCTCAAACGGACCCGAAAGCTTGAGAACGACAAGGAGCTATTCGAGACATTTAGCAAGTGCGAGGTCAACATCCCGCTACTCAAACTCATCAAAAGTATTCCTCGCTATGCTAAATTCTTGAAGGAGCTCTGCACAATCAAGAGAACTCAAAAGCTGAAGGGACAACAGAAGGTCAAAGTGAGTGAACACGTCTCAGCTGTGTTTCAAAGGCGTATGCCCAAGAAATGCGGAGATCCAGGTATGTTCACTATCCCATGTGTGATTGGTGAAACAAAAATTGATAAGGCCATGCTACATTTGGGTGCTTCCATCAATGTTATCCCTTATTCTCTGTACAAATCTCTTGAGCTTGGACCTTTGCATGATACTAGAGTTGTGATCCAATTAGCTGATAGATCAAATGTGTATCCTAAGGGTATAGTTGAAGATGTGCTTGTTATGGTTGATAAATTGATTTTCCCTGCTGACTTTTATGTGCTAGATATGGAACATGATAAGCATGCCTCACCTATTCTCTTGGGTAGACCTTTCTTGAAGACAGCTAATACTAGGATTGATGTTTGTAGTGGATCACTCACCATGGAATCCGATGGGGAAAGGGTAGAGTACAATATCTATGATGCTATGAAATACCCTGCTGATGTGAACTCTTTGTGTGCAATTGATGTGATTGAACCTCTTGTTCAAGAAACCTTTAATGTGAATGGCATGCATGAGTTGCAATCTGCTCTTGAAAATTCTTTGGTGAACAATATGCTGGATTTTGAGCTTAATGCTAACCTGCAGGAAATTGTGGCTGAGTTGAACACTCACTATGAGCGTCCACTCTTACCACCGGGCTCCAAGCCCATGCTACTAACCTTGCCAAGCGAGCAGCTTGTTCCTTCTGTTGTGCAAGCCCCAGTGATAGAGTTGAAGCAACTTCTGGATCATCTTAAATATGCCTTCCTAGGTGATGGAGAGACCTTACCGGTGATCATTTCTAACAAACTCACGAAGGATCAAGAACACCGGTTGATTGAGGTTTTGAGGGAGCATAAAACCGCCATAGGATGGACTATTGCAGACATCAAAGGAATTAGCCCCTCTACATGTATGCATAGAATCTTATTGGAAGAAGAAGCAAAGCCCTCAAGACAACCTCAAAGGAGGTTGAACCCGCCAATGATGGAGGTGGTGAAGAAGGAGGTTCTCAAACTTCTCCAAGCAGGCATGATATATCCCATCTCTGACAGTCAGTGGGTGAGCCCTACCCAAGTTGTTCCCAAGAAGGGCGGTATTACAGTCAAGGAGAACGAGCAAGGTGAATTGATTCCCACCAGGATCCAAACCGGGTGGCGTGTGTGCATCGATTACCGCAAGCTCAATGCGGTTACTCGGAAGGATCACTTGCCCTTGCCCTTCATTGATCAAATGCTTCAGCGACTCGCTGGTCGCCCTTTCTATTGCTTTTTGGATGGATATTCCGGATATTTCCAAATAGCCATTGCACCTGAAGATCAAGAGAAGACGACGTTCACTTGTCCGTTTGGTACTTTCGCATACCGAAGGATGCCATTTGGGTTGTGCAACGCGCCTGCCACTTTCCAAAGGTGTATGCTTAGTATCTTTTCCGAATACATAGAGCATTTCATTGAGGTTTTCATGGATGATTTCACCGTACATGGGGATGACTTTGATTCTTGTTTAAATCACTTGACACTTGTGCTTAAAAGATGTAAGGATACTAATCTTGTTCTAAATTCTGAGAAATGTCACTTCATGGTTGAACAAGGAATAGTATTAGGTCATATAGTGTCCGCTAGGGGTATTGAGGTCGATAAGGCAAAGATTGAAGTAATTCAATCCTTGCCTTATCCTACTAATGTCCGCGAAGTGCGTTCTTTTCTTGGCCATGCAGGTTTCTATCGCAGGTTCATTAAAGACTTTTCAAAGACAACTTCACCTCTATGTGATTTACTCAAGAAGGAGATCGCCTTTGATTTTGGTGATGAGTGCAAGAAGGCTTTTGATGAGCTGAAATTACATCTCACCACCGCCCCCATTATCCAAGCCCTGGATTGGTCTCTACCCTTTGAGATCATGTGTGATGCAAGTGACTATGCAGTGGGGGCGGTATTGGGGCAAAAGGTTGGGAAGGCGTCCCATGTGATCCACTATGCCTCCAAGACTCTGAATGAGGCGCAGAGGAACTACTACACCACCGAAAAGGAGCTATTGGCGGTGGTGTTTGCTTTGGAGAAATTTCGGTCCTACTTGCTAGGGACCAAGGTGATTGTCTACACCGATCATGCAGCCCTTCGTTACTTGTTGACGAAGAAGGAAGCTAAGCCCCGATTGATACGATGGATCTTGTTGTTGAGTGAGTTCAACATTGAGATCAAGGACAAGAAGGGGGCTGAGAATGTGGTAGCGGATCACCTTAGTCGCTTGACATGTGAAGGGGAGAGCGATCTACAAGTTTCACCTATTCGAGAAGAGTTCCCGGATGATACCTTGTTCGCAGTGCGTGTTGTTCAGCCTTGGTATGCAGATTTGGTGAATTTTCTCGCTGCGGGTGAGCTTCCATCGGTCTTGACCAAAGCCTAAAGAGACAAGCTTAAGAGTGAAGCAAGGTACTATGTGTGGGATGATCCATATCTTTGGAAGCATTGCGCAGATCAGGTCATTCGTAGATGTCTTCCCGAGAATGAGGTAACCTCTGTTTTGACCTTTTGTCATTCATATGCTTGTGGGGGGCATTTTAGCGCTAGAAAGACTGCTAGGAAGGTGTTGGATGCAGGATTTTATTGGCCTACCATCTTTCGGGATGCAAACGCCTTTTGTAAATCCTGTGACCGATGCCAACGAGTCGGGAATATATCCCAGAAAGATGAGATGTCCCAATCTCCCATGATTTTTTGTGAAGTTTTTGATGTTTGGGGCATTGATTTCATGGGACCTTTTCCTAACTCTTTTGGGAACTATTATATTTTGTTAGCGGTGGACTACGTTTCCAAGTGGGTGGAAGCGAAGGCCACCCGTACTGATGATTCCCGAGTTGTGGCAGATTTCTTGAAGACTCACATCTTTAACAGATTTGGGATCCCTAGAGCTTTGATTAGTGATAAAGGAACTCATTTTTGTAACAAGACAGTGAGTGCACTTTTGAGGAAGTACCATGCCACACACCGAGTCTCTACAGCGTACCACCCCCAAACAAATGGTCAAGCCGAGGTGTCCAACCGAGAGGTCAAGTCCATTCTTGAGAAGACGGTGTCACCAAACCGGAAGGATTGGAGTATCCGGTTAGATGATGCACTTTGGGCCTATAGGACAGCTTACAAAACACCGATTGGAATGTCTCCTTTTCGGTTGGTGTTTGGTAAGGCATGTCACCTTCCAGTGGAAATCCAACACAAAGCATATTGGGCGGTGAAGCATTGTAGCATGCAATTGGATGAGGCTGGTGCATTAAGGAAGCTACAGCTGCAGGAGCTAGAAGTGCTAAGGATGGAAGCCTATGATAATTCCGCCATCTACAAGGAGAAGACAAAAGCTTGGCACGACAAACATATTTAGCGCAAGCACTTCAAAGTTGGAGACAAAGTTCTATTATATCAATCTCGTCTTAAGCTTTTTCCAGGAAAACTGAGGTCGAGATGGACGGGACCATTCGTTGTGGCGCACACATATCCACATGGAGCGGTTGACGTCTACGATAGTGCTACTCACTCCACCTTCAAAGTGAATGGCCAAAGATTGAAGCCTTATTTCGACGGGTTTAGCAATGCTATACTTGACGAAACGGCTTTACAGGAACCCGAGCCAGCAACTTGAGCAGCGGACCGTCGAGCTAACGACGTTAACCAAGCGCTTCTTGGGAGGCAACCCAAGCATTAGGATAGTTGATTTTGATTTTTAGTGTTAGCCTAGGATTAGTATAGGATAGGTTGTTTTGTTGTGTTGTTTCTTCGTTGTGTGTTTTTTGCAGCCCGGCGTACAGGTCCAAAAGCGCAGGGTAGGGGCCCGAAAACGCCCCCGCGTTTTCAAGCCCCATACCGCGTTTCGCCTCCTGAAGCTCAAGACCAAAAGTGCGGGGCAAGAAGGCAGAAGCGCGGCCGCGCTTTCGTACCATCCCGCGTTTCTGTTCGCTCACAGCAAGGGTTAAAACGCGGCCGGCCTTCATTCTTCAGCATTCTCCACATTGAAACTCAGCCTCTCTCGCCCCGTTCTTCACTCAAGAACGCGAGCACCTCCTCCATTGTTCAACCATCCAAGCTCCAAACAACACCAAATCAAGTGATTCCTCTCCCAAATCCACTCTTCTTCATCAACCATCAAGTAATCTCTTCTCTACTCTTCTCTTTTCCTTGATTAATTTGTGATTTTTGAGTTTGACATTCTAAACCTAGGTTTTGCCTAATTTCGCTAGATTTGTCAATTTCAACTCAAATTTGCATGATTAATTGCTACTTGTTAGTCCCTTTGCATGATTCTAGCATGATTCATTGATTTCCTTGCTTGTTCTTGTGAAATTTGGATTGTGATTGATTTTTGCCTAAACTAACCTAGGTAGTGGGGGAAGAGAGTGTTTGAGAGTATTATTTGCTTGATTGTTGGCTTGTTGTGGGATTGTTGTAGGATTGTCCTTGCCGGGACAATCAAATTTGCTTGTGGTGTTGCTTTGTTGATTTGTGGTGCAGGCACAGGTACAGAATGCCTCCTCGACCAACAACCCGCAGAGGCTCTTCTCAAGCTTCGTCTTCTCGTGCCCAGCCACAGTCCTCTCGGCCCAGTTCATCTTCTGCTCGCCCCCGGGGCCATCTCACTCCGCCTACGGTTGTAGGGGAAGTGGCCCCAGCTGATTTTGGGTTCAGTTTGAGCGACCCTGTGCACTTTGAGCGATTCAGGCTCATCTGTAAACGCACAATACATCCCCCTCGGTACTTGGATTGGGACTTTCTGGCAGAATTGGGATTGAGGGATGAGCTTAGGAAATGTGAGATTGACCAACACTTGAGAGATTTTCTCCACCTACAGCAGCCTGCATACAAGGGTCTTGTGTTGGAATTTCTGAGCACTCTGGACACTCATATTCTTTCCGGGGCAAATTCCAAAGCGGGGGAGTGCACCTTCCAGCTTGGGGGAGTAGGAAGGAGAATCACGCTGAATGAGGTCAATGCAGCTTTTGGTTTCTCTATTGCTGGTGAGCATGTGGAGAGATGGGAGAGCCAAGCTTATTGGCTTGGTGATTCACAGTGGCAGAGTATGACAGGCAAGGAAGAGTACAAGGCCTCTAGAGCAAAAGCCTCTTCTCTTACACACCCTGTACTCCGTGTGCTGCAGCGCTACTATGCTCTTTCTATTACAGGAAGGGGAGAAGGAGAGGGCAATGCACCAAGGAAAGATGTGATGCTCTTGGTTGCGTTCTTAGAGAGGAGGAGGGTGAACTATGGAGCGGTCCTTATGAACAATCTGGCTCATATCAGCAGGAAGGGTACAGGACCGATCACTATTGGAGCCCTTGTCACTGTTTTGGCTCAGTATTATCAGCTTGATTTGACTCGGTTTGGTGGGAGGATTGAGCCTGCACCGATGGATTTCGCTTTCCTTAACAAGATGGGTGCCCTGCATTTCCACTATGGTCACTATTTCTGGAGGATTGGAGACACCAAGAGGGTGATGCAGCTTCCGGATGCACAGAGAGTTGTCTTAGCACTCGGACGAGATTACCCTGATACTTGGATGATCACTCCTCGGGATGGTGATCTCCCGCTAGAGACAGTTGAGAGCCATCGGGGCAAGAGGCGTCGGGTGCAGAGGACTGTTGAGGAGTCTGAAGATGAGGCTGCCGCTGATGATGATTCTGCAGGTGATGAGGACTTTATTGCTGAGGAGGAGCTCGAGCCAGAGCTTGGTGGTCAGGCTGAGGATGCTGTTGTAGAGGATGTTCAGGGTGCTGGTGGTTATCCTCAGGGCCAGTTTGACCAGCTGGTGAGCATGATGGGAGGGCTCACCACTCAGATGACTCAGTTCAGGGCTCATGTAGATCAGAGATTTGATTACCAGGAGCAGAGGTTAGACCATTACAGGCAGTACCATGACGAGCAGCTCCATCAGCTTCACGCTCGCATGGATGGGTGGACTCAGGAGGGTGGATTCCCAGCGTATCAGTATTACCCATATCCGGGCTATCCACAGCAGTTCCCACCACCACCACCACCGGAGTAGATGCCAGTCCCTTCCTATCTGGATGACTTGGTTAGTATTTTCTTCTTCTTTCTTTTATTTTACATTGGGGACAATGTAAAGTTTAAGCTTGGGGGAGGGAATTATTGGTTGAGTCATCTCATCTTGCATTCATATAGTTTTGCATTTGCATGTTTTAATTATGGTTTTGCATCGAAAAAAAAAATTTGAAAAATTGAAAAATCACAAAAATATTGCATGTTAGGAACCAAATTTCCCTACTTGTCCACTTGTCTCTCTAAGTTAAGAGTATTATCTAACCCATGACTAGCTTGTTGGTTGAAGTTTCCTTGGATTGAAGCATGATTCTTAAGTTATTAATCTTGATTATAGGATTGAGCATGCATAAGAAGTTGAAATTTTGAATTGTTTATGAAGTTCTAGACATTTATGCCTTGTGAGATTATTTTGAGCCTTTTATTGCATATTTGCATATTTTCTTGAGTGTATCGCTTTGATTGTTAGCTCTAGAACTTGCGTTTAGATATCTTTTTCAAGGCTACATTACATGATTCGAATGCATGACATTAAAATGATTGAGGCATTTTTTTTTATTAGCTCATTATATCCTTATCTACCTTATGCATGATCCTTTGTTTGATAGCCCACTTGTTGAGCCTATGGCCTTATTTTGTAGCTCCACAAAAATTTTCCTAGCCTATATGAGCTTGACCCTTTCCGGGAATTAGGATTTAGCTAGGGTGTTCTTGTGTAGTTGGAGAATGATTCGTGGGAGAGTTGGTTGATAAGAAAGGATTTGTGTTGAGTTGAAAGAAAATAAGATAAGGATTTGAAAAAAAAAAGTGATGAAAAGAAGAAAAAAGTGTTTGTTTGAGGTAAATTATAGTGAGAAATCAAGTTGAAAAACCTCAAAGTGAGTTGAAAAAAGAAAAAAATGAGCAAAAGTGTAGAAATAAAAGTGATGGAGAAGAGGTGAAGCAAGTTGGGGAACATATGGAAGTGGAGTGGTTAAAGGTTGGGTAGTTAGCTAGTTCTAGTTCCCGGTTTTAGCACCACATGGACAAATATTTCCTTACCTACTTGTGTATACCTTGGCCCCATTACAACCCTTTGAAAAGTCCACATGATTTTTGTTGTGTGTTTGATCATTCGTAGTGGAGATTTAGAACACTGATGCAAGCTTATGGTAGTCTAGCTTTCAAAGTTGATTTTGAGTGAAACACATCCCTTAAACACTTGAGTGAGAGTGAAAAACACATTACCTTGGTGAGGTCTAGAATGAATGAATGATTTGATTTTGAAGGCTTCTCATACATGTGTGCAATGATGTCTTGGTCAAGATTTAGCTTTTTGATGAAGTGTGGATTGACATTGAGATGGATGCTTTAACTTGCTAGTTGTGGTGTGATCTCGATTTTATTTCTTGCTTGAGGACAAGGAAGGTTCAAGCTTGGGGGAATTTGATAGAGCATATAGGTTATAGTATTTAGGACATGTTTTGATTAGTTTTACATGCATTTTTAGGTAGATTTTCCTTTGTTTCGTAGTTTAGCTTTAGCGTTGGAAGTTTCGGAATCTACACTCGTTTGGTTGATATTCGCAGATATGAGTGATCGAGTGCCGGATCATGGTGATGGTGGACATGGAGATGAGCTTGAAGGTGCCTAAGGAGTGTGCAAGGACGAAGGAAAAGGAAGAAATCAAGTGCCCAAAGTGTTAGAGAAACTCGAGCTTCAGGTCTAAAAGTGCGGGGCAATACGGTGAAAGCGCGACCGCGCTTTGGAGTCCCATGCCGCGCTTTGACATCTGGTGTTCAGGAGTGAAAACGCGGGCAACTCAGGCGAAAGCGCGACCGCGCTTTGGACCATGACCGCGTTTCTGCTCGCGTGTCCGGAAAGTGATATTTTGTATTGGGCTTGGGTTTTTGGGCTGAAACTTGTTTTGGTTGTTATTTTTAGAAACCTTTTAGATATCTTTTTGGATATTAGTTTCTAGGTTGATATTCTCATAACTCTTAACTTGGAGGATTGTTGAAAAAGCTTCAGAAGAACAAGAATCCTTTGGAAGAATTGTAAGCTTTTCAATGTCTTTGAACAACTAAACCTCTTTTGCTTAACTAGTTAATTGAAGTTGTGAATTAAGAATTATTGTGAGATTTGATTGTTCTTAATTTGCTTTGATTAGATTGTTTTCTCTATGCTTGATTGAATAAGTTTGATTTAGGGTTTTGTTAGATTGGCCATCTAATTGAATCTCTAGGTTGAATTATAATTAGATCTTTCTAATTACCGGTAGGTGTTAATTGGATCATAAGTAGAACCTTTAATCAATCTAGGACTGGTAGGACTAGTTGATTAGAGAAGAGAATTCATTCGCATGTTATTTGGATGCCTGGTTGCTCTGAGTGCATGTTTCTATTGATGCTTGAATCTTAATGTTGTTGTCAAATTGAATCTAGGAGGTCTCTTAGGTTATTTGATAATTAGGGTTGTTAGTACCGGTCGGGCTAATAACTAGAATTGAAGTAGGATTAATAATTCCATGAAGTTGGGTTATTAGCATTCCGCAATAGATTAGTCAAGGTAAAGAGAGAATTTTGATAATCAATGATCAATAATCGAATTCGTAATGGATATTAACTAGTTATGCATACCTTTCTCATATTTGATAAACCATCTTAGCTTTGCATGTTCAATTTATTAGTTGATAGGAAAACATTCGAAAACCCCCTGTTTTACATTCATCTAAGTACTCAAGTTAAATACATAAAAACACAAGTCTCTGTGGGATCGACCCTTACTTCCCTACTACATTCCTAGTAGGTAGTTTGGATTATTTTGATAGGTATTAAGGCGACTAAAATACCTCTATCAAAAGCCTCCAACAAATTTATAATATATCAAAACTATTTGCGCATATAAATTTTAATCTGCAATTAAAGACCTTACTAATAACTAAGTTTTTAACTTTTTAGTTTGGATATAGGTAGTAAATAAACATCAACCTAATAGCTGAATATGTAGGTGTAGGTACTTGGCGTCCACGTGGTAGCAAAATATATAGTTATCACTAAGTGTTATATGTAGGCCAACACTCCCATCTATACAAATTTTCACTTATGATACAAAAATATCATTATTATTTTTATTAATTCACAATTTATCAATAGCCCTAGGATCTAAGGACAAGAAATGTTTAATTTTATAATTTCCTACTATATAGCACGTAAATTGTCCCTAAATATTTTTATTTCTACTAAATTATAATAAATGTACTTCACATCATAATAACCACAAATTTGCACTATCTATGAAAACCTATAAGATATCAACCATACTTAACTAAATAAAATGCTATCTATAACACTATGGCTACATGTGTAGAACAAGCCTTATTTACAATAATACCGAACTTTTATTACATACCTTTCAATTCTGGTAACAAAATCAACACATGAATCTCTCTTGAGGCAGAAGTGAACTTCCAATAAATTTTGTTTTGTTGGGTGAATGCGTATAGAACTCAAGGAATAAACTGAAGGTTGCGTATATCAAAGGAAGTAAATTAGCGGCCACTTGGACACTATTTTGGCGGCAGTTTTCCCGCCAATAGTAATTCAGCTAAATTTTGGCTACATGTGTGGTCGCCATTCTTGCAGCAAATTCCCCCCCAAAGCACCCCATTATTTGGCTACCAATGGACGCCATTTTAGCCTCCACTTGGACACTAAATTTAGCTTTTAATTTCGCGACCACTTGGAGACTAAAATTAGCTACCAATTGGTCGCCATTCTTGCGGCAAATTTCCCCCCCAAATCACCCCATTATTTGGCTACCAAGTGGACGCCATTTTAGCCTCTATTTGGAGACTAAATTTAGCTTTTAATTTCGTGACCACTTGGACGCTAAATTTAGCTACCAAGTGGTCGCCATTCTTTAGGCAAATTTCCCCCCAAAATACCCATAATTTGGCTACAAAACGAATGTCATTTTAGCCTTCACTTGGAGCTAAATTTAGCTTTTAATTTCGGACCACTTGGGCGCTAAAATTAGCTACCAAGTGGTCGCCATGCTTGCAGCTAATTTCCGTCCAAAATCACCCATTATTTGGCTATCAAATGGATGCCGTAGATGCAAAATATAACTACCAAGTGAACACTAATTATAATATGTGATTTAGCTGCCAAGTGGACGCCCCATTTCGCTTCCACTTGGACGCTAATTTCTAGCGCCAATATTTCCCGCTTCAAATTAGCGACCAAAAAGATTATGGTCGCTAATTTGGCGACCATGTGGCCGCAAATATTTTTTTTAATTTTGATTTATTAGTTTTGCTTGGCCGCTAAATTGTGGTCACTAAATCACCAGAATGGTGTAGTGATGATGCAATCGAGGTGGGAAAGTCTATCATGTATCCTAGGGATTATTCCCTTATTCGTCCAAATTTTGAGATTTTTTAAATTATGTACGAGTTGGAGAATTGTGAGAAAGCTAAGATAAAATTAGGTTTCATCAATTAAAGTCACACAAGTTAAAATAGAATAGAAAATCAAGCAATATGATTTTCGATATCTCCTATTTTATTTGTGGTGAGAAAAATAGGAATGTTTCCTATATAAGAGAGAAAAGTAAAAGAAAAAAAAAATCAATCTTCTAAAATCAAAAGAAAAGAAAGTACGAGAGAGAAACATTAGTTTTTCATCTTGCAAAAGATAAAAGAGATATAAAAGGGAGGTTATTTTTCTTTACAAACTATATACACTTATACACGACAAACTTGTGGATTGTACAAGTTGTCTGTGTCATTCCTTCGAATAGTAAGAAACCTACCACCCCGAAGACGTAGACATTTTGTCGAACCTCGTGTACCTTGTATGTTCATACCAACTGAATTATTCTCTATTAGTCAAAGCTTCCGCAGCTACGCAACAATAGGTGAAAATGATCAATACAAAACCTCCTTAGTCAAAACTCAAGGCATTTACTAATACAAGGTGATGCCGTTCGGAAATAGTAAAAAGATATAAACATTGTATAAATTACAGTATCAAAATCACCATATAATCTGGGAGCGGAATTTTGATACAATTTGGTATCAAAGTTTAATATGGTATCAGAGCTCTAATGTAATTTGTTATCAGAAATTTGATATAATTAGGTATCAGAGTTGTAATATAATTTGTTAATATTTAGTGACTTTCAAAAAGTTTATTTTGAGCAATAATTTTAAAAAATATTTCAAAAGATAAAATCAAAATTGTTTTAAGAGATTTTCTAAACATTATTTAGTTAATTTTGTTTTTCTTCAGCCTCTAACTGCTTCTTTATGGAATGCAGTTCCTTATTGTGCCTAATCTTGAGCAGTCCTCTCTTCTGATCCCAGTTGAGTCCTAGCAGTTCAGTTTCAGCAGAATCATTATAGGCATTTTGGGACTTGAGGATCAGCTTGACCAGACCAGGATACGGCAAAGCGTGTCGCTTCCTCCCACACTTAGCCATATGTTGCATAGCAATTTTGGCAAGGTTGATGGGGCGGCAGTCGAGAAATGCGTCCAATAATATGCAGTCATGAGTTTGAACTACGGAACGCTTCTCTTGCCTAGGAAGGATGGCGCGACAGATGAAGTAGTGTGCAATGGCGCCGACTTTGATTAACACGTGAGCAACCCTGTCCGTCCCATAGGGTCTCTTTCCTTGGAAAATTCTTTCTACCAATGCTACTTCTTCGTCATCCTTCATCTCAAAACCGTTCTCTGGAAGAGAACTTAGTGCGTTGGAAGGAGGCTTTTGAGTGCTAAGTCCCATGAAGGAGCGGACTTGACGTTTAGTGACAGATGCTTTCTCATCATTTATCTTGAAGTGTAGAGAGCCGTCCTTGGACTTGTAGCGAAGGCTTTTGTAGAACGCTCGGACTTGTTCTTTATCAACCTCTATAGGAGCAGGTCCAACGATCAACCAGCCTTGAAATCTTAGGAGCTCAAGGAATTCCTTTACCTTCTCATCATTGAAGGACGAGAGCCATTCTCCTGAATAGACCAAGGGGCCAAGAACGTTTATAGGCTCGCCATCGTCCTTTCGCTTTTTCTTACCAATGTGAGGTCCGTTAACGTGGTGAATGAGTCCCTGAATGCTGAAGTAAGGGAGCTCAAAGATCTTATGAAGCAGCTGCTCACGAAAAGGACAGCCCAGCAAGTCAATGCTTGTGGTTTATGTTATGATGCAAGCCACCACACGGATCAATGTCCTACTATTCAAGAGACCGAGGAGTCGGTCAATGCTATTGGCAATTATGGTGCGCCCCGGCCCCGGAATGATCCTTACTCTAACACCTACAATCCGGGGTGGGCAAACCATCCTAACTTGAGGTGGAACAACCAGCAGCAGCAAGAGCCACCACAACAGCAGCAGCAATACGCTCCTCAGGGCCAGCAACAACAGTTTCGGTCCAATAACTATGCCTCGAGAGCGCCTGCTCCGCCTCAGAATGATGCTATTACTACCCTCTTGAAGGAGAGCCGTGAGACGAGAGCTGCTGTAAAGAATCTTGAGACTCAGCTAAGCCAACTTGCCACCATGATCAATAGGCTCGAGTCTAAGGATTCCGGGAAACTTCCTTCTCAACCGCTCAATCACAAGGAGAATGTCAGTGCCATAAATTTGAGGAGCGGTAGAGTATTGGCGAGTCGGGAATCACCCACTGGTGATGAACCGCGCCCGCGCTCCCCTGGCCGCGACCGCGCCGGGGCGGAAGCACATGAAGACCATGCCCCTGTAAGAATTCCGCGCCCGCGCTCCCCCCTCCGTGCCCGCGAGAATCCAACAAAGCCCATGGACCATGAGAGTCGTAGCGACCCGCGACCGCGGAGTCCGGACCGCGCCCGTGGTAAGGAAGCCGAGCGTAATTTCGAGGCTTTACTTGATTATGCTTTCAAGAACTATTCACCTCCTCGCCCGAGCTCTCCTAGACGGAACCGAGCCCCAGCAGCAGAAGAGGACGATGGCTATGTGGCTCAACCCCTTCCACCATTGGATTCTTTCAAACCCTCTCCTCCGTTCCCCGAGGCTCTCAAGGACACAAGGAAGCCGGCACACGACAAGGAACTCTTTGAGACCTTCTCCAATTGTCGGGTAAATGTTCCTCTCCTTAACCTCATCCAGAGTGTCCCTCATTTTGCTAAATTCATGAAAGAGCTATGCACCATAAAAAGAAAAAGTAGGACTGGTCCTAAAATTGAGAAGGTAGCTCTAGTTGAAAAAACGCAAGATAGCAAAATTGAGACTTGTAATTCCCTACTCCAGAAGCAACTACCTAAAAAATGCTCAGACCCAGGAAGATTCACCGTCCCTGTCACTATTGGAGAAACTAAAATTGAGCGTGATATGCTAGATTTAGGTGCCTCCATTAATGTTCTTCCAGCTTGCATGTATGATAGGTTAGGCCTTGGTCCTTTAAAGGAGTCCGATATTGTTATTGAATTGGCTGATCACTCTAACGTGCGCCCGAAAGGGTTAGTTGAGGATGTTCTAGTGCAGGTACGGGGTTTGATTTTTCCTGCAGATTTTTATGTGATGGAGATAGGTGAAGGGCGGTACGACCCGGTTCTCTTACTAGGTCGTCCATTCATGAAAACCGCCAACACGGTCATTGACGTTGCCAATGGATCTCTTTCCATATCTCATGGTGGCAACACGGTCCGAATTGATGTTGATGAGGACCCGTATTGATCGTATCCCCGTCGAGCCAACGACGTTAAACAAAAGCGCTGCTTGGGAGGCAACCCAAGGATTAGATAGATTGTTTTTCCATTCCTAGCTTAGGATTTGCTTGTGTTTTTCGCTAACATGCAGGTACTAGGTCCGAAAGGACACGCCTGACGTGAAACTGCGCCCGCGTCCTCTTGGCCGCGCCCGCAGTGAACTGTCAGCGCGCCCCGACGAACAGGTACTAGCCCATGCTCGCGGCAACCATACTGCGTCTCGGTTTTAGCTCGTTTTTATGAAAAAAAAAAGAGAAAAAAAAAGAAAAAAAAAAGAGAGAAAAAAGAGGACTTTTTGGTCCCATTCTACCTCTATATTTTCCATCCATCTATATCCATTCTAATCCATCTTCTATCTTTCCACCATTCTATTTCTTCTTTCCATCCATCTTTGTACTTTCCATTCTTTGGCTATGTGTAAAGCCTAAGTATGGGAGAGCTTTGTTTCCCTAAGAGTTCTCTTCTCCCCAGCTCGAGTTCGAGTATTGATCCATCTTCCAAGAAGACGAGCCAAGATACGAAGGTTTCCTACACGTCACGTTTTTCGAGACGAAGTCAAGACATTGTCCCTGCAAGAATTCCTCGCCCGCGCTCCATCAGCCACGCCCGCGGTGACACTGAGGAAGACTTCATTCTCTGCATCAATTCCGCGACCGCGACCCTAGTGCCGTGCCCGTGGTTCAGCCACAAATTCGGAATACGAAGCTTTCTATTCTACCAACCTATGAAGAGTTCTTCCATTCCACCTCTCTTCATCGTTTGTGAGTCTTCTGATATACCTTCTCCTTGCTTCTATCCTTTCTCTTTGCTTCATTGAGGACAATGAAGGATTTAAGTATGGGGGAAGGAGTACTCGCATTCGCTTATCCTAGTTAGCTTAGTTAGAGATTTGCTTCAGATTTTTGATTTTCTTCTTTTCATGGAGCACTTGCACCATACCTTTTTGCATAATAAAGAAAGAAAGAAAAAAAAAGATAGAAAAAGCCATAAAAAAATTGAAAAAAGGCATATTAAATCCTGGGATGAGTCGAAAACCCGAAAGGGCGACTCTAGGTAATAAGCAGGTAACCCGGACCAGCATTAAGCTGGGGTAATAAGAGGTTCATGAGTGATTGTGAGTATTTGTGAGCACACCTGTTGAAAAATGAAAAGAGCGGTTAGGTGAAAACCCGAAAGGGCGTCTAAGCAGAATTGAGCGGTAAAATTTGAGTGTTTAGGATCATTCTTGCTTGGGGACTTTGGGGCTTACATGTTAGATTTGGGTAGGTCCTAGGTTGCTCTACACTTTTTAGAGCTTGAGTGATCTATGTTGTGAGGTGTGTGTTTGAGCTTCTTGTTTTATGCTCATGATTTCTCTATATTTTGGGTTCGGGTTGTGAGCTGAGTGTTTTTTATCTTCCCTTATATTTCCTGAGATCTTAGATGTGCTACCTTGATATATTTGTTTGAGCTTACTCGAGGACGAGCAAGATCTAAGTATGAGGGAATTTGATTCGGCCTACTTTGTATAGGATAACTCTTGTATTTTAGAGCTATTTTGAGAGTGTTTAGGTTAGTTTTTAGCGTTATTGTAATATCAAGACCGAAGACACAAACTATGAAGAATCAAGAGTTAAAGAGCTTAAAGACGAAGACTCGCCACTACATGGATACCGCGGTCGCGTTGTCTATGACGCGGGCGCGGTGGCGTGGAGGAGCGAGCCAACCAAGACCATGAAGGCCGCGGTCGCGTTGCCCTAGGCGCGGTCACGGTAGTAGCCGACTCGGATTTGACGATATGAAGGATGCCGCGGGCGCGGATGTGATGCCGCGGGCGCGGATGTGATGCCACGGGCGCGGATGTGATGCCGCGGGCGCGGATGTGATGCCGCGGTCGCGGGTTCGACCAACTTCCAAGTTGACGAGATTTCACCGTTTTTATCTTGTTTCCTTTCTTATCTTTCGGGTTCCTACGTTATTTAGTCCGAAAAGGTTGATCTTTGAGGCTATATAAGGGGGACCTTTTCTAGGTTTTTAGATATCATCAATCCATCATCCAGTTTGTCAATCAATTGTATTTCAATAAAGATTAGAGTTTTCTTTGTAATGGAGAACTAACTCTCCTCTGTAGTTTATTCAATCAAGGAAGCTTTATTATGAAGTTGTGAAATTCTGGTAACCTCTTTATCCTTAGGTGTTTATTGATACTCTTGTGCTTCATCCCATGATCTATGTTTGATTTTATGAGCCTGATCAACTTGTTTGATTGACTTAGATCTATTGTTTGAATTAGGATTGGTTGTTGTCTATGCATCTTTCCTATTCTCGAAACAACTCTATTCTAGGACCGTGGACTAATTTAGAGAAGAGTATTCAATGGTTAAATTGTGCATGAGACTCGTAGCTTGATTGCATGATTTGATTTCCTATTATCCCTGTGCTCTATGCTAATTCTAGGTTAAGCGTCCTTGCCTAGGGTTATAGAATTGCTTGGACCGTGGACTTGTGATTTCTAATGATTGGGATTGGAATTGACCTAGGCATATAAAGAGGTGGATGAATTCATGATCAACGGATTAATAAAGTGGAATTGATTGGATGAACTCTACTTGATAGCTTTGATTGAAACCAACTTTCAAAACCCCCTTTGTCTACTTGCATGAAAACACTAAAATCTGAATAAAACTGATTCCTTTGGGTTCGACCCCTTGCTTTCCTACTATACTTTTGTTTGCATGTTTGGGATTTATTTTTGATAAGGGAACAACGACTTTGCCCGAGTCATCTGGCCTGTCCATGCGTTCCCTTATTTGCATGTACAACGTTTTGGGCTTCCTATTGATGAAGTCCACTAGAGATTCATTGAGGACTATTTGTTTGGGCTTCTCTACAGTGTGGGACTTCACCAACTTCCTTCTCTTACCGCCGGTAGAAGATCCGGCAACGTTCCCTAGTAGCTGAGATATTTTTCTGATGACTTTTAGTGAGAGAAACACGTCGGAGAGCTAGAGAGAGGGCAGAGCAAGTTTGAGAGCAGGAAAGTAGTTGAGCGTAGTAAATAAATGATGGTAACTATTGAGCCTTATATAGAGGAAGCGGTGGCACATTCTGTAATTAACACTGATTTTCTGTGCGACACATGGCATAACTTCCCCCTTAAGAGTAGAGCAAGTACAACGGTCACTGTTCAAACGTTCAAATTTTGAAATTTCGGACTCTTCAACTTCTTCTCAAAAACTGAACTGGTGTCCTCACAAACTTAGCAAAAATTACCTCTTTAACAAAACCAAGAACCTTGACAACCGTCCCTGTGATCACCTTGCAAACCATTTGAGAACAAAGAAAGTACGTCCCGTAAAAGAAAATATGAAGCTCATAGGACACTTTTGCAGAGTTCTCGGCTAGGGTAAGCTTAAAGTTCCCATCATTTCGGCTTATGATGCAGGTTGGGTGATTAGGGATACTCTTTTCAAGACAAATAGAGAAATTTGAATGGCGTTCCAAAGTAGCAAACACATGAGGTTTTAGACTAGCGTCCTTGCAAATATGAATTCAATGCATGATAGTCCTTAAACACTTAGAACTTACTAAACATATCCAATCATTGGGGGAATAGTAGAACGGGACTTGCTACTTAAAAGTTATCATCCCCAAGAGTAACCTGAGATGCTCAAAGGGACGTCTATCAAGCGCCTTAGTGAAAATATCAGCTATTTGGTCTTCAGTCCATACATGCTCCATACTAATAAGTCCTAGTTCAACATTATCACGTAAGAAATGATGCCTTATATGAATATGCTTTGTGCGTGAATGAAAAATAGGATTCTTAGAAATTTCAATAGCACTTGTATTATCACAGCGAATGGGAATAGTTTCAAGATTGATACCGTAGTCCTCAAGTTGATATTTGATCCAGATGACTTGTGAACAACACGAAGCAGCAACAACGTACTTGGCTTCCGCAGTTGAAAGCGCCACAGAGTTCTGTTTCTTTGATCCCCAAGAGACTAAGCATGAACCAAGGAACTGTGCCATTCCTGAAGTGCTTTTTCTATCAATCACATGACCAGCATAATCTGCGTCCGAGTAGCCAACAAGCTTGAAGGACGTCTTCCTAGGGTACCAAAGACAAAGATTGTCGCGTCCCTTGAGGTAGCGGAAGATCCTCTTGACTTCTTGCATGTGGGACTCCTTTGATTTGCCTAGAAGCGTGCACACAAGCAAACGACAAACACGATATCGGGATGGCTTGCGGTCAAATAGAGTAAAGGGCCAATCATTCCTCTGTAAAGCTTTTGATCAACGTCCTTTCCCTGTTCATCTGCATAAAGACGCGAATTTGGAGAACAAGGGGTTGCAACAAGCTTGGACGTGTTCATCCCATACTTCTCAAGCATTTCACGAACATACTTTTGTTGATGAATATGCATCCCTTCCTTGAGTTGATTGCTTTGAAGTCCCAAGAAGAAATTGAGTTCTCCAATGAGGGACATTTCAAACTCACTACTCATTAAGGACTTGAACTCATCTACAAGTTTCATGTTAGTACTACCAAAGACTATATCATCAACATAGGCTTGGGCAATTAAAATGTCCTTGTGAACTTACTTAATGAACAAAGTTTTATCAATTGAACCTCTTATGTACCCATGAGACAAAAGAAAGGACGCAAACCCGTCGTACCATGCACGAGGGGCTTGCTTGAGTCCATAGAGTGCTTTGTCCAAGTAGTACACATGATCTGGGTGAGAGGCGTCCTCGAAGCCAGGCGGCTAAGCAACATATACTTCCTCCTTGAGTTTTCCATTGAGAAAGGCAGTCTTGACGTCCATCTGAAACAACTTGAATCCCTTGTGCGCGGCAAAGGCAATAAGGAGACGGATGGCCTCAATTCTAGCAACAGGAGCAAAGGTTTCATCGTAGTCTATGTCTTCCTTTTGCTTGAATCCTTGAGCCACCAGTCTTGCCTTGTTCCTTGACACACATCCACTTTCATCAAGCTTATTTCTGAACACCCAGCGCGTCCCTATGATGTTTTTGCCTTTGGGACGAGGGACGAGGGTCCAAACTTTGTTCCTCTCCAACTGGTTGAGTTCTTCTTTCATTGCTTGAATCCAGTCAGCATCCTGGAGTGCTTCCTTGATGTTCTTTGGTTTCACCATTGACACAAAGGCATTGAAAGCACAGAAAGCTAAATTTGCACTCTTGGACTTGCTTGCAGCTGACCTTGTTTGAACTCCTTGATAGATATCTGATACAATCTGAGTAGTTGGGTGATCCTTAGAGAAGCGGGACTCCCTTTGGAATAATTGAACGAATCTTGAACCAATTTCTCCATCATAATCATCACTATCATCTTGAGCATCGTCCTCAGTGTGTTCCCCCTCAAAGAGAGCGTCCACACCTTGGCGTTGCTCGCCTTGTTGACTTGATCCAGCCACATCTTGTTGAACTGGGGATTCACTACGAGAGGGAACTCCCTGAGCAACACTAGGAGCATCCAGTAAGACTCCTTCAGGATTTGGAGTAGCATCCTTAGGAACATAGTATTTTCCAGAGGACCATTCTTCAACTTCGTCTTCAGAGTCGTCCTGCTGTTGTGAGGAAGAACGTTCTTTCTTACTTTGTTTTTCTTTGTGAGAAGAACTATCTTTGAACACAACATGAATACTCTCCTCAAGATTAAGAGTTCTTTTGTTGAAAACTCTGTATGCTTTGCTGGTGAGAGAGTACCCAAAGAATATGGCTTCATCACTTCTTGCATCAAACTTTCCAAGTCTTTCTTTGTCATTGTTGTGAACGAAACACTTGCACCCAAAAACTTTGAGGTAGTCAATGTGAGGCTTCCTTCCATTCAACAACTCGTAGGACGTCTTCTTCAGTAGAGGACGGATCATGACACGATTGATGATGTAGCATGTCGTAGCAGTAGCTTCCGCCCAGAAGTGCTTGGGAACGTTATTCGCTAAAAGCATAGTCCTTGCCATGTCCTCCAACGTCCTGTTCTTTCTTTCCACAAATCCATTTTGTTGAGGAGTCCTTGGAGTTGAGAAGTTGTGGGAGACACCATGTTGATCACAATAGGCCAGGAACTCTGAGTTTTGGAGCTCCGTCCCATGGTCTGATCTTATGGCTTTGAGAGGCGTCTCAAAGGCAACTTCCACTTGTTTGATGAAGACTTTGAATGCATTGAAACAATCTGCTTTTGACACCAAGAAAAGAACCCAAATGAAACGAGAAAAATCATCTACGAGAACGTACATGTACCTCTTTCCACCGTAGCTTAGCGTCTTCATTGGTCCACAAAGATCCATATGGAGAAGTTCCAAAGGCTTCTTCGTACTGACTTCATTTTTGGACTTGAAGGACGTTTTTGTTTGCTTCCATTCGATACAGGCTTTGCACTGTTCGACTTTCTCAAGATCAATTCGGGGAAGTCCTTTCACAAGATTTCTTTGGTGTAGCTTAAGGATTGCGCTTAGTCCAGCATGGCCAAGGCGGCGATGCCAGAGGTCAGCGTCCTCCTTTGACATAGAGAGACACAACTCAGATTTAGGCTTGAACTCTTGGTTGAAGATGTAGACATTGTTCTGGCGTAGTCCTTTGAGAACAACTTTGTTTGTCTTCTTGTTGATGACAAGGCATTCATTTGAGTCAAATGTGACTAGGTTTTCACCTTGATCACACATTTGAGATACACTTAGGAGATTGAAGCCAAGTCCTTCAACAAGACTAACATTTGATGCTTTGATGGACGAATTGAGAATAGCAGTTCCCGTCCCTTTGATCTTTCCCTTTCCATGTTGCCAAACGAGACCGTTCCTCTTGTGGCATTACTTTGGATAGAAGTGAGATGGATTTGGCTTCCTGTCATGTGATTTGAGACACCACTATCAATAATCCACGAGTGTCCCCTCACTTCAACCTGCCATAACAAAGTTAGTTTTTGGCGACCTAGGTAAGGTGTTCCTTACCTGGTTCGTTACAGAAATAAAACTCCGGTTCTGGCATGTAATCATTTAGGTTAACATCATTGGACGTAGCATGCTTCCTAAAAGAGTTTCTAGAACGTCTAGGACGCCTAGCATTTTCCTTAGGATTAAACTCAATATTTTCATTACAAGCCCTAGCATCTTTTCCCTTTTTAAGATCCTCTTTCAACTTTCAAGCAATCATATTTATAATGACCACGTTGTCCATAGTGCCAACACGTCCTATAGTAATCACCGAGGTAATATTTTCCATTGGGACGCTGGATTCTATCTTTCTCCATCTTTTGGGGATCACAAACTTTTGAACCTTCCCCCTTTGCAGTTTTCTTGTAAATTTTATGACTTGTAGAGTTGATATAGTAGTCCTTCTGACCTTGGTCTCCACTTTCTAGGACTCTTATACGCTCAAGAAGGTTCTTAATTTTCTCCCTTTCTAGCTCAAGTTCTGAAGTCTTGCTAGCCTCAAAGTCACTTGGGAGAGAGTTCCTAGAGTCAGACTCATAACCTAGTCCTCTTTTGGCTGGGACAAAAACTATTGGTTTGACTTCTTCTATCATAGGACTCTTTCCTAAAACCTTAACTTCTTCTTTGAGCTTGGCGTTCTCAAGTTTGAGACACATTACTTCAGTTTTTAGAGACTTTGTTTCTTCACTTGAGGACTATAGTTGAAAGGTGATACTACAACAGTTTTCACATTCAACCACAATGTTTTCAGTTTCAAGTTCAAGTTCATCCATTTTTTGTTTCATTGCAAGACTTTCTTCCATGATTTTACCAATGAGTTTGATAAGTTTTGATTTTGAACATCTTTCTAAGAAATTCATCATAGATTCATGAGTTACCTCTGAATACTTTTTCGAGGCGTCCTAGGGCATCCTTTATCGCCATGTACGCTACTTGATCTTCTGGTTCTTCATCATTAGAACTAAGATCGTCCTATGCATCTACGTACGCTCCAATGAGAGCTTTTGTCTTCATTTCCTTAGAGGACATTCCCGTAGTACACTTCTTGGCAAAATGTCCTTTATTGTTACATTTGTAGCAAGTGAGTTCCTTCATTTCTGCCTCTATGTACTTGGGACTTTCCTTCTTGTAAGGCATCTTGTGTTTCTTAAATTCCTTGTGCCTTTTCCCATAGATACGGAGAGCCTTGTCTAGGAGAGCAAGTTCTTCCTCTTCATCAAGTACTTCCTTTGACTTGCTTTCTTTCTCCTTTAGAGCTTGAACGCGCATCTTCTCACGGTTCTCATTCTTATTACCTTCCACCATCAATGCCAGTTCTCTTTGGCGACGCAAGTACTCAGCGTACTCAGGTGTTGTTGTTGCCAAAGCAAGGTCTGTTTGTGGGTTCCGTCCTAGCTCAGCCATGTCAGAGTTCCTCCTTGCTTCATACTGCCTCAACTTCCCATAGATCTCCTCCATATCAAGCGTCTTGTTAGCTTGATTCTCCTTGATGGTAGTTCTATCAAAGTTCCAGATTCTTCTAAGTCCATCAATGATAACTTGAACTCTGTTCCTCATTGAGACTTCCGCTTCTGGTATTCCCAAGTTCTTCATCTTGGTGACAAGAGCTTCAAAACGGTAAGAGTAGTCCTTGACCGTTTCATTTGGCAGCATTCTGAAGGCATAGAATTCTTTCTTGATTTCCAACTGAACGTCTTCCTTCATTCCAACAGTTCCCACGTGGAACTTCTCAAGGGCTTCCCACTGTTGCTTGGCAGTTGCCAAATTACTAACTCTGGTAGCGTCCCTTTCATAGAGGAACGCTTGAAGAAAGCAAATTGCCTTAGCGTTGGTTTCCATCAGCTTGAATTCCTCTGGACCCCACTCGTCCTCTTTATCAGCGTTGTCAGCAGGGACTTTGAGGTCACCCTTCATGATAACCTTCCAACATTGATAGTTCGGACTTCTGCAAAAGTTTTCAAATCTAATCTTCCAGCGGTTGAAGTTGCCGTCCGCCAGGCGCGGAGGCTTTACAAAAGAGATTCCAATAGGTTCCATGTCCATCTTTCACCTGCAACTCAACAAAATCTAGAGCGCCTGCTCCGATACCAATTGTTGGATCGTTAGTATAACAGAGGGACGTCCTTTACTTAGGTAAAGGCGTCCTTGGTCAGGCCTCCTTACAAGGTGTAAGGGCGTCCTTACGAGTTGTAAGGGCGTCCTTTAGTTGTGCAGCGGAATTTAATACTAAACAGGTGAATGAAGTGAACACAATGATTTATAGAGGAACCACTCAAGACCAAGTAGTCCTTGAGTGTAAACCTCTACCTCCTTGGAGGATTTTTGAATAGATTTTTCCTTTATATTAAACGTCTTTACAGTTGTACCGGCGAGTCTTTATAGTTCTCTGGTACTTAGCGTTCTTCCTATGTACATTAGTAAAGGACTCCTCTAAGCCTACAACTTAAGCGAGTTTAATCTTCTAAAGGATTTCTATCCCTGCGTCCTACAGTACATTGTAGAACTCTCTCTCTTTCTTTTTGGGGTTTTCTGAGTTAAAAACAAGTTGTGGTTTGGGTTACAATTCTCACTCGATCTATCACAAGCCTAGAACTGTTCTTGAGTGTTCTTAAGCTTGTTTTTCATGTTCTTGAGTGAGTCGCTTTCTTCTGTTTCTCTCTGAATAATCTCTGAAAGCGTTGATGTCACAATAAATGCCTTGGGCTATTTATAGGACTTGGGGAAGGGCGTCTTTCCTCTTCTGATGATCATGCCCTTCATGGACGTAGCTAAATGATCTTTCTCCACGTAGTATGGCGGTGATGAGGAAGCTTCCTGTATCCAGCTGTGTGTGATGAACTCCGCTACAGGATCGGCCGCCACGTGTTGATGAACTCTGCTACAAGATCGTCCGCCACGTAGTGTTGGACTCTGCTACAAGAACGGTCTCCACGTGTCCGTGGATGATCAAATGTTGTCGAGTGATGTCATCCTGTCGGCTAGTGAGTAAGGACGCTCTGCTTGCGTTCCTACTTGCTTTTGGGACTCCGTCCTTGCTCAAGTAGTCTCTTACAGGTCCTTACTTCCTGGTAGCTAGCGTCCCTAAGCCCTAGGGAACACTTCACACACATGTTGTCCTTTTGTCACTGGCGTTCCTGAACACTTAGACAACTTTATTAGAATCAAAGTGAGTTTGTCATATCAAAACCAAGGGACGGTTTGTGTGGCCACACTACCAAGTACGCAAGCGTTCTTGATAGCGTCCCAACAGGCAGACTTCCCAGCAAAGTGCTCTTCTATCGTCTCCACCCGAGCCTTGATAGAGTAGAAGTCAACAGACTCCTCAATCTCGTTTGCCAAGGCGGCGGACTTCTTCTGTTCCGATTCAAGTTTTTCTTGGAAGACTTGAGACTCCTGTTGAGCCATCTTCAACGCCTCCTACAGCTCGGCAACCCTCAACTCCATAGACGCCTTCTCACCGGCCAAAAGGGAAGACTTGTTCTTCTCGTGTTGGAGGTTCATGTTGCAGGTAGCCAACTGGTCAGGGAAATCCTTGAATTTGTCGAAAGCAGTAAGAGAGACTTGAAGACTCTGCGCGAAAAAGAGTTAATGCGTTAAAACTCGAAAAAGAAAATAAATGAGTAACACGCAAATTACACGTAACTAGAATGTTACACACCTGCCATTGCACAGCGACGATCTCTCCAAACAATTCGGAGTAGGAAGGTTGAAGATGGGGACGACCCGAGAATAAATCAACCCTTAAGGTTGCAAGGGAGTTGAGGCACTTCACAACATCCATATCCAAGGACATCATCGTCTTGAGGAGGTCAGTTACCTTGACACCGGACTCTTTCTTCGGCAAACTTGCTTTCTTGGCAAACTCTAAGGCTTTAGGGGGAAGCGAGATCGCTATCTCGGTATTAGCGCTGGAAGCGGTTTCGGCCTTCCTCTTCTTTCGCTCCTCCAAGCGCTCAGCCGTGGTAAGGGAAGCCGTGGAACGAGTAGCTTTGGAACGTGTTACAAAAAAATGTAAACGCGTTATACAAACACGCAAAGACATAGAAAAAACGACATGCAATCACAAAAATGCTTACTTGACATATCAATTTCGTCGGATTCAGTCGATGAGGAGGGTCCAAGGTCTGGGTAGGATCTTTCGGCAGTGGGAAGTGCTTCGACTTGGGAGATGATTACAGCGGAACCTTTGCATGGTAGAAGAGAGGCAATTTCTTCTGCTAAAAGAACCTGTAAACATGTTAGACCCGGAACAAGTATATACAAGAAAAGGAAAAAAAACGCTACCTATGGGCCATCAACGGCTTCGCAAGAAGGATGTGTCGCCTTTCAGAGAAGAAATTCTCACAAAAGGGAACTTATATGCCCATCCACGGTCGGACTTTGAGATATTAAAAACAATATCAGATTTGGTTCGAAGAGTTTTCAGCGTGATCCGCCCTGTACCAACCTTGGAAACACGATAATTCAAGGAAAAATCTTCGCTTTGAAAAGCGATGCCTTGCACGGAACATAACCGCTCAACGGAGAGCAAGAGTCTCTAGATTTGAGGGAGAAGTTGTCCCGGCGAGACATCCAGTTTGATTAACAAGTCAGTGACGAGCGGGGAATACGGAAAACGATGGCTAATGCGAAAGGGGTATTCGTGAAAGCACACCCAATCATTCGCATAAAAATCAGCAAAAAAGACAGCAAGAGGCAGAAAAATTTCAGCGTTTAATGGAAAGCACACAGAAGCGGCAAACTCCCATGGGGTTTCAAAAAAGGAATTCCTTTGGTAAGCGCCGGTCAGAATTTTTAAAGGCGAAAGGGAAGGAGATGAAGCGGTTTCTTCGCAGGAAGAACCCATGGAAGAAGTTCATAACAGAGAATAAGAGAAGAAGGAAGGTTGTACCTTAGGAGAAAATAGAGCAAGTGAAGTTGCAGGTTGTCATCATATCTCTTAAATAGAGATTGATAGGACGTGATGTAAAACCAGCTACAACTTCCCAAAAGGCATTCAAAATTCAAAAACCCTAGGGAAACCGCCAGCGGGAGTTTCCTGGGCTTTTTGAGGGGGTATTGTTAGGCCATCAAAAACTTAAGCCCATAAACGCAATGGACGAAGGCCCACGAACGGATTCATCAACGGTTGAACAATTCAAGCCCGATGATTTCGCTTCTTTATTAGTGGCGGGCGTTGACTGTAGCAAGGTGAAGATCCTCAAACGCCAAATCATAACTACAAGTGCGATATTTTCGGGATTACATATAACGCCTACCAACGGCTCAATTAGGGGGGGCAAATATCGATATAAAAGGAAGGATGAAGTTTGAAGAAGGGCACGATTTGAGCACTCACTATCTACCAAGCAATTCTTATCAAAAATCTCTATTCTCACTTTCCATCCGATTGCATTCTCTTGTTCTTAAGAATCTTGTGTGTTGGAACTGAAGTGTTTGTAGTCAGAAGCAACAATCAACCGATCAATACAATTTTCTATACAATTCACATTATTTCCTTCATTATCATACTTGTTATTTTTATCAATTATTTTCTATTCATCGCTTCTAACGCGTCGTGACGACTTTGTGACTAGGAGTCCCTCATTGTAGCGAAGTAACGCGTTTACGCGGTTAATTCGCCCAAAACAGCGTCCATTCGTCTTCAACGAATCATTCACTTGGATACTCCCTTGATTTGTATCAAGAAAACAAAACACTAAACTCGATCCAACACTTCTTTATACACAACATTTGCCGTGCAAGTCAGAGGCGTTTTTTCCTTATGTAATATCAAAATCTTAAGTCCTTCCTTCTCCGTCACACGTGATGTACCGACATAAAATTGACCATGTGTGAACATAGGCTTTGGAAGGTACATACCAACCCGAGACAATGACTGACCTTGACTTTTGTTTATGGTCATGCCAAAGCAAAGAATGATAGGAAATTGTCGGCACTCGAACTTAAAAGGTAATATTGAATCTGAATGACTTAAGCGCATGCGTGGTATAACTACCTTTGCTCCAATATTTGTTCCAGAAATAACGACAGCTTCCACCACTGTTCTCCCAAGTTGCGTAGTAATCATTCTGGTTCCATTACATAGATCCTTTGATTGGTCAATATTATGCAAAAGGATGACAGGGGCACCAACTTTCAAACGTAGAGCATGAATATATTGATGCATCGATACTAGTACCAGCGTTAGTCTTGCAAATATTGTCACAACTGAAATACTCCTTCTCTTCACCTGGAAGCAAAGATAACATATAATCATTAACTTCATCTACCACATCATGTGTAGCTGCAAGAATTGCTCTCTGTCTGAAGTAGGTTGCATTGTTCAGGTTGTCTAGGAGATATGAATATATGGCTTCAACAATGGCAGTAAAAGGGTTAGTTCCAAGATTGACTAACAAATCAGTAGGGATCTCTATATGTGCTTCACTGTCATTATCTTCACCAAGCTCACCATCTCCAATTCTAAGAAGCCATTCGGCGAATTCTTCTAGTTCAACTGATTGTTGAGTAGAAGAACTTTGACAAAGGCTCATATTTTTGTTAACCTTAGAACCTACGTTCAAACAATTATATGGTGTCAAATATATGAATCATGAACAACATAATTGTATTTAAAGTTATATCACAACGAAAGACGAAAATGTAAGCAAGAGACATATAGTTATACTCACCTCACAATCATGCCATAAGTATGAAGACGTAACTATCGCTTCCACAATGTCAGGATGACTTCCTTTTGGTACGACGGGCAAATTTTGGCGAAAGTCTCCCCCAAACACAATTAATTTTCCCCCAAAGGGTTGCTCCAAACTTCTAGGATAAGAAAATCTAAGAATGTCCCTTAAGGAACGATCAAGCGCTTCAAAGCAATGTTTTTTCATCATAGGAGCTTCATCCCAAATAATTAGCTTAGCGCCTATAATTAATTCTGCCAAAGGTGAGCCAGCCTTAATATTGCAGCTTGAATCTTCATTAATGTGCAATGGAATGTGAAATCTTGAATGGGTTGTTCTTCCGCCGGGAATAAGCAAAGCCACAATTCCACTTGAAGCAACATTAAGCACGATTTCGACCTTACATCGAATAGCAGTCGACAAAGCTCTCCAAATAAATGTCTTTCCCGTACCTCCATGACCATACAAAAATAAAACTCCTCCCTTGTTGCCATCAACAACAACCATGATTTTGTCATACACACTTCGTTGCTCATCCGTCATCTTGGACAATAGATCAACATGATCCCTATACAAATGTTCCTTGTCATAACAAAGTTCCGCTTGGATGAGCCTGTTATTTCCTTGCATAAAAAGATCTTCATCTGGAATGGGCATAGATGAAAAGTTTTGGAGGCTGCTTCCGTTTCGTGCCAACAACTTTTCAATTTCTACCAGAGCATAGTTCTTCAACTCGGCTTCACTTATGTTCAAATCTATAAAAAAATATTACGTAGGCATGGAATTACATGCATAACAAGTAAACAAATAGATATAAATTGGTTCAGATAAAAAAATAATAGCAAACGTACCATCCATTCCAAGTGCCCTCGTTTGTCTATACAATATATTGTTCGCCAACAAATGTCATGTTTTGTCCCATACATATTTAGGCATAGATAAATTTCCAGTGATCAACAATGTGACAAATAAACTCCAAAAATATTGCGTAGACCCCCACTCACTTGCTTCAACAATTCCATCAACAAATTCATTTTCATCATCCAATAAACCAAGAGCAGAGCAAGCATCTCTGTAAGTGGAGGTAAGTGGTGTCGTTGATTGTTTGCAAATACTCATATGATGTTGACCCTTTCACTTCGTTCAACAACAATCTTAGGTAGTAAAACTCACCACTTCCGGGTATGACATTGAATATGCGACCAATAGCACCACGTCCTCTCGTGCGTTCTGTACAAACCTTTTTATTGCCATCCCAAACAAACTTAGATGGAAAATCAACATATGTCAAATTCCTTCCAACAGTAGATTCAGCGTTGCATTTCATCCAAACCGTAAGCATTGTCTCATCTATTCCATCTCTAGCAACAACATTATCTATTGGATCGTCATCTTGGAAAACAACATGTTGTTGGTCCTCTAGGTGGAAGGCTAACCTCAAGATTGTATATGTAATGGATGTCAAAAGTAAAAAGTTGCCATGTAGACTTGCAAGATGATAAATATCTACAATCAAAGTACCTCTTAATCTCATCTTCACCACAAATAGAGAATGATGCACTTATACGATCACGACCCTTGCTGATGTACTTATTGAGACATTTGATTGGTCTTGCTTGATTGCATGCCTCAACATTAATATGGGCATTATACCTTAACAATAAGTTACAGTTGTATGGAACAACATGTTGGTTATCAAGAGTTGTTCCATTTTATGAACCTCAACACCAGTATCTATTCTCTTGTACATTGGAAAGCCGTCAAAGTCGACATATGTTGACTCATTAAAACTCTTGGGGAAGCATTTGGTGCATTTACCGGCGTGCATATAGGGAGATTTCGGATTCTTTGATCCACACGGGCCATGCATCATTAAATCTGACACTACAACATACAATTTTGGATCGACTGAAGGATTAGGCAGCTCGGCACAAATCTTGTCATCGATATTAGAGGGTTCCCAAACTTTTTGATCCTTGTCCACAAACAACACAATATGTGCATGCGGCAACCCATATTTTTGGAACTCGATGGTGTATATAACTAAATATAAACAAAAACAAAACATGTAAATAATTATTATAGGTGTTTACTATACTCCCTCTGTCCCCAAAAGTTTGTCCGTCTTTCCTTTTCGGGCGTCCCAGAAAGTTTGTTCATCTCTATTTTATTCCCTTTTATATCACTATGTTTTTACAAGCTTACACTCATACAGCCTCATATATTACCTCCATTATCCAACTTTCCTCACAACAGTATCACTTTTTCCTATAAAATTACAAAGTTATCCCCAACCAATCTTATAAACTACTCCTTTTTATACCCTTTCCATCAACTTAACACATTTTCCCATCACTTATCAAACTTTTCCACCCGGACGGAAAGTAGTCCATATCCCAAAATAAGTTCCTAATAGTAAAAATGCCTGAATTTTTGCACAATTGCATCTATGCCCAAGAAAAAGAACTAAATGCTCAAACTGTACATCACTAACTTAAAAATGATAAAACAAATACAATAAGGAAATTTTATTCTATGTAAATAAAGCTCTATGATGGAACGTCATTACATTGATCTCCCACACGAAAATGATTCCTAGGATAGAGACAATTGATAAACCCTTCTTATACACGTATGTACAATCTATATCTTACTGTGTGTTGGCTCACGATGAATCATTCAAGAGATCATGTAGACAATTCTCCATGAACAGAGCAACTACTCCATATAATAAACATATATACCTACATAATTATTCAATAAATATCCAAAAAGAGTCTTCTTGTTAAGTGATCAACTCTTTTTGGGGTATTTTTGCAAGTAAACTTCAATGAGGTTAAAGAGCATACACTTCCAAAGCACGTAAGTTATTCAAGTGATAGAGCTTGAACTTGAAAATAGCCATAAACAATGAAAAATAAAATAAAGAAAGAGACGTACTAGCTTTCACTTTGCTAAATATTTCATTCTTTCTGAAGTCAAGAATCAACTGATCAAGCTTGATCTTAAAAATTTGAGTGAAAATATCCGGATGATTTTGAGCTATTAATCCCCTCACAGTAACAAATCTTTGTATTTCGGTCCACTTTGGGTTGCATGTGAACGTGACAAAAAAATCAGTACAACCATATACCCTACAAACAGCGAGACCATCATGATAATGTTCAATAAGATATCTTGGTCCACCAGTGACGGAAGAAGGAAGTATAACACACTTTCCGCTTGACGAAGACATCGTATTCCCTTTAGGTGTTGCCGTCGTAAGATGTTGATATGTGTCGGACCTAAAAAAATTCTGATTTGATCTTATGTAAGACGGTTGGTTTAAATCGTAGAATAAACATCCACAAGAAACTGAAGACACTACTTCTTGGAAGACACAATAATTCCACCTTCGGCAACACAGTCTTGAATTCGGAATGCAAGGAACTCTCTCATTGTCACCTTCGTTCTCTTTCGGGTGGAATTTTCATCTCGATTGGCAATCTCAATATCAAGTCTGAAGCTGTCCTCCCCATAAGGAAATAGCAAAAGATATTGTAGTGCAAGATAAGAAGGATGTTGCTCACTTATCCGAGTTAAATGGTGGGACTTAGTCTTAAGAACTCTATCCCTCTTCAAAAATTCACCTCCTGGATCATCAATTATCAAGGCTGCAACTTCGGAAGCAGTAGGCTGGCAATGAGTGCGTGTATCTGAATCTCTCTGTCCAATAAATTTCACCTTGATATTTGCACAAGGAGTTTCGGCAAAATCATCTCTAGCCATCTTATAAACTTGCGAGAGCGGATTGTGCTCGTCAATCATTGATTTTAAATCCCTTATAATTGATTGATCGAAAGATTTTTTCCTTTGGATCTGCAAGTAAAAGAAACTTCAATGAAATAAGACTATTACAATACATGCATAAAATTGAATAATAGTTTGTTCATAAAACCAACAGTAGCATCAATTGTACCTAAACACATTCACCCGATTCATTTCTTCATTCCTTGTGTCATAGATGTATAGCTGTGAAAATTTAGCATTGTCGTCATCTGGAGGAAATAAGCTACCAATCCTATGATAGTTTTGCCCGACCATTCTATACACAGGAGGTCCTTCCCCCCAATGATGTAAATGAGAACATCATGTTCTAACCATCCCACGAATGTATTTTTGAAAATGTTTACTCCGTGCATCTTGATTAGACAAAAGTTCATAAAGGATTTGAGGCGACGCTTGTAGAAGTGGTACTTGAATCTTACCTTTAATACAACAAAGAGAAAATTCGGGATCCGACGGTGTCCGACTCTTATCAAATCTTTCAGCATACCATATTATTGCACCACATGATGCATAATTATACATTGCATCCCCAATATCTTCATAGGACCTTGCAAATCAAAAAATGTGCTTAAAATTATACTAAGAATACTATCAACGAATTTGTGATAAAAATATGTACTTGAGACATAGGTAGGTAACACTTCTGCTTCTCCATATTCATCTACAAAAGTTATATAAAAAGCGCTTAAATAAAAACACTTCACTTATAAGATTGATATATACACTTACTTAAGTGTAACATTTAATTAGCATTACCCTAATCAATGGTTGTGCTCAAATTTTCGTCATGTATGGAAGATAGATGAGCATCCACTACTATGAAAAAAATAATATTAAAATTAATAATATATAGATTCAGGTAACGCTTTATGTTTACCATTAATAAAATCTGTATAAATACTTATTATAAATATCATTGTACCAGTTTGAGTTAAAGAATAAGCCATGAATTGCATCTCATTGCTAAACCGATTGATGCCATTAGAATGGTTAAATTGTATCTCACTTTGCAAGTTGTCATCAGCTGCAATCGGGTAAAATAAGGGGGATATTAAGGTTTAAAAACAGAAACCCATATTGAATTGTAAACATCATACAAAATAATAGTGAGTAAAATGAATTAATAGATTTTTATTTATAAGTATAAAGAGCCTAACCTATGTTACCAATCATTGTTAAACCAGTTTGTGCTGAAGAAGACGTCCTCGATTGCATCTCACTGGTTAACCATGTGATTGCATTAGAATGATTAGATTGTATCTCATTTTGCAAGTTGGCATCAGCTGCAATCTAGTAAAATAATAGGAATATTAAGTTTTTAAAAGAAAAAATCATACTCAACCTTATAGGTCATACAATATAATAGTATATAGTCAGACAGATTAATACATTTTAAATGATGAGTATAAAGAGCCTAACCAATATTGCCAGTTGTTGCGGTATGTCGTTTTCTATTTTGTCTCCAAGTATTTTCATTGTTGGTCCGGCCAAAAGTCCCCTACAAATGAACATTATATACTTGTTAAGCGTAAAAGTATATGGGTATGTCACGACACAATATGAAAAACACCATAAAAGCTTTTCATATAGTTCACAAAATAATGGTAAAAGAGATAAGTACCATGAGGCCAGTCGAAGTGTTCCATCTCCAAACTATAATTATCCCAATTTGCATGAAATTTCATTAAACATTAGTACAAATTAGCTATCATAAATTACTTTTAACAACCATTAATCATGTTATTGTGAAATATATTGAACTTACTATTTGAAATATCTGTAAAGGGAGTTCGCACAAGCCTTGAAGTGGCTTCAATTTTTTCAGATTCACATCTCTCTATGATAAAAACTATATAGAAAATTAATTAAGAACTAAGGACATCTAAAATGCAACAAAAAAATATACGTAAAATAGGAGTCATTAGTACTTACTATGTTTCCGTGTTTTGGTTTTGCGTTTTGCATCTAACATATGTTTTCTGTTTGCTCTTGCATGATTTTCATCATTTTCCATTGTGAAGAATAACAACCTAAAAATGAAGACAATGTCATGCATATAAAGTGATTAATTAACATATGTGAAAACCTATAAAACAAAAAACACCTAAACGCTGCTTCCTTTTCATTGCAAATGTATTATGTTACGAACAAAATGGTCAAAATGTATACACATAATCTATTCAGCAAACCAGAGTCATAGAGAAAAAGGACGACCAATAAAAAAGACATAGTTAAAGGGGGAGAGTTTTTTTTTCAATAAATTGTTGATTGATGTTATTGCGAGTGGAATACTTGCCATTTCTCCATGGATTGATGTGTCATGATCGAGTTTCTTAGGATTCATATAGCACTATATACTTTCGCTTAAAAATATATATGTATATATATATCACTGTGTATTATGGTCAGCAACCTGCTTAACTATTTATAATTACAAGTTAGGCTTATCCATAAAGTTACTCTTTTCACCTTTTTTCCTCTCAATTTGCTATTTTTACTATTGCAGAATCCATAATAATTTGCATACTCCTATCACTATCATGAATCATAATCACGTCATATAGAAGACATACCAACTAATACTAAATACATATCTTGTCGATCAGCAATCAACAAAAACACCAATGTTCAGAAATGATGATCAAGATACTAAATCGCAAGCATTGAGTATGTGACGATGACAAACATGGAATGTGTTCTTCAACGGCTCATCATCTGCATTTCACACAACAATATGAAGAGATGCCAACACAATAGATTCTGAAACAAAATTTCGTCAATGGTTGAAGTCCAAGAACCTCATGAACAAAACAAATTACATGATCTGCCTACTACAATAAAAACATACCGCAATTTTCCAATTTGTGATTCAATATCATTTAGTGATGCACACGATTGAAAAAAAAATACACCGGTCAAGAAAGACAAACCATCGTACATTGCAATCTTCATTCTCAATTGAATGCTCTTGTAAGATATTTTCCTTTGTGGAGGTCCACAAAAGGAATATCTAAGTTATTCCCGGAAGATGAGCCCGATGGAGTAGTTATACTGATTTTTGACGTGCTACGGGTCTACGGTCGGTGGCTATAGGTGCGACCGTCAAAGTGTCCGTAGAGAACACACTGGATGGAAGCTCTTGTTGCTCGGGTGAGAGAACATACACAGTTGTTTGAGGTAGTAACTATCTAAAGCAATTGAAAGAAGGCATGCTGTGTAAAAGTTGAAAAACAATGGTTAACATAAACGTGGAACCGGTTGAAGTGGAGTTTCGTATTTGGTTTAAGCATGCCAGTACTCTTAACGCTGAAAGCATACCCATCGATTTCTTTCGTGTTTAACTTTAAGCCACCATGTTTAAATAAGTATTTAATAAATATTTTACTATACTAATTATTGTTTACTTATACTAAGAAGGTGGGACATTAGTCTACAATGAATGCATTCATATTCTACAATGAAATAGCCTTCGGAAATCTAGTCAATCGATGAATCCTTTATTATAGCATTTAAAGGTCTCCGATTCGACTTCTATGAGCAGTACCTTCCACCAATAAAAAATACTAAAACCAAATACGGGAGTAACAAAAATAAATTGAACACACAAAAAACTTATTATTTCGGTAGAGCAAAAATTACAAATACAAGACATGAAACATGACTACATGTCGTTTATTTTGTAAGAAAACCCACGAACAATACACGTTAATCGTTATTAGGCAATGATCCTCTACATAATGGGCAAGTACTCCGGCTTGGAATCCATTGCATAATGCAATGAGAATGAAAAACATGTGAGCACGGTAATCTTGACACGATATGGAGACACACAATATCTACCGTAATCATATAGCTCAAAAGACATGCACTCAGTCACAAATTCTTGCAAAAGATCTTCCGCAGAATGACCTCGTATGTAATCTGGGATATTAACTTGTTGAAATAAGTGGTCAAACTCAACTTCGTAAGGGGCCATCCAAGCCAAGGCTTCAATGATATTGTTCAAAATCCCGCATTATCAACAATTTGATTATGATGAATTATGATTGCACCTTCAATCAGATGTACAAGGCAAGGAAGCTCTAATATGTACGTAAAATGGACCAACGTCATTTTGATAACCATTATCAATAACGGGTGATGGTAAGATTGAAGGCTTGCAAAATATATTAATAATATTAAAATGCAAGTGAATGGATGAATGCAATGATAAGTACATACATACTAACATATGTGTGATTGAGTGCACAACAAAAGATGAAGAGATAACAAGAAAACGAAGAAAGTTTGACAACGTTAAAAAGAATTTAAGAGTAGTCCAATAATTTATAGAGCTATGTGTGACTACGAATACAAGTTTTTGAAAGCTTAAATTTAGGCACTAATATGTGAGTGGGTTACGGATGATGGAATTGACAAACTCAAAATGGAGAGGTTTAAGGATGTTGACAAAAAAACCAATTAATAATAGAGAGGTATAATGAGGTTGAAAAAAAAAACTCGTATAATAAATTTTTTACTATATAATCACAGCCCATGATTTTTTTTTCTTCAAACTGTATTACTTTGTGAAATTAGCATCTTTATTTACTAGATAATATTTCATTAATATATATAATTGTATATATATGTAAACATTACAGTAATTTATTTTAGGGTGGTTCCGGAAATTATTTGTTAATAGGGTTATTGTTAATTCAACTATAGCAATTTACTTTTATTGATTAGCATTAGTATCATACACAAATGGAAAGTATAAAGCTTCATATGTTCACATGTATCTAGTTCATGCTAAAAACATTAAAATGCAAGAAAAGATGACATACATAGAATGTGAAAGTTGCTTACATACGACATACCTGAACACACTTTTGACAAAAAAAACAAAACACTCACATGGTAAACACACCCAAACAAACAAAAAGTCATATGTTTAAAACACAGTGGTTAATCGTCGTCTTCCTCATTTTCACCAGATCCAGCTTTGACACCATCATTAATGACCTCAGTTTCTGCAATCTTTGGAGCAATGCGCATAGGCATGGATGGGTTTATAGTCCCAGTTGTTGTGTCAGGCGTGTAGGAGTCCATATCCATCTCTTCATGAACTACATCAATTCTTTCAAACTAAACCATAATAAAAATATTAATAAATAATAGTTTGGTGTATCTAATTAAAATCACGATCTGAGCACAAACTTTGTGAAGTAGAATGGTAAGTTATCAAATGATTAATAGGGTAGCCGTATGTAGCACTTCACCCTATGGACAACCTAACATTAGAAATATAATACATTAATACATAATCAAATGGTGAGTTATACATTACTCAATTGATGACCCATCTAACTGAATAGTCCAACCTGGCCAAAGTTGGGTAGTTTGAGTTAATGTTCTCGACCAATTAAATGTTGCAAGTTTAATCCTAGACATTATTGCCTTCCAAATATAGATGACTGAGGCTTCTTGAAAAATACCCATAATATCGGGACAATATATCCCTATTCTAATACTTAAGCCAATATAAAAACTGATTATTAAATGTTCATTTTTTTACTATGCAATACACTAATATAAAACTCGAGAATATGCAATATAATAACTCAAGAAGCATGTGTGTTTAAGCTGCAACAAAATAATATGGGGTAAGATAAGTGATGGTATTAGCCACAACGTACCATTGCTCCCTCACTTTCTTGCTCAAAAGCAGAAATGAATGATGCATCAGTGGTCATTTGCTGCACAGTGAATGGAGTCCCATTTTGAATACAGAATTCAGACACCGAAACAACAAACAAATACATCTTAGAGAGAAGGACGTTGAACAGATCAGGAAACGAATCCAAAACATCGTCTTATATTTGAAGAAAGAAGATTGTTAAATGTAAAAAAATAAAATTAATCCAAACATTTGTGGCAACAATCATATGCACAATAAATTGATTCTTGGCAGTGGACATACCTTAGGAAGTTGTTTTTGTGGGGCTAGGACAAACTTCAACGTAATTTGACGAACTTGCGCATCAAACATAACCAATGACATGCTATCACTACCATCAGACACTATAATCTGCAGTCTAAACCTAAAAACATAAAGTTGTGATTTATGAGCAACACAATAGTAAACAGACATGTGAATAAGTAATCGATGAATTCAAAATTGTTAACAGAATTGATAAAATAAACATTAGAAGAACCTAAGTACTTTGGTAAAGGAACTTTCCATTCCTTAGAATAATTGTTGCAATAATACTTGTCTGTCTTGAACTCCACCTTCCTTGCGCATATTTTGCAAGAATTGTAAAACCACCCAGCATTTTTATGAATTTCAGTAACCGTAGCCAGAAAAAAGCACAAACATGGCTAGAAAAAAATACGATTGTCATATTTTTGTATACATATAAAGACAAGGAAGCAATCATAAAAAAGAGTTAAATAGGGCCTAAAAACCTCAAATAATTCATTCATATTCTTCACAAATTTTCTAGAGCTGATTTTGAACAAATCAATGAGCTCTGTAGGCTTGGGAGACAGTTCAATCAATGCAGACTCAACAACACCAATATCGACAATATTACCCCGCCTACAATATATACGCCATCAATATAAGAAAGTAACATATGTGGTATAACTTACAATACCTTTTCTTGAATTCCACAATCTCGGCCATAGTTTGATCATCGTAAATTTTTGTTCCACCGAAAGCGTTGTTGACCCACATTCCACCTACAAAACTTACATTATAATAAATAAGTATCTCGATAAAAACAAAATTATAAGATAAAATAACACTACAAGAAATAATTGTTGTGTCAGACATCAAAGGTTGCACGAGTGGTGCAATTTTAATTTTATTTAAGAAATATAAGGATGATTAAGATTGCCTCATAGGCTACAGCTGGTGTAACTCCCTTATTTGTTATGAGCACCCCAACAGCTAGAAAACGTATCCATATCATATGATAAGAATAATGTGTAAAAAAAAGATCTATTTGCTAGTCACACAGATAGATAATGCTAATTTTAGTGTTTATAAGCATTTTGCATTAGATCTGGTTTATAAGATACATGATTTTTCTAAAATGGGCGCACATTTAACATAAGATATAGGATTGAATCTGGTTTATAAGATACAAGTATAGGATTTTCTAACATGGGTATGCATTAACATAAGACATAGGAAATTGAGAGTATAAATGTAGTTTTATAAGATTTATGATACTCGGGACACAAGGCCACAACACTTTCACAAGGTCCATTTATATTAATGCAATCCTGACCTGACCCGAGCACATGGATATGCTGAAGTTGCAAGAGACAGCACAAAAATGCCAACACCTAAACTCAATTTGTGGTCAAACATGCTGAAGGGGTCACATATTATAAAATTGAAATACAATGATATATTGCATCGTAAGCTTCCATAAAACAAATAACATACGCTTAAATGGCTTTATCTTTGCAAAATGAATAAGGATAACAACATCTGAATGGCCATGCTTGTCTACAAAGTCATGCAATTGCGTAGCATATTACAAGGTGCACTAAACACCTTCATTACTGCACATAACACAAAAATTGCATTATGTTAATAGTCATGCAATATAACAAAACTAATGCGAGATTTAAACTCATATATAATTCATCACTTACATCTCATTTAGAAGAACAAAATCAATCTTCGTCTTCAGATTATCCTCAAATAACGGTGTTGAAGCGAATTGTCCTATTACGTCTATGATACATTAATCAAATTACATATATGTCAGATAACTACTGAAATATTTATTAAAGTAAAATTACATTTACAATAAACGAACTTACCCCCAAAGTACTCGGTTTCGACTTCATTTAAGTTTATAGACGTGAACTCAATAAAATTAAATGCACGGAGAGAAATGGCCAAAGACCTAGATGGCTGATTTGAGGCAAGTGTCGTACGATAGTTAAACTTCAACTTATAACGATGATGCGAGTATCGGTAGCCATCATCATCGTTTCTGATGACGTTAAATGCATTGATCGTACATAATTGACCTTCAGAAATGTTTCCGAACTTTTTAACTAATTTTTTAGGAATTTCGGCCTAAATAGTGTCACCCTAGAAAACAAATACAAATAAATAGATCATGCGTGAACAACAACGTCTTTAGTCATATAATTTTGTAAGAATGAGAGGAATTTAAATGACAAATGTCAACATAAAACAGCGACATCACCTTTTCATCTAGCAAAACCATATGAAAGCCCTAAATAGCAATGGAATTGGGAAACACACATGGCCATAATCGAATGATACGACACTGAATGAACCAATACTCTTTGGTGGGACCAAGCTCAACAACTTTATCAATTGTCAATGCCATATGCACTGAAATATAAACCATGAAAAAAACGCATTTAGAGACAACACAACAAACAATAAAAATCAGTCAGGTTAGGGGACAAACAAATATACAACAACAGTGACACTAAGAGTGCAACTAAGGAAACAAAATGCTAGCAGTAATCACTGCAACTTAGTTCAATTCTGACCAAGCAGTAATTAACCGAAGCAAATGCTTCATCCGTAAGTTTCACGAATTCTTAAATCCAACTAGAATCGAACTTGAAATTCATACAAAAAAACAAGTAGTAATTTCAACAACAACTTGAAAGTCATCCATTATTTTCAGTGCAACTTGAAATTCATACAATAACCCAAGTAATAATCTCAATAGAAAATGAATACAGGCTCAATTGTTAAACTAAAGCTATTTTCACGATCCTAAATGCAGGATAGGGTGGAAACCAACTAAAGCCCTCTTCTTTTAGCCTAAACTAAAGTCGAATTCATCATGAACAACAACAAAAAAACCAAAGAAATGCATAGAGATGGACCAGATTGTGGGGGAGAAGTCTGACGCGTCGGCGGTGTCAGCGAAGGGCGGTGAGCGTGAGGACGCTGGAGCAGTGTCGATGGCGGCTCACGTGCTGGCGGTGGCGGCCGCCGTGATGGTGCTAGTGTGGTGTAGGCAGGATGACTTTCAGAGAGTGAAGGTGAGATAGCTCAAACGGAGAAGAACGGTTATCATAGAAAGATCGAGAATGCAATAAACCCATCGGAAAGTCGGTTATGTTGTTCCAAACCAAAATCGGGGAAACGTGGGTAGTGGTAGAGAGTAGTTTAGGGTTTAATAGTTTAATTATTATTTTAAATCTTTTAGAACCATTAAAGAAATAATATATTCCATGGGGAAGTAAAATCATTTATCTTTCTCCGGTAACCAAAGTGTTAGCTGTAATTATATTTGATGTTGAAGACTTCTACATTGGGCCTCGGATTGGGCCAATAAGTCATTTGGGCCGCAATAGTTTTTTGTCTCGGCTATTGAGCTATGCATTTACCTCCATGTACATGTGTTTCACTAAAACCAAGTGTTGGGACGCTATCAAGAGCGCCTACGTCCTTGGTAGTGTACCCACAACCGTTCCTTAGTTTTGATATGACAAACTCACTATGATTCTAATAAAGTTGTCCAAGTGTTCAGGAACGCCCATCTAACAAAGGACAACAAGTGTATGGGCGTCCCATAGGCTTTGGGACGCTAGCTAACAGGAAGTAAGGACCGACCAGAGACTACTTGAGCAAGGACGCAGTCCCAAGCAAGTAGGAACGCAAGCAGAGCGTCCTTACTCTCTAGCCGACAGGATGACATCACCAGACAACATTTGATCATCCAAGGACACGTGGAGACCGATCCTGTAGCAGAGTCCAACACTACGTGGCGGACGATCCTGTTGCAGAGTACATCCATACGTGGCGGCCGATCCTGTAGCGGAGTCCATCACACACAGCTGGATACAGGAAGCTTCCTCACCACCGCCATCATACGTGGAGGAAGATCCTGTAGCCACGTCCACGAAGGGCATGATCGTCCCAGGAGAAAGACGCCCTTCCCAAGTCCTATAAATACCCCAAGGCATTTATTGTGACTTCAACGCTTTCAAGAATATTCAAAGAGAATCATAGGAAAGCGGCTCACTCAAGAACACAAAGAACTAACTCAAGAACTCAAGAACAGTGCTTAGACCTGAGTTAGATCGAGTGAGACTTGTAAACAAATCACAAATCTGTTTGTAATCAAAAGAGAAAGAGAGTTCTGCGAAGTACTGCAGAACGCAGGGATAGGAGTCCTTTAGTAGATTGAACTTGCTTGAGTTGTAGGCTTAGAGGAGTCCTTTACTAGTGGACTTAGGGAAAAGCTAAGTGCCAGAGAACTGTAAAGACTCGCCAGTACAACTGTAAGAACGTTCAATATAAAGGAAGAACTATTCAAAAATCCTCCAAGGAGGTAGAGGTTTACACTCAAGGACTGCTTGGTCTTGAGTGGTTCCTCTATAATTCTCTGCGTTCATTACTTACCTGTTTAGTACTTAATTTCCGCTGCATTACTCAAGGACGCCCCTACTCCTCGTAGGGACGCCTAACTTAAGGACGCCTCTACCAAAGTAAAGGCAGTCCCTCAGTACTAACGATCCAACAATTGGTATCAGAGCAGGCGCTCTAGATTCTTACTGAGTTGCAGGTAAAAATGGACATGGAGCAGGTTGGAATCTCGTTCGTAAAGCCTCCGCGTCTGACGGACGGCAACTTCAACCGATGGAAAATTAGATTTGAGAACTTCTGCAGAAGCACAAATTATCAATGCTGGAATGTTATCAGAAAAGGTGATCTTAAAGTTCCTGCTGACAAAGTTGACAAAGAGGACGATTGGGGTCCTGATGAGTTCAAACTGATGGAAACCAATGCAAAAGCTATTTGCTTTCTTCAAGCGTCCCTCTGTGAGAGAGATGCTACAAGAGTTAGCAATCTCCCCACCGCAAAACAACAGTGGGAAGCTCTAGAAAAATTTCATGTGGGAACTGCAGAGATGAAAGAGGACGTCCAGCTAAAGATCAAAAAGGAGTTCTATGCCTTTAGTATGCTACCAAATGAAACGGTGAATGACTACTCGTACCGTTTTGAGTAGAGTTATTACAGACAATGAGCACATAGTGTTTAGAGTTCAAAAGAAGCGAAAGCAAAATAAGAGAGGATGAACGGGTAGTGGCAATCACTGAGAACGGCGCTGGGCTTGATAAAACTTGAGAAGTTCGTCTTGAAGTTCAGCAGCTTTGGAGAACGCGGATGTCAAGTCCTTAAGTGCAGAGAAAATGAGGCACTGATTGTCCATGATTGCACCCAAGAGTTCCGCAGGAGGATGCTCAGTGATATTTGCTGGAGCAGGACGGGGAACTTGGCCAGAGCTTGAAGGAGGAGCGTCCATAGAAGGTTCTTGAGGAGGAGAAGGAGCCAACAACATCTGATCAAGAGCAGAGAAGTCCATAGCAGGCTCTTCTTCGTGTACACCTTCCTGAGACGGATTCGCCTGGCGTTCTGCTTCAGCAGCCAGGCGTTCTTCTTCAGCTTTTTGTCTTGCTTCCTCAGCTTCAGCCGCTAACTGTTTCAACACAGACGGCAGCTCTTCGTTGTGCCTGATCTCAACAAGGCCGGATTTAGCGTTCCACTTCAGCCCGAGTTCCTTTGACGGAGCGTTCTCATCATATGCATCTTGGGACTGCAGGATCGCTTTCACAACTCCAGGGTAAGGCAAAGCGTGCCTCTTCCTTCCACACTTGGCCATATGTTGCATTGCAATTCTGGCTAAGTTGATTGGACGGCGTTCCAGAAAAGCATCAATGAGAATGATGTCCGATGTTTGCACAATAGAACGCTTTTCCTGCCTTGGAAGGATGGCGCGACAGATGAAGTAGTGAGCTATGGCGCCAACCTTGCTCAGTACGTGAGCTACCCTGTCCAGTCCTAGAGGCCTTTTACCCTGAAATACATGCTCAACGAGAGGCAGTTCCTCATCAGTTGTCTCAAAGCCGCCTTCAGGGAGTGAACTGAGAGCATCAGCTGGAGACTTGCGAGAGCCCAGACCAAGGAAAGAGCGCATCTGGCGTTCAGTAACGGAGGCTTTCTCCCCGTCAATCTTGAAGTGGAGGGAGCCATCTCTTGCCTTGTAGCGCAAATCCCTGTAGAACGCCTTGACCTGATCTATGTCAACAGTGGTCGGCGCTGGTCCTACGTTCAGCCATCCTTGTACTTTTAGAAGCTCAAGAAACTCCTGAACGGCTTCATCATCAGCAAAGGAAGCCAGCCATTCTTCGGAGTAGATGAGAGGGCTTAGAACTTTAACGGGCACATCAGCGTTCTTCCTTCTACGCTTGCCCTTGGGGGACTCAGAGTCCTCACCATCATCATCAGACTCGTCCTCTGCCCGCTCAGAGTCACTGTCAGAAGCGTCCTTGGAGGGAGCGTCCTCTGTGCCTTGATCTGTTTCAGCATTGCCACAAGTTGTGACTTGATCGGCACCAGCAGAGGTCTGACCTTGGGACGTGCCTTCAGCGTCCTGAGCCTCTGATTGCTGTTCTGTTGTTGGCTCAGCGTCCGCTGGGACGTCACGGGACTCTGTTTGGATTGTGGGGGAGGGGTTTTCTTGTGGTGCTGGGGTGGGATTGAGGACGGGGAGGGATTGGTTGTAGGGAGGGACTTCCTGGTTGTCACGCTCGAGCTCTTCAGAGAGAGATGGCTCGGCGTCCTTTGGAGAAACCTGGTGCTCGCCAGCGTTCTCTTGTACTTCATCACTGGAGTCACCAATCACGTCGACATCCTGAGGCGTCCCTTCTTTATCAGACGAGCTGGAGCTGGAGGAGGAAGAGACATCCTCGACTGGCACAGGCGCGTCTTTGGCGAGGAGAACGTTGGGTCTCTCACCAGCTTTCCTCCGGCGGAACGTGTGCTCAAACGTCCGCTCGGTCTCATCCGGGCCACTGGAGGAGGAAGGACGACGGGACTTGGGAGTCTCAGGGTCCTTAGGCGGGGAGATATGGGCCGGGGCGGATGGGAAGTCGGCCAGGTTAAGGGGAGAGAGGGTTTGGGGAGGGAAGGGGATGAGAGCGTTCGTCTTTGAGGGTTGAGGGGAGCGAGGAGGAGTTGGGAGTTGTGTGATTTTGAGGGGTTGGGGGGGAGGAGGGGTGGACGGCCTTTTTGAGGAGCTTGGCCGTTTTGAGGGGTTTTTGGATGGAGGAACGCTTGAGGTCTTGGCCTTTTTTAGGGGCCTTGGGTCGTGTATCTTTTTGGAGCGTCCCTCTTTAATATGAGACGGGAACTTGTCCACGATCTCAGTTTGTTTTGAGGAGAATGAGGGAGTGGGACGCTTGGCTGGCAAGGTTTTGTGAGATTGGATGGCTTGAATTTGAGGTGGGGGAGAAGGACTATGTACCCGTCTTTGGCTGGGGTACATGGGGAAGTCCGGAAGGACGCATTTGGTTAGGTCAGGAATTAAGTCAAGTAGACTGTCTAGATTCTGACCTCCATAAATTGTGAAGAACAAGACGTCCTCCAGGCTGCCCGGCAGGTCCTTGTAGTCGTTCTTTATTAGCCCGTGCCTCACAAAACGGTCGAGGAACTTCTCGTAGTTTTGTGTTTTCTCCTGATCGTTCTTGACGTCTGGCTTGGCCATACGTTCTCTGATGAGCCTGTAGAGCGTCTTCGGCTTCTTGTTAATAAAGTCCACAAGGGACTCATCAAGGACAGGCTGCCTTTGCTTCTCAATAGTGTGGGATTTTATCAGCTTTCGCCTCTTCCCACCGGCTGAAGTTCCGGCTACGTTCATCTGCTTTTGAGACATTCTTCCGATGAGTTTTTAGTGAGAGAAAGTCGCCGGAGTTCTAGAGAGAAGTCAGAGCTTGAACTGAGTTGAAAAGTGGTTGAGAGCAATAAATGAACGAGAGCGACTGTTTTGGCCTTATATAGAGGAAGCGGTGGCACAAAAGGTAATAAACGCTGTTTTATTGTGCAACACGTGGCAAAGCTTCCCCCTTAAGATTTGATCAACGGTCACTGTTCACACTTTCAAAAGTTCAAAATTCAAATTTCGGACTCTTCAACTTCCTTCTCAAAATCTGAACTGGCGTTCTCAACTGCAACCACTGGCGTTCTCACATACTTAGCAAATCTTTGACCTCTTTGAGCAAACCAACAACCAACTTACCGTTCTTGTGATCACCTTGAGAACCATTTGAGAACAAAACAAGTACGTCCCGTAAAAGAAAGTATGAAGCTCATAGGACGCTTTTGCAGAGTTCTCGGCTAGGGTAAGCTTAGAGTTCCCATCATTTCGGCTTATAATGAGGGTTGGGTGATCAGGGATACTCTTTTCAAGATAAATAGAGAAGATTTGAATGACGTTCCAAAGTAGCAAACACATGAAGTTTTAGACTAGCGTTCTTGTAAATATGAGTTCAATGCTTAACAGTCCTTAACTACTTAGAATCTACCAAACATAGCCAATCATTGAGAGAATAGTAGAACGGGACTTGCTACTTAAAAGTTATCATCCCCAAGAGCAATCTGAAATGCTCAAAGGGACGTCTATCAAGTGCTTTAGTGAAAATATCAGCTATTTGGTCCTCCGTCCTAACGTGTCCCATGCTAATGAGTCCTAGTTCTACATTGTCACGCAAGAAGTGATGCCTTATATGAATATGCTTTGTGCGTGAATGAAAAACAGGATTTTTAGCAATTTCTATAGCACTTGTGTTATCACAGAGAATAGGAATAGTTTCAAGATTGATACCGTAGTCCTCAAGTTGATATTTGATCCAGAGGACTTGTGAACAGCACGAAGCAGCAGCAACGTACTCGGCTTCCGCAGTTGAAAGCGCCACAGAGTTCTGTTTCTTTGATCCCCATGAAATTAGGCATGAACCAAGGAACTGTGCCATTCCTGAAGTGCTTTTTCGATCAATGACATGACCAGCGTAATCAGCGTCCGAGTATCCAGTTAGCTTGAAGGACGTCTTCCTGGGATACCAAAGGCAAAGATCATCGCGTCCTTTGAGGTAGCGAAAGATCCTCTTGACTTCTTGCATGTGGGACTCCTTTGGATTTGCCTGGAAGCGTGCACACAAGCAAACGGCAAACATAATATCTGGACGGCTTGCTGTTAAGTAAAGCAAAGAGCCAATCATTCCTCTGTACAGCTTTTGATCAACGTCCTTTCCCTGTTCGTCTGCGTAAAGACGCGAATTTGGAGAACAGGGTGTTGCTACGGGCTTGGACGTGTTCATCCCGTACTTCTCAAGCATTTCACGGACATACTTTTGTTGATGAATACGCGTCCCATCCTTGAGTTGGTTAATTTGAAGTCCCAAAAAGAAGTTGAGTTCTCCAATGAGGGACATCTCAAATTCACTACTCATGAGGGACTTGAACTCGTCTACAAGCTTCATGTTAGTGCTACCAAAGACAATATCATCAACATAAACTTGAGCAATCAAAATGTCCTTGTGAACTTTCTTTATGAACAAAGTTTTATCAATTGAACCTCTAGTGTACCCATGAGACAGAAGGAAGGACGCAAACCTGTCGTACCAGGCACGAGGGGCTTGCTTGAGTCCATAAAGTGCTTTGTCCAAGTAGTACACATGATCTGGGTGAGAGGCGTCCTCGAAGCCAGGGGGCTGAGCAACATACACTTCCTCTTTGAGCTTGCCATTGAGAAAGGCAGTTTTGACGTCCATCTGAAATAACTTGAATCCTTTGTGTGCGGCAAAGGCAATAAGAAGACGAACGGCTTCAATTCTAGCAACGGGAGCAAAGGTTTCATCATAGTCTATGCCTTCCTCTTGTTTGAATCCTTGAGCCACAAGTCTTGCCTTGTTCCTTGACACACGTCCACTCTCATCAAGCTTATTTCTGAACACCCAGCGCGTCCCTATGATATTTTTGCCTTTGGGACGTGGAACAAGGGTCCAAACTTTGTTCCTTTCAAACTGGTTGAGTTCTTCTTGCATTGCTTGAATCCAGTCAGCGTCCTGAAGTGCTTCTTTGATATTCTTTGGTTCCACCAAAGATACAAAGGCGTTGAACGCACAAAAGGCTAAATTTGCACTCTGGGACTTGCTTGCAGCTGACCTGGTTTGAACTCCTTGGGCAGGATCTGAGACAATCTGAGAAGAGGGGTGGTCCCTAGAGAAGCGGGACTCCCTTTGAAATAGTTGAGCAAACCTTGGATCAATTTCATCATCTGAAGAAGCGTCCTCAGTGTGTTCCCCCTCAGAGGGAGCGTCCACACCTTGACCTTGCAAACTTGATTCACCCACCTCTTGCTGAACTAGAGATTCACTATGAGATGGAACTCCCTGAACAAAGCTAGGAGCGTCCACAGAGACTTCTTCAGGATTTGGAAACGCGTCCTTAGAGACATAGTATTTTCCTGAGGACCAATCTTCAACTTCATCTTCAGAGTCGTCCTGCTGTTGTGACGAGGATCGTTCTTTCTTACTTGCTTTTTCTTTGTGAGAAGAACATTCTTTGAACACAACATGAATACTCTCCTCAAGCTTTAGAGTCCTTTTGTTAAAAACTCTATATGCTTTGCTGGTGAGGGAGTACCCAAGAAATATGGCTTCATCGCTCCTTGCATCAAACTTTCCCAGTTTTTCTTTATCATTGTTGTGAACGAAACACTTGCAACCAAAAACTCTGAGATAATCGATGCGAGGCTTCCTTCCGTTCAACAACTCATAGGACGTCTTCTTCAGCAGAGGACGGATCATGGCGCGATTAATGATGTAGCATGCTGTGGCAATAGCTTCCGCCCAGAAGTACTTGGGGACGCTGTTAGCCAAAAGCATAGTTCTTGCCATATCCTCTAGCGTCCTGTTCTTTCTTTCTACAACGCCATTTTGTTGTGGAGTCCTCGGGGCTGAGAAGTTGTGCGAGACACCATGTTGATCACAGTAGGTCAGGAACTCTGAATTCTGGAATTCCGTCCCATGATCTGATCTTATAGCTTTGAGAGGTGTCTCCAGGGCAACTTCCACTTGTTTGATGAAGACTTTGAATGCCTTGAAACAATCTGCTTTGGACGCCAAGAAAAGAACCCAAGTGAAACGAGAAAAATCATCTACAAGAACGTAAATGTACCTCTTTCCACCGTGGCTCAACGTCTTCATTGGTCCACAAAGATCCATATGGAGAAGTTCCAACGGCTTCTTTGTGCTTACTTCATTCTTGGACTTGAAAGACGTTCTTGTTTGCTTCCCTTTGATACAGGCTTCGCACTGTTCAACCGTCTCAGGATCAATCCGGGGAAGACCTTTCACAAGATTCCTTTGATGCAATTTGAGAATTGTGCTAGGTCCAGCATGGCCAAGACGACAATGCCAGAGGTCAGCGTCCTTCTTTGAGGCAGATAGGCATAGTTCTGATTTTGGCTTGAACTCTTGATTGAAGATGTAGATATTGTTTTTGCGAACTCCTTTGAGAACAACTCTGTTGGACTTCTTGTTGATGACGAGACACTCCTTTGAGTCAAATGTGACTAGGTTTTCACCTTGATCACACATCTGAGAGACGCTAAGAAGATTGAAGCCAAGTCCTTCAACAAGACTCACGTTGGTTGCTTTGATGGACGGGTTAAGAATAGCAGTTCCCGTTCCCTTGATCTTTCCTTTGCCCTTGTTGCCAAACGAGACAGTTCCTCCCGTGGCACTACTTTGGATAGAAGTGAGATGGATCTGGCTTCCTGTCATGTGATTTGAGGCGCCACTATCAATGATCCATGGGCGTCCCCTCACTTCCACCTGCCAAAATAAGGTTAGTTCTTGGCGACCCAGGCAAGGTGTCCCTTACCTGGTTCGTTACAACAGTAGAACTCCGGTTCTGGCAAGTAGTCATTAATGTTCACATCATTAGAAGTGGCATTTATGTGGAAAGAACTTCTAGAACGTCTAGGACGCCTAGAATTAGCTTTTGGAACGGACTTAGCATTTTCATTATTAGTCCTAGCAACTTTTCCACTCTCAATGTCTTCCTTCAGTTTTACACAGTCATGTTTGAAGTGGTCACCTTGTCCACAGTACCAGCACGTCCTATAGTAAGTACCGAGGTAGTACTTCTTGTTGGGACGTTGGATTTTGTTTTGCTTCATCTTTTGGGGATCGCACACCTTTGAACCGTCCCCTTTAGCAATTTTCTTGTAAATTTTATGACTGGTGGAATTGGTGTAGTAGTCCTCTTGACCTATTTCTCCACTTTCTAGAACTCTAATTCTTTCAAGGAGATTTTTAGTTCTCTCTTTTTCAAGTTCAAGTTCCGAAGTTTTGCTAGCCTTAAAATCACTGGGAAGAGAGTTCTTAGAGTCATCTTCATAACCTAGACCTCTCTTAGCTGGGACAAAGACTATAGGTCTCACTTCTTCAACTATGGGACTCTTTCCCAAAACTTTCACTTCTTCCCTAAGCTTGGCGTTCTCAAGTTTAAGACACACAAGTTCAGTTTTTAGGGACTTAGTTTCCTCACATGAGGACTCTAGTTGAATAGACATTGAATTACAGTTCTCACATTCAACTACAATGTTTTCATCTTCTAGTTCATCCATTCTTCTTTTCATGACAAGACTTTCCTCCATGATTTTACCAATAAGCTTAAGGAGTTTTGGTTTTGAACATTTTTCTAAAGAACGCATCATAGAGTCATGAGTTACCTCTTGTTCATTATCGGAGGCGTTCTCTTCAACAGCTGGGGCGTCCTCTACTGCCATGTACGCAACTTGATCATCGCGTTCCTCATCACTTGAACTGAGATCATCCCAAGCAGCTGTACATGCTCCAATGAGAGCTTTCTTCTTTTCCTTGGAGGACGTTCCCACAGTACATTTCTTGGCAAAATGTCCTTTCTTGTTGCATTTGTAGCATGTGAGTTCCTTCATTTCATCTTCTGTGTATTTAGGACTCTCCTTTTTGTAAGACTTGTTCTTGCTACTATGCTTGTTTTTCTTGTTGTAGTATTTGAGAGCTTTGTGAATAAGAGAGAGTTCCTCATCTGAGTCAATTTCTTCCTTTGACTTTCTTTCTTTGTTTTGCATCATCAATGCCAGATCTCTTTGTCCACGCAGGTACTCAGCGTACTCTGGTGTTGTGGACGCCAAGGCAAGATCAGTTTGAGGGTTCTTTCCTAGCTGGGCCATGTCAGTGGTTCTACGTTCTTCGTACCCTCTGAGCTTCCCGTAGATTTCTTCCATATCTAGAGTTTTGTTGGCTGTGTTTTCTTTGAAAGTTGTCCTATCAAAGTTCCAAACTCCAGTCAACCCATCGATAACTACTTGAACTCTGTTCCTCATGGAGATTTCTGTTTCTGGAACGCCCAAGTTCCTCATCTTGGTGACAAGGGACTCAAAACGGTACGAGTAGTCATTCACCGTTTCATTGGGTAGCATACTAAAGGCATAGAACTCCTTTTTGATCTTTAGCTGGACGTCCTCTTTCATCTCTGCAGTTCCCACATGAAATTTTTCTAGAGCTTCCCACTGTTGTTTTGCGGTGGGGAGATTGCTAACTCTTGTAGCATCTCTCTCACAGAGGGACGCTTGAAGAAAGCAAATAGCTTTTGCATTGGTTTCCATCAGTTTGAACTCATCAGGACCCCAATCGTCCTCTTTGTCAACTTTGTCAGCAGGAACTTTAAGATCACCTTTTCTGATAACGTTCCAGCATTGATAATTTGTGCTTCTGCAGAAGTTCTCAAATCTAATTTTCCATCGGTTGAAGTTGCCGTCCATCAGACGTGGAGGCTTCACATAAGAGATTCCAACCTGCTCCATGTCCATTTTTACCTGCAACTCAGTAAGAATCTAGAGCGCCCGCTCTGATACCAATTGTTGGATCGTTAGTACAGAAGGACTGCCTTTACTTTGATAAAGGCGTCCTTAGGTTAGGCGTCCCTACGAGGAGTAGGGGCGTCCTTGAGTAATGCAGCGGAAATATGTACTAAACAGGTAAATGTTGAACGCAGTGAATTATAGAGGAACCACTCACGACCAAGTAGTCCTTGAGTGTAAACCTCTACCTCCTTGGAGGATTTTTGAATAGTTCTTCCTTTATATTGAACGTTCTTACAGATGTACTGGCGAGTCTTTACAGTTCTCTGGCACTTAGCTTTTCCCTAAGTCCACTAGTAAAGGACTCCTCTAAGCCGACAACTTAAGCAAGTTCAATCTACTAAAGGACTCCTATCCCTACGTCCTACAGTACTTCGTAGAACACTCTCTTTTCTTTTGATTACAAACAAATTTGTGATTTGGATTACAAGTCTCACTCGATCTAACTCAAAGTCTTAGCACTGTTCTTAAGTTCTTGAGTTTGTTCTTCGTGTTCTTGAGTGAGCCGCTTTCCTATGATTCTCTCTGAGTATTCTTGAAAGCGTTAAAGTCACTATAAATGCCTTGGGGTATTTATAGGACTTGGGAAGGGCGTCTTTCTCCTGGGACGATCATGCCCTTCGTGGACGTGGCTACAGGATCTTCCTCCACGTATGATAGCGGTGGTGAGGAAGCTTCCTGTATCCAGCTGTGTGTGATGGACTCCGCTACAGGATCGGCCGCCACGTATGGATGTACTCTGCAACAGGATCGTCCGCCACGTAGTGTTGGACTCTGCTACAGGATCGGTCTCCACGTGTCCTTGGATGATCAAATGTTGTCTGGTGATGTCATCCTGTCGGCTAGAGAGTAAGGACGCTCTGCTTGCGTTCCTACTTGCTTGGGACTGCGTCCTTGCTCAAGTAGTCTCTGATCGGTCCTTACTTCCTGTTAGCTAGCGTTCCAAAGCCTATGGGACGCCCATACACACTTGTTGTCCTTTGTAAGATGTGCGTTCCTGAACACTTGGACAACTTTATTAGAATCATAGTGAGTTTGTCATATCAAAACTAAGGGACGGTTGTGGGCACACTACCAAGGACGCAGGCGTTCTTGATAGCGTCCCAACAGATGAATTCAAAATTTTTAACAGAATTGATAAAATAAACATTAGAAGAACCTAAGTACTTTGGTAAAGGAACTTTCCATTCCTTAGAATAATTGTTGCAATAATACTTGTCTGTCTTGAACTCCACCTTCCTTGCGCATATTTTGCAAGAATTGTAAAACCACCCAGCTTTTTTATGAATTTCAGTAACCGTAGCCAGAAAAAAGCACAAACATGGCTAGAAAAAAATACGATTGTCATATTTTTGTATACATATAAAGACAAGGAAGCAATCATAAAAAAGAGTTAAATAGGGCCTAAAAACCTCAAATAATTCATTCATATTCTTCACAAATTTTCTAGAGCTGATTTTGAACAAATCAATGAGCTCTGTAGGCTTGGGAGACAGTTCAATCAATGCAGACTCAACAACACCAATATCGACAATATTACCCCGCCTACAATATATACGCCATCAATATAAGAAAGTAACATATGTGGTATAACTTACAATACCTTTTCTTGAATTCCACAATCTCGGCCATAGTTTGATCATCGTAAATTTTTGTTCCACCGAAAGCGTTGTTGACCCACATTCCACCTACAAAACTTACATTATAATAAATAAGTATCTCGATAAAAACAAAATTATAAGATAAAATAACACTACAAGAAATAATTGTTGTGTCAGACATCAAAGGTTGCACGAGTGGTGCAATTTTAATTTTATTTAAGAAATATAAGGATGATTAAGATTGCCTCATAGGCTACAGCTGGTGTAACTCCCTTATTTGTTATGAGCACCCCAACAGCTAGAAAACGTATCCATATCATATGATAAGAATAATGTGTAAAAAAAAGATCTATTTGCTAGTCACACAGATAGATAATGCTAATTTTAGTGTTTATAAGCATTTTGCATTAGATCTGGTTTATAAGATACATGATTTTTCTAAAATGGGCGCACATTTAACATAAGATATAGGATTGAATCTGGTTTATAAGATACAAGTATAGGATTTTCTAACATGGGTATGCATTAACATAAGACATAGGAAATTGAGAGTATAAATGTAGTTTTATAAGATTTATGATACTCGGGACACAAGGCCACAACACTTTCACAAGGTCCATTTATATTAATGCAATCCTGACCTGACCCGAGCACATGGATATGCTGAAGTTGCAAGAGACAGCACAAAAATGCCAACACCTAAACTCAATTTGTGGTCAAACATGCTGAAGGGGTCACATATTATAAAATTGAAATACAATGATATATTGCATCGTAAGCTTCCATAAAACAAATAACATACGCTTAAATGGCTTTATCTTTGCAAAATGAATAAGGATAACAACATCTGAATGGCCATGCTTGTCTACAAAGTCATGCAATTGCGTAGCATATTACAAGGTGCACTAAACACCTTCATTACTGCACATAACACAAAAATTGCATTATGTTAATAGTCATGCAATATAACAAAACTAATGCGAGATTTAAACTCATATATAATTCATCACTTACATCTCATTTAGAAGAACAAAATCAATCTTCGTCTTCAGATTATCCTCAAATAACGGTGTTGAAGCGAATTGTCCTATTACGTCTATGATACATTAATCAAATTACATATATGTCAGATAACTACTGAAATATTTATTAAAGTAAAATTACATTTACAATAAACGAACTTACCCCCAAAGTACTCGGTTTCGACTTCATTTAAGTTTATAGACGTGAACTCAATAAAATTAAATGCACGGAGAGAAATGGCCAAAGACCTAGATGGCTGATTTGAGGCAAGTGTCGTACGATAGTTAAACTTCAACTTATAACGATGATGCGAGTATCGGTAGCCATCATCATCGTTTCTGATGACGTTAAATGCATTGATCGTACATAATTGACCTTCAGAAATGTTTCCGAACTTTTTAACTAATTTTTTAGGAATTTCGGCCTAAATAGTGTCACCCTAGAAAACAAATACAAATAAATAGATCATGCGTGAACAACAACGTCTTTAGTCATATAATTTTGTAAGAATGAGAGGAATTTAAATGACAAATGTCAACATAAAACAGCGACATCACCTTTTCATCTAGCAAAACCATATGAAAGCCCTAAATAGCAATGGAATTGGGAAACACACATGGCCATAATCGAATGATACGACACTGAATGAACCAATACTCTTTGGTGGGACCAAGCTCAACAACTTTATCAATTGTCAATGCCATATGCACTGAAATATAAACCATGAAAAAAACGCATTTAGAGACAACACAACAAACAATAAAAATCAGTCAGGTTAGGGGACAAACAAATATACAACAACAGTGACACTAAGAGTGCAACTAAGGAAACAAAATGCTAGCAGTAATCACTGCAACTTAGTTCAATTCTGACCAAGCAGTAATTAACCGAAGCAAATGCTTCATCCGTAAGTTTCACGAATTCTTAAATCCAACTAGAATCGAACTTGAAATTCATACAAAAAAACAAGTAGTAATTTCAACAACAACTTGAAAGTCATCCATTATTTTCAGTGCAACTTGAAATTCATACAATAACCCAAGTAATAATCTCAATAGAAAATGAATACAGGCTCAATTGTTAAACTAAAGCTATTTTCACGATCCTAAATGCAGGATAGGGTGGAAACCAACTAAAGCCCTCTTCTTTTAGCCTAAACTAAAGTCGAATTCATCATGAACAACAACAAAAAAACCAAAGAAATGCATAGAGATGGACCAGATTGTGGGGGAGAAGTCTGACGCGTCGGCGGTGTCAGCGAAGGGCGGTGAGCGTGAGGACGCTGGAGCAGTGTCGATGGCGGCTCACGTGCTGGCGGTGGCGGCCGCCGTGATGGTGCTAGTGTGGTGTAGGCAGGATGACTTTCAGAGAGTGAAGGTGAGATAGCTCAAACGGAGAAGAACGGTTATCATAGAAAGATCGAGAATGCAATAAACCCATCGGAAAGTCGGTTATGTTGTTCCAAACCAAAATCGGGGAAACGTGGGTAGTGGTAGAGAGTAGTTTAGGGTTTAATAGTTTAATTATTATTTTAAATCTTTTAGAACCATTAAAGAAATAATATATTCCATGGGGAAGTAAAATCATTTATCTTTCTCCGGTAACCAAAGTGTTAGCTGTAATTATATTTGATGTTGAAGACTTCTACATTGGGCCTCGGATTGGGCCAATAAGTCATTTGGGCCGCAAGAGTTTTTTGTCTCGGCTATTGAGCTATGCATTTACCTCCATGTACATGTGTTTCACTAAAACCAAGTGTTGGGACGCTATCAAGAGCGCCTACGTCCTTGGTAGTGTACCCACAACCGTTCCTTAGTTTTGATATGACAAACTCACTATGATTCTAATAAAGTTGTCCAAGTGTTCAGGAACGCCCATCTAACAAAGGACAACAAGTGTATAGGCGTCCCATAGGCTTTGGGACGCTAGCTAACAGGAAGTAAGGACCGACCAGAGACTACTTGAGCAAGGACGCAGTCCCAAGCAAGTAGGAACGCAAGCAGAGCGTCCTTACTCTCTAGCCGACAGGATGACATCACCAGACAACATTTGATCATCCAAGGACACGTGGAGACCGATCCTGTAGCAGAGTCCAACACTACGTGGCGGACGATCCTGTTGCAGAGTACATCCATACGTGGCGGCCGATCCTGTAGCGGAGTCCATCACACACAGCTGGATACAGGAAGCTTCCTCACCACCGCCATCATACGTGGAGGAAGATCCTGTAGCCACGTCCACGAAGGGCATGATCGTCCCAGGAGAAAGACGCCCTTCCCAAGTCCTATAAATACCCCAAGGCATTTATTGTGACTTCAACGCTTTCAAGAATATTCAAAGAGAATCATAGGAAAGCGGCTCACTCAAGAACACAAAGAACTAACTCAAGAACTCAAGAACAGTGCTTAGACCTGAGTTAGATCGAGTGAGACTTGTAAACAAATCACAAATCTGTTTGTAATCAAAAGAGAAAGAGAGTTCTGCGAAGTACTGCAGAACGCAGGGATAGGAGTCCTTTAGTAGATTGAACTTGCTTGAGTTGTAGGCTTAGAGGAGTCCTTTACTAGTGGACTTAGGGAAAAGCTAAGTGCCAGAGAACTGTAAAGACTCGCCAGTACAACTGTAAGAACGTTCAATATAAAGGAAGAACTATTCAAAAATCCTCCAAGGAGGTAGAGGTTTACACTCAAGGACTGCTTGGTCTTGAGTGGTTCCTCTATAATTCTCTGCGTTCATTACTTACCTGTTTAGTACTTAATTTCCGCTGCATTACTCAAGGACGCCCCTACTCCTCGTAGGGACGCCTAACCTAAGGACGCCTTTATCAAAGTAAAGGCAGTCCTTCTGTACTAACGATCCAACAATTGGTATCAGAGCAGGCGCTCTAGATTCTTACTGAGTTGCAGGTAAAAATGGACATGGAGCAGGTTGGAATCTCGTTCGTAAAGCCTCCGCGTCTGACGGACGGCAACTTCAACCGATGGAAAATTAGATTTGAGAACTTCTGCAGAAGCACAAATTATCAATGCTGGAATGTTATCAGAAAAGGTGATCTTAAAGTTCCTGCTGACAAAGTTGACAAAGAGGACGATTGGGGTCCTGATGAGTTCAAACTGATGGAAACCAATGCAAAAGCTATTTGCTTTCTTCAAGCGTCCCTCTGTGAGAGAGATGCTACAAGAGTTAGCAATCTCCCCACCGCAAAACAACAGTGGGAAGCTCTAGAAAAATTTCATGTGGGAACTGCAGAGATGAAAGAGGACGTCCAGCTAAAGATCAAAAAGGAGTTCTATGCCTTTAGTATGCTACCAAATGAAACGGTGAATGACTACTCGTACCGTTTTGAGTCCCTTGTCACCAAGATGAGGAACTTGGGCATTCCAGAAACAGAAATCTCCATGAGGAACAGAGTTCAAGTAGTTATCGATGGGTTGACTGGAGTTTGGAACTTTGATAGGACAACTTTCAAAGAAAACACAGCCAACAAAACTCTAGATATGGAAGAGATCTACGGGAAGCTCAGGGGGTACGAAGAACGTAGAACCACTGACATGGCCCAGCTAGGAAAGAACCCTCAAACTGATCTTGCCTTGGCGTCCACAACACCAGAGTACGCTGAGTACCTGCGTGGACAAAGAGATCTGGCATTGATGATGCAAAACAAAGAAAAGCTTGAGAGCTTGCGTCCCAAAGAGAAAGAAAGAAAGTCAAAAGAAGAAATTGACTCAGATGAGGAACTCTCGCTTATTCACAAGGCTCTCAAATACTACAACAAGAAAAACAAGCATAGTAGCAAGAACAAGTCCTACAAAAAGGAGAGTCCCAAATACACAGAGGCTGAAATGAAGGAACTCACATGCTACAAATGCAACAAGAAAGGACATTTTGCCAAGAAATGTACTGTGGGAACGTCCTCCAAAGAAAAGAAGAAAGCTCTCATTGGAGCATGTACAGCTGCTTGGGATGATCTCAGTTCAAGTGATGAGGAACGCGATGATCAAGTGGCGTACATGGCAGTAGAGGACGCCCCAGTTGTTGAAGAGAACGCCTCCGATAATGAACAAGAGGTAACTCATGACTCCATGATGCGTTCTTTAGAAAAATGTTCAAAACCAAAACTCCTTAAGCTTATTGGTAAAATCATGGAGGAAAGTCTTGTCATGAAAAGAAGAATGGATGAACTAGAAGATGAAAACATTGTAGTTGAATGTGAGAACTGTAATTCAATGACTATTCAACTAGAGTCCTCATGTGAAGAAACTAAGTCCCTAAAAACTGAACTTGTGTGTCTTAAACTTGAGAACGCCAAGCTTAGGGAAGAAGTGAAAGTTTTGGGAAAGAGTCCCATAGTTGAGGAAGTAAAACCAATAGTTTTTGTCCCAGCCAAAAAGGGACTAGGATATGAATCTGACTCTAGGAACTCTCTCCCTAGTGACTTTAAGGCTAGCAAAACTTCGGAACTTGAACTTGAAAAAGAGAAAACTAAAAATCTCCTTAAAAGAATTAGAGTTCTAGAAAGTGGAGAAATAGGTCAAGAGGACTACTACACCAATTCCACCAGTCATAAAATTTACAAGAAAATTGTTAAAGGGGACGGTTCAAAGGTGTGCGATCCCCAAAAGATGAAGCAAAACAAAATCCAACGTCCCAACAAGAAGTACTACCTCGGTACTTACTATAGGACGTGCTGGTACTGTGGACAAGGTGACCACTTCAAACATGACTGTGTAAAACTAAAGGAAGACATTGAGAGTGGGAAAGTTGCTAGGACTAATAATGAAAATGCTAAGTCCGTTCCAAAAGCTAATTCTAGGCGTCCTAGACGTTCTAGAAGTTCTTTCCACAGAAATGCTATTTCTAATGATGTGAACATTAATGACTACATGCCGGAATCAGAGTTCTACTTTTGTAACGAACCAGGTAAGGAACACCTTGCCTGGGTCGCCAAGAACTAACCTTATTTTGGCAGGTGGAAGTGAGGGGACGCCCATGGATCATTGATAGTGGCGCCTCAAATCACATGACAGGAAGCCAGATCCATCTCACTTCTATCCAAAGTAGTGCCACGGGAGGAACTGTCTCGTTTGGCAACAAGGGCAAAGGAAAGATCAAAGGAACGGGAACTGCTATTCTTAACCCGTCCATCAAAGCAACCAACGTGAGTCTTGTTGAAGGACTTGGGTTCAATCTTCTTAGCGTCTCTCAGATGTGTGATCAAGGTGAAAACCTAGTCACATTTGACTCAAAGGAGTGCCTCGTCATCAACAAGAAATCCAACAAAGTTGTTCTGAAAGGAGTTCGCAAGAACAACATCTACATCTTCAATCAAGAGTTCAAGCCTAAATCAGAATTATGTCTATCTGCTTCAAAGAAGGACGCTGATCTCTGGCATCGCCGTCTTGGCCATGCTGGACCTAGCACAATTCTCAAGTTGCACCAAAGGAATCTTGTGAAAGGTCTTCCCCGGATTGATCCTGAGACGGTTGAACAGTGCGAAGCCTGTATCAAAGGGAAGCAAACAAGAACGTCTTTCAAGTCCAAGAATGAAGTAAGTACAAAGAAGCCATTGGAACTTCTCCATATGGATCTTTGTGGACCAATGAAGACACAGAGCTACGGTGGAAAGAGGTACATTTACGTTCTTGTAGATGATTTTTCTCGATTCACTTGGGTTCTTTTCTTGGCGTCCAAAGCAGATTGTTTCAATGCATTCAAAGTCTTCATCAAACAAGTGGAAGTTGCCCTGGAGACGCCTCTCAAAGCTGTAAGATCCGACCATGGGACGGAATTCCAGAATTCAGAGTTCCTGGCCTTCTGTGATCAACATGGTGTCTCTCACAACTTCTCAGCTCCAAGGACTCCTCAACAAAATGGCGTTGTAGAAAGAAAGAACAGGACGCTAGAGGATATGGCAAGAACTATGCTTTTGGCTAATAGCGTCCCCAAGTACTTCTGGGCGGAAGCTATTGCCACAGCATGCTACATCGTTAATCGTGCCATGATCCGTCCTCTGCTGAAGAAGACGTCCTATGAGTTGTTGAACGGAAGGAAGCCTCGCATTGATTATCTCAGAGTTTTTGGTTGCAAGTGTTTCGTTCACAACAATGATAAAGAAAAACTGGGAAAGTTTGATGCAAGGAGCGATGAAGCCATATTTCTTGGGTACTCCCTCACCAGCAAAGCGTATAGAGTTTTCAACAAAAGGACTCTAAAGCTTGAGGAGAGTATTCATGTTGTGTTCAAAGAATGTTCTTCTCACAAAGAAAAAGGAAGTAAGAAAGAACGCTCCTTGTCACAACAGCAAGACGACACTGAAGATGAAGGTGAAGATTGGTCTTCTGGAAAATACTACGTTCCTAAGGACGCGTTTTCAAATCCTGAAGAAGTCTCTGAGGACGCTCCTAGTTTTGTTCAGGGAGTTCCATCTCATAGTGAATCTCTAGTTCAGCAAGAGGTGGGTGAATCAAGTTTGCAAGGTCAAGGTGTGAACGCTCCCTCTGAGGGGGAACACACTGAGGACGCTTCTTCAGATGATGAAATTGATCCAAGGTTTGCTCAACTATTTCAAAGGGAGTCCCGCTTCTCTAGGGACCACCCAACTTCTCAGATTGTCTCAGATGCTGCTCAAGGAGTTCAAACCAGGTCAGCTGCAAGCAAGTCCCAGAGTGCAAATTTAGCTTTTTGTGCGTTCAACGCCTTTGTCTCTATGGTGGAGCCAAAGAATATCAAAGAAGCACTTCAGGACGCTGACTGGATTCAAGCAATGCAAGAAGAACTCAACCAGTTTGAAAGGAACAAAGTTTGGACTCTCGTACGACGTCCCAAAGGCAAAAATATCATAGGGACGCGCTGGGTGTTCAGAAATAAGCTTGATGAAAGTGGACGTGTGTCAAGGAACAAGGCAAGACTTGTGGCTCAAGGATTCAAGCAAGAGGAAGGCATAGACTATGATGAAACCTTTGCTCCCGTTGCTAGAATTGAAGCCGTTCGTCTTCTTATTGCCTTTGCCGCACACAAAGGATTCAAGTTATTTCAGATGGACGTCAAAACTGCCTTTCTCAATGACAAGCTCAAAGAGGAAGTGTATGTTGCTCAGCCCCCTGGCTTCGAGGACGCCTCTCACCCAGATCATGTGTACTACTTGGACAAAGCACTTTATGGACTCAAGCAAGCCCCTCGTGCCTGGTACGACAGGTTTGCGTCCTTCCTTTTGTCTCATGGGTACACTAGAGGTTCAATTGATAAAACTTTGTTCATAAAGAAAGTTCACAAGGACATTTTAATTGCACAAGTTTATGTTGATGATATAGTCTTTGGTAGCACTAACATGAAGCTTGTAGAGGAGTTCACTTCCCTGATGAGTAGTGAATTTGAGATGTCCCTTATTGGAGAACTCAACTTCTTTTTGGGACTTCAAATTAACCAACTCAAAGAAGGGACGCGCATTCACCAACAAAAGTATGTCCGTGAAATGCTTGAGAAGTACGGGATGAACACGTCCAAGCCTATGGCAACACCCTGTTCTCCAAATTCGCGTCTTTACGCAGATGAACTAGGGAAGGACGTTGATCAAAAGTTGTACAGAGGAATGATTGGCTCTTTGCTCTACTTGACAGCAAGCCGTCCAGATATTATGTTTGCCGTTTGCTTGTGTGCACGCTTCCAGGCAAATCCAAAGGAGTCCCACATGCAAGAAGTCAAGAGGATCTTTCGCTACCTCAAAGGACGCGATGATCTTTGCCTTTGGTACCCCAGGAAGACGTCCTTCAAGCTAACTGGATACTCGGACGCCGATTATGCTGGCCACGTCATTGATCGAAAAAGCACTTCAGGAATGGCACAGTTCCTTGGTTCATGCCTAGTTTCATGGGGATCAAAGAAACAGAACTCTGTGGCGCTTTCAACTGCGGAAGCCGAGTACGTTGCTGCTGCTTCGTGCTGTTCACAAGTCCTCTGGATCAAATATCAACTTGAGAACTACGGTATCAATCTTGAAACTATTCCTATTCTCTGTGATAACACAAGTGCTATAGAAATTGCTAAAAATCCTGTTTTTCATTCACGCACAAAGCATATTCACATAAGGCATCACTTCTTGCGTGACAATGTAGAACTAGGACTCATTAGCATGGGACATGTTAGGACGGAGGACCAAATAGCTGATATTTTCACTAAAGCACTTGATAGACGTCCCTTTGAGCATCTCAGATTGCTCTTAGGGATGATAACTTTTAAGTAGCAAGTCCCGTTCTACTATTCTCTCAATGATTGGCTATGTTTTGTAGATTCTAAGTAGTTAAGGACTGTTAAGCATTGAACTCATATTTGCAAGGACGCTAGTCTAAAACTTCATGTGTTTGCTACTTTGGAACGCCATTCAAATTTTCTCTATTTATCTTGAAAAGAGTATCCCTGATCACCCGACCCTCATTATAAGCCGAAATGATGGGAACTCTAAGCTTACCCTAGCCGAGAACTCTGCAAAAGCGTCCTATGAGCTTCATATTTTCTTTTACGGGACGTACTTGCTTTGTTCTCAATTGGTTCTCAAGGTGATCACAAGAACGGTAAGTTGGTTGTTGGTTTGCTTGAAGAGATCAAAGATTTGCTAAGTATGTGAGAACGCCAGTGGTTGCAATTGTGAACGCCAGTTCAGATTTTGAGAAGGAAGTTGAAGAGTCAGAAATTTGAATTTTGAACTTTTGAAAGTGTGAACAGTGACAGTTGATCAAATCTTAAGGGGGAAGCCTTGCCACGTGTCGCACAGTAAAACAGTGTTAATTACCATTTGTGCCACCGCTTCCTCTATATAAGGCCAAAACAGTCGCTCTCGTTCATTTATTGCTCTCAACCACTTTTCAACTCAGTTCAAGCTCTAACTTCTCTCTAGAACTCCGGTGACTTTCTCTCTCTAAGTGTTCATCAGAATCATGTCTCAACAACAAAGGAACGTAATCGGATCTTCTACCGGCGGAAAGCGCCGAAGGCTTGTGAAGTCCCATCACATAGAGAAGCCAAAGCCAATCGTCCTCAACGAGTCTTTGGTGGACTTCATAAACAGGAAACCGCGAACCCTTTACAACCTAATAAGGGAACGCATGGACCTTCCTGAGGTCAAGAGGGACGCTACAAAGACGAAGAACTACGAACGCTTCATCGAGCGTTTCGTCATGCCAAGTCTTCATAACACAAATTACAAGGACTTGCCAGGACGGATGGACGACGTTCTGTTCTTTTCCCAATTTGGAGGTGAGAACCTTGGCCCTTTACTTGAGCTAATTCCCGATCTCCACAACGCCGTCCTGCCCGACTTCCCTATGTATCCGAAGGACTCCCTAGCTTACAGAATGCTCAAAGCTAGAGTTCCAACTCCCTCTTCCCCTCCTCCTCAAGTTCCAACCATCACCACAAAAACCCTCAAACGTCCCACTCCCTCATCTCCTCTCTCCAAAACCTCCAAACAAACCTCAAACCCCATTCAAATCGTGGATAAATTTCCACCTCACCTAAAGGAGGGACGCTCCAAGAAGACTCATGACCCAAGGCCCCTTAAAAAGGCCAAGACCTCAAGCGTCCCTTCCGCCAATCACCCCTCAAAACGGCCAAGCTCCTCAAATCGGCCGTCCAACCTTTCCAAAGAATCCACTCCTCTCCCCCAACCCCTCAAAATCACACAACTCCCCACTCCCCCGTCTCCTCAACCATCCTCTCAAAATGCCATCATCCCCTTCCCTCCACCGTCCCCGCTTAACCTGGCCCTTTTCCCCTCCGCCCCGGCTCACATCTCTCCCCCCAAGGACCCCGAGACGCCACGGTCCCGTCGTCCATCTTCAGAGAGTGGCCCAGAGGAGGCCTCGCGCTCATTTGAGCACACCTTCCGCCGCCGAAAAGCTGGCGAGAAACCAAAGGTGTTAATGGCCAAGGACGCGCCAGTGCAAGTTGAGCACGTTCCTTCCTCATCTTCCTCCTCTTCCTCGTCAAAATCATCTGGAAGTGAGGAAGACGTCCCTGCTCAGGATTCCCCATTCATCGATGTCACTGGGGACTCCAATGACGAAGCAGAAGAGGTGAACGCCCCTGCACAAGTGGAGGATGCTGGTCTGCACCAGGTCGCTCCGGGGAACGCCGAGCCTTCTCTCTCGGAAGAACTCGAGCGTGATGCTGAAGAGGTCACTCCTTACAATCAATCTCTCCCCGTCCTCAACCTCACCCCAGCCCCACAAGAGAACCCCTCTCCCACAATCCAAACAGAAACCATCCAAGTCCTGGCGGACGCTGAGCCCACACATGAAAAACCTTCTGAAGCTCAGGACGCCGAAGGCACGTCCCAGGGTCAAACCTCTGATGCCCCTCCAGCCACATCTGGTGGTCAAGCTGAAACAGATAAAGGCACAGAGGACGCTCCGTCAAGGGCAAATTCTGAAAATGACTCTGAGGACGAGTCCAGTGATGGCGAGGAGTCTGAAACTCCCAAGGGCAAACGCAAGAAGAAGCCCGACGGCCCCCCTGTGAAAGTCCTTAGTCCACTCGTATACTCCGAAGAGTGGCTAGCGTCCTTCACAAATGATAATGATGTCCAGGAGTTCCTTGAACTTCTGAGATTCCAGGGGTGGTTGACCGTAGGGCCTGCGCCAGCCATGGTTGATAAAGAGCAGATTAAGGCGTTCTTCAAGGACCTGCGCTACAAATCTAAAGACGGCTCTCTCCATTTCAAAATCGATGGTGAGAAAGCCTCCGTCAGTGAACGCCAGGTCAGAGCCTTCATGGGTCTTGCTGCCAAGAAGCCCCCAACTGACGCCTTGAGCTCCCTTCCTGAAGGTGGTTTTGAGACAACAGATGAAGAACTGCCCCTGGTTGAGCACGTCTTTCAGGGCAAGAGGCCACTAGGTTTGGACAGGGTTGCTCACGTTCTGAGCAAAGTTGGCGCAATCGCTCACTACTTCATCTGCCGCGCCGTCCTTCCAAGGCAGGAAAAGCGTTCAATCGTGCAAACACACGATATTATATTGATTGACGCTTTCCTTGAACGCCGCCCCATAAACTTAGCACGAATAGCTATGCAACATATGGCTAAGTGTGGGAGGAAGAGACATGCTCTACCCTATCCCGGCCTGGTCAAGCTCATCCTCCAGTCTCAGAACGCCTACGACGACAGTGCTCCTCAAGAAGAACTTGGTCTCAAATGGAATGCTAAGAACGGCCTTGTTGAAATAAGGCACAATGAAGAGCTTCCATCAGTGATCAAACAGTTAGAGGCCGAGGCTGAGGAGCGAAGGTTAAAAGAAGCAGAAGAACGCATGGCTGCTGATGCTGAAGCAGAACGCCTGGCTGCATTGCGACAGGAGTTCTCCCAAGTAGAAGAGCCAGCTGTAGATTTTAACACTCTTGATGAATTACTCATGGCTCCTTCTCCTGCTGAAGATCATCAAATGAACGCTCCCTCTTCCAGTTCTGGTCCGGCTCCCCGTCCTGCTCCAGCAAATATCTCTGAGCATCCTCCTGCGGAACTCTTAGGTGCAATCATGGACAATCAGTGCCTCATTTTCTCTGCACTTAAGGACTTGACCTCCGCGTTCTCTAAGGCTGCTGAACTCCAAGAAGAACTCCTCCAGTTCTATCAAGCCCAGCGCCGTTCTCAGTGATTGCCACTACCCGTTCATCCTATATTATTTTGCCCTCGCTTCTTTTGATTTTCAAACACTTATGACCATTGGTCTGTAATAACTCTTAACTCCTGTTTGAATGGCATTTCCTCTGCTTGCTTCCATGTGTGTGTTTAAGCGTTCCACTGCCTTTAGTTATGTTTTTGTGCTTAACGTTCTTATCACTTGTTATCCTTTTCGATGATGCCAAAAGGGGGAAGTGTAGTTTTGCAGAGATGCGCTATAAATTAGTTATCTAGAATAAGCAAGTGTTAAGGGGGAACTATTAAGTGAAAGGTCTAAAGAACGCCATGCTAGAATAAACTAGAGGACGCCTAGATAATTCTAGGACGCTTTTCTCTCTTTAAAATCCAAAAGCTAGAGAATCAAAGAATGAAAACTTGTGCTAAATGATATTTCTCTAAGTGTTAGAGGACGCTCTTAAGTTTTCATGCATGCTAAGTTCCAATGTCAAAACTTTTTGCTGAAGAGTTTGTCATCATCAAAAAGGGGGAAATTGTTGGGACGCTATCAAGAGCGCCTACGTCCTTGGTAGTGTACCAACAACCGTTCCTTAGTTTTGATATGACAAACTCACTATGATTCTAATAAAGTTGTCCAAGTGTTCAGGAACGCCCATCTAACAAAGGACAACAAGTGTATGGGCGTCCCATAGGCTTTGGGACGCTAGCTAACAGGAAGTAAGGACCGACCAGAGACTACTTGAGCAAGGACGCAGTCCCAAGTAAGTAGGAACGCAAGCAGAGCGTCCTTACTCTCTAGCCGACAGGATGACATCACCAGACAACATTTGATCATCCAAGGACACGTGGAGACCGATCCTGTAGCAGAGTCCAACACTACGTGGCGGACGATCCTGTTGCAGAGTACATCCATACGTGGCGGCCGATCCTGTAGCGGAGTCCATCACACACAGCTGGATACAGGAAGCTTCCTCACCACCGCCATCATACGTGGAGGAAGATCCTGTAGCCACGTCCACGAAGGGCATGATCGTCCCAGGAGAAAGACGCCCTTCCCAAGTCCTATAAATACCCCAAGGCATTTATTGTGACTTCAACGCTTTCAAGAATATTCAAAGAGAATCATAGGAAAGCGGCTCACTCAAGAACACAAAGAACTAACTCAAGAACTCAAGAACAGTGCTTAGACCTGAGTTAGATCGAGTGAGACTTGTAAACAAATCACAAATCTGTTTGTAATCAAAAGAGAAAGAGAGTTCTGCGAAGTACTGCAGAACGCAGGGATAGGAGTCCTTTAGTAGATTGAACTTGCTTGAGTTGTAGGCTTAGAGGAGTCCTTTACTAGTGGACTTAGGGAAAAGCTAAGTGCCAGAGAACTGTAAAGACTCGCCAGTACAACTGTAAGAACGTTCAATATAAAGGAAGAACTATTCAAAAATCCTCCAAGGAGGTAGAGGTTTACACTCAAGGACTGCTTGGTCTTGAGTGGTTCCTCTATAATTCTCTGCGTTCATTACTTACCTGTTTAGTACTTAATTTCCGCTGCATTACTCAAGGACGCCCCTACTCCTCGTAGGGACGCCTAACTTAAGGACGCCTCTACCAAAGTAAAGGCAGTCCCTCAGTACTAACGATCCAACACCAAGTTTATACTAAAATAAAGTTTGCTTAATGAATGTTGACATCAAATGTATGAAAATCTACTTCAGTCTTTTTAACAATTTATATACCTATTAAATCAATCTTATCTTTACTAAAATATTCGTATTAAATCATCGTAATTAAGATCTTGTCTCGTCAAGATAAGGGCAAACCGGAGAACTCTTGTTGAGGCATGCATGACATCTAAATCCAATAAGATTCATGATGATTTCCGTCTCAAGGTCAAACGCGTCTCCGTGGTAGCAATCAGCACATAAGATGAGTTTCTTTGTGAAATTTAGGCATCAGGAAACAAAATCCATTTCTGGATTTATAAAGCCTGTACAATTCTACTCACCTCCACATAATTCACAAGCAATATACTTTGAACCAGCTGTATAGCCTTCTTCACCACAAAGCCTACATTTGGGTTGATCAGGATTTTCATCTGATTTCGCTAGCCATGGCACTTCAACATCCGTGCACAGAATAGAGCAAAGCTATCAGTTATCACATTCGAATATAGTTGTGTACTTTATGCCGTGTAAGAAAGGGTCATCCTAATTCTCTAAATTCAACAAAATAGCAGAGTACAAATAACTGTTGTATACACAATTCTATGGAAGTTTTAAAGAGAATCTCAGAAAAATAGAAGCTCCATACTTATACCTTCTATTATAAAAGAAATGGATGTACAATATATATTCAAACGCTAAAACAATACATATTATAGTTGTAGATGCAATGAAAGAGAACTAACACCTATTTACAATTATAGTGAGACATAAGTAGTCAAACCCAAGACGACATACTATAGCTAAAAGCAAAGCATAGTCTAAGATATATATACTTCCGAGTGATGAACCGTAATTGTTATGAAGAGCTATTCGACCCATCCTGATGCACCACATTACGGTAGAAGGGACACATATTTTTCATAGAAATCCATGGTTCGATACAATTCTCATGGGATATGTGCGACCATGTAAGCCTTGTGATTAAACCATCAGCATACAAAGCCTGAAGACAAATGGCACAATCAACCTCTGCATCAGCACGTATTACTTCATTTAGGGCCTCCAAGTCAGCATCGAATTCATCATCACTTTCACCCTTACACAGAATCTCAACACTAATGCACCTTACCATGCCATCATTATTTGCATCAACGTCATTACCATCCCAATAACGTATGACATCTTGTAGCACATCTGACGCACACATAAAATAACCTCAATTTCAACAATACTTAAATGCTCCCCCCTCCAATCATATGTGGCCATATACTCAACCTTAGTTGTTTCAGACATCTCAAAGTATATGACCAATATGGTATAATCGTTGTTGGGAGAATAATAACAGCCGCTGACTCTTACAGAATAACGACCATAACCAAAATGATTGTCTTCATGATATACAGATATATAGGACATTGCAACCAAAGTAATGAGCTTGAACAACACAGATAGACAAACAAAGACATGAGAACGTAGTTAAATTTTATTTGAATTGACTAAAATTATGATCCCAAACTTTGCCCAAGCATATCTATCAATATATGAAATTTGGGTTTCTTAAACACAAACATCATGTTAAATCCGTAGTTAATCCAATATTTAAAAGCTGATAAGGACATCAATTTACATGGCATGTGTTATCCTGGTGATATAAATACATAACAGAAGAAATTGCAGTCATACTAATTTAGACAACACATTGACACTCCAAAATAATTAGAATCATTTGACGACAACAACAAACAACAATAGTTAATCCAGGTCACCTACAGTTCAAAATCAACAATAAAAACCACATCCCGGAATAATAGCTATCGTATGAGCAATATAAATCAAAACCTCCGATTTACAAGATACAAAATCATTTTACCTAATGCTAAAAACGAATTGAATCGATAGAAAGCGTGGAAGGACTGAAAAACACTGATATAGATTGATTCATACTAATTTAAACATCACATTGTCACTCCAATTTCTTCTTAGGCAAATCACAAGGAATCGATTGACAATAACAACAATAGTTAATGCAGGTCACCGGCAGTCCAAAAGCAGCAATTTAAACCAAACAATCCAGACAATGGCACAACCACGCACTCAATCAATCCAGACAAAAGCCTAAGCAATTCAACAATCCAGACAAAAAACAACACAATCTAGGCAGATAGGGTCTCGAATTCAAGCAATCATTCGCCAAGAAAATCAAAACCTAAAATCAAATTGAGAAAGGACTTGAGATTTCAAAGCATGAGAGAAGTCTATGACGCCGGCGGTTCAAAAGGCGGTTGCAGGCGACGATGGTGAAAGGCGGATGTAGCAAGGAGGAGGTGATGAAAAATCAGTGAGCGTGAGGACGCGGCGCTAGCGGTGTCGATGGCGGTCGCCGTGATGGTGCTGGTGTGGTGCAGGCAAGATGAATTTCATAGCAGCGAAGGTGAGAGAGATCAAAGGGAGAAAATCGGTTATCAAAGAGAGAGTCGAGAAAATTCATCTTAGAGAGGTTTAAGCGCTAGAGAAGGAGTTTTGAGGCTTTGAGCGCAGTTACCCCGCTCTTGAAGACACAAAGAACGTGTGTTCGTGGGAGCTAGGGTAAAGAAGGGGAAGGAGGTCTAACCGCAAAATTAAGCAATTTTCCGATGTTAATCAAATTTTGTTGGGACACATGTCACGCAAAAACGGGAGCTACGTGGTGCAATTCTTTAAACAGACATTGCTACTAAAATAAGATATAGGGAGATTGCAAACCAATCAACAACTCTTGATTCAAATCAACAATGCAGCAATAGTCTCCAATGGTGTAGAAAGAGAAACAGTGTTCTCTCCTCAAAATACGCTATAAATAAAAGAAGCAAAACTAATGCAATTTATAGAATTGCATAGTATCCAGGGTTTCCAAAATTCTATCCTAAATATAATATCAAAGGTACTATTTTCCTTTTAGACATCACATTGTCACTCCAATTCCATCCTCGGTTTGATGTCGGAGTCATTATCAGGGATGTAAGGTGACAAATCCGAAACATTGAATGTAAGATGAATGTTGTAGTCGACGCCCGTCGGGCAACTCCAACTCATAAGCATTCGGCCCCATCTTGCTTCTGACCCGGAAGGGGCCATCTTCTCTTGACTTAAGCTTGTTGCTCCTAGGCTCCTAGCATGTGGAAACTTGTCTTTCCTTAGGTAAACCCATATGAGATTACCCTCCTCAAATATCATCTCTTCCCTTCCACGATCCACCAATGCCTTGTACCTCTCGACCATCTTCTTCAAGTGGTGTCTAGTATGCTCATGCAGCCGCTTGATCCATGCGACACGATCCAAAGCATCCTCACTGGGCTTCTCCTTGTAAGGGTGTGGCACCATGTCACTTGGAGTCGTTGGGCTGAGGCCATACAACACCTCGAAAGGAGTCCGTTGTGTAGCGTAGTGGACTGACCTCTTATAAGCAGATTCCACAAAAGGCAAAACTTCTTCCCAACGTCTAAGGTTAGCCTTAATCATAGTCTTAAGCACAGTACCAAGGGTACGATTCATGACCTCGGTTTGGCCATCCGTTTCAGGGTGGCACTAGGTAGAGAAAAGTAACCTTATACCTAACTTACACCAAAGACACTTCCAAAAGTAGCACAAGAGTTTTGCATCACGTTCAAAAACAATAGACAATGGCATACCATGCAAATGAACAAATTCCTTAAAGAAAGAATCCGCAATCATGGAAGCATCATCGGTAGTATGACAAGGAATGAAATGAGCCATCTTAGAAAATTGATCAACTACCACAAAAATTATATCCCTACCTCGTCTTTTCCTAGGCAATCCAACAATAAAGTCTATAGAATTATCATGCCAAGGTGCATTAGGGATAGACAATGGTTGATACAAACCAGAGGGGTTCGATCTAGACTTAGCTTTAGCACAAACAAAACAACTTTTGACAAATTGTAGCACATATCTACTCATGCTAGGCCAAAAATATTGGTCCTTTAATCCTATCAAAGTCTTATCAACTCCTCTATGTCCACGACTCTCATGCACTTCATTAGTCAAAAGCCTACGAATTGAAGACAATGGTATGCATAATTTTTTACCTTTAAACAAGTAACTATCATCGCGTAAGCATTGAAAGATCCCTTAGTCATGCATTGATTAAAGATGTCACCAAAGAAAGGATTGCTAGCATACAATTCCTTAATCAAAGCAAAACCAAGTATTTTAGCATCACGACTAGAGAGTAAGATATACCTCCTTGAAAGGGCATCGACAAGGATGTTATCCTTGCCCTTCTTGTACTTCACCACATATGGAAAGTTTTCCATAAACTTCACCCACCTTGCATGCCTCCGGTTCAACCTTGCTTGGCTTTTGAGGTACTTCAATGGCTCGTGGTCCGAATGGATGACGAACTCTTTGTGACATGGATGTTGCCACGTCTTGAGACACCTTATCAAGGCAAAGAGTTCCTTGTCGTATGTAGGACAGTTGAGCTTGGCCCATGCAATTTCTCTCTAAAGTACGCCCCGGGTTTGCCACCGTACGTCAACACTCTTCCAATTCCATGGCCGGATGCGTCTACTTCCACCTCAAATGTCTTTGTGAATTCCGGAAGTTGAAGAAAAGGTGCTTTGGTGAGACTCCCCTTGAAAGCTTGGAAAACTCCCTCATGCTTCTTTATCCAAGTGAAACTAACGTTCTTCTTAGTAAGTTCATTTAAGGGCGTGTCTATGTAGCCCCCCTTCACAAATCTCCTATAGAAGCCCGCCAGCCCCAAGAAGGACCTCACCATTGGCCGTTCTCCTTCGTGATTATCCTACACATGTGGCCGACTTGATTTGGATGGGGACCCTATAGTCTATAGCTGCACCTCCTAATCTCCTGTTTTCCAATGACTTGGTGAGCATAAATACGATTGTTTTTTCCCAATACAACTGTCTAAGAAATTATAGGATTAATGATTTATTTTTTAATTCGAGTCTATAGTGGCGTAAGATTATGAGGGCATACTCACGGCCATTGAAGTGGTATGACATCGAGCAATATAAGATTTATGATCGAGATTCTTTGTGAGAGATCGCACAGTGTAGTGGCCTGACGGGATTGCGACTATGGATTTCCGAGGATCTAACCACGTTATTATCACAACGTTTATCGAGCCATTGGCAGCCAGAGACCAGTAGCTTTCACTTTCCTTGGGGAGAGATTACGATTACACTCCATGAGGTCGAGCGTATTTTGAGATTGCCGATCAACGGGGAGCCATTGTGTCTCAGTTAGATGAGAATGATTTTCGTAGCCGAGTGACAGAGAGGTTCTCCATATCGGCTCAACAGTATCGGAGGTAAGCTACCGACATTTCATTTATTGACCTACATGCATAGGTGGTTAGGATGATCAAAGACGGGGTTGACCGAGGTCATATAGCTATCGCTTACCTATTATGGCTGATTGGTCAGAGCCTATTCTGGACAAGTCCAGGCGAGGCTTCATTACTTACACGTTCTCCTAGTTTTAGAGCGCATGAGCACATTCGCATGGGGTATGGCGGTTCTAGCATTCTTGTACCGTCAGCTGGGTATTGCTTCTCGACACGAGAGTAGGGGTATCGGAGGTTGTATCCAGATCATCAGGGGAAGATAATATTACCATCATTACAACTTTTTCGATTATCGTTTTTTAAGAATTTTTAAGTAACTCATTTGTTTTATTCTTACAGATCTGGATATGGCATTATTTCCGGCACTTATGTGATCATCCGAGTGGATACTACCATAGTACTTCTCTTTTAAGTGTGCAATTCCATCTATGTTTTACAATGCATTTTTGTATTTTTGACATTTAACATTTTTCTTATCTTCTACAACGACATCAACAATTGATTGGATACACGACTGATGCTTTAATAGGGATGCCCCATGACCATGCTGCTCAACCGTACTTTGAGATTGTATTGCGTGTTTTGAGATGCTGATCCGTCGTTGCCTCCTCCTTTGAGCAGGCTGTTTAGGGATTCCAGATACGAGACCGGCGAGGGTAGTGTTGACGGAGGTAGCGGGGAGTAGCTATTAGGATATTTTCCCTAGTATGATTATTGTAGGATTCAATGATTGATTAATATGTTTTTTTATTGTATGAACACTAAACCATTTTGATGGTTTTATTATTGCATTATTATCTCCTCATAGCTCCTCATATCTTCAAAACTGGCATCATCTAGAAAAATTCATAACAATTGGTAATGTTTTTGTGGAATAGTGCATTATGTAAATTCTGAAGGAACTTTAAATGAGAATGTAACGAACAAAATATGATATTAGTATTTATCTTATATTTTTCCCAAAAATAAAATACTATATATTAAACTCTAAACTTTATATCATTTTACTTGTTACTTGAAACTAAACTAATATATACTAAAACTATAAACCCTAAAATAAATTAGTATATATCTAAGTTATTACATAAAATAGTATAAACCTAAGTTATCACGTGTCTAAAAACCCTCAAGCCCAATCACTAAATGGACGTCTATGCGTGGCCTTGATAGATGAACGGCGTCAGACAGCAAAAGAGGGAAATAAATTCAACTTCAAACCCCAAAAATTCAAAATCCCCCCCACCCCCCTCTTTTGCTTCCAATATCACTTTCAACCCCAAAATCTCACTTCCGATCCATGTATCTTCATCCTCTCTCTCCTCCATGTCTCAATCCAACGCTTATGCCAACCCACACAAAGAATCGCACAAGAAAGCGCAATTCGTTTCACCCGATTTATTGTCATGATTTCTACAATCCATATCATCGAAATTCATATCTGTTTACCGATCGCTTTGCTTGTAAGAATTGGGGTCTGTTTGTAGGGGAGTTGACGTCTGAAGAGGAAAGCGAAATAACATTCATTCTTCATTAAAACTGCTCAGATTTGCACATTCCATTACCTATTTCGAAATTCAATTTGATTCACTACTCTTTGAGCTCATATCTAGTTTTTTGCGCATGAATCTCGAAGGATCTTAATCTTCATGAAATTACATTTGGCCTTCGTCCGTGTTGTAGTAATTTGCTCGCCATTCTTCGAGTTCATCTCTAGGTTTGGTCGATTTGACCGGAGCGTTGGTATAGTTACAATTGCGTTAGATATTGAGTTGTTTGAGCCATTTTTTGTTGACTGATAAGCATTTCCATGACTTCGGGATTGGAGAAGAACATTCAGGAGCTACCATTATGCATGGAAAGCTTAATTTTGTGTTCTTGTACAATTTGTTTTGCTGAGAGATTGATAGGGGTTGGTAGTTGAGATTTGATCACTTGTCGACATTTGAATGAAGAGTATTTCTAGAATTTCATGTGGGATCATGGAATATCATGTAGATTTATGTATTTTGTTCTATAAAGCAAATAGAACAAGTTCATGTTGGTATATTATGTAGATTTATTTATGTTCTTGTATAGCGATATTGACAAGTTCCTGTTGGTCTTAAGCTATGAGCCTCAGTGTTCAGTTAGATGCTAGTGGTTATGGTGAGGGATAAGGTTCTACTTTGTACTGTTTATTCTGCTCAATTCACTGTCTTTTTTTTTTGTTGCAATGATTTGGATATTGCAAATTTGGTGAGGAGCTAGTTTCATTGAAAAAATGGTGTCCTTTGAGATGGATGACAGGAAGAGTGAGTAAGTTGGATACTTGTGTTTTATGTAAAGGTTTATGTAACTATATATTATAGTAAAGAATTAATGGCTACTCTTGTGGGTTTTTTCTAGTCTTCGTCTCTTATGAAGTATGTACTAGTTTGATATTGTTCCATATAACTTCATGTATTAGTTGCAAGCTTTGACTATTTCCATATTTGTTAGAAGCTTTCTTCCAAACTATGGTGACTTTATTGAGGTAAAGCATTCTTGTAACATTATGTGTTACATTTGGTAATGATGGCTTCTCTCCGGTAGTAGGAAATTACAAGAAAGTGCTTTGCGAGTTGACTCGGGCAAAGTCGTTGTTCCCGTATCAAAAATAAATCTCAAACATGCAAACAACAGTATAGTAGGCAAGCAAGGAGTCGAACCCAAAGGAATCAGTTTTATTCAGATTTTATGGTTTTCATGAAAGTAATCAAAAGGGGGTTTTGAAAGTTGGTTTCAATCAAAGGTTATCAAGTAGAGTTTATCCAATCAATTCCACCTTATTAATCTGTTGATCATGAATTCATCCACCTCTTTACATGCCTAGGTCAATTCCAATCCCAATCATTAGAAATCGCAAGTCCACGGTCCAAGCAATTCTATAACCCTAGGCAAGGACGCTTAACCTAGAATTAGCATAGAGCACAGGGATATTAGGAAATCAAATCATGCAATCAAGCTACGAGTCTCATGCACAATTAAACCATTGAATACTCTTCCGTAAACTAGTCCACGGTCCTAGAATAGAGTTGTTTCGAGAAATAGGAAAGATGCATAGACAATAATCAATCCTAATTCAAACTATAGATCCAAGTCAATCAAACAAGTTGATCAGTCTCATAAAATCAAACATAGATCATGGGATGAAGCATAAGAGTATCAATAAAGACCTAGGGATAAAGAGGTTACCAGAATTTTACAACTTCATAATAAATCTTCCTTGATTGAATAAACTCAAGAGGAGAGTTAGTTCTCCATTATAAAGAAAACTCTAATCTTTATTGAAAGACAATTGATTGACAAGTAAGTTGGATTTCCTAAAAACCTAGAAAGGTTCCCCTTATATAGCCCCAAAGATCAACCTTTTCGGACTAAATAAGATAGGAAACCGAAAGATAAGAAAGGAAACAAGATAGAAACGGTGAAATCTCGTCCGCTTGAAAGTCGGTCGCACCGCGACCGCGGCACCACCACCGCGCCCGCGGCGGTCTTCAATCGGTCAAGGCTGAGTCGGCTTCTACCGCGACCGCGCCACAGACAGCGCGACCGCGCCACAGACAGCGCGACCGCGCCACAGACAGCGCGACCGCGCCACAGACAGCGCGACCGCGCCACAGACAGCGCGACCGCGGCGTTCATAGGTCTTCATAGTTCGCTCCTTCACGCCACCGCGCCCGCGTCATAGACAACGCGACCGCGATATCCATGCAGTGGAGAATCTCCGTCTTTAAGCTCTTTAACTCTTGATTCTTCATACTTTGTGTCTTCGGCCTTCATATTACATTAACGCTCAAAACTAACCTAAACACTCTCTAAATTATCTCAAAATACAAGAGTTATCCTATACAAAATAGCCTGAATCACGAGTCATATTGACTGGCATTTAGTTTTGCAATTTTCCGCCTTAATGGTGACCAGTCTATTTCTTCACATCACTCTGTTTTTTATCCTTATGATGGCTGGAAAGCTTATGATGTTCCGTTTGTTGATTATAATACAACTTGTAACTCTTCCAACTGCATTTTCTATTGTTTATTTGCTCGTTTGCTCCTGAAAAGTTGAAAATAATTTATGATGTATTCTGATAGGAAAATTGCTGGTTTGGTTGTTATTTGAATTAAATTTCATATTTCTCTTTTGGTGTTATCTTCATCTCTACATGTTGTAATTATGGATGCATTTTGATATACATTTATGTTGTGTATTTAGATGGGGTTTTAGTATACTTTTAGTCATGTTTTAGGTGCTAAAGTTGGAGTTTGAAGCGTTAAGGAAGGAAGAGATGAGGTACCCTGAAGACCACTTAGAGCTGGAATGAAGAAACGAAGAGATTGACGATCTATGTCTGGCGGCGACCGCTGCCCCATAGGCGGCTGTTGGGACGATATTAAGGACGCCAGTCATTAATATCTAAACCAATAATAATCGTCCCTTGTTTTGATAATGACAAACTCAAGGTATTTTATAAGTTGTCCAAGTGTTGATCTCAGATAAGTCCAACGGACGCAAATGAGCGAAAAGGACAACAAGTGAAAGGCCGTCCCTAACTCTGTAGGGACGCACTTCATCAGAACTTCAAGCGCTGAAAGTAATTGGTGAAGTCCATGCGCAGATGGGACGGCGTCCTCATCAAGAAGGGACGCGCGCCAAAATACGGATGAAGTTCAAATTCAAATCAAGGCCGCCCCAACATGATTACATCATACTCGGCCGTAGTCCTCAGAAGGAAGGTTCCCTTGTCTGGGCACGTGTAGACAATTCCAAAGATGTCGCTTTCCCAACAATGGTCCCCTATCCACGCGGAGGCTTCCCAAGCGTCAACAGAGTTGACCTCCTCAAGAGGCTCATCGCACCATTGATAGAAGATCAAGGATCCTGCAAAGCCTCAGAGGACGCTAGAGGACAAGAACCACTTCCGCTATAAATACCTCCTCAAGGGTATGCATAGCGGTGTGGACATTGAAGACTTTCTCTCAAGCTCTCCCGAAGCATTCAAGAACAAGAACGAGGATCAAGAAGGTCAAAAGAGCTTGAAGCAAGAGGAAAAAAGTCCAACCAAATCAAATCCAAACAAACCACAAAAATTGTTAGAGTTGTAGTTTGTCTTTCACAACGTATCATGAAAGACGTGAGTGATAGCTTCCTTATAGCTAAGAGAGTTAGGTTACTTTCACTACTAGGAAAAGGGGTTTTAACGACCAACAATTTTGTCGTTATAAGGTAAGAATATCGTCGTTATAAACTTTTAACGACAACAAAAAAGTCGTCGTCTGTTCGTTGCAATAGCTTCCGACGTTATTGGTTATAACGACCATGTTCGTCGTTACTTACTAACGACGACATCCAAGCTCGTCGTTCATTATTAACGTCAACATTATTGTTCGTCGTTAACCAATAACGACGAGAAGCTCGCTTGTCGTAATTGAATTAACGACGCGTGGCCATATGGACGTTAAAACAATAACGAGGGGCAAAAATGGCGTCGTTAATGTTTGCTGATGAGTTGCCCTGCGGTCATTAGTCAATAACGACAATGATGCAAGTCGTCGTTAATGGTTGATAGCGATAAACTCGTTTATCGTTAGAAACTATCAAGTTTATTGATAATATCGTCGTTAATGTTTATTTAGATTACTACTAGCACAATTAATAATACAGTGCTCTTATATAATTATAATATGCCATGAACTAAAAGGTTATAAATGAAATAAATTTAACATAAAATTTTATATAATCATAAAATGAATCCCTATTGTATTCAAACTTAATTCAGTCATGTAAATCATTGAACCTACCTATCTAGCTAGTTGTTCATAATAACACAAATAAAAATCCACATGATTCAATGAACATATGTTCTTATATATTCTAAAATAGACGTGGCATTAATGTACTTGAATAGTATATTCCAATCTAGCTAGCCTGACCCTTCTATAATCGATCGATCTTCAAGTACCTACAAAAATAAAAAAATAAATAAACAAAAGTAAGAAACATCATATATATATATAAATATATAACAAGACCTTCTAAAGCATTTTCAGAATTAAATTAACAATTTCCTAACATACCTTGTGAAACATCATACTCACCTCATTTTTTTCTACATGTACGCTAACAAAATATATAAAATCAAATCTATAAGATAAACACATATGAGCTTAGAGGGAGAATGCAGAGAAACAAAAAAGGCCTCTCTATATAAAGTATGGTGCTGTTCAAAATGGGTAATTAATGATTCAAAACGAGATTAGCAAGAGAAGAAGACAATTATCACAAGTATGCATGTCAAGTCCTTGTATATGTCTACGTAGTAACAATAATGATGATGTAGGCAAAGTTAAAAGAGTTTTACAAAATTACCCATAACATGTGACCGCTTCTTGCATTTAATCAATGCGTAATCTAACCAACATCAAATGCATGAGCCATACAAAGATTAAATTAAATTAAAATGTTGGTAAGGCAAAGATTTAAGTAAAAAAATGTCGTCTCCTTGGCAGCACTAGCCTTAGCTTATAACACAAACCTTTTTGGAGCTCTCACTCATTATAGTAGTGGTCAAGCTGTTGTTTACTATGGAGATACGTAAGTTGTTTCCTAATTCACATTTCTGCAGCCTCAAAATTAGATCTCTTGGCCACAGAATATACAAAAAATTGCCTTTAGCTATTTGTTTACCAATCTTTTCATGCTAACATCTTTTCCCTGTGGCATTCTATAGCTGGATATGTAGACCTTCCTGATGTCTTTAAGCTGGGTTTTGTGATGGCTCTTATAAATGCTACAATCTGGATTGTGGTTGGAGGGGTCTGGTGGAAGATCTTAGGTTTTTACTTGTGAAAAATTTTATGTTGTTCAAGCTTTTCACTAATATAGCAGTAGAATTATTTAAGAAAAATACATTTTATACTCACATTTCTAGTTATAATGTGGTTTTGGGTAAAAACTAAAAAGTACTTTACAGTTAAAAGACTTTTATTGAAAAAGGACAGTATTCAATATTCGGAAAAAAAGTTCTGTAACTAAAAATTACAGAAGTTGTAGAACTTTTACTATATTCATATCCATTAGAGTAGCAGGACAATTTACACAGATTCTTGTACCATTGTTTGAACTGGAGAACTTTTACTATAAATTACAGAAGCTGATTAGCTATAAAAAAAACTCTATAACTAAAAAGCTCTTAAAAATTACTGTAGCTTTTTTCTTAGGCTATCAAATCATCAAACATGTACTATCATATATTCATATCCATTAGAGTAGCAGGACAATTACACAAATTCTTGTACCATTGTTTGAACTGGAGTACTTTTACTATAAATTACAAAAGCTCATTACAGTAATTTTGCCTAATTATGTAGGTCCATTACATACAACACTTTGACATGCTTAAGCATAACAATGAGTTGCACTGAACCAATACCTATAACTCTAGAAGTACCTAAGCAAACCAATGACCAAAGAAATGAACATCTAGTAAACGTACACAATTGACAATACAAGAAACCATCAACTACACCCATTCCACTCAGGCAGGGTACTAGCCAAATAGTGCCCTGTAAAGCCTTTATTCCTCAACTCTAAATTTCACTCCCCCTAACTTAGATGAAACCAAAGCTCGTCAAACACTCCTATAATCCATATACCTTCTACGAAACCAATCCTGACAATATGTACCGTATGCTAATCAGACAAAGAAGGTTTATGGACACTTAAACACCTATACTTTATATGAGAAGTACACAAGTAAAAAGCCTTAGTATGAGAAGTACACAAGTAAAAAGGGTTAATATAAAAAATGACTTACACTGGTAATTCACGCATTAAACCCTCAAACATCAATTGATTTGTTCCAATGATGAAATTGATGAACTTCAAGGCCCAGATATTTTCCATTGATTTCACAGATACTTCTTCTTTTGGTACAACCTGACAAACACATAGCTATGTTCAGATGGCATTCCACACATTTTGTAACATATAAAGTGTCATTAGAACAAAATTCACTAAGAAGACAAATCATGAATCTGTAACATGCATAAAAAAATATGTAGTTGAAGTAAGATGTATAAGGGAGATCCTTAATTAGAGACAGCATATGAGCACAATTACATAATGTCATTTTTTCTAGGCCATGAGAAATCATGAAGCAATTATCTGCAGGAACAAAAACAATGTTTATCAACATTTTAACCTCTTCCCTTCCTCTAATAGCTTCACTTGTATTAACATGTCAAGAACTTTATTGCAAACTAAAAATTTCTCAGGAAGCAGAATATTTTTGTAACAATAATCTCACTACGCACATGTAGTCCAGTAGCCCGCCCTAAGTTTAAGATTAAAGATACAAAAGCATATAATTTGTGGCAATTTTTGCAATCTGTAAGAAAAGAGGTTGCAAATAAAATTCTACTCTTTTATCTTACTATCAAAAATATACAAAACAAGTATCAGTCCACATTTGAATTTTTACCATTTGATGACTGTTCAAGTGTTCAGTGTAGACGAACTGAAATAGTGCTCATAAAGCATAACAATCAACTGATATTGATCTGGCATTTAGGCGAATTGAAATAAGGCTCATTAGCGGCTCGCACAAAGCACAAAGACAAGCAAGCGCATTCCAAGCCTAGATCTGACAACAACAAAGTTGAGAAGAGGAAAAACTGAGGAAACCCCTGAGATAGAAAGGGATACAAAGCATAACCTTAGAAATGACCAACAGACAAGGAGGAAGGCGGCAAGGTGGGCGCAGCAGTTGGAGGAGCCAGAGAAGGCAGCAGGAACCAAGGCGACTGACACAAACCGGCAAGCAGGAAAGGTGAGCGAACCTCCAACGGCAGATTCCAAACGGCCGGTAGCAAGACAAAGCCTTGCCATCGTAACAGACCGTAGAAGGAGTCGAGACACCAGACGTTCTAGATCAAGATAGGAAATCAGATGCTCGCCTTCCAAATAGGGTTAGTTGGTGATTCGATATCCTAAGACAACCCTAATCCCTAATCATGATAGAAAGGAATTACTGTAGGTTGGGAAATTGAAAATTCCTAGCTGCTTGATCATTCAATAAACACAGAAAGATAGGCAACTAAAACGCAATTGCAGAAGTTAGGAACAGAGAAGAAACTAACAATACGATCGGAGGTGCCAAGGGGACCTTCAAGAACGCGAACGCGAGCACGAGTCTCTTCGCACAACTTCTTAATGAGCTCTCCGTTGTGTCCAATTATGCTCCCGCCTTTCGTGACTGGAACAATCAGCCTGAAAACGCAATCTCCAGGCCAGCCGGGCCATCACCTCCGGAACTGGATTAGGGTTTGCAATTGATAGCGGCTCCGCCTCTCCGGTGGGGCCGGCGATACCTCCTGTTTCTTCCGTAAGAGTGTCGGTCGTCGAAACGGGGGCGTTGTTGGAACCGTTTTCCGGTGGTTTCGCGATGCTAGCAATTAGAGGAGGGTTGAAGCATTTGGGCCCATGGATGGTAAAAAACCTATCGCTCAAGGAGAGACGCCAAGAAAACCCAGTGCTCAAGGTCAAGGAGATGGCAAGGGAAGGCGCGGCTGTGAAACAGAGGGCTAGGGTTTGGAAAGGAAAGAGACGGGAGTTTTTTTTCGGAGTCTTAGAAAGGACGAAGTAGTTTCAGTTTTTCCTAGTGATTGCCGTTAACGACGAGGTCAATTTTTTTATTTCTAAAACTATTTTAATTAAACACAATAACGACGGTACTAAAATCAGGATCAGTTTACTTTCGGGCTTATTACGACAAACAAATATCTTTCTCGTTATTAGAGGGTATATATATACCTTTAACGTTAAGATTTTCACTTCGTCGTTATAACTTGGTCGTTAAACATCCCTTTTCTAGTAGTGTTTGTTAGGTGGAAAGGAGTGTTACTAGTGAGGCTAAGGACGAACGCTTAGCTCAGAGAAGTGTAACGACTCGCCTAAGTTGTAAGGACTCTCTCTTAATAAGATAAGGGACGGCTATTGAAAATCCTCCAAGCGGAGGTAGAGGTTTACCCATAAGACTAGTTGGTCTTAGTGGGGTTCCTCTATATATACTCGTGTCCAATATCTCATTGCATTTCCTGTTAAGTCTAATTTCCGCTGCATATAAGGACGCCCTTAACCCAGTTAAGGACGCCTTCACTAACAGACTTACGATCCAACAATTGGTATCAGAGCGGGCGCTCTAGATTAATTTTGAGTTGCAGGAAACATGGAGATGGAACCTATAGGTATCTCAAGTGCGAAACCACCTCGCCTGACGGACGGCAACTTCAATCGGTGGAAGACGAGGTTCGAATGCTTCGTGTGTAGTCAAAACTACCAATGCTGGCTGGTGATAAAGAACGGCGATCTCGAAGTCCTTGCTGCTAAGAAGGACAAGGAAGCAGAGTGGGGCCCTGACGAGTTCAAGCTCATGGAGGCAAATGCAAAGGCCATTTGTTTCTTACAGACGTCCCTCTGTGAAAGGGACGCCACCCGTGTGAGCAATCTTCCAACTGCTAAGCTTCAATGGGAAGCCTTGGAGAAGTATCATGTTGGGACGCCTGAGATGAAAGAAGACGTCCAACTTGAAGCCAAAAGGGACTTCTACAAATTCAGGATGTTCACAAATGAGACCATCACCGACTACTCCTTCCGTTTTGAGGCCCTTCTGACTAAGTTGAGAAAACTTAGGTGTCAAAGAAACGGAGATCACTCAGAGGATCAAAGGTTCAAGCCTGCATCCAAGTTGTGCTTATCTGTCTCTGCCGTGGACGCCGATCTCTGGCATCGACGTCTTGGACATGCGGGGCCAAGCACAATCTTCAAACTTCATCAAAAAGATCTTGTAAGAGGTCTTCCCCGAATTGATCCTGAGCAAATCGAGCAATGTGAAGCATGCATCAAAGGGAAGCAAACAAGATCGTCCTTTAAATCCAAAAATGAAGTTAGCACAAAGAAGTCATTGGAACTTCTTCACATGGATTTGTGCGGACCCATGCAAACCCAAAGCTATGGTGGAAAAAGGTACATGTATGTCATTGTAGATGATTTTTCCAGATTCACTTGGGTTCTTTTCTTGGTGTCAAAAGCAGATGCCTTTGGGATGTTCAAAATTTTCATCAAGCAAGTAGAAGTTTCCCTTGGGACGAGCCTGAAAGCCCTAAGGTCAGATCATGGAACGGGGTTCAAAAACTCTGAGTTCCTTGACTTTTGTGACCAACATGGAGTCTCCCACAACTTCTCTTCTCCTCGAACTCCTCAGCAGAATGGTGTTGTTGAAAGAAAGAATAGGACGCTGGAAGACATGGCAAGGACGATGCTCTTGGCTAGCGGCGTCCCCAAACACTTCTGGGCAGAAGCCGTTGCCACCGCAACCTACATTATCAATCGAGCTATGATTCGTCCTTTGCTCAAAAAGACGTCCTATGAGCTCCTAAATGGAAGAAAGCCAAACATTTCACACCTCAAAGTCTTCGGGTGTAAATGCTTCATTCACAACAACGGCGATCCAACAGAGCCTAAAGGACGTCCCTCGACTCCCTCCTCCACCACCAAGGGTAGAGGACGTCACTACTGCTCCTGCTCCTGCTACTTCAGATCCGCTCCAGGCGGAAGTTGAGGCGGACTTGGCTAAACCTATGCCAAAGGTCCACAAGGGAGTCCCTCCAACACAGGTCCCGGCCAAGGACGCTGTGCCAATTGTTATCTCTGTGGAGGACTCCCTTGCCAAGCACACTCCTCCTCCTCCTCCTCCTGCGCCGCTCAAGGTCAAGCCCCTCTCCGTGGCTACCCCCAGCTCTTCCTCTGCCCCCTCCACCAAGGCCAAGATAAGAACTCCCTCTCCCTCTCCTCCCAGAGCTTCAACTCCTCCTCCTCCTCCGTCCGCTCTGGTCGTCGAGGACATCCCTCAAGTCCAGGGGACGGCTTCTAGTGAAGTCCCCATTGAGTCCTTGGCAAGGACTCCAGCGGTGGACGCGCCTCCTACAGAACAGGCGTCCACTGCTGAGGAAACGGAAATGGTCGAGTCCCATCACCAAGGGGATGAGGCCTTAGATGAAGAAGATGCTCCTCACCAGGATGAGGATCCTGAGGACGAGGAGGGAGACGGTGAAGAAGAAGAAGCTGGTGATGAGGTGATTGTGAGCAACGACAGTAAGCAGAAAAGATTGAAGAAGATTCTGTCGCCGCTCCTTTTCACCGCCCAGTTTTTGGAAGAGAATCAGAGGCAAGAGTTTCTGGAACTGCTGGAGTTCCAGGAATGGACGCATCTCGGCGCCGAGCCGCGGAAGTCGACCCCGAACAGGTTCTCCGCTTTTACTCCAAATTTGAAATATCTGAAGTAAAAGGGAAGCCTCAAGGGACGTTCGAAATTGACGGGGACGAGTACTCAATTGCTGAGGGTACTGTCCGCAACATGCTAGGCCTCCGTCCCTCTCCGCCAGATGCCTTGCACGATCTTCCCAACAAAAACTTTGGTCGCTTCTCCCAGGAAGAGATCTTCAACAGAACTTTCAACGGAAGGCAGCCAGCGGCTAAGGACAGGGTCGCCCATTGCCTCTCCAAGACGGGCGTCCTTGCGCATCACTTCATTGTGCGCATGGTCGTCCCCCGCCAAGAAAAGAAGTCGATCGTCCAGATCACTGATAGTATCTTACTGGACGCCTTCTTGGACCGCAAGCCAATCAACTTGCCGCGGGTAATCTTGGAGCACACGGGTAAGTGCACAGGTGGACGCCATTCTCTTCCCTTCCCAGGCCTGGTCAAGCAGATAATGAAGCAGCAAGGCCTCTACGTCCCCAAAACAGAACAGACCTTCGGGATACATTGGGATGTCAGGCAAATCACCCTCCCCCCTGTTGGCAAATTGAGGTGTGATGAGCCGCTTCCTTCTGTGAAGCGACAAATGGCCATGGAGAAAAAGGAAGCGGAACACAAAGCTAAGGCCGCCGCTGCTGCTGCTAGAAGTACTCAGGGAGATCCAGAGGCTGCGAATTTGCAAGTAGTTGGGAAGCCGGTTCAGGACGATGCTGACGAAGAGGACGAGCTCGATGGTATGAGCGTCCTTGATGAGGCCGAGAAGCATTCAACGAAGTATCTGATGGGCATGATGATCGAGAACCAGTGCATGATGATTGATCTAATTCAGCAAGTTCACGACACTCTCCACACCCATACAGAACTCCTTGAACGCAACAATGAGCTCCTTGCGCAGAACAACTATCTTCAGGAGCAACACCTCAAGGCACTCGGCAAGCGTCCCAAGAAATGATCACTCCTCCCCCTCTCTTCCCTGAAATTTTTTAATGTTTGTTATGTGTTGTGTTAAGACCTTGGGACGATGTCCCCGTTTGGAATTCTTATGTGTAATATTCGTACTCTATTTATGAATGCCGTTCATTCCATTCGCACTTCATTTTGTCTAAGCGTTCCTTTCTTTAGTTATGACTTGGTGCTTGCGTGTTTTTCAACTTGTTCTCCTTTTCGATGATGCCAAAAGGGGGAAGTATAGTTTTGCAGAGATGCGATTGTTTTTAAGTAGTCATAGAAAGCATGTGTTTAGGGGGAATTTCGGCCAAGTCCAAAGGACGCTAGTTAAGAATGAGATAGTACGCACTTAAAAGAATGTGTTGTATGTCAACCTAAGCTGATAAGAAAATCAAGTGTATAATCTCATGCTAAAAGCTTTACTTCTGTGCGCAGTATTTGAAAGAGTTTGTCATCATCAAAAAGGGGGAAATTGTTGGGACGATATTAAGGACGCCAGTCATTAATATCTAAACCAATAATAATCGTCCCTTGTTTTGATAATGATAAAACTCAAGGTATTTGATAAGTTGTCCAAGTGTTGATCTCAGGTAAGTCCAACGGACGCAAATGAGCATAAAGGACAACAAGTGAAAGGCCGTCCCTAACTCTGTAGGGACGCACTTCATCAGAACTTCAAGCGTTGAAAGTAAATGGTGAAGTCCATGCGCAGGTGGGACGGCGTCCTCATCAAGAAGGGACGCGCGCCAAAATACGGATGAAGTTCAAATTCAAATCAAGGCCGCCCCAACATGATTACATCATACTCGGCCGTAGTCCTCAAAAGGAAGCTTCCCTTGTCTGGGCACGTGTAGACAATTCCAAAGATGTCGCTTTCCCAGCAATGGTCCCCTATCCACGCGGAGGCTTCCTAAGCGTCAACAGAGTTGACCTCCTCAAGAGGCTCATCGCACCGTTGATAGAACATCAAGGATCCTGCAAAGCCTCAGAGGACGCTAGAGGGCAAGAACCACTTCCGCTATAAATACCTCCTCAAGGGTATGCATAGCGGTGTGGACTTTGAAGACTTTCTCTCAAGCTCTCCCGAAGCATTCAAGAACAAGAACGAGGATCAAGAAGGTCAAGGGAGCTTGAAGCAAGAGGAAGAAAGTCCAACCAAATCAAATCCAAAACAAACCACAAAAATAGTTAGAGTTGTAGTTTGTCTTTCACAACGTATCGTTAAAGACGTGAGTGATAGCTTCCTTATTGCTAAGAGAGTTAGGTTACTTTGTTAGGTGAAAAGGAGTGTTACTAGTGAGGCTAAGGACGAACGCTTAGCTCAGAGAAGTGTAACGACTCGCCTAAGTTGTAAGGACTCTCTCTTAATAAGATAAGGGACGGCTATTGAAAATCCTCCAAGCGGAGGTAGAGGTTTACCCATAAGACTAGTTGGTCTTAGTGGGGTTCCTCTATAAATACTCGTGTCCAATATCTCACTACATTTCCTGTTAAGTCTAATTTCCGCTGCATATAAGGACGCCCTTAACCCAGTTAAGGACGCCTTCACTAACAGACTTACGATCCAACAGCGGTGCCCGCTGCCTTTTTGCTGAGGCGAATTTCCTGCTTTAAACGTTGTGTTTTGTTTAGTGACCTTTTGGATATTATTTTAGGTCCGATTTTTATGTATTTTTAGATAGAATGTTTTCACATATTTAAGGGCTTTTGAAACCTTTGTTTAGACCTAGTTTTTGAGTTTAGAATTATTTTGTATTTTGGAGATCTATGGAGAACTAAGCCTCTTTGCTTTGACAGACAATTGAAGTGTCCATTCTGATTCAGTTGTGAGATTTCTAATTCCTTATCGATTGCATGGATTTAATCTCTTCTCTTGCTTGAATTGCTATTGACTTGTTTCAATGATTTCTAGTCTGATCATCTAGGATTTATTGTTATTAGGTTATTGCTAGATTTAGAGTGTTTCTGGTTGAGCATCTCTAATTCATAAGTAGCAACTGCATTGTGCTAATATGTGGTTGTGTTAGTCTTATGCATAAGAGAATTGATTTGCATTCTAGGGTAAAAGCTGGTTGTTTTATCTTAGTTTGTATCCAATTATATTCCTATTGTTGAATGCTGCTAGTTTGTATCCTATTGTCATGATTATTTATCTAGTTAGGTTTAATAGTATCTGGTTGTGCTATTAATTACTTTTGAAAAGGAATTGGAATTTCCATTGCATAGATACTGAATGAAATCAATGATCAACTTGTCAAGCGAATGCGGATATTTGTTTGCCTAAGTGTTTGCATGTTAGTGTGTGAATTAAGCCTAAAAACCCCCCTTGTTACTTCTGTTTGACACATAATTCTCTGCTAAAGATAATCTGTCTCCGAGTGGAATCGACCCTTACTTGCTTTATACTTTGGTTTAAATTAGTATGGTTTTCTTTGCATAATTGTGGTTTAAAACGACTAAATCATCGTTATCACATTTGATTTGAAAATCCACTACCTCAAAGATCGGACTGGGTTTGACAATGTTTGTTGTTTTATTCACATTCCTTGGGATCATGTTCCTATTTGAGAAGGGGCTGCTTGCCATGGGAAATGTAAGTGTGTAATCATTTCTTGGGATCATGTTCCTATTTGACAAGGGGTTGTTTGCCATAGGGAATTGTAAGTGTGTGATCATTCCTTGGGATCATGTCCCTACAAACAGACCCCAATTCTTATAGTCAACCCACACAATGGATAATGATATGATGATAATATTCAGGAGTTTAACTTTGTTGCTGATAAAGAATGTTCACTATGAAATTCATTAACTCTTCTCCTTTGCTTTTCATATCTACTTTATAGGAGACTAATGTGTCTTCAACCTAGGATGATTGCAAATCACTTTTTGAGGACTCAAAAAAGTACATGTATAGCTTTTTAGTGGTTTTGGTTCTTAATTTTTTTCATATGTAGACTGATTTTCTATTCAATTTTTTTATCTTGAATCCAGTGTTATTACCCATAACAATTTAGCCAAAGAGATATTTGAGGATAACATCATTCATTTACAAGAGAAGGCGAAGGAGAAAGATCGTAAACATGAGGACGAAAAGGTATATGACATAACTTGCGGTACTTGAGGAGTTTATTGCAGTACTCCGATTTTAAAAAATGAAATTTTCCATATTCATGTGCATCCACTTATTAGGGGAAAACTTGTAAGGAATTATACCAAGTAGTTTTAATGTGGTTACAACATTCACAACTGTCATTTTTTTGAACATTTTGCTGAATTCTTTTTATTTGGGTTTGTAATTATAATGGTCGCTCTTGATATGCTTTGTAGTTTGGTTTTATGTTCATTGCACTCATATGGAAGTTAGAGTTCTCTTCCTTCATGGTTTTGATCATTGCCATTCTAAATTACGGTATGATTCTATTGAACTGTGATATCCTTGAGCATTATCAAATTAGAATGATTTGTAAACTGATTTTTTGGACGCACATTTTATAATTTAAAGGAACAATCATCTCTATCTCAAAGGATCGTGTTATTTATGATCATGTTATTTACTATTATGAAATCCATCACTTGCATGACACATTCCATGTTATATTTGCTTATTAACTGAAATCATGATGCTTGATTAGGTGACCACTTTCATTGCCGTGTATGCTAACTGGGGCTTTGCAATGATCAAAGACATGGGATTGGGATGGGCCAGCATTGTCTGGATCTACAACTTTGTTTTCTACATCCCTCTCGACTTCCTCAAGTTCGCCATTCGTTACATCTTACATGGAAAGGCCTGGGTCAACCTGTTTGATAGCAAGGTATATTCCATTTTCCTAACCTCTGCCCTCAACACACTGGATACAGCATCCCGTGCTTCCTCTAACTTGATTTCTTACGCTGCATTGTTTATCTTTTTCCATGATACTTGTAGACGGCATTCACCACAAAGAAAGATTACGGTAAAGAAGAGAGGGAAGCACAATGGGCTCTTGCATAACGAATGCTACACGGGTTGAGTTGTTTCTCTGTTTTCTTGAAAGTGGAAGCATTACTCTCATGTATATGCCTTTCTAGCAACGATATACATGTTCTTCTTCAAGATATCACTACCTTTGCATGTTTATGCTTTTCTCATGTTGTTTTTATATTCTTAGTCTTATGGACTGTCTGAAATTTGTGAAAACAACTTTCATTTTTAGACCATGGAAGCATTATCAATCTCTTATTTTATTGTGTTTTGTGACTACATGTATGATGGATTTAGATTTATTACTTTTATACATTCACATGAGTTTGACTACACTGATTATCTTTTTTACTTCGGGAGAAACAATCATTCCAAATGATTGAGGTATCAAGACAATAGGCACTTGAATTGTTATTTGAGCACAGATTCACAACCGGGGGTGGTGGTGAACTTCGGGATGAGCACGGTATCTTCTTAGAAGCTTTCACCTTGAAACGCGTGGACTGCGATGCTCTTAGAGTTGATCAATGCTTTCTCATTAGTTTTGATTCGATGAATGCATGCAATCTGTTGAACGCCCCATCAACACAACCTCCTTGTGATTTTCAACTAATCAGTCAGTGTCAAGCCCTTCTCAAAGATCGTTGAGACCAAATTCAGCTCACCCATGTGCGAGGGCAAGCAAACAATCGAGTAGCAAACAAAATTGCCAATCTTAGTTCTAGTTTCATGCATGTTTCACTACCTCCTGAACCTATTGTTAGTCTCTTCCTTAAGGACTCTGTAGCTCACTTTGAGCAGGTTTAATCGTAATTAAAAGCATTGCAGGAGCTTTTCCCCGTTTACAGATCAAACAAAAGTTCGTTCACAGCCTTTCAATTACGTATAACAGAACAAACCCGGAAGAATTTACCATGCATTACAAATAATATATACTTGATTATATTTTATCACTCGGTCAGATATTTTGTCTCCAAAAATTAATATTATATATAGATATATATTATGATTCTACATGTTATATTAACATGGTTAACAACTTACATTAATATACTCAATAAAAAGATGTATTCCCATGGGCTGAGAATTACGTGTACAGTTACAAAATAACCAAAATAGATAAGCACAACCATCTCTATAAAATCGGCAAAATAGATAAGCACAACCATCTCTATAAAATCACGTGTACAGTTACAAAATTTGTAACCAAAATCTGAGATATGTAACAACTGAGAATTACAAAATTACGTAAATAATTATTACTCCGGCTAAATTGTAACAGCACAATCTTGAAGATAACAACATAATTACGTAAAAATTAAAACAATATATCTTATGGAAGATATCAACAGGTTTTTGGCGCCTTCGATTCCCGCCAGAACAATTTGGAGACACCATAAAAAAAATTACGTATACACAAAAAGCAGTCGTTGACAACAATGGTTTTGAAGGTTTCGAAGGCACACAAAGCTGATTTGCTGGCGATGAGACTCTTCATACGAGAGATGATTCAGTCAAATGAAATCGGGTTGAATATGGTGGGGGACCATCTAGCCCGATTGGGGTACTTCACCACGTTGGAGATCTTCAAGTAGAAACATCATTACCATGAGGCCATTACATTGAGGGAGAATGGAAACATTAACATGGTGCTGCCAGATTATTCTGATCTCATTCTTGTGAAGAAGGAGAAGTAGGAGAAACATCCATGGAAGCGTTTGAAGAAGATGAAAGATGGCTCAACTGTAGAGAAAACCATAGTGCTAGATAAGGATTTATGCTTTTTTTTTGTTAAAATCTAGTTCTTATTTCATCTTGTTCAAATTTAGGGTTTTAGTTCATGCTAATATTAGTTCTCTTTATTTTCGGTTTATTTTCAGTACAATTTGTCTAGTTCTCTCCAACAATCATCCTAGTATTCGTTTTATGAAATAAACTGTTTATTTCTTTTTTTGTACTTAAGTTCTGTTTTCTAGTATGTTCTACCAATTGTTTTGCCAGTAGTTGTCTTCAGATTAGAGTTTTGACCGTCTTTCCTAAATGCACAATCACACACTACAACGCAAGTTGAGATGACCAAAAACCACATTCAAGCTTCAACTCAATCTAATTGATTCATATGGCTGATGTACATTGTATAGAGATAGAGCATTCCTTGAAATGGATTTTCAGCTCATACCTAACAATCATTCACAGAGCAAGCAGTGCCTCTGCTTTGGCAATAGGATCCTCTTCATTCTTAGAATTCGGGCCTCGATTTGTAGGTCTGGAACCGATTTCCGCGGGCTGTGGCTTCTCCTCCATGAATTTCTTCTTTGTGGGTCAGTCAACATTTGTTTTAAAGAGTTCTTCTTGTTGGCTTTGAGCTATGGATTTCTCATCCTTATCCACTACATTAGCAGTATAATGCTTTACTCTCCGCATCCTTACCCCAAGCTTGGATGCTTACAATTTTATAAAATAAAGTTGAAATTTCAAGGTAACATTACAATATTACCAAATACATATGAATTCAAATCCCAAAGATAAATTAATCTTCCGTTCACAAAATGCTACCAAAAAAACTTAATAAGTAAAACCAAAATCTTGATGACCAATATGCATGATTTCACGAAAAGAAAACCTGATTACTGAGAGACTTCTTTTGCATTTCACTACCTCTATATCATAAGCATTTTCACCTCATCAGCAATTAGTTGACAATTGTCAAAGGGGAAAGAAAAAACTACTTCATAATCTGATGCAAGTGCTCATTCTAGCTATAGAATTGATAACATCCAAAGAGAAATATCCATTTGTGCCCAATATGTTTTTAAAACCCCAAAGTTTAGGTCGTGAAAAGAAAATCCACAAGCTTCATTGATTGGCAAAAATATTGGGGTAACAAATAACATAAATAAGAAATGATATTACTGTCATATTTATTGGCTTTTGTCTCCTTCGGAAGAATATACAAAGATTTAAAAATTGAACCTTACCTTCTCATTGGTTCAACAAGACGATCCAATATGTTTTTGGAAACTCTACAACTACCAATATGATTTAAATGAGTGTTGGATCGCACAAGTACGTTAGTAGAATCTAAGGGCGTCCTTAGGGCAGCGGAATGAAGTACTTGAAATAATAAACATGTAAAGCAATAAGTAAAGGACTCAGGTATTTATAGAGGAACCTCTCAAGACCAACTAGTCCTATAGAGTAAACCTCTACCTCCGTGGAGGATTTTCAGATAGGTTCTTTTCTTTTCTTATTGAGAGTCCTTACAATTACACGATGAGTTTTACATTTCTCTTACACTTAAGTGTCCGTCCCTAAGTCCACTAGTAACACTCCATTAAGCCGTCCACTATAACCTAACTCAATACTCTGAGGATGTTACCTTATGCCTCTTAGGACTTCTTTCTTTTTGTTCTTTTTCTTACAAACTTGTTTTGTGTTTTGGTTTGACTTCTCTCTCGATCTAACACCTAGATCTTCACTATTCTTGGTGAGTTCTTGGTGTTCTTCATGATCGTAACGGTATGCTCTAGGACTGTCCAATGGACCGGGTGGCCCGTAACCCGGTCCGGACCGACCCGTAGATTACGGGTCGGGTGCCCAACCCGTAAATTACGGGTCGGGCCACGGGTCATGAAATTCTTAGTTTATGGGTTATGGGCGGGTTACGGGTCAACCCGTTAGACCCGTAAAACAGTAAACCGCTAATTTTATTTGGTACTTAGCCTGTTCTATAAACATGGGCTTTTTGATGATGTGGGCCTTTAGTGATTCAAAAGCCCATAAGAATACATTTATCCTCCTCCTTGTGTCTTTTATAACAGCTCCCTTCCCTCCCCTTCTTTTCAATCTTCGATGTGGGATGCATGAATCCAACATTCCACTCCACCCAACTTTTTCCCTCCTTCCCACTTCCCAGCTCTCAGCGTCCCACATCGGAACTTTGCAAATCCTCAAGGAAAATTTGGTACTATAAAACACCTACATGTGAAGCTAAATAAAAATATATTTGTATTTTTTGGACTTTAAAATTTAATAGTCCATTAAAAAAAAGTAAGTTATATTGTTAGTAGTGTTTTACAAATATTAATTTAAAGTATAAAATTTGCAAATTTGGTTACGGGTTCCGGGTTAACCCGTAACCCAACCCGTTAGACCCGTAACCCGGATTACGGGTTACGGGTCGGGTTGCGGGTTAGTTTTTTTTCTATTACGGGTCGTCGGGTTGGTCCGTAACCCGTAAACCGGGTTACGGGTCGGGTCGGGTTGACCCGTTGGACAACCCTAGTATGCTCTGAATATTATCTAAGAAGCGTAAGTCACAATAAATAACCAAGGGGTATTTTTGGATCGTAAGTCTGTTAGAATGGGCGTCCTTAACTGGGTTATGGGCGTCCTTAAGTGCAGCGGAATAAACGACTTAGACAGGAAGGCGAATAAGATAATGAACACAAGTATTTATACAGGAACCCCAATAAGACCAACTAGTCTTATGGGTAAACCTCTATCTCTGTTGGAGGATTTTCGAATAGCCGTCCTTATCTTATTCAGAGAGAGTCCTTACAACTTAGGCGAGTCGTTACAATTCTCTGAGCTAAACGTGCGTCCTTAGCCTCACTAGTAGCACTCCTTTGAGCCTAACAAGTAACCTAACTCTTTTAGCTATAAGGCAGCTAAACACTCACGTCTCTCACTATACGTTGTGAGAGACAAACTAACTTCTCAACACTTTTGTGGTTTGGTTTGGATTTGATGTGGTTGGACTTTCTTTCTCTCGCTTCAAGCCCACTTGATCTTCTTGATCTTCGTTCTTCAACTTGAATGTTTCGGAGTGAGCTCGAGAGAAAGTCTTCAAAGTCCACACCGCTATGCATAACCCTTGAGGGGTATTTATAGCGGTAGTGGGTCTTGTCCTGTAGCGTCCTCTGAAGCTTTTGCAGGATCCGTCGTCTTCCTTCAATGGTGTGATTTGCATCTTGAGGAAGTCAACTCTGTTGACGCTTAGGAAGCCTCTGTGTGGTCAGGGGACCATCTTCTAGATAGCGACATCTTTGGAGTTGTTTACATGTGCCCAGACATAAGAAGCTTCCTTTTGAGGACTACGATCGATTATGATGTAATCATGTTGGGGCGGCCTTGATTTGAATTAGAACTTCATCCGTATTTTAGCGCGTGTCCTTACTCGATGAGGACTCCATCCTATCTTCACAGGGACTTCATTCTTTAATTTAGCTTTGGAAGTCCTGATGAAGAGCGTTCCTACAACTTAGGGACTCTCGTTCACTTATTGCCCTTTTCACTCATGTGCGTCCTCTAAACTTACCTGAGATCAACACTTGGACAACTTATCAAATACCATTGATTTTGTCAATATCAAAACTAGGGACGATTATTATTGGTTAGATATTAATGACTGACATCCTTAATATCGTCCAACAGTATTTATAGTGGCTTGGGAAGGCGTTTTTTCTCTGACGATCATGCCCTTCTTATACGTTGCAACAGGGATTGACTTCCAAGCGTCCTTGGCGGTGATGAAGGAAGCTTCCTGGCAACAGTTGTAGAACTTGGCTATAGGATCGGCTTCCACTTGGTGATGAATTCATTAACAGGATCTGCTTGCATGTGTACTTGATGATCAAGGCTTGTCGGGTGATGTCACTGTGTTGACAGCCTTAGAAGAACTTTGACGTTTGCGCTTGTGTTCCTACTCGTCGTGGATTGCGTCTTCGTAGAAACTCAAATGTGTTCTTCTTTATGAATGACAGCGTCCCTACACCTTAGGGACGCCTACCACTTATTGTCCATTTCATGACCTGCGTTCCTGAGATATATTTGGACAACTTACTAGATCAAAGTGAGTTTCATATCAAAACTAATGGATGATTGCCATGGGAACAATGTTAAGTACAAGAGAGTCCTTAACATCGTCCCAACAATTTCCCCCTTTTTGATGACGATAAACCCTTAAGTAAAATAATTTGAATCGAAAGCTTAACATGCATGAAAACTTTAAGAGCGTTCCTTGGGACTTAGCCATTTTAAATATGTATAAGTTTTCAGCCTTTAATCTATCAAACTTTTGGACATTAGAGAGAGGGTGAACGTTCTTACTAATTCTAAGCATCCCTTAAATTATTTGGAACAACGTTCCTTACACCTTTTGCTAATAGTTCCCCCTTAACACTTGCTTATTCTATATAACTAATATATAGTGCATCTCTACAGAACTAAACTTTCCCCTTTTGACATCATCGAAAAGGATAATAAGTGAATAAGGACGGTAGCATAAAAACATAACTAAAGGCAATGAACGCTCAAACACACTATGCACACAAACATATGAACTTCCATTCAAACGAAATACAGAATAATGTCATTATAGAGCCAAATAGATGTTAAGTGTTTGAGAAAAAAAGAAGCACATGCAAAAGTGATAGTGGTAAAAAGGTGGGGGACGACGATCGCTGAGGAGATCTGCGTTTGGACTCTTGATAATGCTTGAGGAGCTTTGCATGCAAGTTAGCAAATTCCCGTAGAGCTTCGATGAAAATGCATTGGTTTTGAAGAATAGCGGCCATAAGTTATTCAGGAGGGCACCGCTCAAGACTCTTCGGAGGACGAATTAGCTCAGACCAACTGCTAGATGGGGCGTCCATAGGTGCGGGAGTTGGAGTTGAGTCCCTGAGCAACACAGAATCCAAGAGGGAGTAGTCAGGCTCGATGTGCTTCGTCCCTTGAGACTCAATTGCTAGATTAGCGAGGCGATCTTCTTCTGCTTCTCTTGCAAGCTTTTCTTGCTCAGCCTTCTTCTTAGCCTCTTTCTCTTGTTACTTCCTAATGGACGGCAATTCCTCGTTGTTGCGAATTTTTAACAATCCCTTGTGCACGTCCTAGTGCATTCCTAGCTCTTCCTCATAGGAATCATCATAGGAGTTTGGTTGTGGACGAATGGCCTTGACAAGTCTTGGGTAAGGAAGAGCATGGTTCTTTCGAGCACACATAGCCATATGGTCCATGGCTATTCTTGCAAGGTTGATGGGACGACGCTTAAAGAAGGTATCCAACAATAAGCAGTCAATCGTCTGAACGATGCTCATTTTCTCTTACCTAGGGATGCCAGTGCGACATATGAAGTAATGAGCAATCACCCCTGTGTGAGAAAGGACGTGTGTAACTCTATTGTTCCCGTCTGCCAGTTTTCCTCTGAAAATTCTAGTGAGCAAGGCGTTCAGTTTCTCATCAGTCAAGTCAAAACCCTTGGAAGGTAGAGTATAGAGCGCTCAGTCCGGGTTTCTTAGGTCCAAGGCCAAGGTAGGCTCGGACGTTTCTCTCTGTGAAGGACGCCGGCTCACCATCAATTTTGAACAGCATCGACCCGTCCTTCTTGAACCTCAGAGTGTTGTAGAATGACTCGGCTAAAGTCGTCGTGCCAAGATCAAAGATAAATAACTCAAACTACAAACTAGTATAGCATGCAAGTAAGGGGTCGGACCCAAGAGAACTAAGGCTTCCTGCATCAATATATCTATCAACTAAAGATATTAGGGATTTGAGAGGAAGATCTAAACTAAACTAACCTAGGAAAACAAAACAAACAAACAAACAAATCGAATATGGAAACAAGTTCATTCAAAAGATCCACACTGAAACAATCGTTCGATCATAGATTTATCCATTGATTTCATTCACACCTATGGTTAATTCCTATCCTGATCATTAACAATCACAAGTCCATGGTTCAAGCAATTCTATAACCCTAGGCAAGGTCGCTCAACCTAGAATTAACATAAAGAATAAGGATATGCAGGATATAATATCAAACAATCAAGCTACGAGTCAATTGTTAGATAAAATAATCAATTCTCTTCTTAATCCTAGTTGCACAGACAACAGGTCTAGGTTAAGTTGTTTTCACAGATTAGCTGTGTCCACAGTCCAAACCCAATCCAGACAAGTTGGCCAGACAAGCAAAATCAATCAATATTCATGATATGAAGCATAAGAGAATTAATATTAACCAAAGCATAGAAATCAATTACCAAAACCTCACGAGTTCATACATTAAAACTTCTCCTTTGAACGAACCTAAGGAGACTAGTTCTCCATAACTAAACCAAAAACCTAAAAAGAGAAGAATTCGATTATGAGTTTGAATAATGGATACCTAAAATCTATGGCAAGCTCCTCCTTATATAGACCTAGGGAACATGCTCCCCTAATCTTATTGGGAAAGGAGAAAAGATAGAAAAGAAAATAGGAAAGATACGAGAAAGAAAAGAACATAGAAATCTCGTCCGCTCCGGATCGCATAACACCGCGGTCGCGTCGTCTCCACCACACCCACGAAAACACGACATAATAGAATAGGTCGTCTCGGGCCGCCACCGTGGGCGCGGATCCTCTACCATGGGCGCAAATCCTCCATCGCGGGCGCGGAAATCAGACAGAGTCACTAGCATCACTTCGGAGGTTGTTTTGACCCTTTTTGGCTTGGAATCTGACTTCGGTTTAAACAACGAATTGAAGCTCTTTGAGTTAGCTTTCCAATGGCACCGGAATCTACTCAATCCGCCCATCGTAGCTCTAGATATGGCCCTTGCAAGAAAGAAGTGTCGCACAGACAACTCAAAACGCCTTAAAAACCCTTGAAACTTGAATCTTTGTGTCTTCGGACAAGATATTACAATCAGCAAAAACTCTAACCTAAACACACTCAATATAGCCCTAAAAACAAGAGTTACCCTATAAGATAAATCAGGTCACTACGGGACGAATGTAGGCCAACAATTTGATAAGTATCGGGACGAATTGCTGTGTCGTGGTAAACCACTGCCTTAGAAGCAAAAACGCCCTGACAACGGTACAAGTAAAAGATCGGCGTTCAAGCCCCTAAGGTTAGCACAACACTCTCCGAACTGGTGCACTTCGGTAAGAGGAGTTGGGAATGGAGTTCTTAGAACAACAAGAGAGTTGCGGGATTTTAGTTTTGAAAATAGAGAGGAGAGATTTCAGATGTGTAGAGAAGGAACTGATGAGGAGCCTCTATAGAAGGATTCTCAACAGTCACGTTCAACATTCACTCCACACTACCTAAAATCTCTCTTCGGTTGAAAACAAACCGATGAGATCAATTGACCAAATCTTATTCAAATATGTTTAAAATCGGAGGAAGTTACGGAAGAATATCGGAAAATTAATCCGCAACTTCTTTGGCCCAAAATTATCGGAAATAGTTAAAACATCCCGTAAAAAGATGCGCCCCAGAACCACACGTGTCATGTGTCACGAACACGAGTCGGACGGACGGTGGCGGCGGCGCGCGTGCGAGGAGACATTCCTCTCTTGACTCACTAACACATGGTACACTATTAGACTTTATAAGGGGAACAAAATCCCCCATGTGTCCGATGTCGGACAAAATTCCCCCATGTGCAGTGTACTGCATTTCACTTGGAATTTAAGATTTTCCAACAATCCCCCATAAACGCAGTACTACTCATCTGAGCTATGTTTTGAGTATGATGTAGGTTCCGTGCTTAGGTGGAGGGTATCTTTCGATTTGAACCAACCACTTTAGTGAACTCAAGAATGCTCTCAAGTTAGGAAGTGAAACCAGTCTTGAGCTTATGTAACAGAGAGCGTTACCTGATAACACACACCTTACCAATATGTTCTCCATTCCCGCAATAGAGATCTCACTTTATGAGTCTCTTTCACTTAAGATGCTCATGAGTGTAATTATAAGGACTTCTCAAGTCCCTTTTATTCAAAGCACTCACGTAGGTAATCTCATCAAGCTTGTCTCAATACAAGCCACCCTTTTCGGGTTATGAGATTATTAAGAGCCTTAACGCTCAACCTCTCGTTTTATGTTACACTTCACCATAGGATTAAGAAAGTATATCACTTTCATACACGCCTCAAGCCCATTTCCCTCGACGACTCCAGGACCATTTTCCTATTTAACCCTTTTGTTAAGGGATCTACAAGGTTCCTTCTGACCTTATGTATTCCATGGTGATCACACCATTTAAAATGAGATGTCTCATAGCCTCTTGTCTAATGTGTTTGTGCCTTTTCTTCCCATTGTAGGCACTACTTGTAACACCCAGTCTTCTTGACAAGGTGTTACTCAGTAGTAGACCACATGAGGCACTACCAAGCTAGTTTGACAACTGAAAACCTGGATCTTACAACGCGGGCACGGCGAGAAAACAAGAAAACATCCAACTCATATAGTAAAAGAAATACCATGTATATGTTACAACCCAAGATGTCATGAACCAACTCCAAGAACCACACCAGAACCAACACTAACCAGTATTCTACTAACAAAGACTCAAGCTTCCACTTTCAGATATATAACAACGAGAACTAGTAACTAACTCAGCAACCCTAAAACTAACTACTACGACACGCTACTACACTGTACCAACATTTCGCCGAGGTCGGTCACGACAACCTGAATACCTGGAATAATAAAAATAGTTCCCCGAGGGGTCAATCCTATCCTATCAAGTCAGAATCAACACGGCAACTACAAGACGTTTCAAAACAGGTTTACTAAGGTCAACAAAGAAGTGTCCACAAACACACACATAACTCTAGCTAGTCCATTCCTAAATCAAGTTAGTCACATAATCATTTCCAAATTCCAAATCTAGGCAATAAACGATTACTCACACGTTCACAAATTCACACATCCACACACACCATCTTTACACACATATTCACAATTCCACACATGCATTCACACACGCACACAAACTGCAGCACTCCCCGTGCAGATAATGCAACTTTACCTCCACCGTTGCACTACCATCCAACGCTTTTCCCACCTAGCGTTTTGAGTGTCGGAGGCAGGCCCTCCCACTCCTTATCCTTCATTGTCTTCTAACCCCTGGTCAAGCCACCTCGGGAGCACTTGCCAAAAAAAACAGATAGCTTTTTGGTTTTGAAAGTGGCTCATTCACCCCACGATCCCACATCTAGACATCACTTCTCCACCGATTGTCTACAGATATGGGTGTGTCGGTACGAAATCCCATAGAGAAATTCATTTGAAACTTTATTCAATGAAAACATTTTAAAACCGATTTTCACACATTATCACATGCATAAAAATATTCGATAAAAGATTCCAAAACAATTTACACATACATACCACACATCCAAAACCTTTTTAAAGATCGATCGGGACTAGTTCCCAAAACCAATCTCATAACTACCACGCAAATTCTAACTGGCTAGAACAAGATTGAGCAAGTCGAAAATCGACTTACCTTAAGAATGACGGAAATTCTCTACGACCAAAGAACGAAACGCTCCGGAAGGATCAATCTCCTATAAATGATAATTAATAGAAATATCAAAACATGCTTTACGTAATTAAGAAAATTTAAACCTGAAATGAACCCGAACCAAACCCGACTTAATAACCCGAACGGGAACCCAGACCGACACCAACAAACCCAACTAGTTACCCCTGTATAACTTAATTACTTAGTCTAGCTACTTAATTAAATAATCTCATTCTTATGCCCCACTTACTAACTCCCCATTCTAACTCTCGGTAGCCCCCTTCCTTCTTTCTTTTTTTTTTCTTTTTTTTCTTTTCTTCCTTACTTCCTTCCTTTTTCCGCCTACTATGTTCCAACTCCCAGATTGCACAAACAAAGCCTTTTCAATGGACTACACAAACTTCATTCAGTAGGTGAAGCCATAATTGAAGTAAACTTTAAATGCTCAAAAATAGAAACCTTTCAACCCGGTACCCTTGCCTTCAAATTCCCAGATCTAGGACCTCCAAACCCCCGACCAAGGTCAACGGAACTTACTCCGGCCGCACCGCCGCCTACCCACCACGATCTACCTACCCTACGCTGGACACCGCATACTCTACCCGGCCCGATGAACCCCGGCGAACCTAGACCCAATATTCCTTCGCATCTACTGTGGTTTGTCGACACCGGCGACAAGCGACTACCCCAATCAACTCGCCGACTCCGACGGGGCCTGATTCTCGGTTGCTCCTACAACCCCAGCTCACATGCAAGCCCAACAACGGCGTAAAATTAGCGTCAACCGGAAACAGAAAGCGAAGGTGGCAGACGACTTACCGACGAGAATGTGATACGTTACGTTATTATTATTGGTTTTAGGTTATTTACAGGGGGTTGTTCCTAGATTTGCGGGACCAGCCACGGCCATCACAACACGTCGAGCCGGACGTTTTGCCCCCTCTGCCACCGCCGGATGCCACCCAGATTGACGTCAAGCCCGTTGATCCGATTATGCAACCCGTAGACATGCGTACAACGATGCGTGCGGAGAATGATTCTATAGTTGCTTCTTGTGAGTTAAGTTCAATTACACTTTTAGACATATCAGAAAATTCAATAGTACAATATGAGAATTTGGGTGCTAGTCCAGTGATGAGGTCACACGCCACCAACAAGATGATGGCAATGGCAATTGCCGAATAAAACATTCATTGGTACACTTGCTTCAAAAGAGCTACTGATTTTTACTCCACATTGGAACTTAGTCTGGTGGGGAGTTCGACTGCTGCATATACTGGAATGAGTGAACTGCTTGGTATTGTAACAGATGACTTGATGGGCAATTAGATTTACTCATTCACAATTTCAAGGGCACCCGCACACCAAGAGTTTGATGTAATGTCTAAGAGACATTCGAATGAAAACGGTTTCGCTGTTGATTAGTTGAGTATTGTCCAACTACAAGTGGGTACTTGGGTTTTTGATCCTGGTGGATGTTGTGTTTGTGGAGCAGATACGAGTCTTCGTTTGATTTTCGTCTCGAGGACGACTCGAGTCTCATCGGGGGAGTAGTTGATACGTTACGTTATTATTATTGGTTTTATGTTATTTAATGAGTCACTTGTTGGGCCTTAAGTTTAGCATTAGCTATTAGGGTTTTATGATTCAACTATTTATATCTTGTAACCTTGTTATTTGGAATGGAATCAAGGAATGAACAATTATCTTTATCCCTAAACTCTCTCCTTCCCCTTGGTCTACATCTCCCTCGTAGGTCTCCTGCATTCCTCTTCCACGTCTGACTTCTTGCCTCCTTCCCGGCTCTGGCCGTCTTCTCCCGAGGCCTCGTGTTGCCTCTTATTCCTATCCCGATCAAGTCCTTTGTTACGGATCCGAGTTCGTCCATAAAAATTAGTTGATACGTTACGTTATTCTTATTGGTTTTAGGTTATTTAATGGGTCACTTGTTGGGCCTTAAGTTTAGCATTAGCCATTAGGGTTTTATGATTCAACTATTTATATCTTGTAACCTTGTTATTTGGAATGGAATCAAGGAATGAACAATTATCTTTATCCCTAAATTGTCTCCTTCCCCTTGGTCTACATCTCCCTCGCAGGTCTCCTGCATTCCTCTTCCACGTCTGACTTCTTGCCTCCTTCTGGCTTCGGCTGCCTTCTCCCGTGGCCTCGTGTTGCCTCTTATCCCTATCCCGATCAAGTCCTTTTTTATGGATCCGAGTCTGAACGTCATCATTGCTTCCTATTAAAAACACATAGCCTTCTTTCTATTTGCTCATAGGCGTCACTTCCATAGTCTAAGTCAAGTACGAACCATTACTCTTCACTCTCTTTCACTTCCAATTTCCCTTTCTTCTTCCATCCTCTTCTTCTTTGCTTTCTCCCAGACCTGGTTTTCTTTTGTGCTTAGCCCTTCCATCATACCATGGCTGAAACCCCTCTTTTCGCGCGTCAATCTACCCTTGAATTCTCTAAATCTGTCAGATGTTGTTCCAATTATCCATTTGACACGTGTCCCTCAGGCAACTCAAATGCTCTCTACATACATAATATGAATGATATTAATTGGTTACATATAATCTTTAAATAGTTAACAAGTATGAATATAGCAGTAGTAGACAAGAAAAATAATAAAATTTCACTGGGTTAGTAATTGACACTCTGCTATCATTAAAATTTCACCGATTTCACTTAAAATTGCACAAAAATATTAAAATATTGAAATACTTTACCATAACTTGCTCTACTATCATTAACTTGGTGCATCGAGGAACATCATGCCATGTAGGGAAAGCAACTGACACTCAGCTACGAGTACAATGTCCAATATAACTCATAAGCTTGCTTGCGCTTTGGCCTATAGGTTGCCCCTTTTTATTCTACTAAATTGAGTACTTATTACTAGTGTCCCTCATTCTTGTCACTGATTTCATCTTTGTAATACCTCTCTTGTTTTGTTTCTTCTTGGGAGAACCACTATCTCCATGAGAGTTTTCTGATGAAGAATTCATCTACATGATATTAAATAACCAGAGTATGTGTTAGTAAACTATCAATTGATAAATTAAACTACAAAGTTAAACTACATGATATTAAACAGCCAGTTACTTTTATTAATCTTCCTAATTTTGATACATAGTGTAATAGGCATGTTCATTTTGACTTACATGTACTCAATCTATTCTTTTTTTCCTTTTTTTGAACTGTTTGATTTTTATGAAATCCATATGCCTTCACCATGATCATCCCGAGCGTAGAATTCGTCTCCATCATGCTCATCATCCGATGGTAATGCTATAGGTATCTCTCCTTCCCTGATACAACAATAGACCACCTACTAATATCAGCATGTGAAATATGTTTTGATAAAATATCTTTTTCATCAATCTCATACAGATATCTCTCCTTCCCTGATACAACAATAGACCACCTATTGTATAAAGGATTAGTGACATAAAAAACATGATTTGCATGTGTTGCTAATATGAACGGTTCCTCTTGTATCCTGTATTCCTAAGATCTACAGAGATGAATCCTAACTCATCAACTTTGACCCCTCTTGGAACAATCCATTTACAACAAAACCTACATACTCTAAACATCACATAATCCAACTCCCATATATGCTCAACTACTCCATAATATGTCATATCTGCATGAATAGGATTTTTGTCCTTTACACTCGATACATGCATTGCTTTAGCAACCATAGTCGCACAACTATTATGCATATGACTTTTATCATCATGTTCCTTTGTAAAGAAGGTAAAACCATTTACTGCTGACTCGGCTAAAGTCGTCGTGCCAAGATCAAAGATAAATAACCTAAACTACAAACTAATATAGAATGCAAGTAAGGGGTCGAACCCAAGAGAACTATGACTTCTAGTATCAATATAATTATCAACTAAAAATAAGGGGAATTGAAGAGAAGGATCTAAACTAAACTAATCTAGGAAACAAATAACAAACAAATAAACAAATAGATAAGAGGCAGGTTCATTCAAAAGATCCACTCATTAAAAAATCACTCGATCATATATTCATCAATTGATTTCATTCACACCTATGGTTAATTCCTATCCTGATCATTAACAATCGCAAGTCCATGATCCAATACGGGCCGAAGATCTATCTTCTTTTCTTCTTCTTATTCTTTCCTTTTCTATCTTTTGCCTCAAGCTCTAAAAAGATGAAAGAGGAACCTAGGATCTACCCAAATCTAACATGAAGCCCCAAAGTCCCCAAGCAAGAATGATCCTAAAACACTCGAATTTTACCGCTCAATTCTGCTTAGGCACCCTGTTGGATCGTTAGTACTGAGGGACTGCCTTTACTTTGGTAAAGGCGTCCTTAGGTTAGGCGTCCCTACGAGGAGTAGGGGCGTCCTTGAGTAATGCAGCGGAAATAAAGTACCAAACAGGTAAGTAATGAACGCAGAGAATTATAGAGGAACCACTCAAGACCAAGCAGTCCTTGAGTGTAAACCTCTACCTCCTTGGAGGATTTTTGAATGGTTCTTCCTTTATATTGAACGTTCTTACAGTTGTACTGGCGAGTCTTTACAGTTCTCTGGCACTTAGCTTTTCCCTAAGTCCACTAGTAAAGGACTCCTCTAAGCCGACAACTTAAGCAAGTTCAATCTACTAAAGGACTCCTATCCCTGCGTTCTACAGTACTTCGCAGAACTCTCTTTCTCTTTTGATTACAAACAGATTTGTGATTTGTTTACAAGTCTCACTCGATCTAACTCAGGTCTAAGCACTGTTCTTGAGTTCTTCAGTTAGTTCTTCGTGTTCTTGAGTGAGCCGCTTTCCTATGATTCTCTTTTGAATATTCTTGAAAGCGTTAAAGTCACAATAAATGCCTTGGGGTATTTATAGGACTTGGGAAGGGCGTCTTTCTCCTGGGACGATCATGCCCTTCGTGGACGTGGCTACAGGATCTTCCTCCACGTATGATGGCAGTGGTGAGGAAGCTTCCTGTATCCAGCTGTGTGTGATGGACTCCGCTACAAGATCGGTCGCCACGTATGGATGTACTCTGCAACAGGATCGTCCGCCACGTAGTGTTGGACTCTGCTACAGGATCGGTCTCCACGTGTCCTTGGATGATCAAATGTTGTCTGGTGATGTCATCCTGTCGGCTAGAGAGTAAGGACTCCTTTCTTGCGTTCCTACTTGCTTGGGACTCCGTCCTTGCTCAAGTAGTCTCTTGCTCGTCCTTACTTCCTGTTAGCTGGCGTCCCAAAGCCTATGGGACGCCCATACACACTTGTTTTCCTTTGTTAGATGGGCGTTCCTGAACACTTGGACAACTTTATTAGAATCATAGTGAGTTTGTCATATCAAAACTAAGGAACGGTTGTGGGTACACTACCAAGGACGCAGGCGTTCTTGATAGCGTCCCAACAATTTCCCCCTTTTTGATGATGACAAACTCTTCAGCAAAAAGTTTTGACATTGGAACTTAGCATGCATGAAAACTTAAGAGCGTCCTCTAACGCTTAGAGAAATATCATTTAGCACAAGATTTCATTCTTTGATTCTCTAGCTTTTGGATTTTAAGGAGAGAAAAGCGTCCTAGAATTATCTAGGCGTCCTCTAGTTTATTCTAGCATGGCGTTCTTAAGACCTTTCACTTAATAGTTCCCCCTTAACACTTGCTTATTCTAGATAACTAATTTATAGCGCATCTCTGCAAAACTACACTTCCCCCTTTTGGCATCATCGAAAAGGATAACAAGTGAAAAGAACGTTAAGCACAAAAACATAACTAAAGGCAGTGGAACGCGTGAACAAGCACATGGAAGCAAACAATGTAATAGCCATTCAAACGGAATTAGAGTTATTACAGACCAAAATGGTCATAAGTGTTTGAAATCCAAAAGAAGCGAGGGCAAAATAATAAGGGGTGAACGGGGTGTTGGCAATCACTGAGAACGGCTTTGGTCTTGGAAGAACTTGAGAAGTTGAGATTGAAGTTCTGCCGTCTTGGTGAGAGCCGCAGATAAGTCCTTGATGGCGGAGAAAACATGACATTGATTGTCCATGATTGCGCCTAAGAGTTCCGCAGGAGGATGCTCAGAGATATTTGCTGGAGCAGGACGGGGAGCCGGACCAGAGCTAGAAGAAGGGGCGTCCACAGGAGGGTCTAGAGAAGGAGAAGGAGCCAGCAGCATCTGATCTAGAGCAGAAAAGTCCAAAGCAGGCTCTTCTTCGTGTACACCTTCTTGAGACGGATTTGCCTGGCGTTCTGCTTCAGCAGCCAGGCGTTCTTCTTCATCTTTTTGTCTCGCTTCCTCAGCTTCAGCCGCTAACTGTTTCAACACAGACGGCAGCTCTTCGTTGTGCCTGATCTCAACAAGGCCTGATTTAGCGTTCCACTTCAGCCCGAGTTCCTTTGACGGAGCGTTCTCATCATATGCATCTTGGGACTGCAAGATCGCTTTCACAACTCCAGGGTAAGGCAAGGCGTGCCTCTTCCTTCCACACTTGGCCATATGTTGCATTGCAATTCTGGCTAAGTTGATTGGACGGCGTTCCAGAAAAGCATCAATGAGAATGATGTCCGATGTTTGCACAATAGAACGCTTTTCCTGCCTTGGAAGGATGGCGCGACAGATGAAGTAGTGAGCTATGGCGCCAACCTTGCTCAGTACGTGAGCTAACCTGTCCAGTCCTATCGGCCTTTTACCCTGAAATACATGCTCAACTAGAGGCAGTTCCTCATCAGTTGTCTCAAAGCCGCCTTCAGGGAGTGAACTGAGAGCATCAGACGGAGACTTGCGAGAGCCCAGACCAAGGAAAGAGCGCATCTGGCGTTCAGTAACGGAGGCTTTCTCTCCGTCAATCTTGAAGTGTAGGGAGCCATCCCTTGCCTTGTAGCGCAAGTCCTTGTAGAACGCCTTGACCTGATCAATGTCAACTGTGGTCGGCGCTGGTCCTACGTTCAGCCAGCCTTGGAATCTCAGCAGCTCAAGGAACTCCTGAACGGCTTCATCATCAGCAAAGGAGGCCAGCCATTCTTCGGAGTAGATGAGAGGGCTTAGAACTTTAACGGGCACATCAGCGTTCTTCCTTCTACGCTTGCCCTTGGGGGACTCAGAGTCCTCACCATCATCATCAGACTCGTCCTCTGCCCGCTCAGAGTCACTGTCAGAAGCGTCCTTGGAGGGAGCGTCCTCTGTGCCTTGATCTGTTTCAACATTGCCACCAGTTGTGACTTGATCGGCACCAGCAGAGGTCTGACCTTGGGACGTGCCTTCAGCGTCCTGAGCCTCTGATTGCTGTTCTGTTGTTGGCTCAGCGTCCGCTGGGACGTCACGGGACTCTGTTTGGATTGTGGGGGATGGGTTTTCTTGTGGTGCTGGGGTGGGGTTGAGGACGGGGAGGGATTGGTTGTAGGGAGGGACTTCCTGGTTGTCACGCTCGAGCTCTTCAGAGAGAGTAGGCTCGGCGTCCTTTGGAGGAACCTGGTGCTCGCCAGCGTCCTCTTGTACTTGGTGCTCAGCAGGAGCACTTTCAACTGCTTCTACCTCATCACTGGAGTCGCCAATCACATCGACATCCTGAGGCGTCCCTTCTTTATCAGACGAGCTGGAGCTGGAGGAGGAGGAGACATCCTCGACTTGTGCAGGCACGTCTTTGGCGAGGAGTACGCTGGGTTTCTCACCAGCTTTCCTCCGGCGGAACGTGTGCTCAAATGTCCGCTCGGTCTCATCCGGGCCACTGGAGGAAGAAGGACGACGGGACTTGGGAGTCTCAGGGTCCTTAGGCGGGGAGATATGGGCCGGGGCGGATGGGAAGTCGGCCAGGTTGAGGGGAGAGAGGGTTTGGGGAGGGAAGGGAATGAGAGCGTTCTTCTTTGAGGGTTGAGGGGAGCGAGGAGGAGTGGGCAGTTGTGTGATTTTGAGGGGTTGGGGGAGAGGAGTGGATTCTTTGGAACGGTTGGACGGCCGATTTGAGGACTTGGCCTTTTTGAGGGGCCGTGGGTCATGTACTTTCTTAGAGCGTCCCTCTTTAATATGAGACGGGAACTTGTCCACGATCTCAGTTGGTCTTGAGGAGGATGAGGGAGCGGGACGCTTGGCGGGCAGGGTTTTGTGAGATTGGATGGTTGGAATTTGAGGAGGGGGAGAAGGACTAGGCACCCGTCTTTGGCTGGGGTACATGGGGAAGTCCGGAAGGACGCATTTGGTTAGGTCAGGGATTAAATCAAGGAGACTATCAAGATTCTGACCTCCATAAATTGTGAAGAACAAGACGTCCTCCAGTCTGCCCGGCAGGTCCTTGTAGTCGTTCTTTATCAGCCCGTGCCTCACAAAACGGTCGAGGAACTTCTCGTAGTTTAGCGTTTTCTCCTCATCGTTCTTCACGTCTGGCTTGGCCATACGTTCTCGGATAAGCCTATATAGCGTTTTTGGCTTCTTGTTAATGAAATCCACGAGGGACTCATCAAGGACGGGCTGCTTTTGCTTTTCAATAGTGTGGGACTTTATCAGCTTTCGCCTCTTCCCACCGGCTGAAGTTCCGGCCACGTTCATGTGCCTTTGAGACATTTTTCGGTGAGATTTTTAGTGAGAGAAAGTCGCCGGAGTTCTAGAGAGAAGTCAGAGCTTGAACTGAGTTGAAAAGTGGTTGAGAGCAATAAATGAACGAGAGCGACTGTTTTGGCCTTATATAGAGGAAGCGGTGGCACAAATGGTAATTAACACTGTTTTACTGTGCGACACGTGGCAAAGCTTCCCCCTTAAGATTTGATCAACGGTCACTGTTCACACTTTCAAAAGTTCAAAATTCAAATTTCTGACTCTTCAACTTCCTTCTCAAAAACTGAACTGGCGTTCACAACTGCAACCACTGGCGTTCTCACATACTTAGCAAATCTTTGATCTCTTCAAGCAAACCAACAACCAACTTACCGTTCTTGTGATCACCTTGAGAACCAATTGAGAACAAAGCAAGTACGTCCCGTAAAAGAAAATATGAAGCTCATAGGACGCTTTTGCAGAGTTCTCGGCTAGGGTAAGCTTAGAGTTCTCATCATTTCGGCTTATAATGAGGGTCGGGTGATCAGGGATACTCTTTTCAAGATAAATAGAGAAAATTTGAATGGCGTTCCAAAGTAGCAAACACATGAAGTTTTAGACTAGCGTCCTTGCAAATATGAGTTCAATGCTTAACAGTCCTTAACTACTTAGAATCTACAAAACATAGCCAATCATTGAGAGAATAGTAGAACGGGACTTGCTACTTAAAAGTTATCATTCCTAAGAGCAATCTGAGATGCTCAAAGGGACGTCTATCAAGTGCTTTAGTGAAAATATCAGCTATTTGATCCTCCGTCCTAACATGTCCCATGCTAATGAGTCCTAGTTCTACATTGTCACGCAAGAAGTGATGCCTTATATGAATATGCTTTGTGCGTGAATGAAAAACAGGATTTTTTGCAATTTCTATAGCACTTGTGTTGTCACAGAGAATAGGAATAGTTTCAAGATTGATACCGTAGTCCTCAAGTTGATATTTGATCCAGAGAACTTGTGAACAGCACGAAGCAGCAGCAACGTACTCGGCTTCCGCAGTTGAAAGCGCCACAGAGTTCTGTTTCTTTGATCCCCATGAAACTAGGCATGAACCAAGGAACTGTGCCATTCCTGAAGTGCTTTTTCGATCAATAACATGACCAGCGTAATCAGCGTCCGAGTATCCAGTTAGCTTGAAGGACGTCTTCCTGGGGTACCAAAGGCAAAGATCATCGCGTCCTTTGAGGTAGCGAAAGATCCTCTTGACTTCTTGCATGTGGGACTCCTTTGGATTAGCCTGAAAACGTGCACACAAGCAAACGGCAAACATAATATCTGGACGGCTTGCTGTCAAGTAAAGCAAAGAGCCAATCATTCCTCTGTACAGCTTTTGATCAACGTCCTTCCCTAGTTCATCTGCGTAAAGGCGCGAATTTGGAGAACAGGGTGTTGCCATAGGCTTGGACGTGTTCATCCCGTACTTCTCAAGAATTTCACGGACATACTTTTGTTGATGAATGCGCGTCCCTTCCTTGAGTTGGTTAATTTGAAGTCCCAAAAAGAAGTTGAGTTCTCCAATGAGGGACATCTCAAATTCACTACTCATCAGGGAAGTGAACTCCTCTACAAGCTTCATGTTAGTGCTACCAAAGACTATATCATCAACATAAACTTGTGCAATCAAAATGTCCTTGTGAACTTTCTTTATGAACAAAGTTTTATCAATTGAACCTCTAGTGTACCCATGAGACAAAAGAAAGGACGCAAACCTGTCGTACCAGGCACGAGAAGCTTGCTTGAGTCCATAAAGTGCTTTGTCTAAGTAGTACACATGATCTGGGTGAGAGGCGTCCTCGAAGCCAGGGGGCTGAGCAACATACACTTCCTCTTTGAGCTTGCCATTGAGAAAGGCAGTTTTGACGTCCATCTGGAATAACTTGAATCCTTTGTGTGCGGCAAAGGCAATAAGAAGACGAACGGCTTCAATTCTAGCAACGGGAGCAAAGGTTTCATCATAGTCTATGCCTTCCTCTTGCTTGAATCCTTGAGCCACAAGTCTTGCCTTGTTCCTTGACACACGCCCACTCTCATCAAGCTTATTTCTGAACACCCAGCGCGTCCCTATGATATTCTTGCCTTTGGGACGTGGAACGAGGGTCCAAACTTTGTTCCTTTCAAACTGGTTAAGTTCTTCTTGCATTGCTTGAATCCAGTCAGCGTCCTGAAGTGCTTCTTTGATATTCTTTGGTTCCACCAAAGATACAAAGGCGTTGAACGCACAAAAAGCTAAATTTGCACTCTGGGACTTGCTTGCAGCTGACCTGGTTTGAACTCCTAGAGATGAATCAGAAATAATTTGAGAAGTTGGGTGGTCCCTAGAGAAGCGGGACTCCCTTTGAAATAGTTGAGCAAACCTTGGATCAATTTCATCATCTGAATCATCACTATCATCTCGAGCAACGTCTTCAGTGCGTTCCCCCTCAGAAAGAGCGTCCACACCTTGACTTTGCCCATTTTGTTGACTTGATTCTGCTATATCTTGTTGAACTGGAGATTCACTATGAGATGGAACGCCCTGAACAAAACTAGGAGCGTCCACAGAGACTTCTTCAGGATTTGGAAACACGTCCTTAGGGACATAGTATTTTCCTGAGGACCAATCTTCAACTTCATCTTCAGAGTCGTCCTGCTGTTGTGACGAGGAGCGTTCTTTCTTACTTCCTTTTTCTTTGTGAGAAGAACATTCTTTGAACACAACATGAATACTCTCCTCAAGCTTTAGAGTCCTTTTGTTGAAAACTCTATATGCTTTGCTGGTGAGGGAGTACCCAAGAAATATGGCTTCATCGCTCCTTGCATCAAACTTTCCCAGTTTTTCTTTATCATTGTTGTGAATGAAACACTTGCAACCAAAAACTCTGAGATAATCGATGCGAGGCTTCCTTCCGTTCAACAACTCATAGGACGTCTTCTTCAGCAGAGGACGGATCATGGCACGGTTAACGATGTAGCATGCTGTGGCAATAGCTTCTGCCCAGAAGTACTTGGGGACGCTGTTAGCCAAAAGCATAGTTCTTGCCATATCCTCTAGCGTCCTGTTCTTTCTTTCTACAACGCCATTTTGTTGTGGAGTCCTTGGAGCTGAGAAGTTGTGCGAGACACCATGTTGATCACAGTAGGTCAGGAACTCTGAATTCTGGAATTCCGTCCCATGGTCTGATCTTATGGCTTTGAGAGGCGTCTCCAGGGCAACTTCCACTTGTTTGATGAAGACTTTGAATGCATTGAAACAATCTGCTTTGGACGCCAAGAAAAGAACCCAAGTGAATCGAGAAAAATCATCTACTAGAACGTAAATGTACCTCTTTCCACCATAGCTCTGTGTCTTCATTGGTCCACAAAGATCCATATGGAGAAGTTCCAATGGCTTCTTTGTACTTACTTCATTTTTGGATTTGAAAGACGTTCTTGTTTGCTTCCCTTTGATACAGGCTTCGCACTGTTCAACAGTCTCAGGGTCAATCCGGGGAAGACCTTTCACAAGATTCCTTTGATGCAACTTAAGAATTGTGCTAGGTCCAGCATGGCCAAGACGGCGATGCCAGAGATCAGCGTCCTTCTTTGAAGCAGATAGACATAATTCTGATTTAGGCTTGAACTCTTGATTGAAGATGTAGATGTTGTTCTTGCGAACTCCTTTCAGAACAACTTTGTTGGACTTCTTGTTGATGACGAGGCACTCCTTTGAGTCAAATGTGACTAGGTTTTCACCTTGATCACACATCTGAGAGACGCTAAGAAGGTTGAACCCAAGTCCTTCAACAAGACTCACGTTGGTTGCTTTGATGGACGGGTTAAGAATAGCAGTTCCCGTTCCTTTGATCTTTCCTTTGCCCTTGTTGCCAAACGAGACAGTTCCTCCCGTGGCACTACTTTGGATAGAAGTGAGATGGATCTGGCTTCCTGTCATGTGATTTGAGGCGCCACTATCAATGATCCATGGGCGTCCCCTCACTTCCACCTGCCAAAATAAGGTTAGTTCTTGGCGACCCAGGCAAGGTGTTCCTTACCTGGTTCGTTACAAAAGTAGAACTCTGGTTCTGGCATGTAGTCATTAATGTTCACATCATTAGAAATAGCATTTATGTGGAAAGAACTTCTAGAACGTCTAGGACGCCTAGAATTAGCTTTTGGAACGGACTTAGCATTTTCATTATTAGTCCTAGCAACTTTCCCACTCTCAATCTCTTCCTTTAGTTTTACACAGTCATGTTTGAAGTGGTCACCTTGTCCACAGTACCAGCACGTCCTATAGTAAGTACCGAGGTAGTACTTCTTGTTGGGACGTTGGATTTTGTTTTGCTTCATCTTTTGGGGATCGCACACCTTTGAACCATCCCCTTTAGCAATTTTCTTATAAATTTTATGACTGGTGGAATTGGTATAGTAGTCCTCTTGACCTATTTCTCCACTTTCTAGAACTCTAATTCTTTCAAGGAGATTTTTAGTTTTCTCTTTTTCAAGTTCAAGTTCCGAAGTTTTGCTAGCCTTAAAGTCACTAGGGAGAGAGTTCCTAGAGTCAGATTCATATCCTAGTCCCTTTTTGGCTGGGACAAAAACTACTGGTTTTACTTCCTCAACTATGGGACTCTTTCCCAAAACTTTCACTTCTTCCCTAAGCTTGGCGTTCTCAAGTTTAAGACACACAAGTTCAGTTTTTAGGGACTTAGTTTCTTCACATGAGGACTCTAGTTGAATAGTCATTGAATTACAGTTCTCACATTCAACTACAATGTTTTCATCTTCTAGTTCATCCATTCTTCTTTTCATGACAAGACTTTCCTCCATGATTTTACCAATAAGCTTAAGGAGTTTTGGTTTTGAACATTTTTCTAAAGAACGCATCATGGAGTCATGAGTTACCTCTTGTTCATTATCGGAGGCGTTCTCTTCAGCAACTGGGGCGTCCTCTACTGCCATGTACGCCACTTGATCATCGCGTTCCTCATCACTTGAACTGAGATCATCCCAAGCAGCTGTACATGCTCCAATGAGAGCTTTCTTCTTTTCTTTGGAGGACGTTCCCACAGTACATTTCTTGGCAAAATGTCCTTTCTTGTTGCATTTGTAGCATGTGAGTTCCTTCATTTCAGCCTCTGTGTATTTGGGACTCTCCTTTTTGTAGGACTTGTTCTTGCTACTATGCTTGTTTTTCTTGTTGTAGTATTTGAGAGCCTTGTGAATAAGAGAGAGTTCCTCATCTGAGTCAATTTCTTCTTTTGACTTTCTTTCTTTCTCTTTGGGACGCAAGCTCTCAAGCTTTTCTTTGTTTTGCATCATCAATGCCAGATCTCTTTGTCCACGCAGGTACTCAGCGTACTCTGGTGTTGTGGACGCCAAGGCAAGATCAGTTTGAGGGTTCTTTCCTAGCTGGGCCATGTCAGTGGTTCTACGTTCTTCGTACCCCCTGAGCTTCCCGTAGATCTCTTCCATATCTAGAGTTTTGTTGGCTGTGTTTTCTTTGAAAGTTGTCCTATCAAAGTTCCAAACTCCAGTCAACCCATCGATAACTACTTGAACTCTGTTCCTCATGGAGATTTCTGTTTCTGGAACGCCCAAGTTCCTCATCTTGGTGACAAGGGACTCAAAACGGTACGAGTAGTCATTCACCGTTTCATTTGGTAGCATACTAAAGGCATAGAACTCCTTTTTGATCTTTAGCTGGACGTCCTCTTTCATCTCTGCAGTTCCCACATGAAATTTTTCTAGAGCTTCCCACTGTTGTTTTGCGGTGGGGAGATTGCTAACTCTTGTAGCATCTCTCTCACAGAGGGACGCTTGAAGAAAGCAAATAGCTTTTGCATTGGTTTCCATCAGTTTGAACTCATCAGGACCCCAATCGTCCTCTTTGTCAACTTTGTCAGCAGGAACTTTAAGATCACCTTTTCTGATAACGTTCCAGCATTGATAATTTGTGCTTCTGCAGAAGTTCTCAAATCTAATTTTCCATCGGTTGAAGTTGCCGTCCGTCAGACACGGAGGCTTTACGAACGAGATTCCAACCTGCTCCATGTCCATTTTTACCTGCAACTCAGTAAGAATCTAGAGCGCCTGCTCTGATACCAATTGTTGGATCGTTAGTACTGAGGGACTGCCTTTACTTTGGTAAAGGCGTCCTTAGGTTAGGCGTCCCTACGAGGAGTAGGGGCGTCCTTGAGTAATGCAGCGGAAATAAAGTACCAAACAGGTAAGTAATGAACGCAGAGAATTATAGAGGAACCACTCAAGACCAAGCAGTCCTTGAGTGTAAACCTCTACCTCCTTGGAGGATTTTTGAATAGTTCTTCCTTTATATTGAACGTTCTTACAGTTGTACTGGCGAGTCTTTACAGTTCTCTGGCACTTAGCTTTTCCCTAAGTCCACTAGTAAAGGACTCCTCTAAGCCGACAACTTAAGCAAGTTCAATCTACTAAAGGACTCCTATCCCTGCGTTCTACAGTACTTCGCAGAACTCTCTTTCTCTTTTGATTACAAACAGATTTGTGATTTGTTTACAAGTCTCACTCGATCTAACTCAGGTCTAAGCACTGTTCTTGAGTTCTTCAGTTAGTTCTTCGTGTTCTTGAGTGAGCCGCTTTCCTATGATTCTCTTTTGAATATTCTTGAAAGCGTTAAAGTCACAATAAATGCCTTGGGGTATTTATAGGACTTGGGAAGGGCGTCTTTCTCCTGGGACGATCATGCCCTTCGTGGACGTGGCTACAGGATCTTCCTCCACGTATGATGGCAGTGGTGAGGAAGCTTCCTGTATCCAGCTGTGTGTGATGGACTCCGCTACAAGATCGGCCGCCACGTATGGATGTACTCTGCAACAGGATCGTCCGCCACGTAGTGTTGGACTCTGCTACAGGATCGGTCTCCACGTGTCCTTAGATGATCAAATGTTGTCTGGTGATGTCATCCTGTCGGCTAGAGAGTAAGGACTCCTTTCTTGCGTTCCTACTTTCTTGGGACTCCGTCCTTGCTCAAGTAGTCTCTTGCTCGTCCTTACTTCCTGTTAGCTGGCGTCCCAAAGCCTATGGGACGCCCATACACACTTGTTGTCCTTTGTTAGATGGGCGTTCCTGAACACTTGGACAACTTTATTAGAATCATAGTGAGTTTGTCATATCAAAACTAAGGAACGGTTGTGGGTACACTACCAAGGACGCAGGCGTTCTTGATAGCGTCCCAACACACCCTTTCGGGTTTTCACCTAACCGCTCTTTTCATTTTTCTCAAAGGTGTGCTCACAAATCTCACAATCACTCATAAATCTCATATTACCCCAGCCTAATGCTAGTCCAGGTTACCTGCTTATTACCTGAGCCGTCCTTTCGGGTTTTCGACTTATCCCAGGATTTATATGCCTTTTTTCAAATCTTTATGGCTTTTTCAATCTTTTTCTTTTTCTTTATTTCTTTATTATGCTAAAAGTATGGGGCAAGTGCTCCATGAAAAGAAGAAAATCAAAAAACTGAAGCAAATCTCTAAATATAATAACTAGGATAAGCGAATGCGAGTACTCCCTCCCTCATACTTAAATCCTTCATTGTCCTCAATGAAGCAAAGAGAAAGGATAGAAGCAAGGAGAAAGGTATATCAGAAAACTTACAATCGAATGAAGAGAGGTGGAATGGAAGAACTCTTCAAAGGTGGTAGAAGAATGGAAGAAAGATTTGGAATCACCATTCTTCAGGCAGACTGTGGGCGCAGGTGATCAGGCCGCGGTCGCGGAATCAACACAGCGACCAAAGTCGACTTCTAAAGGGGAACCGCGAGCGCGGTCGTGGTGTTGTCTTGAGCTCTTGACTTCTCTCGAACCGGATGATGTGCAATAAAGCCTTCATATCTTTGCTCGTCTCTTGGGATATTGATGAATACTTGAACTCGAGCCGTGGAGAAGAGAACTCTTGAGGAAACAAAGCTCCCCCATACTTAGGCTTTTGCATATAGCCAACATAATGGAATTACAAAAGTGGATGGAAAGATAAAATAGAAGGGGTGGAAAGATAGAAGATGGAATAGAATGATATAGATGGGTGGAAGATATAGAGATAGAATGGAACCAAAAAGTCCTCTTTTTTTTTCTCTTTTTTCATTTTTTTTCTCTTTTTTTCTTTTCTCGGGACCAACTATATCACCACCGTGGGCGCGGTTTGTGGACCGCGACCGCGGTGTCTAGTACCTGTACAAAAAATTGCAAGTACACAAGGAAATCAAAGCTCTCATGTTTCATAGTCCCTTTGGAGACAAACTACACTCGTTACAAACAGTTTCTAGTTTGATATGGACTTCTTCTTTCGATCTTGCATTCTCTCTCACTCTTGTTCTTGAGTTGTTCTCGGTGATCTTGACAACTCTCAAGAGTGTGTGGAAGAAGTCACCTCACAAAAGATACAAGTGATTGTATTTATACTGAGTGAGACAAGTTTCCTATCCTAGGATTCTTTGGCCCTTCTAGCGTCCGTAGAGATAGTGTCAGGGTTGTCGCTTTCCATAGTGTTGTACAACGTTGTCTTCATCCGAAAGTGAGCTCCTTCTTTTGCTAGGGAGCTTCCACGTGTATCTTGAGATGAGGTGAGAAAGCGACATCTGGCTTCATGTTATTTTGTCTTTTGACACCTGAAGTTTCTGAGGACTACGGCCGTCGATGATGTCATCTTTGTCGGGCAACCTTAACTTCATTTGAATTTGAACATTAGTCATTTTGGCGGGCGTTCCTACTCGATAGGGACACCTTCTTTATCTCGCAGAAACTCGTTCTTGTTTATCTTGACATGGAGTAATGGGCATCCTTCTGGCATAGAGACACTCGTCCTTTTCTCATGATGATCGTCCTTGGAAGAATTCTTGGGATTAACACTTGGAAAAACACTAGAAAATATTCAGTTTATCATTATCAAAACTAGGGATGGAAATCGTTGATCCGATGTTAATGATTGACATCCCTAATACCGTCCCAACAATCATCACTATAGGCAGATTTTGAAACCCAAGGACAACAACATTAGAAACAAATTCATCAACAAGAAGCCCTAACACAACAAAGTTATTACATAAGAATAATACTTCCAATTATAGATATCAACCATCAAGAGGATAATACCAAGAAATTCAAATCTCCATCAAACTAATAATGTAATGTTGGTTGAGATTGAATATCATGAAGATATGCAAACTAGATCATTAAACAATAATCAATTGGATAAGAATGACACAAATTCGACTAGTTACTAGAGACTAGTGGAGGGGGGCATATGCTACTTAGGGAGATACCCAGAGAATTCAAAAGGTCGATGCAATCAACGTATACTAAATTTACAAATTTTTTCGACTTCTCAAGGTGAGGGGAAAATGGAAAGTTGGTAAATATATCTCTATCTTTCAAATTCAAATCAAAAGTAGGTCAAACTTGGTTAAATTTCATTTAATTAATTTAAGTTAAATATATAATATGATACAGATGACAATCATTTGACGATTTTTATTTTTTTTATGTAAGATTCATTCTTACACCTCATATAAACATAGCAACCTCCAATGTATGGTCATACATATGTACGGTGAAAGAGAAGAATTTTGTGTATTTTAGATCTCATGTATTTAAAAAACAATAGTTTAACTCAAGCATGTTATGAGTACCGTTCATGCATTAAACAAAATGCTACATGCAATACACTATTCAATTAAAAAAATATGCATATGGATGGAAGGAAAAAACAATTAATCTGCTTCAAAGAACACCCGACTAAACATAATTCGGCGAAATTGACACCAATGCTTTGGTACCAAATAATGAAATGTACAGAGCTTCGACCGAACAACCTTACTTGTCGAAAAACAAGTGGAAATGTAATTTGGAACTGTTGTCATCAAGTTATTATTGTAGGATCTATGTTAGTACTGAGCAAAACAATCTCATAACACTAAGCTCATTGTTTTTGATATCAGCAGAAGCTCGGAAACCATTATTTGTACATGTAGCAGAATACAGTAATGGATTGGTTTTAAATAGATCTATGTGCTAGAATATAGGAACCTACAAAAATGACACGAGCACCTTTACCTAATCAAGTTTTGAATCAGTTTGACATTGGATTCCGAAAATTCTCTATAACAGTTGCTCTACTATTAAGCTCTGAATAGAGTTGGGCGAGAGAGAAGGAATTGAAAAGGGAAAGAAAAATAACCTGGCAATTTGGCAGAAGATGGCGGAGGATGGTGCTAATGAACCGAATGAAAAACAAAGGAGAAATCCACAAACCTGTAAACCCTAGCATTTGAAACACAAACTAAAATAAAGGATGCCACTGAGGGGATAAGGAAGAGTTGCATGCAAAACCAGGAGGTGGAGGATGAGTAACATTCAGATACAAAAGGAAGGTGTTGAAAAACAAGTGGAAATGTAATTTGGAACCGTTGTCATCAAATTATCATTGTAGGATCTATGTTAGTATTGAAAGTCGTCGACACCTACGATGTTGGCGAACATAGTCAACAACCTTAAGTTGTGCAGCGGAATCTAAAACACAGAAAACACTTAAGATACCAGATTTGAACACGATGATTTAGAGTGGAAACTCCTTGTACCCAACGTGCTTGCAAGGAGAAAAACCACTTACCTTTCATGCTTCAACCTGAAAGGACTTTAAGAGCACTTCGCTCGCTATATTGATTTCTCGGGTTACAAAAGGTGCTCCTACTTCAAGGTGCGAATTCCACGCACGTGCGAATCTCATGCCCTCTTGCAGGTACTCTTGCTTTTATCCCAACCCTTACTCTCTATAGCTCGCTCGTACTCAACCTTCTCAAAGACCGAATCCCACGGTCATCTAAAGGACCGAATCCCATGATCCTCTCTTCTACATGACACACCCGCACAATACAAGTTCTATTTCTTGACTTTCTTAGTTCTTCTTCTAGGACGACGAACCAGTATATATAGAACTAAAATGATTACTACACAATTCATCGTTTTTTCCCTAGGAATGAATTGTACACAATCAGGACAATATCTTTCCTAAAATACCACTTAAAACACAACAAAATCTTCCTAATTATCTCAAAATATCCCATGAAGATTTTCTTCTTTTCTGCACTTCACCTTGCCTTAATAAAATCCCCATAATCATCTTTCGCGCCTTCCTTAAGTATTTCATGCGCATTGCCTTTTATAGATTTTTGCGCGTTTCCGTCTCTACACAATGAGGTCGGCGACTTCTGATGACTTCTTGACGGTCAGTGACCTTGGATGACTACTTGCAAGGTCGACGACTCCAGTCAGCAACCTGTTTGGAACCATCAAAACACACACACACACAAATTTTCTAACAATTATCGCTAGGTGGCCCCATTAGAGAACTAACTTAGTAAGAAGTATGATATTTACGGCCTATATGTTGAGAGAATGGAAGAGGAGACTTTTTCGAAGAACATAGAATTTTTCGTACTATCTAGAATCAGATGTCGAACTATCTATATTTTCTCGTTATATAGAGAAAAATTGAGAGAAACTTATCTCTTCTTTAGTAGTTTATAACAAATACTCGATCCATTTCATAATAATTATCCATATAGCTTTTTTTCTTCTTCTTTCATATAACTTGGCCTTTTAACACTTTTTACAATTAATTTCTACTTTTTACCTCTATAAAATTAATAACTAGTCCCTATTTCTAAATTTCTAGGTAGATTTTGAGGGCATTTACATCCATGATACTTTGAGTATCATAATTTTTGTTTAAAGGAAATAAAAATAATTGTCAAAAAGTAAAGATCATCTATTAAAATAAATTATAAAAAATTTCATGAATTTTTTTTATCATAATAATATCATAATATGTTTTTGTGAATATAAGAAAGTTGTATGAATATCATGATTGTGAGATTAAGTCTCATATATGAAATTACAGCAATAAAAAAAGTAAAAAGTAAGTTATGATACTTGTGAAGTAAAAATCATAGTTTGAGATGCTCTAGAGATAGTTGCTTAGAAATTCGAATCAAAATTATTTGATTACGCATTTAAGTGTTGTATTTAGTCAAATCTTACTAATTTAAGAGTGATAAACAGTATAATGGACTTGAATTTAATCAATTTAAACCAAAGAGATATGCAAATGAAAAAAATTGACACTTTATGGATACGAAAAATGTACGGTTTTCATAGGATGCCATAATTTCCCAATAAACCAGCGTTACAAACCACATGGAAGAGGTGAGGGTTTGCCACAACCAAACAGAAAGAAGCAACCAGAAAGTGGGGGAATGTATCGCATTTTATATAACCAACCTTGTCGGGATCCAATGCTCCCTACACAACTTTGGGCCCAAACCCAACCCAAATTGAGGCCCAACACTAAATATAAGAAAGTTCACACCCCTTCCCGACCATCAATTTAGCTAATGATTCTTGTTATTTATAGCTGCCTTAATGCAAAAGCTATACTTTACATTTCATCCTAAAAAGGAGGGTTGCATTTATCACACTGATGGAAAACATAATTGTGGGTTTGAGATGATTAGCATAAAGCCAAACATCTCGACTAAAAAGGGGGACACATTGATACATATAGAAGCGAGGAAAAAACAATTTACAGTGGATAGATTATTTTTTAGGGGTAGAAAAATAGTGGGCAGGTAATGAAAGTAGAAGAATGAAGATGGCCTGAATACAAACTCTGGATTTTCATTTCTACTCAATTAGTTTGGTGTTGTCCCCCCTAAAATCGGTGCAAATGCTCTCACCGAATTTTCCGGCTCCGATTTCGAATTACTTCCTCCCACTCCCACCGCCATTTCTCACCGTCTATGGCCGTCAAGCGCAAAAGCAAAAGCAATCCGAACTACCCTCTATGCTACTTCTCGTGATTTTCATTTCACCTCTTTGTAGCCCTACACGCTAGCTGCTCTCTTCCTTCACGCTTTTCTCTTGTCTTCCTCTCTTCTTTCCTTTTTCCTTTTTCTAATTTCTGTCAATCCCGCCTTGTGATAAAACCATAGTTTCTCTTTCCCCCCTATCTACAGTGTTCTAAGCTCAATTCCCATCTCTGTCTTGGTTTCCTTGTACGCTTTTTGGTTTAGGGCTCCTCAAATCTTCTCTCTGCTATCTCGGTATGAGCTCCCCCTCTGTCTCTCGTGTGCATAATTTGTAAATTCAATTGATTTTGCTTGTTATGTCTGATCTGTCTGTGAGCTGTTTAGGGAGTTTTGATTCCTTGTTGTTTTAACTCGGTTTTGGGTCGGTTTTGAGCTGTTTGAATTCGGGATAGATGCTCAATTCCACGGAAAGCGACTCTGTAATTTAATATAAACGTCACATATGCTTCTTTTCTAAGCTACGGATTTCAAAATTTGTCGTTTGTACTTTGAATTTTTCAACGATTGGAGGTACATTAATTAGTGGCTCTTTTACAAATTAGGACTTGTATTGTTGGTTTCACCTTAGAAATAGATGTTTGTATGCTATGGACTGTTTTTTTTCCTGCTATTTCAGTTTCATTGAGCTAGTCGTACTGCGTGCTTCAAAATTTTTGTGTTACTTACCTAAATTTCAGTTGAATTGGGACTTGCAAAAGGCAGATGATGATTTCTGATTCAGAGATGTTTTGCATTATTTGTGTGCATCTTGATCTGGTTATGTTTATTTCTATAACACATGAATTTGATAATCTGATAATGCCAGGTTTGGATGCTTTGGTCATCTACTGTTTGAGGATATATAAGATAGCTGATCACTTCAAGCATCATAATGATTGAAGATAAATTCAGAATGTCAATAGCTTATGTGCTGATTTTTGTTCTTCTGTATCTACGAAGTATTTCCTCTGATATGGGCTAGTATTACCTGCATCATATTCAACTGCCAATGTTATGCTGATGACTCCATGAGATATGGAAACTCGAAATGGTGTTTGTGAAATCGTGGAGGTTGGAGAAGGATTGGATACTCCGTCACGGCGTATGTTGAAACAGAAACAGGTTTACTCTGTGGAAGATGACATAGACAAGCTGTTTCAGGCTATTGACATCAGACCTGTCAGAGAAGAAACTCTATGGAAAAATTGTATGAAAAGGCCCATGAGGGCCAGTACTTCTCAAGCCTCAGGAAATGGGATTTCAAACTCCTCAAATTTGAAACAAGCATTGAGAGGATTGTGCATCTTACAGGCGTCGGAGATGGCTGCCTTGAAAAGGCAATCGTTAAAATCAACAGCCTTAGCTGGTGCCTACAAGGCTGTGGTCACTGAAGCAAATGAATCTGGTCTGCCTTTGAATAAAGGGAAAGCAAATGCTGTGGGTGTTTCACTTCCTAATAAAATGGAGCATTGTGCTCCTGCAGAAACGCCTGTTTCTGCTGAAGTTGCTAGGACTAGGTTGTCAAATCATAGCAGGAATTCTGCAACTTCGTCTGTAGTGGCTACCAAAACAAGGATGATCCGAGCAGCCTCACAGGATAAGGTCATGCCTCTACCATCGAAATACGAACAGAAAGGAAAGCAGAAAGCAAAAGTACATTTGAAGGCTGTACATGCATTTGCAAAGGAGTCAACTGGTGACATTATTGCTCCATCCAAATCTGATGCGTTGAGAAAATCAACTAAGCAGGATGACAATCAGCAAGATCAGACAAAAACATGTGAAGATATAAGCTTACAGCACAAAGGCGAGTTTCATCCAGAGCCATGCACTATTAGTTCTAGCATTAGTGATCCAAAGAAGTCACCAAGAAGCAGCCCACACCTGAGAAAGCTAGCCCTGAAAGGTAAAAGCTTTGTCATGAGAAAAGAGAAGAGTAAGCCCACTTTAGCTTCATCTGCTTCTAGCCCTTCTGTGGGAAATTCATGCTGTAGTACCAATGAGTTGCATTGCCAGGTTGACAAAGCACTTGTTAGAATGTCTGCAGCTAACAGTGATCAAAATGCAAGCTCTGGGGTAAGTCCTGATGTAATGGACTCAGCTGCAAGTCAAGTTGCAAAACCTGAAGTTGTTTACAGTTCTGCAAAATCTGAGCACATTAAGGAAAAAGGAGAAATTTCCCAAAGTTCAAAAAGTAGCCGTGGTGATTTTAGCAGCAGTACGACTAGTATAAGTGAAGAGAGTAGTAGTCTTAGTGGCTCCAGTCGTTGTGGCAACAGACCTCACATGTCAAAAGACCTGAGGTGGGATGCCATCAGGCAAATACTTACACGCCATGGGATTCTAAGTTTGAAACACTTTAAGCTGCTAAAGAGATTAGGATCTGGAGACATTGGGAGTGTTTATCTTGCACAACTGTTGAATACAGATTGCCTTTTCGCTTTAAAAGTGATGGACAACGAGTTTTTGGCCCGGAGGAAGAAATTGTCTAGGGCTGAAACCGAAAGAGAAATATTGCAGATGCTGGATCATCCTTTCCTCCCTACTCTATATGCCCATTTCTCTACAGATAGACTTTCGTGCTTGGTTATGGAGTATTGCCCTGGTGGGGATCTTCATGTTGTTCGACAGAAACAACCGAGTAGGATTTTCTCTGAGCAAGCTGCAAGGTAAAAATCTCCTCTCTTGTCAATTTGCTTTGGTACTCTTTGAGAACATTTGGACTACACCAGATAGTGCATTATCTTGTATTAATTTGCATCAGATGCTGGATTTCATACACAGCAATGCATTATCTGGTGCCATCCAAAGCCCCATTTTGTTTATCTTGAAATTGAAGTTTTCTTATGTTATTCATCTGGTTATGCACCCAGGTTCTATGCAGCTGAAGTTCTCTTGGCAATAGAGTATCTTCACATCCTTGGTGTAGTATACCGAGACTTGAAACCCGAAAACATACTAGTTCGAGAAGACGGCCATATCATGCTTTCAGATTTTGACTTATCACTTAGATGTGCTGTAAATCCAAGAGTCCTCAGATCCACTTCACCTGTCTTAGATTCCCAAAGAAAGACAACTCCATGTGCCGAATCCAGCTGCATTGATCCTTTCTGCCTACAACCATCTTGGGAAGCCTCATGCTTCACTCCAACCCTTCTTCTAACTTCCTCTTCCAAAACCCGAAAACCGAAGTCAGACGACGGATCGCTTGTCACCACATTTCCACAGCTTGTAGCGGAGCCCACTGATGCTCGGTCTAATTCCTTTGTTGGAACACACGAATACCTTGCCCCTGAAATTATCAAAGGAGATGGGCATGGCAGTGCTGTTGACTGGTGGACCCTTGGAATATTCTTATATGAGCTGTTATATGGTAAGACTCCCTTTAAGGGATCCAGTAATGAAGAGACAGTGACCAATATAATGACAAAGCCGCTTAGGCTACCAGAAAACCAGATTGTGAGCTTCTATGCTAGAGACTTGATCAGAGGGCTGCTAGTGAAGGAGCCTGGAAACCGTTTAGGGTTTGTGAAAGGAGCAGTTGAGATCAAGAACCATCCTTTCTTCGAGGGATTGAATTGGGCGCTCATACGATGTGCTGTTCCTCCCGAACGGCCCCAACTCAAGAAAGGGAAACTCAGTTTTCCGGAATTTAATCATTCTGAAAATGTTGGTTTTGATCTCTTTTAGTTCCTCGCATCTTTTCTTCGCTAATTGCATTGCTTGTGATGTAAAATGGGTCGGTAATGCAATTGTATTAAGCAAGTGTATGTTTTTCACGTACTTCTGCTGTATATGGTTTTAGTACCTATAGATTGGAAGTTTTGGAGAGGGTTTCTAGACATGGCTTTTGGGAGTAGAAAGATGATCACCTGAGCTAGAAGGGGCAAACCCACCGAAGTTGTTGAGTTAATGAAGTAATACATTATACTACATGTCATTCCTCAAAATAAAATAAAATAAAATAAAATGAATTCTTCTAGAACTTTACATTTTTTTTTCCAATCAATCAATATAATCTCGAGGATGAGAATTTACACCATTTGTTTTAACGTTTTTTCGTTGCACATTCACTTAGTTAATGATAATTAAAGTTGAAGCCAAAATTAACTATCCATTTCAATTGATTACTTCAAACACTTTTAATTTGGTTGTCTAACATGTCGACCCGCTCCAACCTGTAACCTCGTTTACACTATTTACAGGTTACGGGTTTTACGGGTCGGGCCTCGGTCGACCCGTTTGACCTGTTTTGATCCGTTTGTATAGTTATGCTTTTAAAATGGGGTTTACACCATTTACAGGTTATGGGTTTTACGGGTCGGGCCTCGGTCGATCCGTTTGACCTGTTTTGATCCGTTTGTACAATTATGCTTTTAAAATGTTGGTTTTCGCATTTTTAAAAAACTTGTTGTACGATACTATAATACTATTCTACTAACACCCAATACAATAAAATTATAAAATTGAGGTTCACAGAAAAAAAAAAGTAGTACAATCCATAGATAATAGTTCAATACATGGGATCGCCTTAAGTCAAATGTCATGAAAATAAGTTTGAACATAATGCAAATCAAATTTGGAATCATCTTAGTCTGAATGGAACATTCCCATAATCATGACGATTTTTGATGAACTAGACTCTACAATCTATTATATATATTTAAAACCACTAAAGATTAAAGCCTTCTTATTGCGCCACGTCAGCTTTTTCTACATGGCGATCATACATTACGCCACCTTGGATTTTGCCACATGTCGCATTTTCGTTAAGCCATGTCATATGCCACATAATTATTATTTTCGTTTTTTTTTCCTTATATTGGTATAGTTAGATTAATGAAAACTATTTTTAAGATTTTGTATAACTACCTTCCAAAAATAAAGTGGTTACCATTCAGATTGATTTAGATATCAAAGTTTGAATATAACTTCCTGATTAAAATTGGTTGTAATCTCGAAAGCAAATCTCCCGGATTGAAATGATTTACAAATTTGGTTGTTAGTTAATTAAAGATTCAGTTTTCAAATAACTCCATTGATATTCGACCAAAAAAATAACTCCATTGATATATATCAAATAAAAGAATTACGTAATTACACAGTTTCTTTTACATAATTTTATCAAAAAAAATTAACATTGTAACGAAGATCAATTTAAATGTTTTTGTATTGATGAAACGAAGATCAATTCAATTGTTGGACTTTGTTTTGAACTTTAATATTAATAATTTATTAAGTTTATGAATACTAATAGTTATCACTTCATCAATATAGAGGCGTCCATGTTCCCATGGTTAATTATATATTAATGATTTGATTTTTAAAATTTGTTTACTAAATAACTATATCATATATGGTAATAAAAATGATAGATTGACTCAAGTAAAACTTTTTGGAGTACGCTTTTTTTTTCAAGATTTGAATCTTCCTCAATTAGGTTATCTTATATAGAATTACATAAAATCTTAGAGATGGCTACTATTCCTAATCTATGTATCTATATAAAAGCCGTAAGGATTTGAGTCACCACGTTGCGCCACGTCAGCATTTTCCACATGTCGCACTCATATTACGCCACCAAGGATTTTGCCACGTGTCACCATAATATTGAGCCACATCATCTATTTTCTATTTATTCATTAAGCCATGTCATCTACATAATCCAATCAAAATAAAAAATCTTCATGATTTGTCAAAATTATGTTAATTAAAGATTACGATATTATACAATTATTTGAATATCCATAATTGAAGATTTCACTAAATTATATTGTTAACAAATCTTGCTAAAAATAAGTATGATACAAATTCATTTTTATCAAATACAACAAATCATATCTTTATCAAATCTTTCTAAAACAATACGTGTGAAATTTCACAATTTGCTATTTGGATGAAAAATTAGAGTGCAAATTTTTCTAATCCAATTTGTTATTTAGAAGAAAATAAATATTACCAAAAATATATTTTCGAACTTTTTTTTCAAACCAAAGTTGTCTACGTTCTAATCAATCAATATATAAAGATTACCAAAAATATATTTTCGAATTATTTTCCCACCATGTTGCGCCACGTCAGCATTTTCAAACCAAGACTGTACTAGAGAAGACGTTACTTTCTATATTAAAAATATGTAAGACTTTATTGTTTACAATAAAAATATCAAAACTTCAAAAAAAACACAGATTATTATATGATCTTAAATTAGAAATATTCTAAAAAAATAAAAATTACTAATATGTAATCTTATCCTTTACAAATATGTCAAGATTTAATTTGAAATCCATCATAGTCGGGTAGTGAGATCATTTTGTTATCAAATCCTACTAAAGACGAAAATGGGTACATGGGCTATGGGCAACCAAAAATGAAGCAAATAGGCTACAAGGAAAAAAAAATGAGCCCCCATAGGCTTTTTTCAATTTTGCCCCTACCTTTTTTTTTAAAATTTACAAGATGACGTCATCAATGACATATGATGACGTCAGCACCCCTCACCACTATCAGCGTTGACCGGCGTTGACCGGTCGTTGACCGGCGTTGACCGTCTTGTCATTAGTGATGGCAAGTAATTTGTCATCAGATGACACGTTACTTGTCATCAGTCCACGTACAAAAACTTGTCATTTCGTTCACGTACTCAACTTGTCATCAGATGACAAGTTGAGGTAAAACTCATCATTCACGCAAAAAACTTGTCATCGGTGATGACCAGTTACGAAATTAACCTATGTGGGATTTGAACCCACATTATTGTGCATCAAGCACATTGCTCTACCATTTGAGCTAATAGGCCATAATTATAAGTACTATATATACAAATCTAACATACCCAAACCCATAAAATCATCCCAAAAACATTATAACAGACATGTCATCCAAAAAACGACTTGTCATCACTAAAACACATTAAAAACAGGCTTGTCATCGCCAGAACCCATGGAAACAGACTTGTCATCACCCAGAACCATAAAAACAACTTGTCATCACCCAGAACCTTAAAACACACTTGTCATCAGTCAGATCCGTAGAACACACTTAAATTGCTCAAAACTCATAAAAAATCACTTGTCATCACCCTAAATCATAAAATCGCCCCTAAAACCCTAAAATGGACTTGTCATCCAAAAAACCCACAAGCTCAAAACCCCTATACCCACAACAAAACTTGTCATCACTTAAATCCGAAACACAAACTTGTCATATAAAAAATCCAAAAACATACCTAAACCCATAAAATCATCCGAAAAACCTTAAAACAACCCTGTCATCACCCTCAGAACCGTAAAACAACTTGTCATCACCAAAATACATTAAAAACGGACTTGTCATCGCCAAAACCCATAAAAACGAACTTGTCATCACCCAGAACCATATAAAACAACTTGTCATCACCTAGAACCTTAAAACGCACTTGTCATCAGTCAGATCCGTAGAACAAATAACTTGTCATCACCCCCAAACATAAAATCGTCTCAAAAACCCTAAAATCAACTTGTCATCCGAAAAACCCACAAACTCAAAAACCCTAAACCCACACAAAACTTGTCATCACTTAAATCCGAAAAACAAACTTGTCATCCAAAAACTCAAAAAACCTCAAAATCCAAAAACCCAAAAACCCAACCGGTTGGATCCGGCTCGTACGATCCTAGATCCGGCTAGATCCGGCTCGTACGAGCCCGGATCCGGCTAGATCCGGCTCGTACGAGCCCAAATCCGGGAGAGAGGGAGGAGAAGGAGAGGGCGAACCTAAAATTGACGGCGGGCGGTGGCGGAGACGGCGGGCGGAGACGGCGTTGGCGGCGGGCGGAGACGGCGTTGGCGGCGGGTGGTGGCGGCGGGCGGAGACGGCGTTGGCGGCGGGCGGCGGGTGGCGGGTGGTGGCGGTGGTAGGAGAAAGTGGAAGAGGAAGAAGAAAGAAAATGGAGAGGAGAGGGAGGGAGAGATGGAGAGGGAGAAGGAGAAAGGGGAGAGGAAGGAAAGAGAAAAAATGAGGGGAAGGAGAGAGAAAGGGGAGAGAGGTGGGGTTTTTATATTGAGAGAATAACCTAGTTAGTTCATTTTTTTTAACCGAGCATAACCTTCACAAAATCACCCCCAAAACACCCTCCCCACCCCAATCCCTCCCTACTAAAACGAAGATCACGATAAAATCCAGAATTAAAAAATATTCCGTAAAAATGAAGATCACGATTTACTCATTAGATATGATATTATCCAAATTTGGTCATTTCTAACTAATTTTTAAATTTTCAAAAAAAGTTTCATATCTTCAACATATCTTACGTTTTTTTTGTATTATGGTAGTTTTATTTTTTTGCAATAGCATATTATGGTTGTTCTAACATTCTATTGATTTGAAAAGCAATTTCTTACAAAAATTAAAGGTACAAGTTCAACGCCTATGTATCATGACAATTATATCAAATTATATTAGATTTTAAAATCGTTATATAATTTATTCTATTTTATAATATGATTAAAAATATATACTTACATATGTTAATAAGATATTTTTTGGGTCTATACATACATATAGAGGCAAAATACTATTCATTAAATATTATGATTAAAATGACTACATGTTTAATATGAGTATATCAAGTTGGTGCTTTGCACACTAAGATATAAGCAAATATAAATTGAATAATAACGTATTTTATTGACTATAAAGTAATAAAGTATAAGTACGTGATTTGTGTAATAACACATTTTCAAGCAATCATTTAACAATTAAGAACTTTTAATAGTATTGATTAGATTGCTCGGTGTTCCCATCCCTTGAGATCTAGGCGATTACCTAACTCCTTTCGTGCTCCCCACGACAAGCGGTTTTCGCCTGAGTTCTTCTTGATTTCCTGTGTGATCAGACGAGTGGAGTGTGATCCGAGCGATGGTGCGTAAGGCTAAGAGGAAGGTTGATGCGAAGGGTGAGTCGGTGCTTGCGCTATCTCGATCTGGTTCCAAGGAGTCTGGAAATTCAGTAGGATCCCGTTCTGCTCGTTCCTCTGGTGAATCGGGCCCTGTGGAGCTTGGATCTACTGCTACTGGTTTCGGATCTGGAGATTTTGGACCTAATAGTGATGGTGGAGTTGTGATTGAGAAATCAGCTGCGATTTCCTCAAATCAACAACCTAAGGTTTCCGATGTGAATTTGAATCCACCGATTGAAGTGATCTTTGAGATTGCGAATGAGAATGCTGTAATTGAACAAAATATTGTTTCAAATTTGATGAAACCTGCGAATGAACACGAAACTCTGGTTGATAAGAAGAAAGAGGGAAAATCAATTATGAACACTAATCGATCATATCTGGATGTGTTGAATGAAAATTGTGACATCTCTGATGGTCTGAAACTGGAATTCATGCCAAATTTGGATAAGAATGTCTTCAAAATTAAAATGGAGGATATTAGTTCTCAATCTGATTAATGGAAGGCAGTGTTGATAGGTGCTATCATTGGACCTAACATCTCGATGAAAGAGTTGAAAGAATTTGTGGCTAAAGCTTGGCCTGCTCAACCTATTAGTATAATGCAGAAGTCGAATGGTATTTGGATCTTTCATTTCTCCAATTCTGCTAAGAGAGATGCTGTGCTTAATGGAGGACTTTGGATCATTGAAGGATGGAGACCTTTAGAGTTAAGGTTGTGGGAATCTGGTATGTCTATTAGCTGGAATGCTTTTGATTCAGTTATTGTGTGGACTATTTTGCCAGATCTAGATCCTATGTTCTTTTCTGGATTTATGCTTAGTGTCATAGGGAGTATGATTGGTATTCCTGTTTGTATGGATACCTTTACTGCTAAGAGAAAGACAATTTCCGTTGCTAGAATCTTGGTTAGAGTTACACCAGAGGAAGCTAAAAGGCATGTGGTTAATTTGGAGAATCCTTCAGGTAAGTAGTATGTGCAAAATGTGATTTTTGAATGGCTACCTTGGTTTTGTTCCAAATGCTTGGTTTTTGGTCATAGAACTGACAGATGCTTTCAGCATAAGGATCAAGCTAGCAAGGCTTATAGACAGGAGGTTAAGCCTAAGAAGCAGTGGGTTCAGAAAGGATTTTCCAAGCAAAATTCAGTGCAAGAAACTGTTGCTAATACTAATGATCAGTCTATTCTTGTGCAAGGTAATGAGCAGTCAGATGTTGGTTCTGTTCCTTCTGGGGTTGCTAGAGGGACTGATGGTCAGGGGGCAGCTATTGATAAGGGGAAAGGAATTATTGATTCAGCTCAGGTTGTGAGGGGAAATGATGAAATAGCTTGGCAGAAACCTAAGAATGGTGTACAAGTGAGCTATTCTTTGAGGAACAAAGGTGAGGTGCAGGATGAGGTTATCACCCCTACTAGGAATCGATTTGTTTATATAGAGAGTCCTAGCAGCTCTGATGATATTCCTCATGGGAAATCAAACTCAGTGCTTGGAATGTTAGAGGTGTAATGCGCCCTCTAAAATAAACATGGTGACTCACTTCACCAAAAGAAATAATCTGAGTGTTCTTGCTATTTTGGAATCAAAAATTGCTTTGCAAAAAGAAGATTATGTTAGACTGTCTTTGCTTAGAAATTGGAGCTATGTTACTAATAGTACTGATAGGAATAAAGGGATAATTTGGCTTGCTTGGAATAATGATCAAGTTGATATTACTATTCTGGATGTGTACTATCAATTTGTGCATTGTAAGATTTCTGATAAAAGAGGTCCTGAGTCTTTTTTGGCAACCTTAATCTATGCTTCTAATGTTGAAAATGGTAGAATGGAGATGTGGAATAGACTTGTTAATCTAAGCCAAAGTATTGATGAGCCTTGGATTGTTTTGGGAGACCTTAATTGTATCTTGGACAGTTCAGAGAAGTTGTCCTTTAGGAATTATGATGATGAGAATCTGTATGAGCTTGAAACTGTCTGTAGTAGGCTTGGTATACAAGACATTCCTTATTCAGGGGCTAAGTATACTTGGAGCAATAATCGGGATGGAAGAGATAGGATTGCGTGTAAATTGGACAGGGTTATGGTGAATCAAAGCTGGCAGCATGAGTTTCCTAGTTCTACTGTTTTCTTTGCTGATCCTAGCCTCTCTGATCATTCTCCCAGTATAGTAAGCATTAATCCTGCTCAAATTTACAAGAAAATTCCCTTTAGATTCATGAATTATTGGACTAAGGAGGAGGAGTATGCTGATGTTATTAAAGCAGCTTGGGATAATCATGTGTATGGGACAGCTCAGTTTGTTTTGAAGGAAAAGCTGAGTAGAGTGAAGGGAGCTTAAAAACGTTGGCAGTATAGATGCTCAAAAACTCTAGAAGTTTTGATGGAAGAAAGTGTTGTTGAACTCAAAGAGGCTCATGATAATCTCCAGGAGGACTTTGCTGATTGTCAGAAGCAAAAAGCTGTTATAGATGCTAAGGAGGAAATGAACTTGAGGAAGAGCCAGTATCATAGTTTTCTTGCACAGAGAGCAAAGATGGATTGGCTCCAGCTTGGAGAAGAAACTTCTTCTTTGTTCTATAATGGCATTAAAGTTAGGAGGGCTAGGAATACTATCTATGCTTTGAAAGATAGGAATGGCAATGACATTACAGAGAATGCAGATATTGAGGCTGAAATCATTGTTTTTTTATGTTGAGCTGTTTGGTAAGAAAAAAGTTGGCAAGCAACCTGACTTCTCAAGGTATGGAGGTGTCAAGATTGATAATTCCAGGCATAATTCTCTCATTCAGGACCCTTCTTCTAAGGATATTCATGATGCGGTTTTTAACATTGGCAATAATAAGGCGCCAGGTCCTGATGGATTTGGCAATTTCTTCTTCAAGCATAGCTGGGGCTTGGTTGGTGATGTGTTTAAGGATGCTGCCTATGAATTTTTCAGGAATGGTATTCTCTTGAGGAGTTTTAATAGTACTTTCATCAATATTATTCCTAAGGTGGATAAACCTTTCATGGTTACGGAGTATAGGCGGATTTCTTTCTGCAACACCATTTTGAAAGTCATTTCAAAGATTCTGGTGCAGAAGATCAGACCCTTCTTAGATGAGATTATTTCTGATAACCATGGTGCCTTTGTTCCTGGTAGAAATATTGCTCATAACACTGCTGTTGCTCAGGAAGTTATTAGAGGATACAATAGGAAGAATGTATGCCCTAGGTGTATGATACTGTTGAAGGGTTTCTTGAACAAATAAATTTGTAGTCAAGACCCCGCTGAGTATAGCGAAGTCAGGATCGTCCACGGGAGCGAGAGTAGTGCTAAGTTTAATCGATAAACTACGAAAAGCAAAGAAAACAAGGGCAGAACAACTCAGGCTCGACCCAAAGATGGTCGATCTCGACCCTAGGGGAGCTCGATCCTGAGAGCAGAAACGCACGAACACACACAAAACACACTCAATCACAAACAACGACTTGAACACGACGAAGGGAGTCGGGATCAAGGCAAAAGATACGAACTTTAATCAATCAAAAAGGCAAATCCTAGGGCTAGGGCTACCACAAAAACAACCATACATGCTTTTAACAAGAAATCACAACTATCATGCAATCTAGATCATAGAAAAGTTAACTTTCGCAAACAATTCAAGTTATTCAATCAACTTTCGCAAATCAAACAACTTTCTACCTATCCTTCAACCTAGGAATATCAACTTTCGTAAATAATCCTATTAGATATAATCAAGCAACTAACTTTTCACTTTCGCTAGGGTTAATTACAAGACATGCCTCAATTTTCACCAAGGATTAAGCACAAGATAGGTAGATATGATCTTTAAACATTCAAGTCATGAAATCAAGTTTTAAACATGCATGATTGTGTTGGGTTTTTGCCCAACCCTAGAACTTAAGAAGACTACTCACACAAAGCTAAGAAGAACAAGGAAGAAGAAGAAGAAGACATGATCAAACCAAACTCAAATTCAACTAAAAACCAAAGATCAATCTTACAAACCTTAAACTTGCTCTCAAAGTCTTCTTCCCAACTCCAAGTCTTGATTGTCAATTCATTGATTATTGAATCCCAAAGCCTCTAAAGCATCCCTAAAAACTATAGGTTCCACCTCCTTTTATAGACAAAAAAGAGTCCTAATCTAACTAGGAAACGCAAACAAAACACCTTCCTAAAATATAGATTTGGAAACTTCAGCTTGCAATCCGGATAGAAGGAAGTCGGTCATGCGTGTTCGACCCTCCTAGGGTCGATATCGACCCCTTCAGGGTCGATCCTGAGGCTCTGGTTCCTTGCGTTCTAAGTTTGGTCAAATGGCTCGAGGTCGACCTCCTTGGGCTCGATCTTGGGGTCGATGTCTTCACTTCTTTTCTTGATTTTGCTTCTCTTTAGCTCTTCTTCTTGGCTCTTCCACTTAAATCTTCCTCTTAGCTCATCCATCCTCTCCTAGCCTCTCTCCAAACTCGTCTTCAAGCTTCAAAACACCTACAAAACGACACAAAAGCGCGTAGTTTCCGAATCTCAAGGAAATACGAAAACTTATGCAAAAAGACTCAAAAACATAAGACTCAACTACAAAAATTGACTTAAACTAACCTATCTAGACCCTAGAAATCTACCTAAAAACGCGGACATCAGATACAATTTAATCTTCAAAAGGCTTATGATTGTGTTTCTTGGAGTTATCTTGAAAAAACTCTAAGATTTTTCAATCTTCTAGAGAAGGTTATAGGCTGGATTTTGCAATGTGCAACTACTTCTTACTTCTCTGTCATTGTGAATGGTGAAGCTAAAGGTTTCTTTCCAAGGAAAAGAGGTCTAAGGCAGGGGGATACTCTCTCACCTTTTCTGTTTGTCATGGTTATGGAAATGCTGCATAGAAAAATGCTTTTGATGAGTAAGAAAACAGGCTTCTGTTGGCACCCTAAATGCAAAAAGATTCAGCTGAACTGTATGGATTTTGCAGATGACCTCCTCATTTTTTGTAAGCCCAATGTTGCTACTCTAAGGTTAGTTAAGGACTACTTATTTGAATTTGGAGAGGAGTCTGGATTACAAGCTAATCCTTTAAAGAGCAAGTTGTTTATTGGTGGTGTTAGTGCTTCAGGTAAAGAGGAGATTAGCAGGTTCCTTAACATTGAGCTTGGTACCTTCCCTATAAGGTACTTGGGTACTCCTTTGAACTGTAGAAAGCTGAAAATTGATGATTATACTCCTCTCATCAGTAAGATAACAAGTATTATTCAGAGAAGGACTGCTAGGAAGCTTTGTTATGCAGGGAGAATGCAGGTAATTAAATCTGTGATTGAAGGAGTTCTATCTTTCTGGATGCAGGCCTTGGTTATTCCTAAGAGAGTGATTCAGAAAATTGAGGCTCTTTGTAGAGCCTATCTTTGGGCTGGAGTGGAGGAAAGCAAGAGGAGTCTGGTGGCCTGGAGTAGAGTGTGTAAGCCATTTCATGAAGGTGGCTTGAATTTTAAGGAATTGCTTTCCTGGAATAAAAGAGTTCTGTTTAAGCTAGGATTGGACATCATAGCTAATAGGCAGAATCTTTGGACTATTGAGGTAAAACAGAATAATATTAAGACCAACAGCTTTTGGGAGATTGGTGTTAGTGGTAATTGTTCTTGGATCTGGAAGGAGCTCATTAGATTGAGAGACAAGGTGGCTGAAAAACTCAATCTTAATAGAGCTTTGATCAGGTATCCAGAAGATTTTGTTGCTATTTTGAGAAGGGATGGTAAGCTGAACTGTCAAACTACTTATGATCTCTTGAGAAACCAATTGAATACTCAGAATTGGAATGATTTGCTCTGGAGTGGCTCTTATGCAAAGAGGTGGCGATTTTTCTGTTGGCTGGCAACTTTAGGGAAACTTCCTACTGTTGACAAGCTCTTTCATTGGGGGATCATCCAAAGAAATGTGTGTGCTCTGTGTGGTAATGAAGGGGAAACAAAGAATCATCTTTGGTTCTCTTGTGGTTTTGTCCAAACTGTTGCAGACTCAGTGTTTTCATGGCTGGGAATTGGTGTTAGAATGAGCTGTTTGAGAGATTGGTGGAGCTGGTTCCTTAGATCCAAAAGTAGGAAAAACAACATTTATCAGTCTAAGTTTATGGGAGTGCTAGGTGTTGTGTATCACACATGGATTTGGCGAAATGAAGTCATCTACAATAACAGAACTATTGATGCTAATGCTTGTGCTAAGGTGATTATAGATGACTGCAAGTTGAGGCTTATAGCTACTTTCAATCTTAAAGGCAGAAAAGGAGAAGCTTTGAGAAGTAGATTGGGATTATAGTTTCTTTCATGGGCTGGTGGGAGGGTTAGAGTTTGAGAGTGTAGAGGTTTGGCTCACTCTCCCTTTATGCTGAATGTTGGAGCTTTGCTTTGACATGAGGATGCATCAAAGGGGTTTGGCCCACGTTTTTGCATCGTGTCCTGGCTATGGCTCCTCTCCTATGGAGTAGTTATGGTTAGGACCTTGCAGGGTGTTTCGGCCCCTCTGGTCTGCTGTGCAGAAGTGAGCTGAGTGTTTTGTTCCTTTGGTTGGGTTAGGTGTTTGGGTAGCTGGATGTATGCTCTCTTCCCCTGACCTGATCTTTCTGAGCTTTGAGGAGGTTCATTGCAATGATGTTAGTGATGGCTTGGTCTTACGATTTGGCATCGAGCTATAGGTGAATTCTCCTTGCTTTGAGGAAGTCCATCTATAGCCTTGCTGGGACTTTGGAAGTGAGCACCTAGGTGCTGCTGTATTTTTTGTTCTTGTTGATGTTGCTTTGTGTTCTTAAGGCTTTGCCTTTGTTTCTAATAAAATCTTTGACCATTTACGAAAAAAACTTTTAATATTCGATAAATCAAATTATATTAAAACTTTTATTATACATTTCACATTTATATTATATTTATTATATATCAAAATAATTTTAAAAATACAAGTCGTGCATGGCACGACGGGTATGACTAGTTTAACTCCTAGAATCCTTCTTTCTCTAAAAAAATAGTTTTTTAATATATAATTATATCTATATTATGGATAAAATTTTTTTTATCAAAATCAATCAATAAAAGATACTATAGTAATCACATACAAATAGAGGTGTCAAATGGGTCGGGTCGGGTGGATCCCGGTTCGGTCTTTTCGGGTTCGGGTTGAGTGCGGGTTCGGGTCAATCGGGTTATAGGTCAAGTCAAGTCGGGTCTTGACAGGTTATTGTGTGGGTTCGGGTCGACCAAACAAGTGAAGAATTTGAATTTTTAATCATAATAATATTTAATAATAAAATATTATTTTTAATAGATTTTTATAATACAGTAATACTTTATTTATAATAGGTTTTATAATAAAATATATTATACAATGTAAAAGAAGATATATTTATTCTACAAATATAAAAACAAATCGGGTCCGTCCGGGTCGATTTCGGTTTTCAACCCAATCGGGTTTGGGTTAATCAGGTTCGCTTTTTTCCTTTGCTCGCTACTATTCGGGTCGTGTTTCAACCCTAAAATTTTCGGTCGGTTTGGATCAGTTTATCGGGTCAGGTCAGGTTTTGACAGCTCTACATACAAAGTAATTTTTCATATCTTTTTCTTATTTCTGTTTTTCATGATCCATATCCTTTAGTTTTCACTGCATATCTTAAGGGTTTTGTTATCCATATCTGTAGGGTTTTGTTATTTTAATAAATCTGTATTAATCTTCTTCTTTTTTCGCTCAACATTTTCTTTTGTGCAATATTTTTATAACTATTTTTTAAAATGGTTTATTAAAAAGAAAATAAAAAACAATTATCAAAGTATATTAAACTAAGTCAAGTAGTACATGAACATACATAAAAGTAAAGTATAAGTAGAAGTTGAGTAACCATATCAATACATTGTTAATTTATTCATTCTAAACATGAAAGTAGATTTAAACTACCAATATGATCGTTCAACCCAAAAAAAAAACTACCAATATGATCGATAATTTTAAACTACCGAATAAACTTACGTGAAATGTGATTAGAGAATTATGCCTTAGTGCCTATCTTAATTATGTTAGACAATAATTGTACACATATAATGGAAAACATTATGCTTAAATTCGTAAATCTTTTTAGAATATAAACGTTCCTCTTATAATTAAGTAACATATTCCTTTTTGAAAGATTCGATTACAAATTTTAAATAGAGAAACTTCTTTATTCATAGCTCTCGGACAATGAATATCAAAATCCTTATCTATACTGTCTATATATAAAGCAGAGACAAAGTCTTCACAAAAAATTGCGCCACGTGTCATATCTTTAATAAAATATTCAACCGGGCCCTTGCGTATATAGTAAAAAGAGCATATAGGAAGATATCTATAGAAAGATATAATTTTTATACGATCATTGTCACAATGGGAAGACATAAATATATATTTATCTTTCATAGAAATTAAAATTCGTACTAATCAAACGTAGTTACAACAGGAAGACGTAAATATAGATGACTACAATAGAAATTTTCATATAGGAAGATCTTTAAAATTATGGGAAACTAGTTTAACCCCCGTACCATATATATTTATCCAATTTAATATACATACGTAATGTCAATGATCATGTTAAAATTATAGGATCATATATATTTATCTTCGTATTATGATTAGTTTTTTTATCAATAGTAAATTATCTCATAACATAAATAAGTTGGATTTGTTTAGAAATTACTTTGTGATAAATATCACGTTTTATTAAATAGTAATATTTATGGGAAAATTATAACTAATTCTTGGTAAGTGATAATTTTTTTTCTTCATAATAAATCATAATTTTTGCTAAATTTTAATCAATTTTTACGGGATAAAATTTCATGAGATTCTAACTACCTAACTTGTATAAAGGAGGGCCCGACTGAATATTTTATTATTGAAATGACACGTGGTGCAAATTTTTATGAAGAGATTGTCTCCGTTTTATACTATAGGTAGTATAGATTGATGACTACAATAGATGACTACGTACGATGTTACGTTGATTAATTTCTTCACAATAGGAAGACATAAATTATGGCAAATAGTTGACATAGATATATATAATTTTAAAAAACATACATCTATATCATAGAAAGATAAATATATATAATTCATATGATAATTCGTACTAAGAAATATTCTCTCCACTTGACCGACCGATAGAATCAATGTTTTCAAAATCAAGCATATCTGATACATCATACACGTACATCAGTTTTAATATATATGATCCGTCTAATATATCATGTATAGGAAGATCTATCTAATATACACATATATGTATACTATTATTTAATAAAATATGATCTTTGTCATAAAAAAATAAATATAGATATAGTCTAATTATTTATTTTTTAAAATTTGAATTTTATTTCAAAATTATAAAAAAAAACCCGAAAACTCATAATTGTATTTTCCGATTTTATCTCAATCTTTATTAAATAATAATATTTACTAATTCACATCTATATTAAATTGGGATTATAATCACATTACCCGTACACGGTACGGGGGTTAAACTAGTATTATTAATATTTAATCTTTTTTTTTGTACACAAATTAAAGCAAATCGTTAATATTAAGGAAAATCAAGGTATCATAATAATCATTTGAACGCGAATTAAAGAAACTCATTAATACTCATTCGTTATAATAATATCCTTGATTTCTTTTTGAAATTAAAAAATGTATGAGATTATTGAATTAAGTCTATTTAAAGTTTGACCTAAAAGTAACCCATTTTTAATTTACAAAATATGAAAAGCATTGATATATATATCTTAATTTAAATTTTAACATTAAAAGTTACAAACGATGCACGGTTGTATGTATATAAGCACCCATTAAGCCTTATGAAAATCATTGATATATATATCTTAATTTAAATTTTAACATTAAAAGTTACAAACTATGCACGGTTGTATGTATATAAGCACCCACTAAGCCTTTTTGCATATTCTATGTTTTCTATAATTATATATTACCCTATTTTATAACCAAAGTAATTACTACTCTATTTGAATAATTCCCATCACATTATTTTGTTGTTGTAGATGTTATTATAATTTTGTAATTTTCAACTTTCATATATAATGATCAGTCTATTTTTTGTTTTGCAGTGTCAATACACCCCACGTGTACGAGATTGCACGAATCAACATTTTCATAATAATCAGTTGGAACATCTTCATCTTCATAATAACCATCAACATTTTCAAATCTTTCAATTGCACGAATCCAATCTTGTGTGCAAACAAGTTCTTGAACCATCTTATAAGACAAAAATCAAAACATATTAACACATACATAAGATATGACATTTAAAATAAATTAACTATTAACATATTAATTATATTCAAATGAACAAATAAAATTACTTCAAGCGTCAAAGCTATTTCTATATTCTGAAATAGTATATTTCTTATGCTGAATGCAGATTCTAAAGGGACAGTTGATATGGGATCGGCTAGGGGATCTCGAGCCATTCGGATAAGGATATGATACCTTTGGTGATTCTTCCCCGCCACTTTAAAGCAATTGTGTTTTTTCGGCTCCAATCTATAAGCCAAGTACACCTCAAATTCTGATCTCAAGCCGTCTTCACATTCATATTCGTCTTCCTCAAAGGCATCTAGCCATGTGGTTTCTTCGCCATCTCCAGATTGACGTCTTTCTGTCTCTTCCTTATTAGGTGGATTTAGCTTAGTTTTGTAAGTAGCAAACTACGTATATGTAAAATCCTTTACCACTTTCACCATGTTTTGTACCTCTCCTTCACCAAATAAGCTCCTTAAAACCAATGTCACACCAAGCATTTTGTGATGAGGATCAAGCAGTGCAAGCACAAACAACAACAAATTCTTCATGTCTCCAAAGTACTTGTCAAACTTCAACTTCATCTCATGTCCCATCATTTGCATATCGGGATCATCATTATCTATTAATTCCTTCAACAACCTTAAGCACTCTTGTTGGATCATATGTTAGTAGTTTAGAGTCAAGGGCGTCCTTGTGCAGCGGAAAAAACAAACTTAAGTAGGTAATAAGCAATAAGATAAGAATGGGAGTATTTATAGAGGAACCCCACAAAGACCAAGTAGTCCTTATAGGTAAACCTCGACCTCTTTGGAGGATTTTCGAATAGCATTTCCTTATCTTATTGAGTGAGTTCTTACAGTTTACAAATGCGAGCTTTACACTCTTCTGAACTGAGTCCGTCCTTAAAATTACTAATAAACACTCCTTTTAGTCTAAAACTTGTAACCTAACTCTCATTCTATAAGGACGCTAGACACACACGTCCCTCATAGTTCGTCGTGAGAGACAAACTTCCTTCTTTCTTTCTTACAAACAAGTTTTGTTGTTTTGGTGAACTTCTCTATCGATCTAAACACCAGTGCGTCACTGTTCTTAAGTGTTCTTGGTGATACATCGTATTCACTCTAAATATTCTTTGAGAAGTTACCTCACAATAAATACCCACGGGGGTATTTATAGTGGTTGAGAAGGGCATCTTTCCTCTGCCCATCATGTCCTTGGAGTCCCTTGCTACAAGATCTGCTTCCACGTGATGATCGACTGATGAACAGGACCTGCTTCCATGTGTACTCTATGAGCAAGGCTTGTCTAGTGATGTCATCGTGGTGATGGCTTTGTAAGGACTTTGTCATTTAAGCTCGCGTTCCTACTCACTGGGGACTGCGTCCTCATCTTGTAGAAACTCATTCATATTCTTCTTCTTGAAAGGTAGCGTCCCTACTCTTTAGGGACGACTTTACACTTGTTGTCTTTTTATCATTACATGCGTTCCTGAAACATTACTTGAACAACTATTAGATCAAAGAGAGTTTGTCATTATCAAACTTCTAGGGACGATTGTTATATGTACGATGCTAAGTACTCGAAGTCCTTAACATCGTCCCAACAATTTCCTTCTTTTTGATGATGACAAACCCTTAAGCATAATAATTTGAACATTAAGCTTTAGCAGGTATGAAAACTCAAAGCCGTTCCTTAGGACTTAGCATTTTAAGAAATGAGCAAGTTTTCATTCTTTGATCTATCAAACTTTTGAACTTTAGGGTGACAATTAGAGTTCTTAACAATATCTAAACTTCCCTCAATTTATTTGGAGCGACGTTCTTTGGACCTTTGGCTTAGTTCGCCCTTAACACTTGAATATTCTAGATAACTTTAATATAGTGTATCTCGACAGAACTAAACGTCCCCCTTTTGGCATCATCGAAAAGGATAACAAGTGTTAGAGGACGATAACACAAAAGCATAACTAGAATACGCTTAAATATCAAATGTGTGAAACCTCGGGTCTCGGGTCGATTCCATTTTCGAATTTCCGCTAATTCTAGTTCGTTCTTTGGGTAAGTTTCGGGAGGAAACTTTCCTTAACGGGGGGTAGGATGTAATATTCGGTTTTATTCGGTTCCATTCCTTGACCCGCAACTGATCCGAGCCTTGACAATATGGGTAATAGCTTAAATTAATTATAGTAAGGAAAATATTAAAAAGTTCCCAAAATAATAATATTAATATCTAAGTAAACTTTGAAAGATATATTCGATCCATATAAGTTAATTATCTCTCAAGTAATAAGGAAAAATTAAATATTAAGATTAACCTAGTCAATCTACCTAAAACCTATGTATATATATACGGAGACTTCTTCGATCGAGCACTTCCTTGTTTTTTTTCAACCGGTGCTGCCATACCTCCTTCGCTTCCTTCTTCTGCCGTGGAGTTCACCACCGCTGGAGTCGCAGCCCTTGTAAACTTTGGGTCGCCGGACAGAGAGGCAGTTGCTGGAGTTTGCACTCGATCGTCGTTGTCTGGCCGAAGTCTTCGTCGCCGCGGTGAGTCTCTCTCTCGTTCTGTTTTCGGTTGGGTTCGTTAGTAGCTGTTTAGGTGGTTCCGGTGGTGGGAAAGAAGAAATCGTCGGGCGTCGTTGAAGGAATTGTGTCCTTTAATAAAAGGTGCAATTACCGAACATGGAATAGGACAGTTGATAGAGAGATTCAATCCGGTTATTTTAGGAGTCGTAGTGTTTTGCTAGAAACCAACTACGATTAATGGATTAAATAGTTTAATCCATAGCTATTATAATTGGGTCCTATGAGGTCACACACATTGAGTTGATGGGCTGGATCAGTGGGCTGAAAGTCAGCCCAATAAGAAAAGGATATATTTATTTGGAGAAATAAATATATAAGGCCTTTACAGGAAAGAAGAGAGCTAGGGTTTCATAACTTTTACGTAAAACAGAAAAAGCTCTCTTTTCTTCTTTTCTTCTAGTCTTTGGCACTCCGATCTAGCTATCGGAAGCGAAGGAGATCCAGATCCCGTGCTCGTGTGGACTGATTAGAGAAGTCACAATTGAGGCTTTATCTCTCGAAGGAAGAACCCTAATCATGCGTCAAGAGGTATTCTACTAACCCTAATTTTGTCTCTGATCAAGAATGCTTCAGATTCATGTTTAGGTGCAAGAAATTGTTTCTGAAATTCCGCTTATACGCATCTAAAACCCTTCAGTGGTATCAGAGCCTTAAGCATATCTTGATTGGATCAAAGATTTAGGTTTTTGTTCTTGATGCAAATTCTGATTCAAATCGATGAAATTGATATACAAATTTTTGTGCTTGATTGAAATTGGGATTTTAATTAATTGGACCGTACGGTATCGAATTTGGGTAATTGAAATTAGATTTCGATTACGTATTAGCTTCGTACTATACTGTATATGAAAATTGTACCTTACGTGATTGGAAGGCCGATTGAAATTGAGTTTCAAAAATCATGTACGTGAGAAATTGAAATTGGATTTCAATATAGACGAACGTGGACTTCCGGCAGAAATTGAAATTGGATTTCAATTGTACGTACTTGAATTGTGACTTTTGGTAGAATTTTAGGGCACAATTGGAGTTGTGCTTTACGTATGACGTGTAGAATTGTGACTTTCGGTAGAATTCACCTACGATTTTGTACAGTTGGTTGAACTGTGCACAGTCATGATTTTCAATTCAAAGTTACACTGTTTCCAATTCAAAGTTACACGTACACTACACGTACAATTGTGTTTTGATTTTCCTTTATCTTAATTATAGAGATATCTTATATAATATATACAATTGTGTTGTTCTATTATATATTATGATCATAAAATTAGATTTTGTGATCTAGTGTTCTCTAAATATTATGTGTACAATTGGATAAATTAATTGTTAATTTTATCTTTTGTCCCATGTTAATTTGGATCTAGACTAGGTCATGATCCAATTTAAGAAAAAGGAAATTTTTCATAATACATGTTAAGATAAGATCTTATCGGTATATTAGATGATATTGTGATATTATCTAATATAATAATTTCCTAAGGAGTTAGGAAGTCCCACTAAAATAAGATAAAATATTTGATATTATATCTTGATCATACAATTTTGTCCAATTATATGCACATTGATGATTAATTTTGATTAATATTATATATTAATTTCTTTTGAATCAAAATTTTCATATTAGTTTTCATGAGATGAATTGTCTAATAGATATATGCTTGTTTTATAATATGATTTTAATTCTTGCATATGAATGGTTCATAATATGATCTTCATGAGATGAATTGTTTAAGTGTTGCATAAGTTATTTGTTATGTTTTTGTCACTAGTAATAAATAACCATTGCATGCTTAAGTTCCAAAAGGAATATTGGGACAATGTCTTTCCATATCATAACCCATGATGTTTATTGTTTTTGGTTGGATGGGCTTCGCAAAAGCGAGGGTGTCCTTCTTAAACATTAAACTAGTGAGGGTGGATCTATACGGGGGTTCATAAACTTTGATATGGTTGTACCCAACAAGAGACCAAAAGGCAAAGTTTTGGATCTTGAGACATGGTAGTGGATCTTACATTGGATGTGGACCACTAACCAAGAATTATAAGGAGTTATAATTAGCAATTGTTGCTTACCTTGAACACACAAGATTTAGGGCAGTGCAAAAGTACGTTGAGTCTTGTCTGGAATGGGATCTTGGAATCATTTTATTCGCCGGGAACATAAATTGTTTATTTGAATAAAATGTGCATTTACTTGTTTTAAAGCATGTTTAATATTAAGTATTTGCATGTCAAACATGAACTTTTGTTTTGTTATTTCCTTTTGTAGAAAGCATGTCTAGCGATAATTTGAAATTCACCCTGCGCTCAATTGTTGAGAAGAACAAGCTCAATGGAGCAAACTTTCTTGATTGGGAACGGAATCTGAGAATAGTTCTCAGATCCGAAGGATGTGAAAACGTGCTAGCAACCCCGATTCCTGTTCTGACTGCTGCCTCATCTGATGAGGAAAAGGCAGAAGAGAAGAAAGTAAGAGATGAGTCTCTGCCCGTCACATGCCTTATGCTAGCTTCCATGGAACCTGCTCTTCAAAAGAGGTTTGAAAATCAGGATGCTCATTCCATTATGACCAACCTGAAAACGCTGTTTCAGGAACAGGCAAGGATTGAAAGATATGAAAGTCACAAGGCTATACTGGATAGCAAACTTGTGAAGGGAAAACCAGTTGGCCCACATGTGTTTGACATGATCGGTTTATTTGAACGTATGGAGTCATTGGGTGCTAAATATGACCAAGAGTTGGCCACTGATATCATCCTTCATTCCTTACATGATGGTTTTGCTCAATTCAGGATGAACTACCATATGCATGGGATAAAGAAAACCCTGAATGAGCTCCATGGTATGCTTAAAGCTGCTGAACAAAACACTCCTGTTGACAACAAGAAGGATGTTCTTGTGGTCAACAATGTGCAAGGGTTCAAGAAGGCAGGCAAGCAGAAGAATCATGTCCAAGGGAAAGGCAAGCAAGTTGCTAAACCCAAGGGAGGTCAAAAGCCAAAGGTGGCTAGTGACCATGATTGCTTCTACTGCAAGGCTAAAGGACACTGGAAGAGGAATTGTCCCAAGTACTTGGAGGACAAGAAGAATGGAACTGTGAGTTCCAGTTCAGGTATTAATGTTATTGAAACTTTAACAACCAATGCTACTACTTGGTATTAGATACCGGATGTGGTTCTCACATTATTTCGAATGTGTAGGGACCAAGAAGTAGAAGACATTTGGAGAAAGGGGAAATAGACCCATGCATTGGAAATGGAGCAATGGTTGTTTCGCTTACCGTAGGAGCTTTTAGTCTATTTTACTTTCTGGTTTAGTTTTAGAACTGAATAATTGTTATTTTGTTCCTACTATTACTAAAAACCTTGTTTCAGTTTCAATTTCACATTCTGAAGGATTTGAGTTTAATATTAAGAATGGAAGTATATCTATTTTAAGAAATGGAATCTTCTATGCTTGTATTTCAATGGTTAATGAACTATTTGTATTGGATCTCAAATCAGAATCGTATAACATTAATACTGAAAGGCAAAAATCAAATTGTTTGAGTGAGTCCTATCTATGGCATTGTCGTTTTAGGTCACATTAGCTTGAATCACATGCAGAAACTCCATAAAGATGGAGTTCTAAAAGATATGGATTGTGAATCTATTGATTTATGTGAATCATGCTTGATGTGCAAGATGACAAAGTCACCTTTCAAAGGAACAAATGAAAGGGCTAATGAACTTTTGGCCATAATACATACTGATGTATGCGGGCCTATGAGTACAGAAGCTAGAGGTGGCTATAGATATTTCATAACATTTACTGATGACATGAGCAGATATGGGTATATCTATCTTATGTCACATAAATCTGAAGCCTTTGAAAAGTTCAAGGAATTCCAAAATGAAGTAGAGACTCAAATTGGCAAAAGGATTAAAGAACTTCGATCCGATCGTGGTGGTGAATACTTAAGCCATGAATTTGATCATCATTTGAAAAATTGTGGGATTGTAACACAATTGTCTACTCCAGGGACACCACAATTGAATGGTGTGTCTGAAAGGAGAAACAAGACCTTGTTGGACATGGTTCGATCTATGATGAGTTTTGCTGACCTTCCGGTATCCTTCTGGGGATATGCACTCACTACTGCTGCATTTACACTAAACAGGACTCCGTCAAGGACTGTAGACAAGACCCCATATGAGATATGGACTGGAAAAGTTCCAAAGTTGTCTTTTATGAAAATATGGGGATGTGAAGCTTATGTAAAGCGTTTACAAACTGATAAGCTTGCACCTAATTAAATCAGACAAATGCTATTTTATAGGATATCCTAAAGGTAGTTTTGGATATTATTTCTACAATCCCACTGCACAAAAGGTGTTTGTTGCAAGGGATAGTGTCTTTTTGGAAAGAGAGTTTATTTCCAAAAAGTCAAGTGGGAGAAATATTCATCTTGAACCGGTTCTTGATGAAAAGCAACAAACACAACAACAGGATGACATAGTTGATATCGAGGATGAGATGGATTTGTTTGAAGGTCAAGGATATATGATGTTATCCAAGAACCTTAACAAAATCCTCAAGAAGCAGATCCACAAATAGTTGTGGAACATGCTGAAATCTCAGTTGTTGAACCAGTTGAACTCCTACGTAGATCAAACAGGCAAAGGTTTCAACCAAGACGATATGATGATTTCATCTTGACCGAAAGCCTTGATGTTCTAATGTTAGAACATGGTGAGCCTGCTACCTATAAACAAGCAACGACGGGTCCAGACTCCAAGAAATGGCTTGAGGCCATGAAATCTGAAATGGATTCTATGTTTGAAAATCAAGTCTGGGACTTGACAGATTTGCCAGATGGGGTAAAACCCATAGGATGCAAATGGGTTTTCAAAATTAAGACTGACAAAAATGGAAATGTATCTGTATACAAAGCAAGATTAGTTGCTAAAGGTTTTAAACAGATTCATGGTATTGACTTTGATGAAACATTTTCACCAGTTGTCATGATTAGATCCATAAGGATAATCCTAGCTATTGCCGCTTATTATGATTATGAGATTTGGCAAATGGATATTAAAACCGCTTTTCTGAATGGTATTTTGGAAGAGGATGTGTATATGACACAACCAGAGGGTTTTGAGGATCCTGATCATGCTGGGAAGGTATGTAAGCTTAAGAGATCTATCTATGGGCTTAAGCAAGCATCTAGGAGTTGGAATCTTCGTTTTGATGAAAAGATCAAAGAGTTTGATTTCATCAGGTGTGAAGAAGATCCTTGTGTATACAAGAAGTTTAGTGGGAGTAAGGTGGCTTTCCTAGTCTTGTATGTGGATGACATACTGCTTATTGGGAATGACATTCCGATGCTAGAGTCCGTTAAGGGATGGCTGAATAAATGTTTCTCAATGAAAGACTTGGGAGAGGCAGAGTACATACTTGGAATAAAGATCTATAGTGATAGATCTAAGAGATTGCTAGTACTATGTCAAGATCTTATATGGACAAGATTCTTGATAAGTTCAATATGCAAGATTCAAGTTTCAAATCTAGACATGTTACGAGGAAGTATCATCTTACTCAACAAATAGTTGTTGAAGATAACATCAAGATGTGTAAGGTGCATACAAAAGACAATATTGCAGATTCTTTGACTAAGCTTACGCCTAGGGCTAAGCATGATAATCACACTAAGGCTAAGGATCTCAAACACATTGGTGAATGGTTGTGAGATTGCCTTGTATTACATTATTTCTGCTTAGTGTTGGACACTTGTTATGTTTGACTTTCTGATAATATATGATATTTCATTCTTATTTATATATTATACTGATTAATATTGAATAATATGTCCGAATAATTCATAGTTCGTAAATGGGCTCACCTTAAGTGTTTTGGTGAATGAAACCCCATTAAGTGACTACAGTTATGAATTATTGCACGTCCATAGTTTGAATCATTAAATAGGACATAGATGATTCATTTATAACTATATTGTACATTGGCTGATAGCTCAAGGTTTCATGTGCTATAGGGACATAGAGATGTCCAGTCAATTACATAGATATGTATGGATGATACATAACGGACAGACCAACCTTAAGACTCTCCAAAAGGGATTGTGGAGTTTTTAAGTTGACCATGATTGGTGGATTCCTTAAACATGAGTATGTTATGTTTCCTAGTTGATGATTGGTATGTCTTTGATATTGTTAAACGCTCTCCATAAAAGGGGGTTATAAAAACAATTATTGGGATTGCCAAAAGTTGAGTGGGAGCCATAGTCATACAAGATTGGAATTGTCCTCCTTATTCCTGTATACATTGATGCATGAAAAGGAAAGGTGTCTAGGCCACTTGAAGAGCTAGAACTAGAAAATGCATGACCATGCTCGAATGGATTAATTGTAATCATTCGTTATTTGATAGTTCGAACTCAGGTATTCAAGAAACATATTTGATGGGAGATATGAATGTCAGCATATCATCAAATAAGACATTAAGAGACAAAGGTATCTTAAAATTGCACACTTGTTTTCAAGGACAAGTGAGAGATTGAAGGAATTGTGTCCTTTAATAAAAGGTGCAATTACCGAACATGGAATAGGACAGTTGATAGAGAGATTCAATCCGGTTATTTTAGGAGTCGTAGTGTTTTGCTAGAAACCAACTACGATTAATGGATTAAATAGTTTAATCCATAGCTATTATAATTGGGTCCTATGAGGTCACACACATTGAGTTGATGGGCTGGATCAGTGGGCTCAAAGTCAGCCCAATAAGAAAAGGATATATTTATTTGGAGAAATAAATATATAAGGCCTTTACAAGAAAGAAGAGAGCTAGGGTTTCATAACTTTTACGTAAAACAGAAAAAGCTCTCTTTTCTTCTTTTCTTCTAGTCTTTGGCACTCCGATCTAGCAATCGGAAGCGAAGGAGATCCAGATCCCGTGCTCGTGTGGACTGATTAGAGAAGTCACAATTGAGGCTTTATCTCTCGAAGGAAGAACCCTAATCACGCGTCAAGAGGTATTCTACTAACCCTAATTTTGTCTCTGATCAAGAATGCTTCAGATCCATGTTTAGGTGCAAGAAATTGTTTCTTAAATTCCGCTTATACGCATCTAAAACCCTTCAGTCTTATGGTCGAGCGGAGGGTTGTTCGTCAAGTTCGGCGGCGGCGTTGATCGTCAGCATAGAGCAGGGATGGGTTCGTCATCATCGCGATCTGCGAGGTAATGAGGCGTGGAGCTCGTTGAGTTTGACTATGGAAGTAGTCGGTCGCGTAGTTAGGCAGTGTGGTAGAAGATCGGAGTTGAAGTTACTAGTTAGAAGGGCGGGTAGTTCGGAGGTGTAAAGTTGAATTTTTGGAGGGATGGGTAATTCAGAGATTAAGTTGGAAGAGGTTTGTTCAAGTTGGTACGGGGTTTAAGTCATTGATAATGAGTTTGATCGGGTAGTTTTTGTAAATTAAGTAATTAGCCTAAGTTATGCCTAGTTTATTAACAAAAGTGGAGCTAGAATTAGTGAAAGATTGAGTTGGTGCGGAAGAGTATTTTAATGAGTAAATGGGGGGGGGTCATTAGAAGAATAATTTTTAAAATAGGAATAAAACTAATCGTATAACAGAATTTGGCATTAGGGTTTAGTCAGGTTCGGTTATGGATTATCCGAGTCCTTATAATTCGATCTCTTAATATTAACCTTAAGAAAAGAGGAGGCATTCAATAATTTTCGTTATCATTTTAGAAGGTCGTTCGCTCTAGCCGTCTGTTCGTGGAAGATTTCTTCATTCACGAGGTAAGTCGATTTTCGACTTGCTCGGTTCTATTCTAGCTTGTTAGGTTTTGCATTGTGACTGTAGGATTGGTTTTGGGAACTAGTCCCGATCGTCTTCTTTTAAAATGCTTTTCATGATTGTGACGCTATGAGTAAACATGTTTTATGAATGAGTGCTTGATTCGATTGTGGAAATGAGCAGTTCGCGACTGCCAGTGAAAATGAGTCGTCTAGCTAACGGCCAGTGAAAATGAGCGGACTATGACTGCCAGTTGAAAATGAGCAACAGATGTTGCCAGTTTGTGTGCAAGTTGATGTGTTGTGGGTTTGCTATGAATGCTGTTATGGTTTGTTTAACTTCATTTGGTCACGTGTCTGAGTGTACGGTTATAGGTTATGTGAAACTGTTTGACTAACTGGACCTAGGACTGGACTTAGGGTTATGTGTGTGATTGTGGACTTTTGTTTGCTGACCTTAGAATAAAATCGTTTTGAAACGTCCTATGGTTGCCGTGCTTAGTCTAACTTGATAGAGTAACAACTGACCCTTCGGGGAACTATTTTTCCACTCCAGGTATTCAGGTAGTCCGTGAAGGAGACTTGGCAGGTTGGTGGTGTGAAGCAGCGATGCGTGTCATAGTTTGGTGTGGAATCTAGGAAGTGTTGTTGTTTGCTAAGCTTCATGTTAATATTTGAATTATCATGTTTAGTCTTATAACGTAAGTTATTAGTTGATGTGCATGGGGTTTGGGAAAGTTCGTATTTGTTAGTCTTGTATAGGGTGGAATCATGAATTGTTTTGTAAAAGTTTTATTTTGTAATACAAGTTAGATGTTTTCAATGTTTTCTCGCCGTGCCCGCGTAGCAAGATCCGAATGTTCAGTTGTCGAACCATCTTGGTAGCGCCTCGTGAGGTCTACTACCGAGTAACGCCTTATCAGGAAGATGGGGTGTTACAAAATGCAAATGAAACATAAGAACTGCCTTTCATAAAATTTATAATATCATTGCACACCCAAGTGTTTGAAAATGAAAAGAAGCACAGACACAAAATAATGAGGGTGTTAAAGACGGGACGGTGATAGATCAAGGTCCTTGTATTCTCCAGTCACCGCTTGCTTTAGAGCTTCTATAATGTCAGTTTGAGCTCCAACGCTCTTAGAAAGATAGCCCATGTGATATGTGAATCTCAGTTGACACTCAATGAGGGCATTTAGCTGTTTGTTCAAGATAGTTTGATTTTCAATCATCATGGCTAGAAGGGCAGGTTGAGTATAGAACTGGCTGGAGGAGGGAGGAGTGTCCACGTCCACTAGAGAGGAGTACATGAGTATATGCACAATTCGAGAAATCTATTCTTCCCTGGTTAGCTCGTGGTTAATAGGAGCAACGTCCTTTTCTTTCGCAACCTTAGCAGCTTTCTCGGCCTCCTTTTCTAATCTCTCTTCTTCTTTCCTCTTTTGTTCTTCTTCCTTAAGTCTAGCTTCTTCTTCTTCCTTTAAACGCCTGAGGACAGACGGGAGTTCTTCACTGTGTCTGGTCTGTTTGATGGCTCGCACGTCCCAATGCATCTTAAGCTCTTTCTCTTCCTTAACCTCATAAACATTTTCCTTAATCAACAAGGCTTTGATGAGAGAAGGATAGGGAAGAACATGAGCTTTCCTTTCACACTTGGCCATGTCTTCCATAGCAATATGGGCCAAGTTTATGGGACGACGAGAGAGGAAGGCGTCCAGGAGAAGACAGTTGATGGTCTACACAATACTCTTTTTCTCTTGACGAGGGACTACCATTCTGCAAATATAATGGTGTGTGATAGCCCCTGTTTATGTAAGAACATGCGCCTTGCGATCATCTTTTATAGGAACTTTTCAGTTGAATATCCTGTAGGAAGCGCGTCTTGTTCTTCCTCTGACATGCCAAAACCATTGGAAGGCAAACTGTGGAGAGCGTTCTCACCTGGCCTACCACCAAGACCCATAAAATGTTGAACATTGTGTTCTGAGAAGGACATGTTTTCTCCTTCAACTTCAAACGTCCCATGTGCCTTTGTCAGTCTCAATATCAAGAGAGTTGTAGAAGTCCTGAACTTGTAATGGATTTACTTTTACAGAATCCGCTCCAAGGTGAGTCCACCCTTGAAAACACAGCAAGTCCCAAAACTCTCTTACTTCCGGTTTTTGTTGAAGGAAGTCCTCTGTAAACAGAAGAAGACTCAAGATTTGTTCATCCTTCTTGTTCTTCTTCTTTCCCTTCTTTTTCTTAGAGGATTCCTCTTCCTCTTCATCATCTTCCTCTTTGTAGTCATCCTTATTTTCATCCTTGTTGCCGTTTTCCTGACCGGCATTCTCATCAAACGTGAGTAGTGTCCTTATTACTTGGTTGCTCATTTGCACACTCACCAGACCGAGAGTTCTCAATCTCAACATCTTGAGGCTCATCAGTGTCCTTAGGAGTGTCCTCTGGAAGTTGATCCTCAAGACGAAACTCAACATCTTGAACTTCTTAATGAGAGACCTGAGCGTCCTCATGCTCTTTAACAATGGCTTCTCTGTCTATTGACACTCTTGATTCTCCCTCAGATTCTTCATCAATGTTAACAATTGGAGAGGGGTTGGCCGATGGAGATACAGGCTTGTTAGCTCGGGACTCGGGCACTAAGTCATTTGGAGTAGTGCCAGCATCCCTACACTTGTATATATGGCTCCTTGCTTGAGCCTCCTGAATCTGCACGCGAGCTACAACAAGCTCGGCCTCGGGGACTCCTCTCTCAACATTGATGTCCCTTTCGGATCAAGGTCCTCGGGACTTAGGAGTTTCTGACACTTTAGGAGGTGATTCGGCTAAAGTCGTTGTGCCAAAATCAAAGATAAAACCCAAACATGCAAACAACACAAGAATAGTAAGCAAGTACGGGGTCGAACCCAAAGGAATCAGTTTCTAATCATATTTTAGTGGTTTTCATGCAAGGAATCAAAAGGGGTTTTGAAAGGTGTTTCAATCAATGTTTAACAAGTAGAGTTCAGTTAATCAATTCCACTTTATTAATCCATTGATCATGAATTCATCCACTTCTTTATATGCCTAGGTCAATTCCAATCCTGATCATTAGCAATCGCAAGTCCACGGTCCAAGCAATTCTATAACCCTAGGCAAGGACGCTTAACCTAGAATTAGCATAGAGAACAAAGATATTAGGAAATGAAATCATGCAATCAAGCTACAAGTCTCATGCACAATTAAACCATTGAATACTCTTCCCTAAACTAGTCCACGGTCCTAGAATAAAGATGCATAGACAACAACCAATCCTAAATCAAATAATATCTAAGTCAATCAAACAAGTTGATCAGGTTCATCTCTAAATCTTCAGACAAGTGCCGCCTATTCTACGAAGTCCTTAAGAAGAACAAGAGCTTCCAGTGGACCGAGAAACATGAAACTGTTTTTGAGGAACTAAAGAAGTATTTCGCTAACCTCTTGTTGTTAGCCAAACCAGTACCTGAAGAAGTATTACAACTCTATGTGGTCGTATCATAAAGCGCCCTAAGTAGGGTAATTGTCAAAGACGAAGAGGGCAAACGAGTTCCAGTCTACTTCGTAAGTAGAACCATGGTCCCAGTAGAAACGCGCTACTCCCAAACGGAGAAGCTGGTCCTGGAAGTGGTGATGTGCTCAAACAAACTTCGGCCCTACTTCGAGTCCCACATCATTGTAGTCCTAACAAACTACCCGCTCCGACAAATCATGCAAAACCCCGAGTTCTCAGAAAGAATGGCAAAATGGGCAATCCATTTGAGCGGATACGACATCAGATACGAGCCCAGGAAAGCGACCAAGTCACAAGTTTTGGCCGGCTTCGTTGCCGACTTCACCCCATCCCTTGAAGAAAGCGCAACCAAAGAAGTCTTGGCCACATTTAGCAACGATGCCCAAGAAGAATGGTCGTTACACACCGACGGGGCCTCAAACATAAGGGGGGCAAGCCTAGGGGTTGTATTAAAGTCGACAAAGGGGGATATGATAACCCAGGCAATAAGGTGTGATTTCGATGCAACCAATAATGAAGCGGAATATGAAGCCCTCATATTTGGCCTAGAGCTAGCCATCGACCTGTCCATCAAGAGAATCAAGGTACGCGCTGATTCCCTGCTCATCATTAATCAAATCCTAGGAATCTTCGAAGCCAAAGATGATAGAATGACCAGCTACCTCGGAATAGTCAAAATACTATCCGAAAAGTTTGATCAAATCGAGTTTGAGCAGATCCCTCGTGAGCAAAACGCTTCGGCCGACGCCCTAACAGGGCTAGGATCAACCTTGGACCCGCGAGAGTTCAACAGCGTACCACTGGTCCACGTACTACAGTCGGCCATTACCGCGGCTTTAGCGGCAAAGCTAGAGGTATCAAAGAAGTATCAAAGTCCCGACATGGCGAAAGGAGAAACAGAATCAAGCTGGACTAAACCATACCTTGACTGGCTTATCAAAGGAGAAACTCCCAAGGATAAGGATGAAGCCAAAGCCCTGATATCAAAAGCAACACGATTCGCCATCGTCGACGGACTACAATTCCACAAATCCGTGATAGAGCATATAGGTTATAGTATTTAGGACAAGTTTTGATTAGTTTTTCATGCATTTTTAGGTAGATTTTCCTTTATTTTTTAGTGTAGCCTTAGTGTTGGAAGTTTCAGAATCTACACTCGTTTGGTTAATATTTGCAGACATGAGTGATCGAGTGTCGGATCATGGTGACGGTGGACTTGGGAATGAGCTTGAAGGTGCCGAAGGAGTGTGAATGGATGGAGGCTAAGGAAGAAATCAAGTGCCCAAAGTGTTAAAAGAGTCTCGAGCTTCAGGTGTAGAAACACGGGCAGATCTTCAAGAACTCGGCCGCGCTTCAGAGTATCAGACCGCGCTTTGACATCTGGCGTTCAGGAGTGAAAACGCGGGCAACTCAGGCGAAAGCGCGACCGCGCTTTGGACCATGACCGCGTTTCTGCTCGCGTGTCCGGAAACATGATATTTTGTATTGGGCTTGGGTTTTTGGGCTGAAACTTGTTTTGGTTGTTATTTTTAGAAACCTTTTAGATATATTTTTGGATATTAGTTTCTAGGTTTATATTCTCATAATTCTTGACTTTGAGGATTATTGTTGAAGCTTGAGAAGAACAAGAAACCTTTGGGAAGAATTGTAAGTTTTTCAATGTCTTTGAACAACTAAATCTCTTTTGCTTAACTAGTTAATTGAAGTTGTGAATTAAGAATTATTGTGAGATTTGATTGTTCTTAATTTGCCTTGATTAGATTGTTTTCTCTATGCTTGATTGAATAAGTTTGATTTAGGGTTTTGTTAGATTGGCCATCTAATTGAATCTCTAGGTTGAATTATAACTAGATCTTTCTAATTACCGGTAGGTGTTAATTGGATCATAAGTAGAACCTTTAATCAATCTAGGATTGGTAGGACTAGTTGATTAGAAAAGAGAATTCATTCGCATGTTATTTGGATGTCTGGTTGCTCTGAATGCATGTTTCTATTGATGCTTGAATCTTAATGCTGTTGTCAAATTGAATCTAGGAGGTCTCTTAGGTTATTTGATAATTAGGGTTGTTAGTACCGGTCGGGCTAATAACTAGAATTGAAGTAGGATTAATAATTCCATGAAATTGGGTTATTAGCATTCCGCAATAGATTAGTCAAGGTAAAGAGAGAATTTTGATAATCAATGATCATTAATCGAATTCGCAATGGATGTTAACTGGTTAAGCATACCTTTCTCATATTTGATAAATCATCTTAGCTTTGCATGTTCAATTTATTAGCTAATAGGAAAACATTCGAAAACCCCCTGTTTTACATTCATCTAAGTATTCAAGTTAAATACATAAAAACACAAGTCTCTGTGGGATCGACCCTTACTTCCCTACTACATTCCTAGTAGGTAGTTTGGATTATTTTGATAGGTATTAAGGCGACTAAAATACCGTTATCAAATTGGCGCCGTTGCCGGGGACTTCGTCGTCTTTGTGTATTTAATTTGTTTACTTTGTCTGGTATGAACCTGTCATATGGTTCATACCCGTGCTACTAACTCTTCACCCTTGTTGTTTGATTCAGATATTGACAGGACTTTATTCAGGTTGAGGAAGGAGATTCGCAATTCCTTTCACGAGCTGCCTTTTGATTCTGAATCTGAGTCTGACGGGATGGGTGACGGTAATCTGGATGCTGTGGAACAGACTTTGAGGCAGCTGACTGCACCGGATCTGACCTAACAACCGTTGGCGGTGCAATTCCCTGAGCTGGCCGACGGAGTCAATTTTGAGCTGAAGTCGGGGTTGATCCACCTTCTTCCCAAGTTTCATGGGTTGAGTGGAGAAGACCCTAATAAGCACCTAAGTGAGTTTCATGCAGTCTGCTCAAGCATGAAGCCTAGAGAGGTTACTTAGGATCAGATCAAGTTGAGGGCTTTTCCTTTCTCGCTCAAGGATTCAGCCAATGACTGGTTCTATTATTTGGCACCTGGGAGTATTGACACCTGGCACAAGATGAAGAAAGCATTCTTGGAGAAATACTTCCCACCTACGAGGTCTAATAAGATCAAGAAGAGCATCAGTAATATTGAGCAGGCACCTACTGAGACCTTGTACGAGTATTATGAGCGGTTCAAGAGGTTGATTGCTAGTTGTCCTTATCATGGTTATTCTGACGAGGATCTCATCTTGTATCTCTTCGGAGGTCTTCTGGATGATGAGAGGAGAATGGTTAATGCTGCTTGTGGGGGTTACATCCTTAATAAGACCCCTGCAGGAGCATTCCAACTATTTGATGAGCTATCTGAAGGTTCACGGCAATTCAACAAGTCTACCAGATCAGTTAGTTCTGCAGTTACTCAGTCATCTTTGCATGAGGAAGTTTCAGAGCTGAAGAATATGGTGAAGCAGCTCACAATGTCTGGTGGGAAACAGCAGGTTAAGGCATGTGGAATCTGCTTAGATGTTATGCACCCAACAGATGCTTGCCCTACACTCCAAGAGCCGCAAGCTGAAGTTAATGCAATGGGTGGATATGGTCCACAAAAGCAGAGATATGATCCCTTCTCTAACACTTACAATCCTGGATGGAGGGATCATCCCAGCCTTCGATATGGAAATCCCAATCAGCAGCAGCAGTACAATCAACAAGGTGGTCAACCTGCTTACAAGCCTCCTTTCAATCCGAAGCCTCAAGCACCTGCTTCAAACTCGATGTCAACAGAGGACATGATTCGGGCTCTTGCTCAGAGTGTGACTACGATACAAGGTTCCATGACCCAATTTCAGCAAGAGACCAAGTCAAGTGTCCAAAACTTGGAGAAGCAGGTGAGCCAAATTGCTAATGCTGTAAGCAAGTTGGAGGCCAAGGATTCGGGTAAACTGCCGTCTCAAACCGAGCTCAACCCGAGGCAAAATGTGAATGCTATAACTTTACGATGTGGTAAAGTGCTTGAAGATGCCCCGGGAAAAGCTTATCATTCTATTCAAGAAGAGAGGCCCTTGGAAGAAGAGGACGCAGGAGAGAACTCCAATTCGGGTGTTCAGCTTCGAAAACTCGGGCAAGACACTCAAAACGCGCCCGCGTTTTCAGATACCAACCCGCGCTACGCCTCCTGGGAAGAATCCTCAGAAACGCGGGCAGGTACATCCCGAAGCGCGCCCGCGCTTTCCAGCGATAGGCCGCGCTTCTCCGCCCGAGTTTCAGGTCCCGAAACGCGGCCACAGACAGACGAAAGCGCGCCCGCGTTCTCGAGTCAGCCCGCGCTTCCGATCGCAGATGCGAATTCTCCCAAGTCTTCTCCCGAGTCTTCACCGACACCTCATATTTCACTTCCACCTTTTCCAGAGGCTCTCAAACGGACCCGAAAGCTTGAGAACGACAAGGAGCTATTCGAGACATTTAGCAAGTGCGAGGTCAACATCCCGCTACTCAAACTCATCAAAAGTATTCCTCGCTATGCTAAATTCTTGAAGGAGCTCTGCACAATCAAGAGAACTCAAAAGCTGAAGGGACAACAGAAGGTCAAAGTGAGTGAACACATCTCAGCTGTGTTTCAAAGGCGTATGCCCAAGAAATGCGGAGATCCAGGTATGTTCACTATCCCATGTGTGATTGGTGAAACAAAAATTGATAAGGCCATGCTAGATTTGGGTGCTTCCATCAATGTTATCCCTTATTCTCTGTACAAATCTCTTGAGCTTGGACCTTTGCATGATACTAGAGTTGTGATCCAATTAGCTGATAGATCTAATGTGTATCCTAAGGGTATAGTTGAAGATGTGCTTGTTATGGTTGATAAACTGATTTTCCCTGCTGACTTTTATGTGCTGGATATGGAACATGATAAGCTTGCCTCACCTATTCTTTTGGGTAGACCCTTCTTGAAAACAGCTAATACTAGGATTGATGTTTGTAGTGGATCTCTCACCATGGAATTTGATGGGGAAAGGGTAGAGTACAATATCTATGATGCTATGAAATACCCTGCTGATGTGAACTCTTTGTGTGCAATTGATGTGATTGAACCTCTTGTTCAAGAAAACTTTAATGTGAATGGCATGCATGAGTTGCAATCTGCTCTTGAAAATTCTTTGGTGAACAATATCTGGATTTTGAGCTTAATGCTAACCTGCAGGAAATTGTGGCTGAGTTGAACACTCACTATGAGCGTCCACTCCTACCACCGGGCTCCAAGCCCATGCTACTAACCTTGCCAAGCGAGCAGCTTGTTCCTTCTGTTGTGCAGGCCCCAGTGATAGAGTTGAAGCAACTTCCGGATCATCTTAAATATGCCTTCCTAGGTGATGGAGAGACCTTACCGGTGATCATTTCTAACAAACTCACAAAGGATCAAGAACACCGGTTGATTGAGGTTTTGAGGGAGCATAAAACCGCCACAGGATGGACTATTGCAGACATAAAAGGAATTAGCCCCTCTACATGTATGCATAGAATCTTATTGGAGGAAGAAGCAAAGCCCTCAAGACAACCTCAAAGGAGGTTGAACCCGCCAATGTTGGAGGTGGTGAAGAAGGAGGTTCTCAAACTTCTCCAAGCAGGCATGATATATCCCATCTCTGATAGTCAGTGGGTGAGCCCTACCCAAGTTGTTCCCAAAAAGGGCGGTATTGCAGTCAAGGAGAACGAGCAAGGTGAATTGATTCCCACCAGGATCCAAACCGGGTGGCGTGTGTGCATCGATTACCACAAGCTCAATGCGGTTACTCGGAAGGATCACTTTCCCTTGCCCTTCATTGATCAAATGCTCGAGCGACTCGCTGGTCGCCCTTTCTATTTCTTTTTGGATGGATATTCCGGATATTTCCAAATAGCCATTGCACCTGAAGATCAAGAGAAGACGACGTTCACTTGTCCGTTTGGTACTTTCGCATACCGAAGGATGCCATTTGGGTTGTGCAACGTGCCTGCCACTTTCCAAAGGTGTATGGTTAGTATCTTTTCCGAATACATAGAGCATTTCATTGAGGTTTTCATGGATGATTTCACCGTACATGGGGATGACTTTGATTCTTGTCTAAATCACTTGACACTTGTGCTTAAAGATGTAAGGATACTAATCTTGTTGTAAATTCTGAAAAATGTCACTTCATGGTTGAACAAGGCATAGTATTAGGTCATATAGTGTCCGCTAGAGGTATTGAGGTCGATAAGGCAAAGATTGAAGTAATTCAATCCTTGCCTTATCCTACTAATGTCCGCGAAGTGCGTTCTTTTCTTGGACATGCAGGTTTCTATCGCAGGTTCATTAAAGACTTTTCAAAGACAGCTTCACCTCTATGTGATTTACTCGTGAAGGAGACAACCTTTGATTTTGGTGATGAGTGCAAGAAGGCTTTTGATGAGCTGAAATTACGTCTCACCACCGCCCCTATTATCCAAGCCCCGGATTGGTCTCTACCCTTTGAGATCATGTGTGATGCAAGTGACTATGCAGTGGGGGCGGTATTGGGGCAAAAGGTTGGGAAGGCGTCCCATGTGATCCACTATGCCTCCATGACTCTGAATGAGGCGCAGAGGAACTACTACACCACCGAGAAGGAGCTATTGGCGGTGGTGTTTGCTTTGGAGAAATTTCGGTCCTACTTGCTAGGAACCAAGGTGATTGTCTACACCGATCATGCAGCCCTTCGTTACTTGTTGACGAAGAAGGAAGCTAAGCCCCGATTGATACGATGGATCTTGTTGTTGAGTGAGTTCAACAATGAGATCAAGGACAAGAAGGGGGCTGAGAATGTGGTAGCGGATCACCTTAGTCGCTTGACATGTGAAGGGGAGAGCGATCTACAAGTTTCACCTATTCGAGAAGAGTTCCCGGATGATACCTTGTTCGTAGTGCGTGTTGTTCAGCCTTGGTATGAAGATTTGGTGAATTTTCTCGCTGTGGGTGAGCTCCCTTCGGTCTTGACCAAAGCCCAAAGAGACAAGCTTAAGAGTGAAGCAAGGTACTATGTGTGGGATGATCCATATCTTTGGAAGCATTGCGCAGATCAGGTCATTCGTAGATGTCTTCCCGAGAATGAGGTAACCTCTGTTTTGACCTTTTGTCATTCATATGCTTGTGGGGGGCATTTTAGCGCTAGAAAGACTGCTAGGAAGGTGTTGGATGCAAGATTTTATTGGCCTACCATCTTTCGGGATGCAAACGCGTTTTGTAAATCTTGTGACCGATGCCAACGAGTCGGGAATATATCCCAGAAAGATGAGATGTCCCAATCTCCCATGATTTTTTGTGAAGTTTTTGATGTTTGGGGCATTGATTTCATGGGACCTTTTTCTAACTCTTTTGGGAACTATTATATTTTGTTAGCGGTGGACTACGTTTCCAAGTGGGTGGAAGTGAAGGCCACCCGTACTGATGATTCCCGAGTTGTGGCAGATTTCTTGAAGACTCACATCTTTAACAGATTTGGGATCCCTAGAGCTTTGATTAGTGATAAAGGAACTCATTTTTGTAACAAGACGGTGAGTGCACTTTTGAGGAAGTACCATGTCACACACCGAGTCTCTACAGCGTACCACCCCCAAACAAATGGTCAAGCCGAGGTGTCCAACCGAGAGGTCAAGTCCATTCTTGAGAAGACGGTGTCACCAAACCGGAAGGATTGGAGTATCCGGTTAGATGATGCACTTTGGGCCTATAGGACAGCTTACAAAACACCGATTGGAATGTCTCCTTTTTGGTTGGTGTTTGATAAGGCATGTCACCTTCCAGTGGAGATCCAACACAAAGCATATTGGGCTGTGAAGCATTGTAGCATGCAATTGGATGAGGCTGGTGCATTAAGGAAGCTACAACTGCAGGAGCTAGAAGAGCTAAGGATGGAAGCCTATGATAATTCCGTCATCTACAAAGAGAAGACAAAAGCTTGGCACGACAAACATATTTGGCGCAAACACTTCAAAGTTGGAGACAAAGTCTTGTTATATCAATCTCGTCTTAAGCTTTTTCCAGGAAAACTGAGGTCGAGATGGACGGGACCATTCGTTGTGGCACACACATATCCACATGGAGCGGTTGACGTCTACGATAGTACTACTCACTCCACCTTCAAAGTGAATGGCCAGAGATTGAAGCCTTATTTCGATGGGTTTAGCAATGCTATACTTGACGAAACGGCTTTACAGGAACCCGAACCAGCAACTTGAGCAGCGGACCGTCGAGCTAACGACGTTAACCAAGTGCTTCTTGGGAGGCAACCCAAGCATTAGGATAGTTCTTTTTGATTTTTAGTGTTAGCCTAGGATTAGTATAGGATAGTTTGTTTTGTTGTGTTGTTTCTTCGTTGTGTGTTTTTTGCAGCCCGGCGTTCAGGTCTCAAAGCGCGGGGTAAGGCCCCGAAAACGCCCCCGCGTTTTCCAGCCTCATACCGCGTTTCGCCTCCTGAAGCTCAGGTCTAAAAGCGCGGGGTACGCAGGCAGAAGCGCGGCCGCGCTCTCGCGCCAGCCCGCGCTTCCTTTCTCTCACAGCACGAGTTAAAAACTCGGCCGGCCTTCTTTCTCTCATTATTCATCAGTAGAAATGCGGCTTCTCTTCAAGAACGAGACCCACCCTCCTCCATTGTTGAACACTCCAAGCTCCAAACAACACCAAATCAAGTGATTCTTCTCCCAAATCCACTCTTCTTCATCAATCATCAAGTAATCTCTTCTCTACTCATCTCTTTTCCTTGATTAATTTGTGGTTTTTGAGTTTGAAATTCTAGACCTAGGTTTTGCCTAATTTCTCTAGATTTGTCAATTTCAACTCAAATTTGCATGATTAATTGCTACTTGTTAGTCCCTTTGCATGATTCTAGCATGATTCATTGATTTCCTTGCTTGTTCTTGTGGAATTTGGATTGTGATTGATTTTTGCCTAAACTAACCTAGGTAGTGGGGGAAGAGAGTGTTTGAGAGTATTATTTGCTTGATTGTTGGATTGTTGTTGGATTGTTGTGGGGTTGTCCTTGCCGGGACAATCAAATTTTCTTGTGGTGTTGCTTTATTGATTTGTGGTGTAGGCACAGGTACAGAATGCCTCCTCGACCAACAACCCGCAGAGGCTCTTCTCAAGCTTCGTCTTCTCGTGCCCAACCACAGTCCTCTCGGCCCAGTTCATCTTCTGCTCGCCCCCGGGGCCATCTCACTCCGCCTACGGTTGTAGGGGAAGTGACCCCAGCTGATTTTGGGTTCAGTTTGAGCGACCCTGTGCACTTTGAGCGATTCAGGCTCATCTGTAAACGCCCAATACATCCCCCTCGGTACTTGGATTGGGACTTTCTGGCAGAATTGGGATTGAGGGATGAGCTTAGGAAATGTGAGATTGACCAGCACTTGAGAGATTTTCTCCACCTACAGGAGCCTGCATACAAGGGTCTTGTGTTGGAATTTCTGAGCACTCTGGACACTCATATTCTTTCCGGGGCAAATTCCAAAGCGGGGGAGTGCACCTTCCAGCTTGGGGGAGTGGGAAGGAGAATCACGCTGAATGAGGTCAATGCAGCTTTTGGTTTCTCTATTACTAGTGAGCATGTGGAGAGATGGGAGAGCCAAGCTTATTGGCTTCGTGATTCACAGTGGCAGAGTATGACAGGCAAGGAAGAGTACAAGGCCTCCAGAGCAAAAGCGTATTCTCTTACACACCCTATACTCCGTGTGCTGCAGCACTACTATGCTCTTTCTATTACAGGAAGGGGAGAAGGAGAGGGCAATGCACCAAGGAAAGATGTGATGCTCTTGGCTGCGTTCTTAGAGAGGAGGAGGGTGAACTATGGAGCGGTCCTTATGAACAATCTAGCTCATATCAGCAGGAAGGGTACAGGACCGATCACTATTGGAGCCCTTGTCACTGTTTTGGCTCATTATTATCAGTTTGATTTGACTCGATTTGGTGGGAGGATTGAGCCTGCACCGATGGACTTCGCTTTCCTCAACAAGATGGGTGTCCTGCATTTCCACTATGGTCACTATTTCTGGAGGATTGGAGACACCAAGAGGGTGATGCAGCTTCCGGATGCACAGAGAGTTGTCTTAGCACTCGGACGAGATTACCCTGATACTTGGATGATCACTCCTCGGGATGGTGATCTCCCGCTAGAGACAGTTGAGAGCCATTGGGGCAAGAGGCGTCGGGTGCAGAGGACTGTTGAGGAGTCTGAGGATGAGGCTGCCGCTGATGATGATTCTGCAGGTGATGAGGACTTTATTGCTGAGGAGGAGCTCGAGCCAGAGCTTGGTGGTCAGGATGAGGATGCTGTCGCAGAGGATGTTCAGGGTGTTGGTGGTTATCCTCAGGGCCAGTTTGACCAGTTAGTGAGCATGATGGGAGGGCTCACCACTCAGATGACTCAGTTCAGGGCCCATGTCGATCAGAGATTTGATTATCAAGAGCAGAGGTTAGACCATTACCGGCAGTACCACGACGAGCAGCTTCATCAGCTTCACGCTCGTATGGATGGGTGGACTCAGGAGGGTGGATTCCCAGCATATCAGTATTACCCATATCCAGGTTATCCACAACAGTTCCCACCACCACCAGATTAGATGCCACTTCCGTCCTATCTGGATGACTCGGTTAGTATTTTCTTCTTCTTTCTTTTATTTTACATTGGGGACAATGTAAAGTTTAAGCTTGGGGGAGGGGATTATTGGTTGAGTCATCTCTTCTTGCATTCTTATAGTTGCATTTTCATGTTTACATTATAGTTTTGCATCGATTAAAATTGAAAAAAAAAATGAAAAAAAATCAATCTAAAATCACAAAAAAAAAATTGAAAAATTGAAAAATCACAAAAATATTGCATGTTAGGAACCAAATTTCCCTACTTGTCCACTTGTCTCTCTAAGTTAAGAGTATTATCTAACCCATGACTAGCTTGTTGGTTGAAGTTTCCTTGGATTGAAGCATGATTCTTAAGTTATTAATCTTGATTATAGGATTGAGCATGCATAGGAAGTTTAAATTTTGAATTGTTTATGAAGTTCTAGACATTTATGCCTTGTGAGATTATTTTGAGCCTTTTATTGCATATTTGCATATTTTTCTTGAGTGTATCGCTTTGATTGCTAGCTCTAGAACTTGCGTTTAGATATCTTTTTCAAGGCTACATTACATGATTTGAATGCATGACATTAAAATGATGGAGGCATTTTTTTTATTAGCTCATTATATCCTTATCTACCTTATGCATGATCCTTTGTTTGATAGCCCATTTGTTGAGCCTATTAGCCTTATTTTGCAGCTCCACAAAAATTTTCCTAGCCTATATGAGCCTGACCCTTTCTGGGAATTAGAATTTAGCTAGGGTGTTCTTGTGTAGTTGGAGAATGATTCTTGGAAGAGTTGGTTGCAAAGAAAGGATTTGTGTGAGTTGAAAGAAAAAAAAAGATAAGGAGTTGAAAAAAAAAAGTGATGAAAAGAAAAAAAAAAAAAAGTGTTTGTTTGAGGTAAATTTAAGTGAGAAATCAAGTTGAAAAACCTCAAAGTGAATTAAAAAAAAAAAGAAAAAGAAAAAAAAGAGCAAAAGTGTAGAAATAAAAGTGATGGAGAAGAGGTGAATCAAGTTGGTGAACGTATGAAGAGAAGTGGTTAAAGGTTGGGTAGTTGGCTAGTTCTAGTTCCCGGTTTTAGCACCACATGACCAAATATTTTCCTACCTACTTGTGCATACCTTGGCCCCATTACAACCCTTTGAAAAGTCCTCATGATTTTTGTTGTGTGTTTGATCATTCGTAGTGGAGATTTAGAACACTGATGCAAGCCTATGGTAGTCTAGCTTTCAAAGTTGATTTTGAGTGAAACATATACCTTAAACACTTGAGTGAGAGTGTAAAACACATTACCTTGGTGAGGTCTAGAATGGATGAATGGTTTGATTTTGAAAGCTTCTCACACATGTGTGTAATGATGTCTTGGTCAAGGTTTAGCTTTTTGATGAAATGTGGATTGACATTGAGATAGATGCGTTAACTTGCTAGTTTTGGTGTGATCTCGATTTTATTTCTTGCTTGAGGACAAGCAAGGTTCAAGCTTGGGGGAATTTGATAGAGCATATAGGTTATAGTACTTAGGACATGTTTTGATTAGTTTTTCATGCATTTTTAGGTAGATTTTCCTTTATTTTGTAGTGTAGCCTTAGTGTTGGAAGTTTCGGAATCTACACTCGTTTGGTTAATATTTGCAGACATGATTGATCGAGTGTCGGATCATGGTGACGGTGGACTTGGGAATGAGCTTGAAGGTGCCGAAGGAGTGTGAATGGATGGAGGCTAAGGAAGAAATCAAGTGCCCAAAGTGTTAAAAGAGTCTCGAGCTTCAGGTGTAGAAACACGGGCAGATCTTCAAGAACTCGGCCGCGCTTCAGAGTATCAGACCGCGCTTTGACATCTGGCGTTCAGGAGTGAAAACGCGGGCAACTCGGGCGAAAGCGCGACCGCGCTTTGGACCATGACCGTGTTTCTGCTCGCGTGTCCGGAAACATGATATTTTGTATTGGGCTTGGGTTTTTGGGCTGAAACTTGTTTTGGTTGTTATTTTTAGAAACCTTTTAGATATATTTTTGGATTTTAGTTTCTAGGTTTATATTCTCATAATTCTTGACTTTGAGGATTATTGTTGAAGCTTGAGAAGAACAAGAAACCTTTGGGAAGAATTGTAAGTTTTTCAATGTCTTTGAACAACTAAATCTCTTTTGCTTAACTAGTTAATTGAAGTTGTGAATTAAGAATTATTGTGAGATTTGATTGTTCTTAATTTGCCTTGATTAGATTGTTTTCTTTATGCTTGATTGAATAAGTTTGATTTAGGGTTTTGTTAGATTGGCCATCTAATTGAATCTCTAGGTTGAATTATAACTAGATCTTTCTAATTACCGGTAGGTGTTAATTGGATCATAAGTAGAACCTTTAATCAATCTAGGACTGGTAGGACTAGTTGATTAGAGAAGAGAATTCATTCGCATGTTATTTGGTTGTCTGGTTGCTCTGAATGCATGTTTCTATTGATGCTTGAATCTTAATGTTGTTGTCAAATTGAATCTAGGAGGTCTCTTAGGTTATTTGATAATTAGGGTTGTTAGTACCGGTCGGGCTAATAACTAGAATTGAAGTAGGATTAATAATTCCATGAAGTTGGGTTATTAGCATTCCGCAATAGATTAGTCAAGGTAAAGAGAGAATTTTGATAATCAATGATCAATAATCGAATTCGCAATGGATGTTAACTGGTTAAGCATACCTTTCTCATATTTGATAAATCATCTTAGCTTTGCATGTTCAATTTATTAGTTGATAGGAAAACATTCGAAAACCCCCTGTTTTACATTCATCTAAGTATTCAAGTTAAATACATAAAAACACAAGTCTCTGTGGGATCGACCCTTACTTCCCTACTACATTCCTAGTAAGTAGTTTGGATTATTTTGATAGGTATTAAGGCGACTAAAATACCGTTATCAATCCGCCTCGGGTTTCTTGCAACGCTGCGTTGAGAAAGAAGACGCTGAAGAAGTCATGAGAGAAATTCACAACGGAGATTGTGGCAACCGCACTGGAGGATGAAGCTTGGCCAACAAAATTCTCAGGCAGGGGTGGTACTGGCCTACTATCCGTAAAGACTCCACTAGATATGCCCAGGTTTGCGACGCGTGCCAACGCCACGCCCCAGTACCTCATCAACCACCAGAAGTCCTTCATCCTTCGATTACCCCCTGGCCATTCATGAGATAGGGAATGAACATTTTTGGAAAACTACCCCCTTCCAAGGGACAGAAGGTATTTTTCCTGGCAATGACTGACTATTTGACTCGGCTAAAGTCATCGTGCCAAGATCAAAGATAAATAACCCAAACTACAAACTAACAAAGATAGTATAGCATGCAAGTAAGGGGTCGAACCCAAGAGAACTTAAGGCTTCTAGTATTAATAAATCTACAACTAAAGATAAGGGGGGTTTAGGAGAGAAATCTATACTAAACTAATCTAAGAAACAAAGAACAAACAAATAAACAAACATACAAATAGGGGGAACAATTGATAAAGAGACAAGTTCATTCAAAAGATCCACTCATGAAATAATCCCTCGATCATAGATTTATCCACTGATTTCATTCACACCTATGGTTAACCTAGAATTAGCATAGAGAACAAGGATATGCAGGGTATAATATCAAACAATCAAGCTACGAGTCAATTGCAAGATAAAACAATCAATTCTCTTCTTAATCCTAGTTGCATAGACAACAGGTCTAGGTTAAGTTGTTTTCACAGATTAGTTTTGTCCACGGTCCAAACCTAATCAAACAGTAGAAAGCTAATCAATTCAATAGGGTCTAGACTCCTAGAGAAACAATCAACAATCATAAGATGAAGCACAAGAGAATCAATATTAACCAAAGGATAGAAATCAATTACCAAAATCTCACGAGTTCATACATCAGAGCTTCTCCCTTGAACAAACCCAAGGAGACTAGTTCTCCATAACTAAAGAAGAATTGAAAACCTAACTATGAATTATGAGTTCTCTAGACCTAAAAACCCTATAAATAGTCTCGGAAAACACATATCCGAAAATACCCAAAAGATATAAAGATAAAAGGAAACAAGATAATCGCGCGGAAAAATCCCGCTGGGCGCCACCCGCGATCGCGGGTCACCAACCCGCGGTCGCAGGTCAGGCGATTCTCGAACACTAACTTCGCTGCTTCTACCGCGCCCGCGGCTTGGTCACCCGCGGTCGCGGCCTTCACTTCAAATCTTCTCTTTATCTCTGTAAGCATTCCGCGGTCGCGCCAGGGGTTCCGCACCCGCGGTTCTTCTGCAGACGACTCTAATCTTCATAAAATCTTCACTTTATCAACTTGTGTGTCTTCGGCCTAGATCTAACAAATATGCCTAAAAACTAGCCTAGAACACTCAAAAACATCCTAAAAACTACCAAGATAAGGCATACAAAATAGGCCGAATCAAATTCCCCCATACTTAGATCTTGCTCGTCCTCGAGTAAGCTCAAAGCAAATATACAAATCAACACATCTAAAGATCTCAGGAATTAAAGGGAAAAAAGACAACCATAAACTCTCAGCTCACAACCCGAACCCAAGTAGAGAAATAATGAGCAAAACATGAAAGCTCAGCACACACCTCACCAAAATACATCAAATCACTCAAAGCTCCAAATAATGAAAGAGCAATCCTAAGGGTCTACTCAACATCTACAATGAATCCCCAAGCCCCAAAGTAGAATGAAATCCTAAACACTCCAATTTTTCCGCTCAATTCTACTTATGCGCCCTTTCGGGTTTTCACCTAATCCCTCATTTCATTTTTCTCAAGGGTGTGCTCACAAAAACTCACAATCACTCATAAACCTCTTATTACCCCAGCCTAATGCTGGTCCGGGTTACCTGCTTATTACCTGAGCCGCACTTTCGGGTTTTCGACTCATCCCGGGATTTTCTATGCCTTTTTTCAATTTTTATGGCTCTTTTTTTTCTTTTTTTTTTCTTTTTTTTTTCAAATCAGGACTGAAACTGTACATAAACACAGCAGTGAATCCCTCCCCCATACCTAAACTCTTCATTGTCCTCAATGAAGCTAAGAACAAAGATGTAAAGTAAAGAGAAGGGAATCAGAAGACTCACTGCTGATCAGGAGGTGGAGGTGGTGGTTGAAAATAGTACTGCTCCAACGGGCAGGTGCGATGTGTCGAAAGCCATCGAAGGATGCAAGTAGAATGAAAACCATGTGTGCACGGTCACCGCGATACCAAATCTTCTCTAAATTGGCAAAGGCAAACATTCCTCGGTGTGCTACGGGGAATATCGAAATTATCCAACGTGTTAAATATGGTAAAATTGTTTCATAAACGAACACACGCGTTTTGTTGATTATCTTCTTCGGACAAATCAATTGCCTTTGGAAGTCACCAAATTTCAAGAAGTATACTAGGAGCAAAACAATAACCTTGATATGGATGAATGTCGAAACTCATGCACTCCATTACAAATGATTGCAAAAGCTCCTCCGCACAATTGTCTCGTATCACATATGCAACGTCTGCTTCTTCAAACAACTGGTGAGCCTCATATTCCTTTAATGGCCATCCTTGCCATGCCATCGACGATGACGTTTGAAAAATTGTTTCATACACAATTTTATTATTACGAATTATAATTTCACCACTGTCATACGTTGAAGGTAGATCAGCTGAAACATATACATAATAGTTACCGACATTGAAAAGATAACCATTTTGACCAACGGAAGGAGGCAGGATGGGAGGCCTACCAAACCAAGCATAATATTAGTATAAGCAGTAGTGAAAAATTGATTCCAATATACATGTTAAGAAAGGATTAAACTTTAAGTGCATTGGGAAGCTTACATTAAACCACAACGGTATTGATAGGGAATAGGTAGATTGTGATAAGCATTACCATCATATCAAAGTTCTTCTTATACCCATTTTATAGACAGCTACGTAGTAATTCACACTTAATTTGGTTAGAATGATTTGTATTAGTGATAGATGTTTAAGGGACGTTTAGAGGTTTGAGGAAGACCAATCTAAAAAGAAAGAAGGAATAACAACCTAACTAAAAGTCAATATTCAACGTAGATGTTTAAGGATTGATCGGAAATTTAAGTACATTGAGAAGAAAAGCATAGAATAGAAAATGAGATTTTTCTTTTTTGCATGCATAGTACGAGATTATAGAAGGCTCCCTTATCATATAGTACGGGGATTAGTACATTGAAAAGAAAAAGAAAGACAAATTGGTCCTCATTTTTTGCACGTATAGTATTTTGTTAGCAAAGATCTTGAAAAAAAAAATCTTTCTTCCTTCTTTCAAAAAAAACAAAGGTCTTTCTTTTTTGCATGTATAGTACGCCGATTTAGAAATGAGATTTATAGTGAAATATGTATAGTATGGGATTTAATACAGTACCTCGTGCGGGATTAAATCGTCAACAACAAATATTTATTCTTTTTTTTTTAGTTTGGTATACGTTAATTCCTTAGTATTAACTTAGCTATGTCTACACCTACAAATCAAGTTGCAATGATTTTTCAAGTCTTCACACAATATTCCATCAGAAATTCTAAAAATTTTATTCACATTCAAATCACCAACAACAAAATCATCATAACAAATAAAACTAAGAGTAAATCATCAAGCAATCAATAAAAAGGGTACAAGACGTCTAAAGTATTATAACGATCTAATTTCAGTCATCTAGATTTTCTTTTTTAACTCTTGTTTTCCTCCATTTGAAGGTTATAGGAGCACATTCATCCTCTTGACCTTCACCTTCTTCTTGAGCTTGACACTCCTATTTCTCTTTTTCATCGACAATAAAAGCATCTTCTACCCACGTTTCAGTAGATTTAAGAACAAATTGACCGCTATAATTGCTTCCTTTAAAACCAACGATGTGTCTGCTTGCTCTCTCTTTTGATAACCGTTCTGCTCGATTGGAGTTATTTCACCTACCGCTCTCTGAATTCCATCCCGCCTGTACCACACCAGCACCATCACTACGGCCACCAGGGCCAGCACATGAGCCGCCATCGACACCACCAAGCGCCAACGCCCTCACGCTCACCGGCCCCACCTCATCTGTCGCCAGCCGCCATCCAAAAGTTGAGCTGCCTGGATTCGACGATGAGCTTTGGTCTTTAAGAACTCATAAATAAAATCTTTATGAAGCTAGGGATTATGCTCTGAATTATGCTACGTAGATCTGAATTATTTTGAGAATTATGGTACGTAGGCCTGAATTATCCTATGAATTACACCCACATTATAATTAATTAATCTATGATTCACGTAGGTCTGAAGTATTTTATAAATTATGCTCTGAATTATGTCTTTATTTTCACGTAGGTGTATGTGCTGATTTTTCTTCTTCTATGAATTATGTCTTTATTTTCACGTAGGTGTATGCTCCTATTTTATTTCATATCTATATGACACACATTAATATATTTTCACCGTAGCTGCAGTAAACAATGGACATGGTGGAATTAAATATTTTACGATCAATCTATTCCAGAGATTGTAGAATGTAAAAGAAGGTAAAAAAAATTCAAGTTGACATATTTTCTTTTACTTCTGATTGTGAGTCATCTTCCCTTACATCTATAGTGAAACATGAATATATATGTAGGACTACTTCAATTGTTGGAGGTGATGACACTGTTGTCACCCCCATGTTGATGAAAGCTAACGAGTTCTTCAAGATCAACTCTCGAAGATGTATAAAAGACATAATTCAACTAAGAGAGGTTCTTATATCTTCCTATGTACTACATATCCCCGTGATTTGTTTGTCACTTTTGGTTAAGCCCGTAAGCATGTAACATCATATGATTTTGGATTTCAGCCCTGTTTGTGTTCATTTGTTGCTTCGGTTTTGGAAATTGAAGATCCTACTAGGTGGTATTATAATTCTTGCAAACAATGCTTGCGAAAAGGTCAAATTTCAAAATGAAATATTCCATTGCAACCACTGTGCTTTGGATTTTATAGTTGTTATACCCCGGTGTTCATAAGTTTTGTCTTTTTTGTATATATGGTTTTTTGAAGTATCTATTATTTAAATATTTTTTCTCATTTTCATGTTTTCTTCAAATTGTTGGTCTCCGTTTTTTTAGATTTAGAGTACAGATCAACGTGTCTGATGGTATTGGAACCGTCTCACTGGTTATGTTTGATGGCTAAGTTAGGCGTTTGACTTCAAAGTCGGTTTCCACAATTAGAGATCAGCTTTCCACGGTAACAGTGATATTAACTCAATCATTGGATTATATGATATTTCCTATTATTTTATTTTTAATGTTTAAATCAAAGTAGATGCTTCATGTTTTTAATTGAAATTATTTGGGTGACAATGTAGGATGATTCTATTCTCTTCCCCGATGTTTTAAAGTCACTGCTATCGAAGAAGTATCTCTTCGCAGTGGATGTTTCTTCATATATTATTGATAAGGGTTGTGCATTCACTATAAATGATATGACTGAGGACGTAGAAATGATTTCTGAATTTGCAAATGAAAATACAATGAACCAGGCAATTTTTGGGACGTTTATATATGTTTTTTTTATCCAAGTATGACCAACTTTCGTTAGGAGTATTTGATGATAATGTAATACTACTATTGGATGTCAACAAATATCAACATGGAGAATAGATCCTGGCCTAGAGATGTGTCAAAAATACTCCATCAATCATCACAAATTGGGGGCCTATCAAAAAACTCAGCCTCATGTTTTAGCCAAGACAAATAAAGAGAATAGATCTCAGCAAAGAGAAGTCCTACAAATACCCCCTCAACCATCAAAAACTAGGGGGCTATCTAAAAAAACCAGACCTACTGTTTCAGCCAACACAAACATGGAGAAGAGATCTCAGCAAAGAGAAGTGCGACAAATACACCCTCAACCATCACAAACAGAGGCATCACCAAGATTGCAAGCAACTGAAGATGAAGAAATAGGTCTTGGTTTGTAAGAAGATATGTTTGAATCCGGTGAATCTGGAGAATCTGATGGTGAGCCATTGCAACAAGAGAATGAGCAAGATAACTTGAAGAGATCAAAATCAACTTATGCTTGGACAATGAAGTCAAGAAGTGTGGCTCCTAATTGTCCTAATTCCTTCAACATTGATGACAAGGAAGACGTTTTGACTTTCTGTAAAAGTTATTTTATTTCTGATTAAGTTTATTTTTGTACATAAATGTTTCTATAAGTAATATATAGTACAATAATTTATGCACAGATGATAAAAAAATATTATAAGGTATGGAATGGGTTAATACAACCAAGAGATATTGATAATCTCGAAGACGGAGTCAAGTGTGTTGTCAATTTTAATGAAATCTTCCAACCACTTCGAAAAAGTCGGGATGTTATGATCAAGTATCTTGTGTCCTTGGCAAAGATTGAGAAATATTATCCCATTGGAGCAGATACTTGGCACCATGTTAATGCAATTTATAAAGCTGATATTATTAAAAGAGTGTAAGTAAGTTTTTTGATTAATTTATGGGTTTTTTACCGAAACCACCCGTCCAATAGGTCATATTCCCCTAAACCACCCCTTACATCCATATTTACCGAAAACCTCCCTTCTAATGCGCTCCGTCACGTTTTTTCCACCCTTTTATGAATTTCCGTTAAAAATTCCGCTAAATGGTGGTTTATGGGAATATAGCCTTGGTAGGGTGGTTTTCGGTAAATAGGCACATCTTCGCCACTATAAGACCACGTATGTGGCTGCCGTCATCCACCACTGCTCGCCGACAGCCTCACCTGGTCGGAAATCGTCACTCCCAGATCTGACCTTACATTTCATCGTTGCAGATTTCCCCCGATGTATCTCCGACGCTGCAACTCACGACGGCAACTTCCCGAGATCTGTCAACCGCAACCATAACCTAACATATTCTCACACTAGCGAGCCGGTGACTTCCCCCACCAGATCTGCAGATCTACGAACTCCATCGTCTTGCTCGCAATGCTGCCCCTCTTGCCTCATATTTGCACCGCCGCCACACGAAGCCTAGACTTGTTCTTCCACTGAGGAGGCCGAGAAAACTGTCGAGGTGGCCGGTGAGTAGGAGGGCCGAAAGAATGGATTCGTAGGGCAGAGGAGTACCCGACAGTGTTAGGGCAGAGCAGAGGGTGAGTCGGGGCTATGGTTACAAAGGTCGAGGCTGGGCAGAATGGCCGGTGTGCTAGAGGAGGCCGGCGAGAGTGGGCTTCCAAATCTGGGCTAGGGGCGGCCGGGGAGGCGGATCTGGACCCGGTGAGGGAACTGCGAGGTGAGGGTGGCCGAGGAGGCCGGCGTTCTGGCGTCGACAAGGCAGAAAGAAGGAAGGGTAGGAGTGAGCGGAGGGGAGAAAGAGGCAAATCTGCAATGACAAACTGCGAGGTCAGATCTGGGAGCGACGATTTCCGACCAAGCGAGGTTGTCGGCGAGCAGTGGTGGACGACGGCGGCCACAAACCTGGTCTTATAGTGGCGTAGAGGTGCCTATTTACCGAAAACCACCCTCCCAATACGCCATCTTCCCCTAAACCACCATTTAACGGAATTTTTAACGGAAAATCATAAATGGGTGGAAAAAAACCTAATGGAGGGCATTGGACGGGTGGTTTTCGGTAAATATGGATATAAGGGGTGGTTTAGGAGAATATGGCCTATTAGACAGGCGGTTTCCGGTAAAAAAACCCTTAATTTACATTCTCTTATAAAGTTAGGCTACAATTAAAGGTGATCATATATATATATCTGAATATGCATTTTATTTTATAGGAGAAATTTGTCATTCCAGAAGAAAAATGGAGAGACATTTGATAAGGCGATACTCAAGCATGTTGGCAAGTTTTATAGGCATTATAAACATTCCTTGAAGAAAGCAAGATTTCTCACAAACAAGAGGACAAAAGAACAATTATCAACGATGTACCTCCTGGACATACAAAAGACAACTGGATGCGTTTGGTTGAATATTGGTATTCGAAAAAAGTCATATCAGTTTTATATATGAATGTGAATATGCTTGATTTTGAATATATCATGTGTATCATATGCTACTGGTTTTAATATAAAGACTCTACAATATGATGTGTACAAACTGTATGAATCAATCAGATTCATTAAATTAATTCATCTATGTATAATATGCTACTTATTGTCAAGTTTAACTTCATTACCATAACTTTTTTTAATGAGTTTTGATGAACCTCATATTTCCTTTCGTAAAGAAAAATTGTGTGCTGAAGTGAATAGTTTTACTTGAATGTGTAGAACCTATCAAGCCGTGGTAAAGAGGCACGATCATCCCAAAGCCATATGCATACGACTGGTTCTATAAGTTATGCTAATAGGCGAGCTAGTTATGTAAGACTCCTCACTTATGCTACAGATTTTAATTGGTATTTCAACAATATATATTTCTGATTCTTTTGTTTTATTGCATTTATTTAAGGTTCAAGCTAATGGAAATAGCCATCTAGAATTCTTCAATTGACTCACACCAAAGTTGGAGGAGGATAAGTTGATAATACAACATCTTCACAATTTCTGGTAAGCATTTACAAACCATTGTCTGAGTAGCTATTTTCGGATATATTCTTGTCTTTTACTTGTATGTGAACATATATGATTCGCTCTAGTCAGTATGTGATAACTCTTGTATTTTAGGGTTTTAGTGAGTGTGTTTGGGTTAGATTTGAGCATTATTGTAATATAAAGACCGAAGACACAAGATTTGAAGAAATGAGAGTTTTTCAGGCCATGTTTGAAGTAAAAATCGTCAATGTTCAAATTCCGCAGGTGCGGTGTCCTAGTCGTAGTCGCGGTGAAGAAGAGGTGACGACGATCCATTCCCGAGAAGGCCGCAGGTGCACCGCTTTGGCCGCAACCACGGTAGAAGCCGCCCAACACGAAGATTGACCCGCCGCAGGCACGGTCGTGTCCGTATCCGAGCCGAGCGAGATTTTTCTATATTGTTTCTTTTTCTATCTTTTGCCTCTTTCCTTATCTATCTCGGGGTGCCTGTTCTTTGTGCTATATAAGGAGGAGCCTGCCTTAGGTTTTAGATACCTCTTATCATCCAATTCTTATCTTTCTAGTTTAGTTTAGTTATGGAGAGCTAGTCTCCTTGGGTTTGTTTAAGGGAGAAATGTGATGTATGAACTCGTGAGATTTTGGTAATTGATTTCTATCCTATGGTTAATATTCATTCTCTTGTGCTTCATTATATGAATATTGATTGTTTCACTAGAAGTCATGAACCTATTGAATTAATTGATGTTCTACTGTTGGATTAGGTTTGGACAGTGGACAAAACCAATCTTTGAAAACAACTTAACATAGATCTGGTGTCTATGCAACTAGGATTAAGAAGAGAATTGATTGTTTTATCTTGCAATTGACTCGTAACTTGATTGTTTTATATTATATCCTGCATATCCTTGTTCTCTATGCAATTTCTAGGTTAAGCGTCCTTGCCTAGGGTTATAGAGTGCTTGGACCGTGGACTTGCGATTGTTAATGATCATGATAGGAACTAACTATAGGTATGAATGAAATCAATGGATGAATCTATGATCGAGTGGGTATTTAAGAGTGGATCTTTTGAATGAACTTGTTTCCCATATTTGATTGATTGTTTGTTTATTTGTTTTCTTAGTTTAGTTTAGTTTAGTTATCTTCCTCTCCAATCCCCCTTATCTTTAGTTGATGGATATGTATATTAATACTAGAAGCCTTAGTTCCCTTAGGTTCAACCCCTTACTTACTTACTGTACTAGTTTGTAGTTTGGGTTATTTATCTTTGATCTTGGCACGATGACTTTAGCCGAGTCAAATTTTGGCACCGTTACCAGGGAACTTAGATTTCTTTCTAGTGTTAGTATTTTTGTTGACTATTGTGTGGACCTATCTTACGATCTACACCTCTGCTACTAATCAATTTCCAAGTGCTGTCATTAGTTTCAAGAGACAGGATGGTTGTTGAGTACCCCGCGATAGCTGAAGGGGTGAACATTATGTTGAAGTCCAGTTTAGTTGATCTTTTACATCGGTTCTCTGGGTGACCTGATGAAGATGCAAATAGACACCTTACAAAATTCGATTATGTCTGTTTCCGCATGAAGCCTGATGAGGTCCTTAAGGAGCAAATCAAATTGCGAGCTTTTCCGTTCTCTCTGTTTGGATCAGCCAAGGATTGGTATCTCTCCATAGTACTCAATTCTCTCTCTCATCAGATCATAAGGTACTTCCCCGCAGCAACACAGACAGTTATTAAGAGAAACATCACCAATCTTCAACAACATGATGGGGAAAGCTTGTACGATTACTATGATCACTACAAAACGCTCGTTTCTAGTTCTCCTTCGCATGGATTCGCAGATGAAAACCTCGTTTGGTACTTCATGGAGGGTTTGGGTTATGAGGACAATATTTTGATGCTCGCTACTTGTGGAGGTTCCTACCAAGACAAATCTCCTCATGATGTCTTTCAAATACCAGAGAACCTCGCTAAGGGAACTAGAAGTCAGAGACCTCCTCGCACAACATGCAATCAGTGGAGGAAAGTCTCTCCATGAGAATGAAAGAGATGATGATGGAAGTGATCCCGGCACTACTCGAGCAACATTAGCCTTTTGTGGCGACTCCCGCACCAACTCTTAAGCCTAGCACGGAAACTTGGGGAGCGATAACGGTGCTCTAGGATCAAATCAAAGATATTAACTCCACAATCAAGGACCTTACTGAAAAACTCAATGAATCCTCCCAAGCATTGATGAATGTGAGTGTTATTACATTGAGGAGTGGAAGAGAGCTCGCCACAACAAATCTAGCTCAGGAGGAGTCACCACGCCTGCGTCCCTCTATTCGCACCCGCGGAAATCCTCCAAAGAGCGATGATGAGAACCCCATGGTTGAGTCGCATCTGCGGTGCACAAACTGCACCTGTGGAAATCCAATAGAGCCTAAATCCGACTTTCTATAGCCGGACCGCACCCGCGCTACCCATGGCCGCGCCTGCGGTTACGAAGAGCTCGGAAATTCTTAGATTCCCGTCGAGCCGCGCCTCTGGTATACTGACCGCACCCGTGGATTGGCTGCAGAACCGGTTGATGATTATGTCCTGCTGTACTTCACTCCTCTCAGCTCGTACAATCCAGTTCCTCTCATTCTAGCGGCACTCAAAGGCCCTACTTTGGATGAAGAGACGGATGATCATCAGTATGTTATGACGGAGGAGGAATATTTCCTTCAGTTTGGTGACCCCTAGAGTGACAATGACGAGCCTGATGACTCGACAAAGGAGCGAGATGATGTGATGAAGATATTCCTTCCACCTGAGGAGAAGCCTATGTCTCCTACTATGGAGCCCTCTGTTTTAAGCAATCATAATCCCTGTATCCTTCCTTCTTCTTCCATATTTTTCGTTGATATCTGTTTGCCTTCTATGTCTGAAAAGGATCTTGAGCATGATAAATTACCTAATGAATTCTCCAATTTTAAGGGTAACAGTGCTGACATAAAAATCATAACTTTTGAAAAACTGCATCTCTCTCTCAATTGGTCCAATCCTAAACAATGTGCCCCCAACTTCTCTAGCTACTTTGATAAATTGAAAAGGTGCCTAAATGCTATATTATTTATTTTGAATTCATCATTGTGCTATATTTGCTTGCATATAAGTTGTGCGTAGGGATTTGACAGGATGCTTCAGGCTTTACCGATGTATGAGCCTAGATGAGGTGAAGAACGTCGGGTCATCGACATTAAACAAAGGTGCTGGTTAGGAGGCAACTCAAGGATAGATTATTTTTGTTTTTGGACTAACTTGCAGGTACTAGGTTCATAAGGACATTCTGGTGCAAAACCCCGTTCGCGCCAGGCATACCGCACCCGTGGTGGAGTGGAGCATCAGAACCCATTCCGATGAACAGGTACTAGCGCCGTGGCCGCGGTACTTGTACTGCACCCGCGGTTCTCTTGTAGCTGGTCTCGAAAAAAAAAATCCGTGCCCATGCCCCGAAAACTGCACCTGCGGTGAGCCGGGTTTGGCAAAAAAAAAAGACTACTTGGTCCCATTCTATATCTATCTTCCATCTACCTATATCATTCTATTTCATCTTCTATCTTTCCACCCCTTCTATTAATTTTCTTTCCATCTACCTTTTGAATTCCATTCATTTGGCTATGTGCAAAAGCCTAAGTACGGGGGAGCTTTGTTCTCCCGAATTTTCATCATTGTGGCTCAAGTTCAAGTCTTCATCCATCTCCTCAGAGACGAGCCAAGATATGAAGGTTGTTGCACATCCACACATTGTTCGATACAAAGTCCAGCGCTCGTCACTGCTCGTTTTCCTCGCCCGCGGTGGTCCACTTTATGTTGACTTCGCTCTCTGCCTTGTTTCCGCACTTGTACCATCCACAATACACCTACGGATAGTCATCAAAACGGTGTTCCGAAGTTCTTTTCATCCATTCTTTCACCCTTAGAAGAGATCTTTCCATTCCGGCAATTTTTTAGAAATTCTTGATTGGTATAGTTCACGCTGTTAGAGGGGAGACGGGCCTAATTGCCAAGCCCAACTTACAAGCCCATGGGGTTCCATCCCAAAACCAATTGTCGATAGGAAGAGTAACCCATGTACTTATAAGCGAGCTTGGTTTCCCACCAATTCTCAATGTGGGAAGCACAATTGCAACCCTAACAATATCCTCCTCAGTTGTAAATCCCTCACAAACGATAACGGCGAACCCTCCCGGTCCCTAAGCCGAACCATCGGCTCTGATACCACTTTTTAAAGGGGAGATGGGCCCAATTGCCAAGCCTAACTTACAAGACCATGGGGTTCCATCCCCAAACCAATTGGCGATAGGAGGAGTAACCCATGTACTTATAAGTGAGCTTGGTTTCCCACCAACTCTTGATGTGGGAAGCACAATTGCAACCCTAACGCACGCAATCTTGATGTTCAAAAGGTGGTGAAAGAGAATGCACCAGAAAATCACATGCTTACTTCTCCGTAGATTCAAAAATAAATTATTAGTGCTTGTGCATCAGAGACAACAAGAGTCATAATAGTTGATATTGGAGATAAATTCTTTTCTTTATCAATTGATGAGGTTTGTGATAGTTCGGTGAAAGAGCAAATGGATATTGTTGTAAGATACGTAAAGAATGATGGTGTAGTGGTGGAGCGGTTTCTTGGAGTTGTTCATATCGTTGTCACTGTTACACTTTCATTAAAAAGTGGTGTTGATGAATTTTTTGCTAAGCATGGGTTATGTATCTCCAAAGTAAGACGTCAAGAATATGATGGAGCTTCAAATATGCGAGGTGAACTTAATGGATTGAAGAATTTTGTTTTGAATGAAAATCCACATGCAAGGTATATTCAGTGTTTTGCTCACCAGCATCAATTAGTTTTTGTGGCAGTTTCACATACAAATCAGTTTGTGAGTGATTTTGATAGGATCAAGGATCGTTGAAGTCAGTATAAGGACACGCTAGTTACCTTCCCTCTCGCCTTAGACCGATTGCCCTTGTTTTTGGGTAACTTGGTGGACATATGTGATGTCGTGCTTTTTAGTCAATTTTCTAGGTAGTTTTCTAGCTTGTTTTGCATGCTTTCCCTTTGTGTTTTTGTGTTTTGCATGGGATTCCGACTCTCTTTCGAGGGTTGGAGTCGTTTGTGTGTTGTCTTGTGTTTTGTAGGTATTTGGAGCCTTTTGGAGAAGTTTTCATGCATTTTCGGAGCTTTCTAGGAACCGTTAGTTTTCGTGAGTCAAAGTATCAAGAACCAAGATCCAAGGTTGCAACCAAAGGAGCCTCAAAGGGTAATAAATCCTCAAGAAAATCAAGGAGCAAAAAGAGCAAAAGCACCCAACAAAAGTCATCCCAATCGGAGCAAGAACGGAACAAAACTAAAAAAATTCCACGTCCTGCAGGTGGTCGGCACCGACCCCCATATGGTCGCGGCCGACCCCTCTCAGCATCCGAAAATAAATCCGTGCGCTGCAAGTAACGCTTTTGGGCGGGATTTTCGAAATCCGAAAAAGGAGGGCGGTTGTGCAGGCCTGTGGCAGGGCTTATGGCAGAGATGTGGCAGTGGAGGAAGCTTCCCTCCCTTGCTTTTGTGGGCTGCTACAAAACCCATTTTGTCTCCCTTTTCAAATCAGCTTTTTCCAAGGAGGGAAAAGGCTCAAGAAAGAGGAGAGAGGGGAGAGTGGGCTGAGAAGGAAGAAGAAGAAGTGGCGAAGGAAGAAGAAGAAAGTGGCGGTAGAGAAGAAGAGTGTGAGTGTGAGAGAGAAGTGGTTTGTAAGGAGAGATAGTGGAGAGGAAAGCTTGTGTTGGTTGTGTTCTAGGAAGAAGACAATAATGGTGCTCGAAGAAATTTGTGGGTTTGCTTGAGTTTGTAAGTTTGGATCTTTGATTTATTGAAGTCGTTTGTTTGTGATGATGTTTCCCTCTTCTTTAGTGTTGTTTGTGTGTTTTGTGATGTGTGAGTAGTCTTCTTGCTAGGGTTGGGGTGAAACCCACCATGAAAGTGCATTTGAAACCTTGATTGTTTGGATCCATGCTTAACTTGAAATCTCTGCCCATTAATCCTTCTTGTGTGCTTAAAACCCTTGAAGAAGGGGGAATGTTCTTGTTTGCTACCTAATAGAGAGGTTTGGTTGTGAATGTGGACTATCTAGGTTAGATGAAAGTCGAACCCTTAGAAGAACAAGTTGGATTGCATGTTAGATCCTTCATGTAAGTGTAGGCTTTTGATGTGTTCTTTTGTGACAAAGGTCACCCATGAGATTGTGAGTTAAGTTGGTCTCTTATCATTGTTTGAATGCATGCTCGTGGTGTCGTGAATCCCCTCCCCTAGTTGTTTTTCCTTGATTTACCAAACCCACTTTCGTGCCCAGAATAGGTCGACCGCAACCAGTTGCAGGGTCGGCCGCGACCTCCTCTGTAGTTGTTTTCTTGGTGTTGTGAAGTTTTGGTTTAGGTCGGCCGCGACCTCCCTAGGGTCGGCCACGACCTATTCCTGAGACGTGTGCTTTGCGTTTGTTTGCTTGCTCTGCTTTGCTTTGTTTTGCTTCGCTTTCGTAGTTGTTTGCTAGACTATAGAACTACTAGCTCCCGTGGACGATCCTGACTTCGCTATACTCAGCGGGGTCTTGACAAAATTATTTGTTAAGGTAAAACCCTCTCAACAAATTGGCGCCATTGTCGGGGAGTTAGTTTAGTTTCTTAGTCTAGCTTTCTTTTGAGTAAGGGACTAGCCCGAACCCCTATTTTGTTACTAATCCGTTTCTCTAGTGTTTTGTACGCAGGTGTATTCCCTCTAGTTCTCGAAGGGTAATTGACCATTTCCCCTTTGATCCCGAAATAGAGAGAACCCTTCGCCGAAGACTAAGAGAACGAAGAGCAATGGCCGACGTTGAGGCTCTTGCTCGTCAAATGGCTGAACTTCGCGCTCAAATGGAGCGCATGCAACTGGAGCGTGATGCTTAACTTGAAATCTCTGCCCATTAATCCTTCTTGTGTGCTTAAAACCCTTGAAGAAGGGGGGGTGTTCTTGTTTGCTGCCTAATTGAGAGGTTTGGCTGTGAATGTGGACTATCTGGGTTAGATGAAAGTCGAACCCTTAGAAGAACAAGTTGGATTGCATGTTAGATCCTTCAAGTAAGTGTAGGCTTTTGATGTGTTCTTTTGTGACAAAGGTCACCCATGAGATTGTGAGTTAAGTTGGTCTCTTATCATTGTTTGAATGCATGCTCGTGGTGTCGTGAATCCCCTCCCCTAGTTGTTTTTCCTTGATTTACCAAACCCACTTTCGTGCCCAGAATAGGTCGGCCGCGACCTGTTGCAGGGTCGGTCGCGACCTCCTCTGTAGTTGTTTTCTTGGTGTTGTGAGGTTTTGGTTTAGGTCGGCCGCGACCTCCCTAGGGTCGGCCACGACCTATTCCTGAGACGTGTGCTTTGCGTTTGTTTGCTTGTTCTGCTTTGCTTTGTTTTGCTTCGCTTTCGTAGTTGTTTGCTAGACTATAGAACTACTAGCTCCCGTGGACGATCCTGACTTCGCTATACTCAGCGGGGTCTTGACAAAATTATTTGTTAAGGTAAAACCCTCTCAACAAATTGGCGCCATTGTCGGGGAGTTAGTTTAGTTTCTTAGTCTAGCTTTCTTTTGAGTAAGGGACTAGCCCGAACCCCTATTTTGTTACTAATCCGTTTCTCTAGTGTTTTGTACGCAGGTGTATTCCCTCTAGTTCTCAAAGGGTAATTGACCATTTCCCCTTTGATCCCGAAATAGAGAGAACCCTTCGCCGAAGACTAAGAGAACGAAGAGCAATGGCCGACGCTGAGGCTCTTGCTCGTCAAATGGCTGAACTTCGCGCTCAAATGGAGCGCATGCAACTGGAGCGTGATGCTCAAGCCGCAGCTGCGCGGCAAGAAAGAGAGGAAGCCGCCCGCCTCCGAGAACAACTTGATGCCATCCCGAGGAACGCTAAGCAATACATGCACCCAGAGCTTAGGGTTCCCGAGTCCGCTATTGTGCTCCCGGCAGTAGAGCGTGCTTTTGAGATCAAGTCCTACTTCATCACTCTTATCAAAAGATCTCAATATGAGGGCAAGCCCACCGAATGCCCCATGGAGCACATCAAGAACTTTACCGATCTTTGTGACACTATCGCCGCCAATGGTGTCTCACTTGAGTATGTTCTCCTCAAGGCGTTCAAGTGGTCCTTATGTGGGAAAGCCCTTCATTGGCTCGAAAGTTTGCCCGCTAAATCTATCACTACATGGAAGGCTTTGCACGACTTGTTCATGACGAAGTTCTTTCCACCGGCCAAAACCACCGAGCTTAGGAAGCGCATCACCTCCTACCATCAACTTCCCAACGAGACATTTGTTTAAACTTGGGAGAGATTCAAGGAGCTTCTTCGGCAATGTCCAACTCATGGACAGCCTCCTTATGTCCTCCAAGAAATATTCTTTCAAGGGATCAATGCAACAACAAAAGACCGCATCAACCTCCACACCGATTGCGGTTTCATTGAGATTGATCCCGACGAAGCATGGGGTCTCATGGACAAACTCACCAACTATGATGCCATGTACGGGACCCAACAAGCCATCCGGATTCCACAAAAAAGGCTTTATGATCCTAATAGTGAGCCAATTGATCAAGATGTGAAGTTCCAATTTATGCAAGATGAGATCAACAAGCTCAAGAAGCAAGTGAGCTACTTCAAGTCCGCCGGCCCTCCTTGTCAAGAGTGCGGTTCTCAATCTCACACCGCCGCCTCTTGTACTAATGTGGAGCAAGTCCGAGCCGCCGAGGCTTATGCGGAGGCGAACTATATGAGAGGGCCCTACTGAGGCCAAAACAATGTTTATGCGGGGAGGAACAGCAATTATCCTCAATGGAATAACCATGGCCAAGGTCAAGGTTATCCACCTCCCCCACAAGAACAAAGGGCCCCTCCTTATAGACCTCCCGGTTATCAAGCGGAGCCATCATGGGTCCAAGAGTTGCAAGAAGGATTGATGCAAGGGGTGAGAACCGAGCTCACCACTCAGTTGAAAGGTGTCCACACGAGATTGGGAGATCTTGACACATGGAGAAAGAACATTGACTCCCAACTCGGTGATCTCGCGGCTCAAATCCCACGACCTCAAGGGCACTTACCGGGCCACCCCGATGAGAACCCAAGAGGCCATATTGCCGCCGTTCACCTCCGAAGCGGGAAGAAGTTGCCGGACCGAGTTGTAAGTAAAGAGACAACGAACATAGAGGACGAAACCCCCTGGAACAGGTCGTGGCCGACCCCCCGATGGTCTCCACCGACCTTGTCCCAGCTTCAGAGGAGGTCGCAGCCGACCACCCCCAGGTCGCGGCCGACCCTCCTCAGAGAATCCCGACGTCCATCCATTTGCCTCCGACAACGAAGGTACTTCCCTACCCGTCCAAAAAGGCTAATGATTTCATGGAGGGAAAGTTCAAACACGCTTTGTGAAGGTCCTCCAAGGCCTCAACATCACCATCCCCTTTACCGAAGCGTTGAACGAGATGCCCGCCTACACAAAATTTCTCAAGGAAATCTTGTCAAAGAAGCGGTCAATGTCCGAATTGACCAATGAAGTGCGGTCTATAGAGCTCCCGGAAAAACTTGGTGATCCGGGAAAGTTTGCTATTACCATTGGCATAGGTGCTCACCGATTCAAGGCTCTATGTGATCTTGGTGCAAGCGCTAGCCTTCTCCCTCTTTCTATATGGTCCAAGACCAACATGGGCCCTTTGGTCCCGGTAAACATGAGGCTCTATATGGCGGATGGCTCTTGTGTGCAACCCACCGGTATTGTTGACGACTTTCCTATCCAAGTCGGCAAGTTCTTTGTGCCCAATGACTTTATTGTGATGGAAATGCCGGAGGATCCCGTCATCCCAATCATTCTTGGACGGTTGTTCCTTGCCACCGCCGGTGCCGTGATTGATGTGAAGAAGGGTCTCCTTACTTTTGAGATTGGAGAAGAGGTGGTAGAGTTCCGATTCAACCCTACCATGAAGGAGACCGGTGAAGTTATGGAGGTCAAAGCGTTGCTCGGAGAATACACAAGCGAAGATAATGAAGGAGGAGCGGACCTCCCCTGTGATAGGTCGTAACCGATCTCCCCTAGGTCGCCCGCGACCCCCGACAGAATCTCGCCAACATGCTTGATCGAGGATGAAGACGGCGAAGCGAAGGAGTTTCTGAAGGCGGATGAAGACGACGACATTGTCACACCACCCCCGCCTACTCCGGAGCTTAAGACTCTCCCCGAGTCTTTGAGGTATGAGTTTCTTGGCCCAAATTCCACTTTTCCGGTTATTGTCAATGCAAATCTAAATGAGCAAGAAGTTGGAAAGTTGCTTGATGTTCTTAGGAAACATAGGAAAACCATTGGGTACTCGCTTGAGGACTTGAGTGGACTTTCACCTTCCTTGTGCATGCATCGAATTTTTCTTGAGGAAGGACATAGGCCCACCATTGAGCATCAACGGCGACTCAATCCAAACATGAATGATGTTGTGAAGAAGGAGATTTTGAGGATGCTTGATGCGGGAATCATATTCCCGATCTCGGATAGCAAATGGGTGAGCCCAGTTCATGTAGTGCCTAAGAAGAGCGGCCTCACCGTAGTGGAAAATGAGAAGGGCGAATTGATTCCTACTAGGACTACTACTAGTTGGCGCATGTGCATCGATTATAGAAAACTCAATAGTGCCACTAGGAAAGACCATTTTCCTTTGCCCTTTATTGACCAAGTGCTAGAGAGATTAGCTCTTCATGACTACTTTTGTTATCTCGATGGCTATAGCGGTTTTTGGCAGGTTCCCATACACCCCGATGACCAAGAGAAGACAACTTTCACATGCCCTTACGGAACGTTTGCTTATAGAAGGATGCCATTCGGACTGTGCAATGCACCCGCCACCTTCCAACGGTGCATGATGGCCATCTTCTCCGACATGATTGAGGACATTGTGGAGGTGTTCATGGATGACTTCTCGGTGTACGGTACCACTTTTGACTCTTGCCTTGCTAATCTTTCTAGAGTTCTCAAAAGATGTGAAGAAACCAACCTAGTGCTAAATTGGGAAAAATGCCACTTTATGGTTCGAGAAGGGATAGTCTTAGGTCATGTGGTATCTAAGAGGGGAATTGAAGTGGATCAAGCTAAAATTGAATTAATTGAAAAATTGCCACCCCCCACCTCCGTAAAAGGAATTAGAAGCTTTCTAGGACATGCCGGGTTTTATAGGAGGTTTATTCAAGATTTCTCTAAAATTTCCAAGCCATTGACTAACCTCCTCATGAAAGATGTTGTGTTTGAGTTTTCTTCCGAGTGTCTTGAAGCTTTTCATAGGATCCGAGATGCGCTTGTGTCGGCTCCTATCATGCAACCACCGGATTAGAAATACGAGACAAGAAGGGAGCGGAAAACCTTGTGGCGGATCACTTTTCAAGGCTACCCGTTAAGCACATTACGGAGTCCGGAATCATGGTTCCCATCAACGACTCCCGCCCGGACGAAACTCTTCTAAGCTGCGAAGTGTTGCGAGAAGGATGCTCCTGGAGTAGGTCGGCTGCGACCACCCTATGGTCGGCTGCGACCTCCTCTGCCCCTTCTCCGGTTCTTGGTGGTAATCGAAATGGTTCTCAAGCGGCCCCGGTCGAGGTCGCCCAAGGTCACATCTTTTACCTCTCTTGTGTACTTCGTAATCCTCCTTCCCTTTCTCCGAGTTTGCACTCAATAGATGCTATTAAGGGGGTGAAAGCCCGGTGGTTTGCGGATTTTGCCAATTATGTTTTAGGTGGCATTGTTCCGGATGGATTGACTTCCCAATCCAAGAAGAAATTCCTCCACGATGTCAAGCGCTACTATTGGGATGACCCTTACTTGTTCAAGCAAGGAAGTGATCACATCTTTAGACGTTGTGTGCCGGATGAAGAGATAGAAGGAGTGATCCATCATTGCCACACTCTTCCGACGGGAGGCCACGCTAAAGGATTCAAAACCACCGCGAAGATTCTTCAAAGTGGATTTTATTGGCCTACTATCTTCAAGGATGTGCAAACTTATGTGACCACTTGTGGTGAATGCCAAAGAGCGGGAAACATCACATGGAGGAACGAGAACCCGCTCACCGGAATTTTAGAGGTGGAACTCTTTGATGTTTGGGGTATAGACTTCATGGGGCCCTTCCCCTCATCGGGTCCCTACAAGTATATACTCGTGGCGGTTGATTATGTTTCCAAGTGGGTTGAAGCCGTAGCCACGAGAACAAATGATGAACGAGTGGTGGCGAAGTTCATGAAGACTAACATTTTCCCCCGGTTTGGTGTCCCCCGAGTCCTCATTAGTGATGGTGGCTCACATTTCATTGAGAGGAGCTTTGAATCTCTTTTGACCAAGTATGGGGTTTCTCATAGGGTGGCCACACCTTACCATCCTCAAACTATTGGTCAAGTGGAGGTCTCTAACCGGCAAATCAAGACCATTCTTGAAAAGACGGTGTCCCGCTCAAGGAAAGATTGGTCCTCCAAGCTAGATGATGATTTGTGGGCATACCGCACCGCCTACAAGACACCACTCCGCACCACTCCTTTCAACCTAGTGTATGGCAAGTCCTGCCACTTGCCCGCTGAGCTTGAACATAGAGCTTTATGGGCTCTCAAAGAGCTCAACATGGACCTCGACGCGGCTGGAGCAAAAAGATTTATGGACTTGCAAGAATTGGAAGAATTGAGACTTATTGCATATGAGAACTCAAGGATCTACAAGGAGAAGACAAAGAAGTGGCATGATAGGAAGCTTGTGGCCAAAAACATCAAGGAAGGCGACCGAGTACTTCTCTTCAACTCTCGGCTTCGCCTCTTTCCCGGGAAATTGAGAACCCGATGGAGTGGACCGTTCACGGTTCATCGTATGTACTCTCACGGTGCGGCCGACCTCATAGACGACAATGGAGGAATTTTCAAAGTCAATGGCCACCGGTTGAAGAAGTACTATGAGAAGGTGGATCCCGATGAAGAAATCCGAGCCACATGGGCTCTTATCACCATCACCTAGCCAAGGTACCACTCATCTAGCTTAAAGACGTTAAAGAAAGCGCTTTTCGGGAGGCAACCCGATCTTTCCCTTTCCTAGTCTAGATAGGTAGTTTGCTTTGTGTTTCCTTAAGTATTTTGTAGGAACCCGAGGCTTTGGCCGGGTGCATAAAGTTGGAGACGGACGGACGAAGTGGTGGAAATTCTCTGGTGATGGTCGGCGCCGACCCCCTGTAGGTCGCAGCCGACCCCCTCTGGCGAAAGGTAGAAATTGTGTAAAAATATCGGGAAATTACAAGTAAGCCCCTGAACTTTTTCTTTACAATTTTTATCCCTTCCCACCTCTTTTTACTCTTCCCCTCCCCGACCTAGCAGCCAAACCCACGACCCCTTTTGCCTCCATTACCTCCCTCAAGCTCTCATTCAACCCCATTGCTCCATAATCACTAGATCTAGCTCCTTTCTTCCAAATTCCACCATAATCCTTCCTAAATTTCCTTCCTCTACTCAAATCCCCCACAAAAACCCAGAAATTTCGGAACCCCCATACCCAAAACCCACAACCCCGACCTTCCTCAACCTCGGCTTCGACCTCTATTTTGCTTGCATTCATCTTGTTTAACACCCTTTTGGTATGTTCTTCTACTCCCTTGCTCTTAAATTCAAGTTTACTTGGGTTATTTTGAGTGTTTAGTTTGAAATCTAGATTTGGGTGTTCTTGAGCTTGAATGTTGAAATTTGGGTTGTATATGCTTAGATCCACATGTTTGGTTGCGGATTCTTGATTTTTGGTATGATTTAGTGCTTGATCTATGCTTGTTTGGGTGATTTTGGGTCAATAGAATTTTTCTAGGATTTTTAGTAGCCATTAGAAGGGTTTGAAGCTGAATTTTCGTATGTGTGTAGCTGCTACAGGTCGGCGCCGACCACCCCCTGGTCGCGGCCGACCACTGGCAGATTTTGAAAATTGTTGTTGCTTGTTTTGGCGCATACTTGTGTATGTACGAGCTCCCATGGGTCGTCCCCGACCCCGGATGTCTCGTAATCTCTTTGAAAACATGCTATGTGAGTTGCTCTTGCCATGAATTGATTGATTTAAGCATGAGTCTTTCCCATTTCTTGCTTACGTTTCATGATTATGCATGCTTAGTTGAGAATTTTCGTATGAAATTGAAAGTGTGTGCTTTTAGCAAGTATGGGGTGACTTTTTGGCAAATGGTTGTGTGTCCCGTAAGTGATGTTTGTGTTGTTTGAGTTGGAAATTACCTTGGAAGTTTCTTGTTGATTTTGTATGAAAATGGCATCATCTTCAAGGGCGACCAAGAAGCAAAAGAAGGGCAAGAATGTGGCGGTGATGGATGATGTTGTGATCCGAGACGAAGGGCAAATGCAACTTTATGTGGACATGATGGCGGACACGGTGAAGGCGCGGTCCTACTATCCCGACTCTCATGTGAGCCTCCATATGCACTCGGCGGTGGAGGAGGCGTTCCGTTTACATGGAGCCGAAAGACTCCTGGAGGACCCCGTCCCGAGACATTACCCGGCGCTTACTTGTGAATTCGCCGCCACTCTCGCCATCTCGGGGACACATCCGGCGGATTTTGGCAAGACCTAGATCGACTTTCAAATAGGCGGGAAGAAGCATTCCACCACCATCACCAAGCTCAACAAGATGCTAGGCCTCCCTACACCATCGGGAGCCTACGCCTTAAAGGACTTACCCGTCCAAAAGATGTGGTCTTACCTCGCTTGTAAAGGTGAAACCACGAGCAACCCACTCGCTCGGGACATTGCTAGCCCGGTCTTCAAGGTGATATTGCGCATTCTTGGCGCCGCTATTTGGTGCAAGTACGAGTTCTCTCGCCCCACCTTGCGAGAGCTCGCGTCCTTGTCCTCCATCCTCTTCATCAATGCCCCAACAATCAACTTGGCCTATGAGTTCGTCCACAACATCATCAACCAACGAAAGAACCCGAAATTTACCATGTGTGGTTGGTTGGTGGTCCTCATTGCCCAAGCCCTCAAGGTTGATCTCGCCCGCTACAACTCCAAGCCCGTCACTCGCATGGATGTCCGGTACTATTTGAACACCAAGGTGGTTGAGTGGACCGATGAGACTGGCTACTACAACAACTTCACCGATCCCACTCCCTACTATCCACTCCTCTCGAAAGATGAGCACGTAAGACGACAGCCGAGTAGGTTCCCGAAAGCTGGCCCAACCACGCGCACAAGGCAAAAACGCGGAAGAAGAGACTCCCTGGAAGGGGTCGGCGCCGACCACCCTGAGGTCGGCCGCGACCACTTCCAGGGAGGTGATTTCGGGCATGATGGGGTCGGCTTCGGGCAGCAACTGGTCGGCAGCGAGGCAGGGTACAGCGGTAATGATCCTATGGACTACACGATGGGCCCCCAACCCGGGTTGTTCCCGTACTCCTCCAATCCTTCGGGATTCGGGTGGTCCGGTGGTCCTCAATTCGAGCCTCAAGGTGGCGAGTCTAGCACTCAAGGTCCCCCAACCATGGAGATGCTCGACGCCAAGATGGACGCCCTCGGCATTTAACAAAACTTCTTGCATTCCAAAATCCAACTTCACCACGATCAAAATTTGGCCTGTTTCCAAGATGCAACTAGAGGCTTCGACAACTTCCGGAATGAGTACTATGAAGACCGCCAAGCCCAATTTGCCTACAATGCTTGGCTTGCCCAAAAGATGTTCCCGGATTCTCCGTTCCCTCAACCTCCTCAAAGGTGAACCTTCTCTAACAATGCTCCAAACCCAAGTTAGTTTCTCTTTCCCCTCTCTTTACTTTTTAATCAATGGGGACATTGATGTTTAAGTATGGGGTGGTTTGGGAGATGCTACTTGTTTGTGTTATGAGTTTCCATGCTTGTGTGTGCATTTGCATGTTTGCATGTATGTGTTTCCATGTTTGATTCTTTCCTTTTTGATTTTCATGATGGAAAAATACCCTTGCTTAGATGTCCTAGGATAGTAATTACAAGCATCATCATGTAAATCCTTGTAACTTACTTTGTAAGATTGCCTACCATTACTTTGATTTTTGAATTTTGAGCTTATAATGAACATTGAGCATGCATAATTCTAGTGAAAGCAATCCAACAAATATGAACCTAAGTGAGAAATCTTTTGGCCACAAGAAATGTATGTTTTATTCCTTGGTTTTTCATGTGTGATCTTTACTCTTCCAAATGCATTTATCACTTGACAATGGCATGCTTATTTGAAATTTGAAACCAATGAAGATGTATTCATTACTTGTTAGATCAAATGATATTGAACTTATTTTCATTAGCCCATTTCTCTCATTTTTATCCTACCTATGTATGATCCCTTGTTTGAAGCCACTTGTTTGAGCCTTAAAGCCTTATTTCTAGCTCCACAAAAGTATCCTAGCCATTATAAGCTTGACCCCCCTTGATCCGGGAATTAGGACTTTGAGTGGATTGAGATGTTGATGTGGATAAAGGGGTGAAGATGAAGAGATTGTAAAGGTGGAGATGGAAGGAGTTGTCTTAAGAAAAGAATGAAAAAGACGAAGTATTGGCTCGGAATGCACAAGTATAGTGAAAATAAATCCCTGCCGTGGGTCTCGGCCGACCACCTAGTGGTCGCGGCCGACCCCCGCCAGCCCCTAAAAAAAAAAGATAAAAAAAGAGAGATGAAAAAGAAAAAAAAAAAGGTGTAGTTTGAATAAGTGCAAGAGCCAATGCTTCCTCATAAAAAAAAGACAAAGAAGTAGGTGAAGTGAAGGGCGCTTGAAAGTTAAAAATGTTTGGTGTTTGGAGGAAGAAAGAAGGGTTGGTTGAGTGTAGTTGAGTTTTGAAGTCTAGGAGTCTAGGTTCCCGGATTCATTAGCACCACAAGACCAAATCTTTCCACACCCTTTGAATTACCGAGCCCCATTACAACTCGGCCGAATGAAACTTCTTTGAAGTCTTCATTGAGCCACCTTAAGTTCTCTTGATGGTTTAACTTGTTTTGATTTCTTCGGTGGAGAATTTTGAATATAATTTCCATTGACTATGAGGTATTGCATTTGGAATTGAGATTGAGCGCTCATTTATATATCTCTAAACACTTGAAAATGAGTGAAACACATTGCCCTTGTGAGGTTGGATTGATTTTGCTTGGAATTTACACATGTGTGCTATGATATAGAAGTTGTTTGCTCATTGTTCTTCTTGCACTTATTTTTCCTTAGAGGCATTCTTTGAGCTTGTTGCTTGGTCTTGATGCATGTGAGTGATTGCTTGAGGACAAGCAAGCTTAAGTATGGGGTATTTTGATGTCGTGCTTTTTAGTCAATTTTCTAGGTAGTTTTCTAGCTTGTTCTAGCTTGTTTTGCATGCTTTCCCTTTGTGTTTTTGTGTTTTGCATAGGATTCCGACTCTCTTTCGAGGGTTGGAGTCGTTTGTGTGTTGTCTTGTGTTTTGTAGGTATTTGGAGCCTTTTGGAGAAGTTTTCATGCATTTTCGGAGCTTTCTAGGAACCGTTAGTTTTCGTGAGTCAAAGTGTCATGAACCAAGATCCAAGGTTGCAACCAAAGGAGCCTCAAAGGGTAACAAATCCTCAAGAAAATCAAGGAGCAAAAAGAGCAAAAGCACCCAACAAAAGTCCACCCAATCTGAGCAAGAACGGAACAAAATGAAGAAAATTCCACGTCCTGCAGGTGGTCGGCACCGACCCCCATATGGTCGCGGCCGACCCCTCTCAGCATCCGAAAATAAATCCGTGCGCTGCAAGTAACGCTTTGGGGCGGGATTTTCGAAATCCGAAAAAGGAGGGCGGTTGTGCAGGCCTGTGGCAGGGCTTGTGGCAGAGATGTGGCAGTGGAGGAAGCTTCCCTCCCTTGCTTTTGTGGGCTGCTACAAAACCCATTTGTCTCCCTTCTCAAATCAGCTTTTTCCAAGGAGGGAAAAGGCTCAAGAAAGAGGAGAGAGGGGAGAGTGGGCTGAGAAGGAAGAAGAAGAAGTGGAGAAGGAAGAAGAAGAAAGTGGCGGTAGAGAAGAAGTGTGTGAGTGTGAGAGAAAAGTGGTTTGTAAGGAGAGATAGTGGAGAGGAAAGCTTGTGGTTGTTGTGTTCTAGGAAGAAGACAACAATGGTGCTCGAAGAAATTTGTGGGTTTGCTTGAGTTTGTAAGTTTGGATCTTTGATTTATTGAAGTCGTTTGTTTGTGATGATGTTTCCCTCTTCTTTAGTGTTGTTTGTGTGTTTTGTGATGTGTGAGTAGTCTTCTTGCTAGGGTTAGGGTGAAACCCACCATGAAAGTGCATTTGAAACCTTGATTGTTTGGATCCATGCTTAACTTGAAATCTCTACCTATTAATCCTTCTTGTGTGCTTAAAACCCTTGAAGAAGGGGGAATGTTCTTGTTTGCTACCTAATAGAGAGGTTTGGTTGTGAATGTGGACTATCCGGGTTAGATGAAAGTCGAACCCTTAGAAGAACAAGTTGGATTGCATGTTAGATCCTTCATGTAAGTGTAGGCTTTTGATGTGTTCTTTTGTGACGAAGGTCACCCATGAGATTGTGAGTTAAGTTGGTCTCTTATCATTGTTTGAATGCATGCTCGTGGTGTCATGAATCCCCTCCCCTAGTTGTTTTTCCTTGATTTACCAAACCCACTTCCGTGCCCAAAATAGGTCGGCCGTGACTAGTTGCAGGGTCGGCCGCGACCTCCTCTATAGTTGTTTTCTTGGTGTTGTGAAGTTCTGGTTTTGGTCGGCCGCGACCTCCCTAGGGTCGGCCACGACCTATTCCTGAGACGTGTGCTTTGCGTTTGTTTGCTTGTTCTGCTTTGCTTTGTTTTGCTTCGCTTTCGTAGTTGTTTGCTAGACTATAGAACTACTAGCTCCCGTGGACGATCCTGACTTCGCTATACTCAGCGGGGTATTGACAAAATTATTTGTTAAGGTAAAACCCTCTCAACAATATGTGAGGGTTGGAAATCAGATAAGAGTGGTGAAAAGGTGTGGGTCGAAAGATATGAATGATTTAGGGTATGGATGTTACGCACCACACTTAAACTCAAGCTACGAAATCCAAGGACAAAGATATGACTCACTTTGCACTTGAATGTCAAGGGAGATTCGATGTTACTCACGAATCTGATTTGCGATCAGAAAAAGCACGAAATCATATTATTCAAAGGCTTATAGCCAAATCCAAAGACAAAGCAAACCGAAAACAAGAAAGAAAACCACAAGAGTTAGTTGATTCAAGAATACCAAATGAAGGAGGGGCGTCCCCTTTAAATAAGAAAACGAGAGTCTTCTACTAAGGCCTTTCAAGGACCAGCTTTAACTCAAAAAGGAGGTGGGAAAATCTTGGCAAGCATGGCATTTAATGCTCTTTTCATGAAGGCAAGCAAGTGGCACAAGACGAGGCACCCGGCACTTGCGGCTCGGCGCGCCCGGTGACTACCAACAAGCAAAGCTTGCCTCCTTCAACTTTGCTCGGCACTCCTTAGGCCATAAGTCCAGCTTGGATCTCTTCTTTCAAGGCTTGAGCTCAAGACCTCGTGATTCGACCCAAAAAGGGCTTGGTGTCGTGAGTATGTGTGGCCGGGATGCGGGCGTCGGCGGCGTTACTAGGTGTGCGGCACTCCACGTCAAAAGTGGGCTTTTCTTCAGTGGGCTTTTGATCTTTCAGCCCCATTTTGGCCCCCATGTCACACCTTGGAAGATTGCCCGAGACAACTTGAGTGGGAACGGAAGAATCAACGTGGTGCCTCTCTTAGGTGCCCTCATCCCGGTGCCTCATTTGGGCACCCTCGGCGTCGGCACTTTCGGTGCGCGCGACGCGCACTTACACGGGGTCCGCCTGGCCATGATGTGGCACATGAAGCATTATCACATCAGTTTTCTTTGAGTATTTAGCTATGGTTACAAATATGGTTGGAGCTTCTTGTCAAAGGAAAGATGAGTTTCGGCAAAAGCAACATGAAAACATGGTGGAGAAGTTAGAAAAGGGTGAAGTTGAAACTAGGAGAGGATTGAATCAAGAAACAAGTTTAGCTCGGCAAGGAGCTACATGTTGGGGTTTACACTTTACAACCATTATTCGTCTTCTTTCTTCATGGTCATCAACTATCCAAGTTCTTGACAATATATTTCATGATGGAACTTATTTGAAATCCCGAGTTGTTGATAGTTTGATTAAAAAAATGGAGAGTTATCAATTCTTGCAAATGGTTTGTCACAATTCTTGCAACAAAAAGATCAAAACATTATAGATGCTATGAGTTTGCTTCAGAACACTAAGATGTAATTGCTAGATTTGAGAAAGAATGGATGGGATGAGTGTTGGGACGATATTAAGGACGCAGTCATTAATATCTAAACCAATAATGATCGTCCCTAATTTGATAATGACAAACTCAAAGGTATTTGATAAGTTGTCTAAGTGTTGATCTCAAGTATGCCCAGTGGACGCAAATGAGCGAAAAGGACTACAAGTGAACGGAAGTCCCTAAGTTGTAGGGACGCACTTCATCAGAACTGCCAGTGTTGAACAAAAAGAATGAAGTCCCTGCGCAAATAGGACGGCGTCCTCATCAAGAAGGGACGCACGCCAAAATACGGACGATGTTCAAATTCAAACAAAGGCCGCCCCAACATGATTACATCACATTCGGCCGTAGTCCTCAGAAGGAAGCTTCCCTTGTCTGGGCATGTGTGAACAATTCCAAAGATGTCGCTTTCCCAGCAATGGTCCCCTGACCACGCGGAGGCTTTCCAAGCGTCAACAAAGTTAACTTCTTCAAGATGCAAATCGCACCGTTAAAGGAAGACAACAGATCCTGCCCAAGCTTTAGAGAAAGCTAGAGGACAAGAACTCATACCGCTATAAATACCCTCCAAGGGGTATGCATAGCGGCGTGGACTTTGAAGACTTTCTCTCAAGCTCTCCTGACGCATTCAAGTTCAAGAACGAAGATCAAGAAGATCAAATGAGCTTGAAGCAAGAGAAAGAAAGTCCAACCACATCAAATCAAAAACAAACCACAAAATAGTTAGAGTTGTAGTTTGTCTCTCACAACGAACCGTGAGAGACGTGTGTGATAGCTTCCTTATAAGCTAAGAGAGTTAGGTTACTTTGTTAGGTCTAGTAGTGTTACTAATGAGGATAAGGACTCACGCTTAGCTTAGGGGATTGTAACAACTCGCCTAAGTTGTAAGGACTCTCTCTCAATAAGATAAGGACGGCCATTGAAAATCCTCCAGCGGAGGTAGAGGTTTACCCATAAGACTAGTTGGTCTTATTTGGGTTCCTCTATAAATACTCGTATCCACTATCTTATTACGTTTCCTGTTAAGTCTATTTTCCGCTGCACCTAAGGACGGCCTTAAACCAGTTAAGGACGCCCATTCTAACAGACTTACGATCCAACAATTGGTATCAGAGCGGGCGCTCTAGATTAAGTTTGAGTTGTAGGAAACATGGAGATGGAACCTATAAGTATCTCGAGTGTAAAGCCTCGTCGCCTCACCGATGGAAATTTCAATCGATGGAAAACAAGGTTCGAGTGCTTCGTGCGAAGTCAAAACTACCAATGTTGGCTGGTGATAAAGAACGGTGACCTCAAAGTCCTTGCTGCTAGGGTGGACAAAGAATCAGAGTGGGGTGCCGATGAGTTCAAACTCATGGAAGCGAACGCAAAAGCTATCTGTTTCCTAATCACGTCCCTCTGTGAAAGGGACGCCACCCATGTGAGCAATCTTCCAACTGCTAAGCTCCAATGGGAAGCTCTTGAGAAATACCACGTTGGGACGCCCGAGATGAAAGAGGACGTCCAGCTTGAAGCGAAAAGGGACTTCTACAAGTTCAAGATGTTCACAAATGAGACCATCACCGACTACTCCTTCCGCTTTGAAGCCTTACTAACAAAGTTGAAGAACTTGGGTGTCAAAGAAACGGAGATCACCCAAAGAATGAAGGTTCAAGTCTTGATTGATGGACTCACGGGACCATGGAACTTCGATAGGATGATGTTCAAGGAAATCCAAGCCAACAAGGGACTGTCCATGGAAGAAATTCATGGAAAGCTTAAAGGGTACGAAGCAAGGAGAAATCAAGATCTGCTAGAAATGGGAAAGAGTTCCCAAAATGAGTTGGCTTTAACTCTTGCGGCAAGAACGCCAGAGTATGAGCAATACTACCAAAGGCAAAGGGAATTGAACTCAATGCTAGAAGCCAAAACTCAAGAGCACCAAGAGAATCATCGTCTTCAGGCTTTAGTAGAACGCAAAGGGAAGACAGAAGAACAAATCTCTGAAGAAGATGAGCTAGCCCTGTTGCACAAATCTCTTCATGCATGGTATAAGAGAGGCAAAGTCCGAAGGATGAAAATGCCCTACAAGAAGGAAACTCCAAAGCCTATTAGATGCTAAAATGAAGGAGATTACTTGTTACAAATGCAACAAGAAGGGACACATTGCCAAAACATGCACCACAAGGTTGTCATCAAAAGAAATCAAGAAGAAAGCATTGTTTGGTGCATATGAGGCTGTATGGGACGACATCGACTCAGACGATGAGGAACCAGAAAATCAAGTTGCTTACATGGCCATGGAGGACGATCCAGTCTCTCCAAAGGACGCCTCTGAGACTGTGCAAGAGGTAATTCATGAATCCATGCTAAGTTCACTTGAAAAGTGCTCTAAGCCCAAGCTCATCAAATTAATCACTCAGATCATGCAAGAAAGCTATGCCTTGAAACAAAGTTTTGATGAACTTGAATCGGAGAATATTGTTGTAGAATGTGAAAATTGTAACACCATGTCTTTTCAACTAGAGTCCTCTCAGGAAGAGGTAAAGTCCCTTAAGAGTCAGGTAGTGTGTCTGAAGCTTGAAAATGCAAATCTTAGGGATGAGGTGAAAGTCCTAGGAAAGAGTCCCATGACTGAAACTGTGAATCCTATAGTCTTTGTTCCAACTAGGAAAGGACTAGGGTATGCATCAAGATCAATGAACTCTCTTCCTAGTGATTTCGAAGCTAGCAAGACCATTGAGCTAGAACTTGAGAGGGAAAAGACAAAGAACCTAGAGGAACACATAAGAGTCCTTGAGAGTGGTGAGAAAGGAAAGAAGGACTACTACACAAATTCCACTAGCCATAAAATCTACAAAAAGATTGCAAAGGGAGAAGGATCTAAGGTAGTTGATCCTGAGAAAATGAAAGAGAATAGAATTCAACGTCCTAACAAGAAGTACTACCTTGGAAACTATTATAGGACGTGCTGGCATTGTGGCAAAGGTGGTCACTACCAGTATGAGTGTCTTAAACTGAAACAAGATCTTGAGAATGGAAGAAAGGCTAGAAGCGATAGTAAGAACGCTAAGCCTAAATCTGCTGATAGGACGCATGCTAGTGTGCCAAATGCTAAAAATCGATCTCATAAGACGCATGCTAGAAGGACAAATGATGTAAATGTTTATGATTACTTGCCCATGGAAGAGTTGTACCCATGTAACGCACCAGGTAAGGGCCACCTTGCCTGGGTCGCAAAGAACTAACTCTTCTTTTCAGGTGGAAGTGAGAGGAAGCTCGTGGATCATTGATAGTGGCGCCTCAAATCACATGACTGGAAGCCAGATCCATCTCACTTCTATCCAATCTAATTCCACGGGAGGAACTGTCTCGTTTGGCAACAATGCGAGGCATGTATCAAAGGGAAGCAAACAAGATCATCCTTCAAATCCAAAAATGAAGTGAGCACAAAGAAGCCCTTGGAACTTCTTCACATGGATTTGTGTGGACCCATGCAGACCCAAAGCTACAGTGGAAAGAGGTACATGTACATTATCGTAGATGATTTTTCAAGATTCACTTGGGTTCTTTTCTTGGTGTCAAAAGCAGAAGCCTTCAGATGTTTAAGATCTTCATCAAGCAAGTAGAAGTTGCTCTTGGGACTAACTTGAAAGCCCTAAGGTCAGATCATGGAACGGAGTTCAAAAATTTAGAGTTCCTTGACTTCTATGACCAACAAGGAGTCTCCCACAACTTCTCTTGTCCTCGAACTCCGTAGCTAAATGGCGTCGTTGAAAGAAAGAATAGGACGCTTGAAGATATGGCAATGACGATGCTCCTGGCCAGCGGCGTCCCCAAACACTTTTGGGCAGAAGCCGTGGCCACAGCTACCTACATCATCAATCGAGCCATGATTCGTCCCTTGTTAAAAAAGACGTCCTATGAGCTGCTCAATGGACGAAAGCCAAACATTTCTCATCTCAAATTCATTGGATGTAAATGTTTCATTCACAACAACGGCAAAGACAACATCGGCAAATTTGATGCTAGGAGTGATGAAGGAATATTCCTTGGATACTTCCTCACATAGCAAAGCCTATAGAGTCTTCAACAAACGGACTCTTAAGCTTGAGGAAAGTATCCATGTGGTGTTCAAAGAAAACGCTTCTCACAAGAAAGAACCAAGTAAGAAAGAACGTCGTTCCTCTCCAAAGGACGATGATGAAGATGATGAAGAAGAACCCAGAGGCTCCTCCGACAAATACTACGTTCCTAGGAACGCCCCTGAAACTCGCGATGAGGTTTCAATGGGAGTCCCTAACGAACAACAAGAGCCTTCTTAAACTTGGTCGCTAAACCAAGTGGATGCTGCCGAATCAAGTCAACAAGGAGAAGAAAGGCGCAGTGTGGACGCTCATTTTGAGGAGGAACACACTGAGCCTGTCAATGAAGAAGATGGTTTTGACTCCGATGACTCTGATTGGACGGACCCTAGGTGTACTCCTACAAGGGACGCTATTTATAGGGGATCCAAGCTTTCCAGACTTCACTCAACAGATCAAATCATCTCAGACATGTCAAAAGGAGTCCAAACCAGATCAGTTGTGAATAAGTCCCATAGCGCCAACATAACGTTCTGTGCTTTCAACGCCTTTGTGTCCTTAATTGAACCTAAGAACATAAAAGAGGCGCTTCAGGACGCTGATTGGATTCAAGCCATACAAGGTTTGGACCCTCGTCCCTCGTCCGAAAAACAAAAACATAATAACGACAAGGTGGGTCTACAGGAATAAGCTTGATGAGAGTGGTAGAGTCTCAAGAAACAAAGCAAGGCTTGTGGCTCAAGGCTATAGGCAAGAGGAAGGGATCAAATACGATGAGACCTTCGCTCATGTCGCTAGAATTGAAGTCATTCGCCTCCTCATTGCCTACGCCCGTTCACAAAGGGTTCAAGCTATTTCAAATGGACGTCAAGACTGCCTTCCTAAATGGCAAGCTAAAGGAAGAGGTGTACGTTGCTCAACCCCAGGATTTGAGGACGCTGATCATCCAAATCATGTGTACTTCTTGGACAAAGCACTCTATAGACTCAAGCAAGCCCCTCGTGCTTGGTACGATAGGTTGTGTCCTTTCTTTTGTCCAACGGGTACACTCGAGGTAACATTTACAAAACCCTGTTCTTAAAGAAAGTCCTTAAAGATGTTTTGATTGTCCAAGTCTATGTCGATGACATAGTATTTGGAAGCACTAACATGAAACTTGTAGAGAAATTCAAGAACTTGATGAGTAGTGAGTTTGAGATGTCCCTCATAGGAGAACTCAACTTCTTCTTGGGACTCCAAATCACACAACTCAAAGATGGGACGCGCATTCACCAACAGAAATACATCCGTGAAATGCTTGAGAAGTATGGAATGAACTCATCCAAATCAACTGCCACTCCCATCTCCCCCAACACTCGTCTTTATGATGATGAAGAAGGCAAGAGTGTCGATCAAAAGCTCTACAGAGGAATGATAGGGTCTTTGCTATATCTAATGGCAAGCCGTTCCGACATCATGTTCGTTGTGTGCTTGTGTGCTCGCTTCCAAGCAAATCCAAAAGAGTCCCACATGCAAGAGGTCAAAAGAATCTTCAGATACCTTAAGGGACGGGATGACCTATGCCTATGGTATCCTAGAAAGACGTCCCTAAACTTGGTGGCGTACTCTAATGCAGACTACGCTGGTCATGTGGTGGATAGGAAGAGCACATCCGTAATGGCACAGTTCCTTGGTTCTTGCCTTGTTTCATGGGGATCCAAAAAGCAAAACTCCGTGGCACTCTCAACCGCGGAAGTTGAGTACGTTGTTGTTGCTTCGTGTTGTTCCCAAGTTCTTTGGATCAAGTACCAACTTGAAGATTATGGTACGTTCCTCAAAACAGTTCCTATCTTGTGTGATAACACCAGTGCTATAAGTATTGCCAAAAATCCTGTTCATCATTCTAGAACCAAGCATATTGAAATAAGACATCACTTTCTTCGTGATAATGTTGAACTTGGATTGATAAGAGTGGATCATGTTAGGACTGAGGACCAAGTGGCCGATATTTTCACAAAAGCACTTGATAGACGTCCCTACGAGCACCTCAGGTTGCTTTTAGGAATGATAACTTTTAAATAATCAAGTCCCGCTCTATTATTCCCTCTATGATTGACTATGTTTGTTGAGAACTTGTGTTTAAAGTGTGTCGTGCATTTAAAGTCGTCTTGAAGGGACCCTAGTCTAAGACATGTGTTTTGCTTGTGTTTTGAACGCTATTCATTTCGCTTTTCATCTCAAGAGTATCCCTGATCACCCTACCCTCATTACAAGCCGAAATGATGGGAACTCTAAGCTTACCCAAGCCGAGAACCTTGCAAACGCGTCCTATGAGCGTTCTTTGTTTTATCTTTACGGAACGTACTTGCTTGATTTTCAAAATTGGTGCTAAGTGATGAAAGGGACACTTGTTAAGAGCTGAAGGATGTCAGGGCAGAGTTCTAAGAGCCAGAGGTTGTGATCAGTTTTTGTGACGTAGTGGTTCAGTTCTTAATGTTCAGGTGTTGTGTGTTGAAAGGACGCCAAGACAAAGTCCTTTGCAGTTGTGAAATTTGAGAATAGGAAGGTGAACCGTCTTGGAGAAGCTTAGCACAAATCTCGGGATCCGTGTAACGGGTGCAACATAGCTGGTTTCTTAGCGAAGAAGAATGCCACGTGTGGGAACGCGGGTGGAGGAAGCCAACTGAAAAGTCCCCATTACCTTTGATTGTTTTCCTTCGTCTTCTTCCTATAAAAACACCCCTGTGCATTCTGAAAAACATTCTTTGCCTCCCTGTTGCTTACACAAATCCGGAAATCTCTCAAAGATTTTGCCAAATCTCTCAATCACAGATCTCGAAATCCCCCTTCTCTCAACCCTAATCCTTTCCTATATAAACCCAATCCTCACAACCATGGCCAACACAAGATCCACTAGGAACCCACAGCCCTCTTTGCCATCCTCCTCGGCGGCGAGAAACCCTAGTTCATCGAGATCCACTCCTCCGGTGAAAGGCCGGTCGCTCATGGATTCTCGTGGACGACATGATGGGCGATAAGAACCTCCTCGCTACCAGCACTCCTCTCAGTCTTCCCAGCGCCGCCCTTCCACCACCCCGCCAAAGCCACAAAGATCCCAACCTTCTCCTCAAAAACCTCAATCTTCCCGATCTCAATCCAAAACCTCACAAACTCCTCGCTTCCAATTTCTGGAAAAGCCCTTTGTCCTTGAGAAAGAGCAAGGGAGTCCTACTAAGTCCCAATTCAGGGGACTCCCAGCTCATCCTAAATGCCGTCCTCCTCTCAACCCACTCATTGAGGACTGGCTTGAAAAAGAGCCACGGAAGAGCAAATGGCCTACTTCCGTCACGACCATCTTTCTGAAATCCAATGCCTACTCCATTACTTCATGGTTACCTACGTCCGTCCCCACTCGAGGAAACCAACCACACTAACCCTCCCTTCATGGGGCCGGGTATCATTTCTGATTCCTTTGGTGGGACGGTGGACGAGCTAGCCAAACTTTTACCCGACATCATGGAGTTCCTCGTGGCTCCTGTTGGCTCCGTCCCCTCTCAAAAGAGAAAGAGGCAACCCTCCCCTCCCCCCTCCAAACAGCTCACAATAAAGGCCCACTCCTCTTCTCAACCTAAACCCAACCCATCTTCCCCTCCCCCCGCCCCCAAAAGAAGATTGAAGACGTCTGCTCAACTAGAGGGCATCACGAAAGAGCAAATGGCCGCCATTCGCCTCTCGGAAATTCAATTAGAAAAAGAGGAAAAGGCAAGGCAGGCCAAAGCTGAAGAGGACGTCATTGCTCAGGCGATCCAGAAAAGTTTGTAGGACGTCCCTCTACTTCCTCCTCCTATACCAAGGGTAGAGGACGCTCCTGTGGCCGTTGCGGACCCGCTAGAGGCGGAGATAGAGGCAGACCTGGCAAAGCCAATGCCAAAGGTCCAAAAGGAAGTCCCTCCCACACAGGTCCAGTCCAAAGACGTTGTGTCCACAGTAATACAAGTGGAGGACTCCCCTGTGAAAAACGCGTCTCCTCCCCCTCCAGCTCTGACTGCCGCCACTCCCCTTACAGTGGTGAAGCTTGGCCCGTATACTGCTCCTCCAAAAGCAAAGATAAGAACTCCCTTTCCCTCTCCTCCAAAAGACAAGACTCCTCCTCCTCCTCAGGCCAAGGTGATTAAGGAATCTGTGTAAGTCCAGGGGACGACTTCTGCTGAAGTCCCCACAGAGTCCTTGGCCAGGACTCCAGTGGTCGCCCCTCCTTAACCTCAGGCGTCCCAGGACGAAGAAATGGCTGAGTCTCTTGACCAAGGGGACGAGGCCTCAAACAATGACGACGCCCCTCACCAAGATGAGGAGAATGAAGAAGAGGAGGGAGACGCCGAAGAGGTAGAGGACGCCGGTGATGATGTCATTGTTGGCAATGGCGATAAGTAGAAGCGCCTCAAGAAGATTCTGCCGCCGCTCTTGTACACCGCTCAGTTTCTTGAAGAGAACGGCCGCACAGAATTTTTAGAGCTGCTTGAGTTCCAAGTTTGGACGCACCTGGTCGAAGAGGCTGCCGTTGTAGACCCTAATGAGGTTCTCCGCTTCTATTCCAAATTTGAATTATCAACAGTTAAAGGGAAGCCTCAAGGGACGTTTGAACTGGATGGGGACGAGTACTCTATTGCAGAGGGTACCGTTCGCAATATGTTGGGTCTACGCCTCTTGCCTCAGGACGCTCTACACGACTTCCCTTGCAAGAACTTTGGCTACTTCTCCCAAGAAGAAATCTTCAACAACATATTCAATGGGAGGCAGCCAATTGCTAGGGATAGATTCGCCCATTGCCTTTCCAAGACAGGCGTCCTTGCGCACCACTTCATTGTGCGCATGGTCGTCCCCCGCCAAGAGAAGAAGTCCATTGTCCAAATCACCGACAATATCATTTTGGACGCCTTCTTGAACCGCAAGCCGATCAATTTGGCGCGGGTTGTCTTGGAGCACATGGGAAAGTGCACTGGAGGACGCCACTCGCTCTCCTTCCCTGGCCTCGTCAAAAAGATCCTTGAGCAGCAACATCTTTATGCCCCTCGAGAAGAGAAGTCCTTTGGCATTCATTGGGACATAAGGCAAATCACCCTTCCCCCAGTTGGAAAACTTAGGTGTGATGAGCCGCTACCCTCAATGAAGAGACAGTTGGCCAAGGAAAAGAAAGAGGCTGAAAGAATAGCCAAGGCTGTTGTTGCTGCTGCTAAAGATGGGGAAGGCGAGCTTGAAGAAAATTTGCAAGTGGTAGGGACGCCAGTAGAGGATGCTGAGGATGAAGATGATGAAGTTGATGGCATGAGCGTTCCTCATGAGGTTGAGAAGTGTTCCCAGAAGTACCTGCTTGGGATGATGTTCGAGAACCAATGCATAATGATAGATCTCATCCAACAGGTTCATGAAACTCTCCATCAACACACTGAGCTTCTAGAACACAACAATGAGCTCTTAGCGCAGAACGACCATCTTCAGGAGCAGAATCTCAAGGCCCTTGGCAAGCGTCCCCGCAAATGATCGCTCCTTCCCTCTCCTAACCTTGAAAATTTTTATCTCCTTGTGTTTTGTTAAGACTTTGGGATGCTGTCCCCTTTGAACATCTTTTATTGTATGGAATGTCTGTAATAACACTCTTGACATCTTTTGCTCTATGTTTATGAATGGCGTTCCTCATGTTTGTTTTACATTACGTCTAAGCGTTCTTTCTTTCGTTATGACTTTGTGTGTGCATGCTTTTTCAACTTGTTCTCCTTTTCGATGATGCCAAAAGGGGGAAGTATAGTTTTGCAGAGATGCGATTGTTTTTAAGCTGTCATAGAAAGCATGTGTTTAGGGGGAAGTTCGGCCAAGTCGAAAGGACGCTAGTAAGAATAAAATAGGACGCACTTAAAAGAATGTGTTGCATGCCAACCTAAGCTGAAAAGAAAATCAAAGTGTAGTCTCTCATGCTAAAAGCTTTACTTCTGTGCGCATTGTTTAAAGGAGTTTGTCATCATAAAAAAGGAGAAAATTGTTGGGACGATATTAAGGACGTCAATCATTAATATCTAAACCAATAATGATCGTCCCTAGTTTTGATAATGACAAACTCAAAGGTATTTGATAAGTTGTCCAAGTGTTGATCTCAGGTAAGTCCAGTGGACGCACATGAGCGAAAAGGACAACAAGTGAATGGAAGTCCCTAAGCTGTAGGGACGCACTTCATCTAAACTTCCAGTGTTGAACAAAAAGAATGAAGTCCCTGCGCAAATAAGACGGCGTACTCATCAAGAAGGGACGCGCGCCAAAATAAGGACGAAGTTCAAATTCAAACCAAGGTCACCCCAACATGATTACATCACATTCAGCCGTAGTCCTCAGAAGGAAGCTTCCCTTGTCTGGGCATGTGTGAACAATTCCAAAGATGTCGCTTTCCCAGCAATTGTCCCCTGACCACGCGGAGGCTTCTCAAGCGTCAGCAGAGTTGACTTTCTCAAGATGCAAATCGCACCGTTAAATGAAGACGACAGATCCTGCCCAAGCTTCAGAGGATGCTAGAGGACAAGAACTCATACCGCTATAAATACCCTCTAAGGGGTATGCATAGCGGTGTGGACTTTGAAGACTTTCTCTCAAGCTCTCCCGACGCATTCAAGTTCAAGAACGAAGATCAAGAAGATCAAGTGAGCTTGAAGCAAGAGAAAGAAAGTCCAACCACATCAAATCCAAAACAAACCAAAAAATAGTTAGAGTTGTAGTTTGTCTCTCAAAACAAACCGTGAGAGACGTGTGTGATAGCTTCCTTATAAGCTAAGAGAGTTAGGTCACTTTGTTAGGTAGAAAGGAGTGTTACTAGTGAGGCTAAGGACGCACGCTTAGCTCAGGGGATTGTAACAGCTCACCTAAGTTGTAAGGACTCTCTCTCAATAAGATAAGGACAGATATTGAAAGTCCTCTAGCGGAGCCCATAAGACTAGTTGGTCTTAGTGGGGTTCCTCTATAAATACTCGTGTCCACTATCGTATTACGTTTCCTGTTAAGTCTATTTTCCGCTGCACCTAAGGACAGCCTTAACCCATTAAGGACGCCCATTCTAACAGACTTACGATCCAACTATGATCACTTAAGGGCCGTTAACAACTTTTGTGAAAAAATGATATTATCGTCCTTAACATGGAAGATAATGCTTAAAGTCGCGTTCGTTCTAGATGTCCTACCAAAAATGACGATCATTATCGAATTGGTATATTTTATGAGGTATAGCACTATTTCTCTATTTGAACTATTTGATTAATTATTTATTGCTCGAATTAATATGATGCTAAATTTGTAGGTTATTGACCGAATTGGTCAAAAGATGGAGGATTGTTTCAGCTAGTCAAACACTGAATCGCTCACGTGTATAGCATGCCTTGATCATAAGAATTCATTCTCCAATTTCAATGAGTCAAAACTACTTGGGCTTGCAGTGTATTCAAATGACTTTTCAATGTCTGATCAATTAGAGCTTTAAGACCAACTAAAGATGTGGATTTTTGAAATGAGAGGAAATGAAAAGTATTCTACACTGCAAAGTATTGGATATCTTGCTCAGAGGATGGTTGAGGCAAAAATCCATAACGTTTTTCACTTGATATATCATCTTATCGAGTTGGCTTTAGTGTTACAAGTTGCGACTGCTATTGTGAAAGAGCATTTTCCGCGATGAATATTATCAAGACAGATTTACGTAACAAGATGGGAGATGACTTTCTCACTGGTTGTTTGGTGTGCTATATCGAAAATGATATTTTCAAGAAGTTATTATTAAACATTTTCTGAACATGAAAACCCGCCGATTAGATTTGCCTTCTATACATCATAATACTCCCTCCGTCCCATTGAGTTTGTCTCATAGGACAAATTTTGCGGTTATTAAGAAGGTGATAAAGTAGGTATTGGGATATGGGAAAGTGGGTAAAAGTTGAAATTGAATGGGGTAGTTTTGTAATTTTATATATGTAAAAAGTTGAAAAGTGATAAAGTAGAAGGAAAAGTTGGATTAAAAGTGTAAAAAGTGAGTTTGAATGAGGGTAATATAGTAAGAAATTGTTGATATAAAAGGAAAGAGGATAAACTTAAGGGGACGCCTAAAATAAAAACGAGACAAACTCAATGGGACGGAGGGAGTAGATATTATGACAAACTATTATTATATGATTGTATTGAAATTTTTTTATTTAAATATTTATTTAATTTTAATATAATTTTACTTTTTTATAGTTAGGTATATATTTTATTATAGTATAATATTATTTTTTTCTACCCCTCTTGGAGAAATCTGTGGCCCCCCCGGTGCCTATGTAGAATGTACGTAGACTTTAATTTCCAGCCAAAACCAACTATACTACTTTCATATTTGAAATAGGAAGAATGACTTAAAATAATCTCAAGTATCAACTTTCAACCCAAAATAATCTCAAGTTTGAAAATCATCACAAATAATACGAACTATTACAGTATTAACTAAAAACGATTTGGAAGTCTTTTTCGACGAGTTTTTCGATATAATAGATGGTACCACGATCACAAATAATTTAATCAAGTGTAAAATGTTAAGTTGTTATGTCAAGTTTTCGATCCCCGAATCATCGATTCCATCGAAAAACTCGTCAGAAAAGGCTTTCAAATCATTTTGGGCTAATATTATAATAGTTCATATTATTGGTATTGATTTTCAAACTTGGTATTATATTTTGTTGAAATTTGATAATTGAGATTGTTTTGAGTCATTTTTCCTTTTGAAATATTTGTGCCCGGCCTGGTACAGTGGTGACCCACCGCACGTGGGCTGTTCGTGCTGTCGCTTGGTTTAAAAGTTCCTTCTCCATTTGCATTGATTCACCCATTTGGATATACGTGCGCTCCTCTATAATGTGATGTGATCGAGAACACTACACATTTGTTTGTGTTACGTGTGACGTAGAGTTGCTCTTTCTATACAAGTCCTTCTAGACAATACATATCAATAGAGCCCAGCATGCAGGACGAGCTTGTATTTAGACCTATGTCCGGTTTGAAGAGCCGGTTTTGATGATTCAAAATTTTATTGGTTCTAGATATTGCAGATTGTCTAACCAATATATTATCTCTCAATTTATTTAATTATTGGGAAATTTCATTTAGCATCCTTGTGGTTTTGATTATTGGGAAATTTCTTATACATTTTCCTTTTCATAGCCAAAACTCTATTTCAACCCATTTTCAAATTTTCATTTCAATTTTAAATAAAAACGGATTTGCTATGAAAATATTTGAATATTTAAAGTTTAAATAAAAATATTTTCCATCAAAAAATTAACTTGTGAACTTTAAATATTTAAAACTAATGAGTTATATGATTTGTAATTTATTAATATCACATACAAACATTATCAAAAATATATTGAGAATGGTCCAAAAATATATTGAGTTTGGGGATTTTTGAATTTGCTTAGTAGTATTTTTTATGATTTATTAAATTGAGAATGGTCCAAATAAATCCCCAAAAATTAAGGTTGTTGAAAATTTTCATCCAATTGTATATTATAGAGTCTAGAAATTGCATATTTTGCAAGTACAAGTAAATTCGTTTTTATTTAAATTTTAAATGGAAAATATTTTTCTGGATGAAAAATGGGTTTAAATAGAGTTTTGGCTATGAAAAAGAAAATGTATAAACCATAGGGGTATCAAGGAATAACTTTTTTCCTTGGGCACTAAAAGGAAATGTCAAAACCACAAGGGTACCAAAAGGAATTTCCCTTAATTATTTTTTTAAAAAACATTTTAAGGTGTTTTGTTTAACCTTTTTTTGTTGATTAATATTTTTTTTGGTTGAAATACATTTATTTTTTGTTGATTAATATTGATATTGATAAAATTTAGTAACGATATCAAGTTAGGATAGATTAATATTACTTCAATCATTAACTAGATTTTTATTTGGTTATTTTTAGTTTAGAAGAATTTTTCGAAACCAGTCAAAACTTGATCCAAACTGAACCCAAATCTATTTGCATTGGATTTTCTTTCATAAACGACACTATCCATAAAAGTTGAACCCAAGAGTGTACCCTAACCATTTCACTAGATGTATCCATTTGCATTTTGGTTGTTGTAGTCCACTGGAAATTTTGGGTGAAAACATTTACTAGTTTTTTCTATTAATAATGAACGTGCCTTTATTATAAGTTGTCACATCTAATTAAGATACAACGTATGTGAGTGTGATTAAGCTCAAAGTGGTAACCTAGTTCAAGTTGCTTCAATAAAACTAGCTAGCTAGGGTCTGGGTAGGTTTAAAGTAAAAGACTAAAATCCCCCTCTTTTGAGTCAGGGAGTGGAGTGAAAGTTACCACTAACGTACACTAGTAAATTACTTCTAGCTGGCCAAACAGTGAACGAACTGTTTGTTAGAGCATACAGTTATATTGCAACAGGGTTATATTACTCACAAGATTAGTAAAACTGTAACGTGATGAATTGATGACAACTAAAGTCTAAAGGCCTTTCACCTTTCATATATGGCTTATTGAAACCTTAAGGATTATGTAGCTTGGAGCAAGCTAGAGCGTCATTGTTTGGACAAGAAACATATATCAACATATAATACACGTACATACACCCAAGAACAACTTGAAGATAATATATATATCCTCTGCTAGGTCAGGTTCGATCTTATTAATGTACGTTCATCATGGTGTCTTTGAAGTATATATATGGACTTTACTCTGAGAGTTACAACTCCAAAGTCGGTCGTGAGCTTTATTCATTCGGGTTCTGACTAAAAAACTAAAATATGTTATGGGTTAATTCGTAAATTACGTGTATGGAGCCAGTAAAAGACTCCCGAGATTAGATACGTCATTAATTCGGGTACTCAAAAAAATATTTAAAAAAAAAAGTAAACAAAACTAATCAATAAAGGTATAACTATTAATCAATAAATAACATTTAACAATAAATAACCACAAATATGTACGTACAAAGTAAATAACAGATAGTTCATCAATTCTCTCATCCAAAATCCTAGGCTTCATCTTAAATAAATATTTATGGCTATAAGGAGATGTCATCCTAAACAAATATATTACTCATAAAAATTTACTCCTGCTATTTATAAAATCTAGAGAAAAATCTCACAATAATCCTCTTTTCAGTTATGAATTTCAAAAATATACCCCTATCTAATACTATTTCCAAATCTATATCTTTTTATTTGGAATACCAAAACACCCCTATTAAAGAAGCAATAATAAATATCCATCAATTTAACAACTCTCATCCAAAATACGTATTACAGAGAAGCCTTTCAACGCATTCCGGTGACTACCAAAGCACCACCCAATCATCACCAACGCACCACCAACGACAACGACGCCAATCACAAGATATGTATTCTACACAAGATTGACTCTACATAAATTAATGTAATACTTAAATAAACTAGGCTAAATCTACATAAATCTTAACTACATACATTTAATGTAACAATTTAACATACATAAATTATTCTACATAAAATTTACTGTAAGAAGATCCTAACAAATAATATGCAACATAATCTTAACAACTTTAATTTACGTACATAAAATCTAATCTACATAAAATTAATGTAACACATACACAAAATTACTCTACATAAATTAATGTAATACTTAAATAAACTAGACTAAATCTACATAAATCTTATCTATATACATTTAATGTAATAATTTAACATACTTAAATTATTCTACATAAAATTTAGTGTAACAAGATCCTAACAAATATTATGCAACAAAATCTTAACAACTTTAATTTACATAAAATTTAATCTACATAAAATTAATGTAACACATACACAATATTACTCTACATAAATTAATATAATACTTAAATAAACTAGACTAAATCTACATAAATTCTATCTACATACATTTAATGTAACAATTTAACATACATACATTATTCTACATAAAATTTAGTGTAACAAGATCCTAACAAATATATGCAACATAATCTTAACAACTTTAATTTACATAAAATCTAATCTACATAAAATGTAACAAATCCTAAAAAAATTAATTTTTTTGGTCAGATCCTAAAAAAATTAATGTAACATACCCAAGTTGCGAATTGTGAATTGCAGATCTACGCAAGTTTAAGAGTTGTGACCTAGGAGGTGGAGGGGTGGCCGACGCAGGGTGGCGGTGGTGCGGCCGATGGGAGGAAGGCGGCCAGCAAGAGGATGGTGGCTGGCGTAGATGCATACATCTAGGATAGGCTATGACGGCGGTAGGGATGCGACGGTAGGGTGGCGGCCGGAATGAGGGCTACGTAAAACTATAGAAGCGAGGTTTCTAAATCTACGTAAATTGGTTTTAGAGGACAATTTTGTCCAATTTTATGCAATAGGTTATTATTGTCCAAATTATTGTCTAGGGGTATATTATTGGAATTGATTAATGAAAATAGGTTATTGGTGTCTTTAACCCTAAAATTTGTTATATATATTAAAAACCACTAAAAAACTAAAGCCTTCTCATTGCGTCACGTAGGATTTCGCCACATGGCGCTCCTATATTAGACCACCTCGGATTTGTACACTTGTCATTTTCTTAAGAAGCCACATTATTAATATTTATCTTTCTAATTAAGTCACCTCATGTACACTTTATCCACCTAATATACAAGTCACATCTATATTTTTTAAAAATAAAACCTCATATTTACAAATGCATGATTACAGATTAGATATAATTTACATTAGGTTAACCCAATCTATATTGTCTATAGTATAAAGCGGAGACAAAGTCATCACAGAAAAAATTGCACCACGTGTCATATCTTTGTTAAAATAATGAACTAGGCACTTATGTATATAAAAAAACACTAATCATAATAGAAAGATAAATATATATGATTTGATAATTTTAAAGAACATATAGGAAGATATAACAATAAGGAAGAGTTATCATCTATAGGAAGATCTATCTAATATATACATATATCATATATGTATGTTATTATTTAATAAAAACATGATCTTTATCGTAAAAAAAAAAGAAATATAGATATAGTCTAATTATTTGTTTTTTAAAATTCGTACTTTTTCAAAATTATAAAAAAAACGAAAACTCATAATTGTATTCTCCGATTTTATCTTAATCTTTATTAAATAATAATATTTACTAAATCATATCTATATTAAATTAGGTTTATAATCACATTACCTGTACATGGTACGGGGGTTAAACTAGTTGAAAACTAATATTTATGAGCACGAAGAGAAGATGGAGAGTGGAGACGGAGACATTTCAATGTTGGCGTTAGCTGCTGCACATGATTTTTTTGGTCACGGCATGCTAAACCAACTCATCGACATCAGCGTCCTCGAAATCGACACAGCCAACGGCCTCCGGTTTACGGAGCGATTTGAGGCTCGTCATTCATGGAAAGGGATAGATTATAGAATGTTATGATTAAAGGTGTGAGCAACATAGTTTTAGGGTTGTTTCATGATTAAAGCTCGCCACTGATGCCATTGATGGAAAGGTAGAAGGTATGTAACGATTTCTTTTTTTCTTTTGTAGCTTTAGGTTTGTTTGAAAAATCTTTTAGTCTAATTATTTGTTTTAATCGTATCTCCATATATGTATTTGTTAGATAAGAAAAAATTTCTCAAAATTTTATCTTCTTTTATAGTTAGCTAATCGTATCTTCCTATCCAACCCCCGTTTGACAACATTTTTTGTTAGCTAATCGTATCTTCCTATGCATTTTTTGCAAATTATAATTTTCCATTATAAATTTGGGTTTGTTTTAACCGTATGTACATATCTAATCTAATCAAATCCTACCAAGTTTATCCCCTTTTGATCCTATCCTTCTTTTGCAAATTATAATTTCCCATTATAAATTTGGGTGTGTTTTAATCGTATCTACATATCTAATCTAATCAAATGCTACCAAGTTTTTCCCCTTTTGAAGTTAACCTATCCATTTTTTGCAAATTATAATTTCCCATTATAAATTTAGATAGGATCAAGTCCATTTTTTCACCAAATCTTTAAATTCCAATTATGGTTACGATTTATATTTAATTTTCAAAATTAATGTAGTATTTTTGACAACTATAATTATAATTTCCATCAATGATTTATTAAACCAATTTCAATTGTATATCTCGACCAAATTGATTAGTTCATATATAAATATGAAATATCTCAATCGAAACTACTATATCTCAAAATTTTTGAAATGGGATATGTGAAATGTTTTTATAACGATAGCTTAAAATGTTATGTAGAATTGAAAAGATTTTCATTGATATTAATTAGCCCAAAAGATTGATGTAATTCCTACATAAAATAACGAAAAATTGATTTTGCTTTGAATTTTTGTCTACAAATAAACTTTTTCCTAATTAAAGGGATTGATTAAAATTATTTTATCCGGATGGATTAGGTGAACTTTTTTTTCGTGAAACAATAATAGAGAAATATGTAGCCTATTTGGGGAGATTTGTGGAGCGGATAGGCGGGAATAAAAATAAAGGAGGTATCTAGTCGGTTTTCCGAAAATACCCTTGGTCAAAAAAAAAATTACACGAGTGCCACCGCGTCCCACTTGAAATCCTGTCATCGGAAATCCTGTCATCTGAAAATCCTGTCACCGGAAGATGAAAACAACTTGTCACCATGCATAAAAACTTGTCATCGCTTGGAAAAACTTGTCATTGCGTAAAAAACTTGTCATCCCTTACGAAAAACTTGTCATTGTGTAGAAAAACTTGTCATCGCGTAGAAAACTTGTTATCGCTTATAAAAAAACTTGTCATAGCATACAAAAAACATGTCATTGCGTACAAAAACGTGTCGTCGCATACAAAAACTTGTCGTCGCGTATAAAAACTTGTCATCACTCAACCTATCGTTAAGTACAAAAAACTTATCATCACGTACAAAATTTGTCATTATCCTAACTTGTCATCACGTATGCAACTTGTCATCAGAACTTATTAGTATGCCTATGTGGGATTTGAACCCACGTTATTGTGCGTTAAACACGTTGCTCTATCATTTGAGCTAATAGGCCATAATTAAAAGTAATATATAAACAAATTTAACAATGCAAAATAAATTCAACTTATCATCACCTAAACCCATAAACTCAACTTGTCATCACTAAAAAACGTAAAGCCAACTTGTCATCACAAAACCCGTAAACCCAACTTGTCATCACCAAAACCCATAAAAACAACTTGTCATCACCAAAACACGTAAAACCAACTTACTCGGTGACAAAAGCAAATGTATTAATCAAATTAACAAATCAACGCTACAATCTACTTTATTAATTAAGTTAACAAATCAACGCTACGTACTTAAGTCTAATTAACAAATCAATTGGAGGCAGTGGGATATATGATTGAAAAAATTCACAAGCAATTCAAGTCCTAAGACGAGTTTTGAAAATGACTGAATAATCTGTGAAATTAAACAGTTCCATTTAAACTCCATTCATGCCTCAGTCAACCTTGTTTTGAATCAAATAACTACTAACAATCAATTCAATTTGGTCCAAGCGAATCAAGAAGGTGACGTAACTTTGAAGTTTCTAGCACATCAAAAGGAAACTTGAAGGGGAGGAGGAAGCCAAATAGGAGAAAAGGATTAATCCACAATAGACACATCAGCATACCTTCAAAACCAGGCCTATTGAAACACCCACAATGAACAGGAAGAATGGCATCACAAAATCTGCTATGGTAATTCCAAACCATGGTGAGTGGTTCAAAGATGGGAATGCTCCTCCAACATCGTCAACTAAAATTATAAGTTGCATATAAGAATGATGGTTACTACTTACTACAATTAAAGAGAAGATGTAAAATTAAATCAATGAGCATTAACCTAGTGATAAGAGGATATAAGTGGCTATAGTGGCTAGCCAAAATAGTAGAATATAGCTACACAAAGCATATGCCTACGCCATCATGATCACATAATGTACAGAGGAAATAAACAACTAAATCACTAAGCTTGCACTAAACATCAAACAAGCATTGCTCGAAGATGATGTTTCTTCCTCCTCATCATGTGCATTAACATGATTAAGCTGTACATCAGCATTAGATATTGAACATTTAGCACAAGTACCATTAAGCCTACACTAAACATCAAACAATCCAATATACCAATTCATCCAAAATCAATCCAGAATTCTTATGTACACACACTACACAATCTTGCAAGAAGAGAAAAATTTTAAAAATCAGCTCAACAAGGTAAAGAGCGTTGCCTAAATCAATCAATTAATCAATGAAATCGATCGAACGCCAGACCACAAAATTAAATCCGAAAACTCAGTGCAACCTATCTTGTGGAACTATAACACAACAATTTGTATCAACCTTAATTACCTTTATAGAGTCAATTGCTAGCCAATGGAATCTATCAAGTTGAGGATTCTCGCCTTTTCCGCCACCAAACACAGCACAGATCACAAACACAATGAAGATGAGAGGGAAGTGAAACCTCTTCCTGCTCCACCGCCATCGTTGCAACCGAAACCCTAGATCGGAGAGGAGGCGAAGGTTTGGCCAGGATTAAGGCGGAGGAAGCTCCTGACAAGGCGAACCAATCGGAGTCCAGATCCGGCGTTTGGAGGCAATAGTGGCCGGATCTTGAATGAAGGAGGTGAAGGCGAGGGCTGGGAGGTCGGATCCGCGGCGAGCTTCGTCAGATTCCATCGTTTATCGACCGGATCTGCGTATCGCCATGGAGGGCTAGGGTTCCGAAGAGAGACGAGATTCACGAGAGAGAAAGAGAGCGTTGAGAAAGAGAGAGAAAGGAAAAGGAGGAAAATAAAAAATCTAAAAGAAATATGGCTTTTATACCGACTACTTAGTAACTTTTTTTTTAAAAGGGGTACAATTTCTTTCTAAATGTTGTAAAACCGCATCCATCACCCCCTTCCCCACAATAATATATATTTGGAAAACAACTTACAATGTTTTTTTATCAATTTGTTTCCTAATGTAAAAAGTTATTCAATTTGAGGTGAGAGGTGGGGTATTAATCTGATAAGAATATTTCGAGAAACCCAAAAAGATTTCATTAGGAAAAGAATAATTTGTTACCATGATGATTTGGAATTTTGACGTACAAATCTTTGATTTAAAATATTGCTAATTTGTTACCATTATTAATATCAAAGTATAAGGAAAGACAAATAAGAAGAGCTAATGGATTATGGGGTGAATAAGCTAACTCGCCAAAATCGTACCAAGTTTGTCTTGCCCTTTTTTATCCTATCCATTTTTTGGAAATTATAGTTACCCATTATAAATTTAGAATGGATCAAATCCATTTTTTCACCAATCAATAATTCAGTATGTAACCATAATTTCAAAAAATTATGTTTGGAATTATGGTTACGATCCTATCCTTTTTTATCCTATCCAGTCTTACGTTCACATGAAGTCATTTTTTTGGAAATGAATTTACACGTATAATAACATTATATATATCATCTCCAGCTAAACTGATTCTCACCTTCTCAACCCAAAAAATAAAACTGATAGTCACCTTCTCCTCTTGGTGTGCATATTCTCTCTTGGTCTTTAGATTAGTTATGATCAAGTTTATTTCTAATCAATGGTTCTTTACGTTTTGCTAAATAAATTTATGCTAGTTTTTTTTTTAATTTGTAATCCATTATGTACATTGATCTAACCATTTGTTAATTTTATACATGCAGATCAAGGAAGATGCAGTATATCAAAGATATAACTTCGACTAGAACCGCGTACAAATTACAATTTCGTATAATTAGTATGTGGAAGATCGAAAAGAAAGATGATCCAAGCAACTATGTTACGAATCATGAAATAGTTTTGTAATTTCATGTTTTATTATTTTTCGGTGAATACGAATAATGAAATAGTTTTGTAATTTCATATCCATACTCCAAATTTTCTTATAAAATAACGTTATTTGTCTTTTCAGGGTGATAAAATTCATGGAGTGATTAAGGAATCATTTACGCAAAACTTTTCATCCATTAAGGAAGGAAATGCTTATCAAGGAAGAAAAATAATAATTTCTTTATTTTTATTTTTGTGGGAAATTATTTAATTTCTAAATTTGTTATGGTTTTTTGACATTTTACTTAGCTCAATTTATAATTGTTTAAATTATGACTTTTTGGATTAAGATTTTGCATAATGATTTTTTGGATAATTTATATAACAAATCAAGCCTTTTTTTTTGTTGATCCACATTAAAGTTTTTCGTTATGAAAGTTAGTTAGGATTAAAACCATTTATAACCAAAATTTTAATTTCCAATTTTAATTATTATTTATTTTTACAGTTTAAATTAAGATTATTGTTTTTTTTTGAAAAGTTAGATACAAATCAAGCCGAAATATGATTGTAAATTGCAATTATAGTTTCCCATTGTAATTTATGATCATTATTTTTTCATAATTTAGTACTTATCAACCAAAAAAAGTATCAAATCTTAAATCCGATTTTATAACCTTTTTAACTTTTTTTTTTAACTTTTCACACGGATCAAACTACTATCCTACATCAAATTTAAAAAGGCAAGCACTTACGTATTAAAATAGCTTTGAATATGAACAATTTTACTAGCTTAATTACTTAATATATCACTACCTAGATACTAATTAATTTGAAACAAAATATTTGTTTCCTTGATTTGCTCAGTTTTATATCCTCCACTTTCATTTCTCAGTTTCATTATATGCTTATATGTTAAATTAGAAGTTATATAAATATAATATCCGAAAATTTTGGTAATAACTGTTATCAATTGTTTTTGGTTAAATGATAGACTACTATTTTTAACAATATAAAGCTTGATTGTAGGAGCATAAACTAAGCAAAATCATTTTTTTATAGCATTAGAACCTAAACATACGAAAGTTGCAACTAGATTACAAATTCTAATTGCCTCAGATTAAATCAAAATCTTAATTTATGTATGGAAAAGGTAATTTAAGGATAGTTAATTCCCTTAATTTTCATCTCAACTAAACGAGATTTCAAACCTTCTTTTTTTGGTCCAAGATTTCAAACCTTCTAATTTCACAAATAAATTTTCCAGAAAAAGATATGATATTGCATACTACTCCCTCTGTTATGAAATACTTGTCGTTTTAGGTTCATTAAGTTGTTAAAAAATACTTGTCATTTTAGATATTTTAATACCATTTTTCCAATATTATCCCCACTAATTAAAAACAATTACTTAAATCTATACTAGAAAATAAAATATCTTCCTAAGATTCAGGGTACATAAGTCAAATTGTTTAATTCTTAATTTTTAAGGTAAACTCTAAAACGACATGTATTTATTAACGGAGGGAGTATAAGTTACATAGATAACAATACTTTTTTTGGTTGACTATATAGATAAGTATCTCAATATCCATCAATTGAAAATATGTTATGTGTATCCGTATTATGAGACTCTAAATCTTTTGTTACCAAATTTATATATAGATGTTTTTACCAAAAAATGTTTTAGTTTATAGATAATGTTTATGATGATATGGTTGCTTTTCTAAATCGATTTTTCTATTGTATGCCCTAAGGGCACACAATAAGCCGCTAATAATAGAAATATTTGGTAAATTTAAATTTTTTTAGTTTTTCATCTTTTTTGTGACGGGTTCACTCTTTTCCTTTTAGGGTTTTAGTTTCTGTTTTTGGTATGCTCATTATGTGCCCTTAGGGCACACAATAGAAAAACCGTTTATAAATTTATTTTAAAAAATAAGGTTGTTAATCATGATAAATGATTTAAAATAATAATTTTATTCTCCTAAGTGGATAGGCTTTGATTATACTATTTCAAGTAATTATATATGGTTGATATGCATCCCAAAAGTTTCTATAAACAGTTCCGATATTTTAGGATTGATTTGAATCAAATCTCTATTTTGATATTCCAATAAAATAGTTTCTACCTATATACGAAATGATTATTAGAATAATATTTGATAATTTTTAAGGAATTGTGTTATATTACTACTTTCCTAGGGTTGAAAATATATAATTTGAATTCTGTTATGTTTTAGGGATTAAATTATATTTTTTTATTGGCAACCTCATAGAAATTGGTTGAACTAAAATAAAATAATTTTTTTTCTTTTGGTCATAAGATTAACAAGAGTTTGTTATGAGTGTATTTTATTTTGTTATAGGATGAGAATTTAGATTTTACAAATCAATCATATTTAAGATCAAAAGCTAATTCCGACAATTTTATGATATCTAGCTAGAATATCCTAACTTTGTCCACAATGTGATGATTTTATTCCACTACTTAATCTATATGTCTTTTGGGTTCATTTTCCATTTCATATTCATTATAATTAGACAATTCCTTACTTTTGAGATTCTTATTATTTTGATCAGATTTATTATATCTAACAACAATACTTTTTAAAGTAGGTGGTGATTGAATTTTGGGAACAAGTAACTTAAATAATAAGAGTTTAAACATATATATAGAACTTTATAAAAATCCCGTGCAAGGCAAGGGTACTACACTAGTTTGAACCTAATTTCGACCAAAATATAATAAGCTAATACCATTTTTATTCTCATGCTCTATTCTTCTCTTTGATTTTTTTAATAAGATAAGAATTAGGGTCGCCAAAGTATTACTTAAACTCGCTTAGAATATTCACGAGCGATGAGAATTGCCGTCTTAGGGCTTGAACATGAGGCGTTATGTGTATCCATGAGGTTGTTGAACTAATGCTCCAATTAAAGTACCTTTCTTGAATTTAATTATTTGTGTGTGTTTTTGATCCGTTGAACTCAATTCAAAAAAAAATAAAGATAGAATCATAAATAATATGATACTCCTTCCGTCCTATATTGTTTTTCCATAAAATATGGTTGACACATTAATTAATAAAATCTTGAATAATTAGGGTAATATATGAGAATAGATGAGAGTAATTTTATAAATTTATAGAAGTAAAAAAGTTAAAAAGTGATAAAATTGATGATAAAAGTGGATAACTGGGGATCATATATCATATTAGATAAGGGTAATTTTGTAATTTCATAGAAAAAAGTGAAAAAGTCAATAAAAATTAGGTAATGAAGATAATATATGATATTGAATACAAGTAAAAGTATAAAAACGTATAGATAAAATAAAAAAAATTGAAAAATGAACAAACTTTTTGAAACACAGAAAGACGAACAAACTTGATGGTGGGACGGAGTAGTATAAGAGAGACAGAAAGAGATCGAGCAAGAAGAGAAGGAAGAGGACAGAAGACATGGTCGGGACGTCGGTTGAGTATGGATGCATGAAATCTATCAATATGTAGAAGTGTTAATCGAAATCATAATGTTCATTTACTTTTTCCTCTTTAGTTGGCTTCTTTTTGTCAGTTGACAGGTACAACACAACAGTACTACAACTGTTACTGAAATATGTAATTGATTAAAGCAAGGCAAGGTTGACATCCAAAAGTATCCAATAAAGTTTAAACCCCATCGGATCTGCTGATATAAATTAAAGTGCCAAGACACTGATCGAGCTATAACCTAGCTCCATACAAATTTCATGCTCCCTATCTGAACTTAAGGTTACAAAACTAATACTCTTGGAAGTTAACAAGTCCTGCCATGTGTGAGATGAAGCATTTAGTGGTGACCAAGTTCAAAGAAGGCGTTTTGGTGAAAGACATCATAAAAGGCATGGAGGCACTTGTCTCTCAAGTCGATCATGTCTCCTCGTTCGAGTGGTACGTTTTGACCTATATAAATGTCAAGTTTATTCATGTACGTACGTGATGATACGTGTATAATTGATTATGTTGTAGGGGAGAGGATGTGAAGAGCGAAGAGATGCTGAGGCAGGGCTTTACACACGCCTTCCTGATGACATTCAAGAGCGAAGACGATTTCGTGGCGTTTCTCGGCCACCCGAAGCATCTCGAGTTCTCAGCCACCTTCTCGGAGGCCATTGACAAGGTCTTGCTTCTTGATTTTCCGGCGGTGCTCGTCAAGCCGCCCAACGACATTGGCTGTACTATTGCGCCGCCCTCACCACCTGCAGCTGATGAAGTCGACTCGAAGCCGGCTCAGGAGCCGACGTCTCAAGGCGAGGCAGTGGCGCCGCCTGCTGCACCTCCGTCCATATCCAACTTGTCGATCGAGTCGACTTTGGTTGATTGATAATTGTTACGTGTTGAGAAAGATAATTAATGTCGTAGCTAAGGTGACTTAATTTCTTATCTTGCATGTGGTGTGTACGTGAAATCTATGGTCTTAGTTTTCTAACTAGTTGGTGAGTTTCAAGTGTTTGCGTGGTGTGTGCTCAGAATGAAATGTCATTGTGGTGTATTTCAATACACATAAATTACATTTATATATCGGTCATCACCCATGCTTTTTTTTTTGGAAATTTCTTTTGGTGTCCTCGTGGTTCCCACAATTCCTTTTGATGTCCAAAAAAAAAAATTGATTTACTTTTGGTACCCTTATGTTATTGGATTTTACTCTTCCGTACCCAAATTTACCAATTTGGCTCAAAAACTTATCTCCGTTAACCATAAAAGATGGGGAAAAAAATGAAATTACAATTAAAATAACAAAGCCAAAATCAGTTTCAAATTTCACTTTCGTGCCTTCTAATCCCAAAATTACTTCCATGAGAAACTCTTATGGGGTGTAATTAAGAACATGGGAAACTCTTATCGGGTGTTTGAAGACCTCAGACGAGCTAGGGTTTTGACCGAGAGTGGCGCCGCAACGGAGGGAAGTTCAAAGGTCTTGATTCAGCCGATGACGTAGTCGCCGATGGTGAGGAGGTGTTGGCGGATGTGGCAGCAGTCGAGATCCTCGACGGCGCGAGCGGCGGTGATTATCCAGTCGGAGGCGACGCCGAGTTTGAAGGTGAGCCTGAACGGCGAATCCTAGGGCCGGAGTGTCTGCGAAGGGAGGAGGCGACGGCGGCGGCTAATTGGTCTTGGTGGGCGAAGTCGTCGCTGAAGTCGAAGGCATCGGGGTGGCGGAGGATGTCGAGGGAGAGGCGGCGCCAATGGGAGGATCGAGGCTGCGGAGGAGCGGACGACGAGCAGTGTTGGGGGAAAGAGAGGATTTGGCGGAGGTGTGGTGTCCGACATAGATCTATGGATGTTTGAGGCCACCACACACTACTGCACACTCATGATTCATGAATGCTCCTGATAAACAGATAGTGAAGATGAAGATCATCATCACCTTCAAACGTGTTATTTTATCATATGTTTTATAATATTTTTTTTGCCTTTTTACGCCCAAAAGCTAATAGAGTTAACGAAAATGGGGAAAAGGTTTAAATTTGGTCACGGACGGGATAATTCAAAAAGTACGAGGGTATCAAAAGGAGTTCAAAATTTTTTTAGGCACCAAAAAGAATTGGTAAAACCTTGAGGGCACCAAAAGGAATTTCCCTTTTTTTTTCACTTGATACACAAATTCCCTTTACGTGTGTTTGTACACAAGACAATATCTTTGCCCCATTCATTCATGTCCACAGGTTAGTTACTTCGCCCTTGTCTTTGGAACAATACCATCATTCCACAATATGGGTACTCTATTTTCATTAGAATTTAAAAATTTATATTAATAACAATTAACTCAAACAAACTGCTTTCAACTTCCTTACAGAGTGGTTAGATAACTACTACATTTATATTACCAAATAAAACTCTAAACAAGATTAATTCCAACATTTATCACCTTAAATTTGGTTTATAATCTTCATTTCAACTCCTATCTTTCCGTTGTCAATGACCACGGATCTGGGCACGCGATTCCGTCTCCGTCATTGCCTCTTCAAGCCATCTCTGTTCTTGCCCAAACTCCCCTCATTCTAGATTTGGGCCAAATTTGTGCCGTCTTCTCGATCAAATCCGCTTTGGAAAATCACCAGATTCACCGACCTCGAGTTACACTACCACCGTTGTTTTGATAGGCGCTTGTTCGTGAGTTCATTGGCGATCTACGTCGGATCTGCATTGGATCCTCCATCACCGTCGATTATTGTTGGGATGGTGGTTAGTCCCGACAATCGATCCCAATAAGTTTTAATTAATGATGGTTGAACATTTGAGAAATATTTAATGTTGTTTGCTACATATTTCAGGATCAAACACGTTTGGTTGAGCATGAAACAAGAGTAGTAACAACCGATGGGATCAACTGGATCGTGGAATAGCGCGCTGGCGCGCAAGCAGAAGTTATTTATGGAAGGTGGATCAACGCGGAAGCCGTGTGCTAGCTATATATGGAAACACGCGTGACAGGATCGGTTGTTACAAATAACGTGTCTTATGAAGATTTGTGAGATATGTTAGTTTGTGAAAGGTTTTATCTTATTCCCTACGATAATATAAAATCTGTTTGTGAATATTTATATTTTTGGGTAGGATTCTCTCTACCCGATTAGTATAAATAGGAGCCAATGTATAGGGTTTCTGATACAGGGTTAGTCATGTGGATGCCCGATCTTCGACGTTCACGACTCAACAAAGAAAACACAAGGAAGTAATGGTCAGAATTGAATGGAAACGACACTCAAACAATGGACTCGACTCAACAATGGAAAAACGACTCAACAAAGGAAGCAAACATGAAATGAAGAAACGAAAAGGGAAATTGATAGAAATGAGGAGAAGGATATCCCTTCGAGAAAACTATTAAACCCCTGGTATATATTTCAACCAGAATCCTAATAGAATGGACGAAGAACGAACCTTTACAATCCTACACAACAAGGAACGAGACCTTGACGCACAGGAAGGGGGCTCGTGATTGTTGATAGGCACCAAGCTTCGAAGAGGATTGGCACAAATTAAACAAACCAAGCTGCGAAGAACACACACAATGAAGCCAAAGCTTCGAACTCTCTCTTTTCAAAGGGAGAAATGATTTTTAATAATTTGAATTGTCTAAGTGTTCCAAACCATCAAAACAATACTTATATGTCTCAACTCTGGAAATAAAAGAAATAATTAAAAGTCTAATTAATTCTAAGATAGATAGGACAAAAATAGAACAATAGGCCCAAATGAAGCAAACACACTCGAATGCCCCAAAAGAGGCCCACAAGTGCCCAAACAAGGCACACCCGCGGCGCCGGTGCCCAAACGAGACAATCCAGCTCTAGTGCCCGAACGCGAAACTCATGCGACGACGCTTGTGCCTTGGCTCTCTTCATAGGTGGAGGCCACACTTGCTAGGCACAAAGCCTTGGCACATGGCTCCATGCTCGCTCTCGCCCCCTTAGCACAAATGAAACACACAAAGGCATGCATTCCACTTCGTAGCTTCTTAGCTCGGGATCTAGTGATTGGCCCCTCAAAGAATGTTGGAGCGCTTGGAAGTGGCTGACTGGATGATCCTTCATCAACCTCCCCTTCTTGGAAAGGATTTGACCCCGAATCCAAGTCTTCATCAAGAGCAAGGTATGCGCTTACACCATATTCACCGGGCAACTCCAACTTGTATGCATTATCCCCGATCCTCTTAAGCACCTTGAAAGGTCCATCTCCTCGAGGGGACATCTTGTTCTTCCTTTGCTTTGGGAATCTCTCTTTCCTCAAATGAACCCACACCAAGTCTCCAGGCTGGAAAACAATGTGGCGCCTCCCATGGTTAACTCTCCTTGCATTGTGCTTGGCCTTTTGCTCCAACTTCAGTTTGGTGCGAGCATGCAATTCCCTAATAAACTTCACATGTATCCCTGCGTCAAAGTGTTCATGTTCCCTCATTGGCAATGGGGTAAGATCTAGTGGGCTTAGAGGGTTAGTACCATAAACACATTCAAATGGAGTCAGTTTAGTAGAAGAAAGAACAATCCTGTTATATGAAAACTCCACATGAGGTAATGCCTCTTCCCATATATTCAAGTTCTTTCTAATTATGGCCCTAAGAATTGTAGTTAGTGTCCTATTGGTGACCTCGGTTTGCCCATCAGTTTGAGGGTGACTAGAGTTAGAAAACAACAACTTAGTTTCTAGCTTACTCCATAAGGTTCTCCAAAAGTGGCTAAGGAACTTAGTGTCTCGGTCACTAACTATGGTGTTAGGAACCCCATGCAATCTGACTATCTCCCTAAAGAATAATCCAGCCACATTAGTAGCATCATCGGTCTTATGACATGCTGTAAAATGCGCCATCTTACTAAATCTATCCACTACAACCATAATTGAATCCCTCCCCCTCTTAGTCCTAGGTAACCCAACTATAAAGTCCATAGAAAGGTCCTCCCAAGGGGTTGTAGGCGTGGGCAATGGTGTGTAAAGTCCATGTGGCATAAGTCTAGATTTAGCCCTAAGACAGTCCATGCATCTTTTAACTACATTTTCGACATCCCTAAGCATGTGTCGCCAATAGAAATGATTCCTAAGAGTGTGATGAGTTTTTTCCCTCCTAAAATGCCCCATTAGGCCGCCCTTATGGGCTTCCTCAACAAGCAGCAAACGCAATGAACAACGAGGTATGCAAACTTTATCAACTCAAAAAAGAAAGCCATCATGCAAATACTATTTTTCAGCACAATTCTTTTCAAGACAAGCCTTAAACGCATCACCAAAATCAAGATCAGTTTCATACAACTCCCGAATATAAGTAAATCCTAATACTCTAGAGTCTAATTGATGGGTTCCGGATCGGAGGGTCAAAATTTAAATTTATAAACCGAACCCCAATTGTAGTACAATGGTAGGGTGTCGAACACATGGGAGTTCATGCGTTGAGTGTACCGAAAAGACTCAAAAGGGGAAAAGAAAGGAAAAAACAAGGAAAATCGAAGAGATCAACTCGGGACCGACTTATGTCACTTCGACCCGAGGTGGATCGAGGTTAGTTTGCACGGGACCGGCACTGGGAACGTCGGGCCCGATGTACTGGGTAACTCGTACTAGGCAAAAGTAGTAGATCGGTCTTGGTTTTTTGTGTTCCTTCCCTGACTAGACTTGGGTGATTACACCCCAATTCAGCCAATAAGTGTTGATCCTCGTGAGATCGAGGTTGTTAGCCTTCGAACCCTCCACGCTACACATCGACCATAGGGGGCTCCCGCTCCCCCTTCGATGCAAGGTCAAGTGTTGGGTTCGAGGTGCTTCCGCTCACTCTTACCAATCACAAGCCCTTGATCCTCTGTTTCCACTAAAGGATTGAAGCTCATGTAGAGAGGATTCCTAGATCAAGCACTCAAGGCTATGGAATTGGGGGTTCACACCCAATCCTAGCTAGGGGTTTCCCCGATAGCCCAAGACTATGGAATCTACTCCATTTGGAAAGAGTAAAAAGCAATCTATAGACAAAACAAGCAAATCTCAATCATCAAAATCAAATAAAGGCTAAATTGCATTCAAATCAAAAGGGTTCACAAGATCCAAGTCTCAAATCTACTAAACAAATAGCAAAAAAAGTTCAAACTCACTAATCCTCTCCTATTCTCCACCGATTTCTCTCCTCTTCTCGTCTTCCTTCCTCCTCCTTGCTCTCCAAGTCTTCCTTGAGCCTTTTGAGAGTGATTAGATGTGGATCCCCCCTCTAAGTTGTTCTCCCTCTCTAATTATCCTTCCATCTTGATTACGGACCAAGGAATTCCAAGATTATAAGAAGGCCAAAAGTGGAAGATCACAACAATGTGCCTTGGAGCCCAATCCTCTTTTAGCCGACTTGGACCGATGCACATGGACCTCGGGCCCGACGTTGCCAACCTCGGTCCAAGTATCCAATGCTCTAACTCGGGCCTGACTTCTTGGTAATTCGTTCCGTGGCCTCGATCTTCTTCTCTTCTTAGCTTTCCTTAAGTTTCTCTTCGTTCTTTGCATGGCTCTTCCACTCCTTTGCTTCCTAGCTTGGCCTCTCTTTAGAAACTCCTTCAAAACGTCCTCAAACGCGCCATTTTACCTACAAAACACAACAAACTCGCATAGTCTCCGAATCTCATAGAAAATCGGGAACTAAGCTAGAACGAAACAGAACTAACAAAGAAAGGAAAGAAAAACACATATTTACAAGAGAAGTTAACCACTAAAACACCACCAAAATGAGAGACATCATGTATCAGGGGCTTCTTCACATGTTATTCTTCCATAGTTCCTGATGGAAATTGTGGCTATAGAGCAATTGCCCAATGTATTGGCCTTGGGCAAGGGGAGTGGCGAACTGTTCGGAGAAGTATGATGGACACACTTGTTCAATATTCAGATGTTTTTGCACGCAGTTTTGTCTGTTATACGGTCGATAGCATACGTCAGAGGCTTGATTGGTTTGAGTCTTCTTTTTCCCCTACTAGCTCTTGGTTCACACTTCCTGATATGGGCATGTTGGCTGCTACTGCATTTAATTATTGTTTTGTTGTTCTGGGAGGTCAGAACGAAACCTATCTTTCTATCGTTGTTCCCGCCAATTGGGCCAAGCTCATGCAGAATGAAACAGTCATTAATTTCTTCGATCACATAGGTGCACACTTTGAATCGGTAAATCTCACACTCATTTAAAGTTGCTTACTTCTTCAATTATTAATGCATGTGTGATGTATATGTATATTTGTTCTTGTGGGTGTTTTTTACTCAGGATTGCCCATTGCCACCTCTCTGTCCAAAATGGAGACATCATTGTACTAAGGAGGCATAAACAACATACAATTATTTTCGAAAACGTCTGGAGCAATACAAGTATGATTCTAGCGATGACCACCAGTTTCACCAAGAAGATGTCTCCTCGGAATAGTTACTACTTATTGTAATTGTAGTTCCTTCGTCTAACATTATGTTGACAATAGTCGTTAAAGCCACATAACTACTCATCATTAATTGTTGTCAACCTGATCATCATCATCATCATAAAAGACATAGAATTGCTACCATCAAAGATAGATCATCATCACCATCATCAATTTGTTCCAAAAGTAAGAGTCACGTAATCTAAACTTGTTTTCTACATTAAATGGTTTGTGCCAAAAGTAAGAACCGTCTAATCTAAGCATCATAATCATAATGACCGCTAACATGATCACTACCATCTCGAGCACCACTAATTTGACTATCGGCGTACCTTAGGACATGCCCTCCTAAAGCCAATACAAACCTTCTGATAGCGTCAAGTAGCTCAGATGCCGGTGCTGAAGTGGATGTGACAAAGGGCATAAGGTAACCCAAAGCCTCCTGCATGTGCTGTATATATTCAAAAATAATTAATAGTGCAAAAAGAAATATAAGTATTCAGATTTAGGAAGGCGCAACAATCAAAACATGTTGGTTGGTACTAGGGTCCAATGGACTAACATAAGAGTGTGTACGCGCCTTGTACCACTCTATATATCCAGGGATGCACTCAGTTGGGTCATCAGTAATTGGGCGTCCCAGATCATCTAAACTAAAGGAGTGTAAGTCCCTTGCATTCCAAACCCAGCGAGCAGTGTCGTACTCCACTTTGTAACTCTTCAAATTCGCTGCTCGAAGGGCTCTAAGTGGCATTATTAGAGGTCTCGGTATCTTTTGGACGCGGTTGTATTGCTTGCCGCACCGATATGGCATGTATGGCTCAGTGACCTCTAAAAACGAAATGATGCCGTGGTAAAGGGACGGTGCTAGGGGACCGTTGAAAACCAATGGGTCATAAGGAGCCCAATCAACCTGATGTGGGTATTTCAGATAAATGTTATAGCTTTAACAAGAAATAAATATTGAAAGTAATTTATAAGTAATACACTCACATCCTTCGCCATCAAAGACTGAATCTCTGCTCTGTAGTCACGCCCCGAATTCACTTTGCCACCATCACCCCATTTCTAAGCCCATGGAGAGTATTCATGCCACACTGGATCTGGGTTAGGGCGAAAGGCAAGGATATACAAGAAGACCCAAGAATAAAAACTAAAAGTAGACGATTTTATGCTTGTATGAGTGTTGCATTACTATAAACTACCAAGATAATAAATACATAATTTTGACAATAAAGGAATAATCTTAACATAAACACGTACCTCTAATAGGGTGAAACAAGCTGATATCATAGAACCTTGAGTTCGTGTCGACTCAACAAGGCATCTATATGGGTGAGAGAGCGCAGCTGAACCCCATGACATCCTTTGTACAGCGTCGAGATCCGCTATAAGATCAATGTATGATATAGGGATCCGATGCTGAGACCTGTCCGGAAATAGGGTTGATCCTATCAAATACAAAAGATATCCAGATGCTACCGTACTAGGGTCATGTGTGTCTAGGTCATCCTCAAAGGAGTCACTCATGCAATGGTCTCTTAGTGCTTTCCATTCCACTCCGCCCTTATCGACTATTGATTTGTCGAACCCGAAAAAATGACAAAATCTCTTCATCCTTATTGCCTTTCGCTCTGGGATATCAAGATCTTCATCACCAGAAACTGGAACAACTGCCACACCATCTATCTTAAGGCCCAAGATCAAAGAAACATCATGCAACGTTATGGTCATTTCACCCCAAGGCATATGAAATGAACTAGTTTCGGGTTGCCATCTTTCCACAAAAGCCTCTATCAGATTCTTATGAATTTTCTTATGCATGATTGTTTGAAGATGAGCAAGCCCACTGTCAAGTGCCTTATCAACCCAATTGTAAGACCCTATTGGACGCCAACCGTCTAACTGTGTGTGGCGGTACTGAAATGTCAACGGTGGTCGTCCCTATAAAAAAAGTCAAATGATTGTAATGTGCGACTTCGTATATAAAATACAATTAGGCATTCTATTAAGATGAGCAACTATTTATGTAATACTTCAAATATTTAACTTACATTGCCCGATTAGATGTGGTGGGCTTTATGCTCCTCAAATCCCAATAGGAGCTCTGGGTTCTCTAAGCCTCCAGGTAATGAACTACAATTAAACCTCTATAAATTAATAGGGTCGGGACCAAGATATTTTATTATTTTATAGAGATATTAATTCATCGATAAATTAATATTTATTAATTTATAGAGATTTTAGCGATAGAAGTATTCCAATTAAATATTATCTTATGTAACTAAATTGAATTTAGGAAAATTAACTTAAAATAATACCAAATATTGTCATTGAACCAAGATTATACCAACTACAATAGAATCATATTTTATTAAGTTTTGAATGTTCTCTTACTTATACATATATATATGTAAATTTTCATATAATTATTAATTTACAGTTTTATTGGGACCTTATATTTCCATAGTGGTTTTTTGGAAATTTTATATCTTATTATCTTATCGAAAATCGCAAAATTTTACACTAGCCCAAGTCGGGACCGGAGAAAAATATTAATTTAACATGTTTATTAATTTATCGAGTATTAACTTATGGAGGTTCTACTATAGTCAACATCGGCTGGATGTCTCGGATAACTCGGCTCCGTCTCCTCTGTATGCTGGTGTGCTCAATGCCTCGTGAACCACCCCTTGTAGCATCACGTGTCTGAGAAGTAGATACTCCAGACCTAGGTGACGGAATGGTGCTATGTGAAGCAAAACCTGTACCATCCCATGAAGTCGACGTTCCAAGCCGAGGAGATGGAATAGACGAAGTCTGAATCGGAGTCTCAGTAAATGGTGTCTCGTAAGATGATGTCTGAACCTCGTGCTCTGAGTTACCCACTGTTGCGAGCAATGAGTGAGTGAACATGACAGTCCGTCGATGTTTCCTACCATAAGTGTTAATGTTTGTCTGCGGAGCCTGAGCTACATGTTGATCTTTATGCGCTTCAAGACGACGATGACGAGCTGATCTACTCGTCTCTTCACGAGTCGACATCTGAAAAGGAAAACAACATAGAATCAAGTAACCCGTCTGCCTTAATTGAAAGAGTTCAGCCATAAAGGCCAATGACCCGTCTGCCTTAATGGCAAAGGGCACGCCAGCCTTTACGGCTAGCGGTCCTTCTACCTTAATGCAAGGGGGTCTCTAGCCTTTAAGGCAAGCCTTAACGGTAGCTGACGCACCTGTCTTTAAGGCCAGAGGCCCCTCTGCCGTAAAGGCCTGGTTCGTCTTCCCCAAACATTCGACGATGGCAGCGAAACAAAACGATTCATACGAAAACAAGCTGGACATTACGACAATGGTTTCCAATATAATAGAAACCCATTTAGATTCATAGACCCACTTGAATTTTACAATCCTAAACCCTAAGAACCTTAACTATCAAAAACCCTAAATTCAATCAATGTAGAAAACTATGGTGAATGAAATTTGTTGAAATTGGACATAAAGCATACCTCAAGTAATTGTAAACTTGATTTATAGAAAGATTGCTTGATAAAACTTGTGATATGTAGTAGATTTGATGAGAGAATGGAGGAGAGGAGTAGAAGAGAAGAGGAGTAGAGGAGAAGAGGAGGGACCAAAGGAGATGGAAGAATGAGAATGGCTTGGGTGTAATTTGGGAGAAATTTACATATATATGAATAATAGTAGAGTGGGTGCTAGTTAGAAAAGGCACATGGACGTTGTTTAGAAACGGCCTATTTTTATTGCAACTAGATTATTACCCGTACCCTATACGGGACACGATCAATAACATTTTTTTGACGTATTGTTTATTTAATAAAAGAATGCATAATAATATTATTAGTAAATAGATATTGATATCATCTTTTTATTCGAAATCGTTACAATATTTTATCGATCCAGAATCATGATTTGATGTTAAGAATAAGTTTAAATTTAAAATTTATATGATATGACTTAAATAAAAATCATACGGAGTAGAAAATACTATCATTTTTCAAAAATATATTTGATTTGTTAAAAAATTCATATGTGATATGAATCATATGATGCAAAATCTGAGTTGGAAGATTTTAATAAAATATATATTTTCATAATTAATAAGATTTTTATATGATGATAGAAATAAAAGTTTAAGTTAATGATGACTTATTTACATAATATAGAAAAATAGATTTTAATCAGTAATAGCTTTTTTTAAATAAAATAAACATTATAATAGATCTTATAAAACTATAATTAATTTAATGATAGTAGAGTTATAGATCAATACAATTTATAAATTGGCTAAATACATCTATAGGTCCCTGAACTTGCGCCTAATAGTCATTTAGGACCCCGAACTTTAACATTTGCCAATTTGGCACCTCAACTCAACATTCACGACCAATTAAACACATGATCGCTGACATGTACAAAAATTTTGCCAAATGAAAGCCACGTAAGTGCCCATATATATGCCACATCATATTTAACAAAAGTAGATCATTAAAAAAGGAAAAAAGAAAAGAAAAAAAAAAAGAAAATCCAAATTTATTGAAAGAATAGTAGACAGAGGAGATAGGCCGGATTGGCCGGCGTACAGGCAGGAGCAATTATGAGGAAGGTGGACGTCGCCCGCTCGCCGCCGCCACGGAACTTCCACCGAAGGTGCTTGACCTGGAGGGCCTTCTTCTCATGGACCCGAATCACAAGCCTCGGGACCCGGACCTGTCGCACTTGATCGAGATCGACTGAATCTTGTCCTTGAACGTGGCCTTCGTTACGTGGCGGCGAGTGGCTCCGTGGACGTGCTCCCTCCGAACCACCATAGGCGAACCAGATCCGGATCCAGGGTTGGGGTTTGGGTGGAGGTCGTCGACATGGAGGAGGGTCTCAGATCCGAGGAGGATGGAGATGTGGAACCCGAATTGGGGTTCGGGTTCTGAGCGGGCCCGAGTTAGGTCCAAGAGGAGGAGGGCGGTGTCGCCGGACGGGAGGGGTGAGTGTCGGAGCCGCGGATTTTCCAAAAGAGGAGGGGGAGAAGGGAAGGCGGCGATGGAGGTGGAGGTCTGAGGGTGTGCAACCACGCCAGGGTGAAGATTCCAATGCGGGTTTGGCACAGGCTGGTGGTAGTTGTGGTTGAGGTGGCCGGAGTTTTGCTGGCGGATTGAATTGGAGCAGGTTGAGCTCCGGGAACAGGTTAGGGTTTTTAGAATGGTTGGGTAAAATTTTTTGGGTTTTATTTTTTATTTAAACTTTTTTATTTTTTAAAATATTGTAATGATTTATTTTAATTAAATATGATCTGGCAGACATGTGGAAAAATATGTGGCTCCATATGGTCGCGAATGTTGAGTTGAGGTGCTAAATTGGTAAACTTTTGAAGTTTCGGGTCCTAAATGACTATTCGACACAAGTTCAGGGACCTATTTATGTATTAGCCCTTTATAAATGAACATCATAGCACAAATTTACTTCATATATTTTTTAAATATTTCTCAAATATATTTTAGGTATTTGTTACTTAAATTATATATTTATGGGATAAAAATAGAATGATACAAAATGTGAAAAATATATATGATTACAAAGAAGAATATCTAAGCAAATAGTTGAAAAAAATAAACTATTAGGTGGAAAAAGATAAAAATTAGAAAGAAGAAGAAGATAGATGATAGACAATTAATAGTACGTATTATATATTATCTATCAGGTTCTTAGTTTAATTAATATATATGTTCTTTTAAATTAATAGCTTAGCTACTATATGCGTATTATATATTAACTAATTTTATATGTTTTTTTTAATCTTCCACGTACCATAGGGACGTACATGATAATTTAAAATTCTTTTTTAAATTCGAATTTCTTATATTAATTCTTACATAAATAGATTAAAATGGTAATTGAAAAGATAAGTTAATTAATATGTATCTTTTATAGAAGGAAATTTTAAAAATAGATAATATTGTTTCAAAGATAAATATTAGATGAGTAAGAAAAAGGATAAAATTAAAGATGAGATAATTAAGGAAATTTTAAAGATAAATAGTATGCCTTTGAAGATGGATATTTGATGGGTAAGTAAAAGGATAAAACTAAAAATTAGATAATTAAGAAAAATAAAACATATAAAATTGCTAATAAAGTGGGGCCAAAATTAACGTGGAGGCTCGAAATTCTCCGGCTTTAATATATAGTATAGATGTGCAACACTACAAGTGGGTGTTTAGATAATTAAAAGGAATTTAGAGCGAAAAGAACACAATTTCTAGTAATGATTTATGTGTTGCGTGTGCGTGTGGGTGTACAATGGAGAAAGCTGTATATTGAGGTGTTGATTTGACCAACCAACTGAATGGCGATGCCATTAAATTCAGCATCTAACTTAACAAACCAACTGAATTGTTCTTTAAGGCCATTACCAACCATGAGCCCATGAGCCCCAAAATCTCATTATTTTACTATTATTCTTCCATCCACCTCATCCATGATCTTCTATATATTTTTTCACCCCAACCATGAGCCCCATGAACCCATCTTTTTAACTTTTCTCATATTTAATTTAAAAATATTTAAATATAAGCAATAGTGGACTCTATAGATAGATAAAAACAAATTACGAATTTTGGTATAAAATTTATTTTTTTATTTATTTAAATTATACCAAAACGATTATTATATGTGTTGAATTATCTAAAACGTATTATTTTACTATTATTTTCCCTGTTTATTTTGCTTTATTGTGGATGAGCCCCTCCCTCTTCCGGCTCATATTTCGATCTCACGGACCTCGGCCCATGTGCAACTCTTGTTTGTTTTTCATGATCGTTCGTTGATCCCTCCCATGAGCCCCAAAATGAGCCCCGTTGGGAGTGCTCTAATAGTATCAAGGATTCAGGACTTAGGAAAGTAGTGCTCCTCTAACGGTAAGTAAAGGATCTTTATGAAGGATCTTTATGAAGACCACATCATTAATGACATGTATGTTAAAATATATGGTCATCATTACATAAAAATGACATGTATGTTACACAAAAATGAACATTTAAACTTAGGATGATTTTTTAATATAATTATCGGCTTTAGATTTCTAACGAGGCTTAAAATAATAAACCTTAAAAAAATGCACGGCCATGTTAAATATTGATCTTTTGTAGTCAAAACACAAAAGTCATGTTAAATATTATTATGATCATAATTATATTTAATAAAAAAATATTATTTTCATAGAATTTTTAATAAAAATGTATCTTAATATTAAAAATAAAATTCATTTATTTTACGTATATAATAAATTGGGTCAACTGAACAGGTTAAGTCCGATTCGGGCTCTATTTATTTTGGGTCTAACTATTCGGACTTCAAGCCTAAAATTTTAGGAGATGTGGTTGAGTTTTGAATATTTTGACACATCTATGTCTCTGTGTGATTTTAAAATCCGTAGGAACTTGGTCCTGCATATTACAAAACTTAATCATCACTTCAAAAGCAGGACATTTTCCGGGGCAAAAGCAAAAGAAATATGCATATGCTACCCTATCAACACTTGGTGTCTTCGTTGCTGTGCACATGTGACCATCAAAAAGTTTAATAAAATCTCCCCTCATGCACCCACTCACAAACCAAATCACCCAGAATCAGCCCCTTTGTCCCCGAATACACGAGCTCACCATTTCTTTTATATGTGCATCCTCTTTTTTTGAAGTCATAAATAAATACATCATCCATACAGGATTGTCATTATTCAGCCTTGATTTCGATCTCCTGCTTCCCCTTGTGACAATGAGAGACATGGCGACATGTTTCAGCGAACATGCCATTCGAGTCTCAGAAATCACATGCCCTTCTACAGCCCACCTCCAAATCCCACCCAAATCCCCTCTAATCTCCCCAACCCCAAACCCCTCACTCCAAAACGCCGTCGTTTCCATCTACAAAATGCCCCCAAAACAAACCCTCGTCAAACTCACCTGGTCCAGAACCCGATTATCCATCACCTTCAACGAGGACACATCCACCACACTCAAGCTCAAGCCCAAGAAGAAGAAAGGCACCCGATCCATCACCCACAACTCCTCCAAATTCGAGATCCTCTGGGATCTCTCAGAGGCCGTCTTCAACTCAAACGTCGAGCCGATTCAAGGCTACTACATCATAGTCACCGTCGATTCAGAATTAGGGTTAGTTCTCGGCGATTTGAGGTCCGAGAAGGTTCTCAATCCGGCCCCGAAACTCTCCCTCGCGTGTAGAAAGGAGCATTACTCGGGCAGCGGGTTTTACTCGACGAAGGCGCGATTCAGCGACGGAGGGAGATTGCACCAGATCTCGGTGCAAAGCTGCTCCAACATTCTGTCGGTGATTGTGGATGATAAGATCGTGATGAGAGTGAAGAGGCTGCAGTGGAATTTCAGGGGGAACCACACCATTTTCCTGGATGGGTTGTTGGTGGATTTGATGTGGGATGTGTACGGCTGGCTGTTCAGGCATGGGAATGGGCTTGCTGTGTTTATGTTCAGGAGGAGAGCCGGGGTTGATACCAGGCTATGGCTGCAGGATGATTCTTCAGTTCACAATGAGATTCATGATAGATCGTCTTATTCTGACTTCTCCTTGGTGATTTATGCAAGTAAGAGTCCGTTCAAGGAGATATATTGATTGATGCTGAATTATTAGTCTTTGTACTTCATCTTGTCTCTCTATGTATGTGTAATCGGACAGGGGTGTGTTAGTTAAATCCCGTTGAATTGTAAACATTTCCACAATAAGATTTATACAACTTTTTTTTACCATGTGCTTTGGGTCAGACAGGAGACTTCGGTGTTTTAATTGAGACGACATCAGGTCAAGTGACTTTAGGTTTTTAGATGATTTTGGGTCGAGTAACTACCGTTACCCGTTATCGTGGAAATATAATCACTTATGTGCTTAGGGTTGGGTCAAGTAACTTTACTATGTCGTGAATAATCACTTATGAGTTAGTTTTGGGTTTGGATTAATTTCGTGTCTTATCAAAATCTATTTGGGTCAGAAAAGTTTGGGGTATACACTTTTTTCCTTGTTTTCAAGTGTCGGGTCGGTTTCAGAGTCAATGGGGTCGAGTGAGTTTTTTTTGGTTGGGTCAAGTTTTGAGAACCCTAGGTAAATGATATGATACATTTGAGATGAATTAGTTTTTTTTTGGTGAAATTTGAGATGAATTAGTTTGAATTTTAGAGATGGATAATGAAATAGAGATTGATGGGTTGAAAATGGACCTTAAGATGAAAACCATAAACCAATATCTATACTATATACTAGTGCAGTTCCCCGTGCCATGCGCGGATATTACTAAATATTTATGTGAATTAATTTCAAATAAAAAATGTATCATATTATATGTTGATTCCTCGAAATATATTTAAAAACTCGTTCATTTATAATTATTTTAAATACATAGAAAATAATCTAATGAAGGGTTTGTTTTTTTTGAGTGCCAAATTAAAATTTCTAGAAACAAAGACTTCTAAAAAGAAGTATAAATGATTAAAAGTAAATAACATTAAATAGTTTAGTTTAAGATATATAAGAAGATTCTTTTATATTTGATATGAGAAATTACATTAAACTGATCATAACTCATAGCTGAGTGTGTGTAAACAAAAACTGAAATCACGAACTCACCGATAAGATTGGTTTTGTCCAACTCTTCATTTAAAATGTCATCCAAAATTAATAAAATTGAATCCATTAATAGACACATATGTCAATTCACACGGCTTAATTATAGTATTCGTGTAAAAAATGATTTTGTAATGATGAGAAGCAAATTTATATTTTGATTAATTAAGTGCAGATCCAAAGTTCGAAATATGATAAGTATTTCCTTCCTTGATGGATGAAAAGTTTTGCATAAAGGATTCTTTTATCACTCCATGAATTTTATCACCCTGAAAAAACAAATAACGTTATATAAGAAAATTTGGAGTATGGATATGAAATTACAAAACTATTTCATTATTCGTATTCACCGAAAAATAATAAAGCATAAATTACCTTTTCATCCATTAAAATGATTTCGGTAGTAACATAGTTGCTTGGATTGTCTTTCTTTTTAACCTTCAACATACGAATTATACGAACTTGTAATTTGTACATGGTTGTAGTTGAAGTTATATCTTTGATATAATGCATCTTCCTTGATCTGCATGTATAAAATTAACAAACGGTTAGATCAATGTATATAAAGGAATACAAATTAAAAAAAATAATCTAGCATAAATCTATTTAGCAAAACGTAATGATTTCTTGATTAGAAATAAGTTTGATCATAACTAATCAACCCACAAAGAGAGAATACGCACACCAAGAGGAGAAGGTGATTATCAGTTTAGAAGAGGATGATATATATAACGTTCTTGCTCTCAATATTGGAAGTCAAAGATTTGGTGAAAAAATGGATTTGATCCTATCTAAATTTATAATGGAAATTATAATATGAATTAATGAAAAATATTTTGTCTTTTGTATGCAAATCATCAAAAAGGGATAAACTTGGAAAATTAATAATTGGAAATTTATTTCATACGAAAAAAATTTAGTGTTCGGAATTATAATTATAGCTGTCAATAATATTAATCATAATTGAAAATTAAAGATAAATCGTAATGATAATTGGAAGTTAAAGATTTGGTCAAATAAGATTTGATCCTATCTAGATTATAATGAGAAATTATAGTATGAATTGACAAAAAAAAATATTTTGTTTTATTTCGTACGGAAAAAAAATTAGTGTTCGGAATTATAATTATAGCTGTCAAAAATATTAGTCATAATTGAAAATTAAAGATAAATCGTAACCACATATGGAAGTTAAAGATTTGGTTAAATAATGGATTTGATCCTATCTAGATTTATAATGGAAAATTATAGTATGAATTAACAAAAAAAATTTGTTTTATTTCGTACGAAAAAAATTTGTGTTGGAAATTATAATTATAGTTGTCAAAAATATTAACCGTAATTGAAAATTAAAGATAAATCATAACTATAATTGGAAATTAAAGATTTGTTGAAAAATGGATTTGATCCTATCTAAATTTATAATGGGAAGTTATAATATGAATTAACGAAAAATATGTTGTGTCAATGGTGATTATTTTATTAATTTTGAAAATTATGACCTCAACAACAAAAATTAGGATAGGATCCTATTTTTACTCAATGGTCACGATCACAAACAACCGGATCATAATTCCAAAAATTAGGATAGGATCCTATCTAAATTAATTTTGAAAATTAAATATAAATCGTATCCATAATTGGAAATTAAAGATTTGGTGAAAAAAAGGATTTGATCCTATGTAAATTTATAATAGGAAATTATAATTTGCAAAAAAAGGATAGGATCAAAAGGGGATAAACTTGGTAGGATTTGATTAGATTAGATATATAGAATTAGATAGGATAAAAAAAAAACGTAAAATTGGATAGGGTCATAGGATCAAAAAGGATAGATAAAATTGGAAAAATAAAATAAAGCATATTTACGTAAAATTGGATAGGTAAGATTCGGCCGGCTCAAATCACATAAATTAGGATAGGATCCTATCTAGATTAATTTTGAAAATTAAATTGATTATATGGACTTACACCGTCAACGGAGTCGATATCGGCGCGCGACGAAGACAAAGAGAAGGAGAGAAAGGAGATGTAGAAAGAAGGAAAGCTTGGCTACCGACGTCGACGGCGTGAGCTGTCTCCACCCTCCGCCTTCTTGCCCGGCCATGGTGTTCATCTGCACCGTTAACGGAGCCGATATCGGCGACGAAGACAAAGAGAAGAAGGAGAGATAGGAGAAGTAGAAGGAAGGAGAGCTTGGCTGCCGACGTCGATGGCGTGAGCTTTCTCCAATCTCCGCCGTCTTGCCCAGCCACGATGTTCATCTACATCAAAACTTCAACGCCCGGAATTACAGACTAAACAAAGCCATATTGAAAAAAAATACGTAAATATGAGGTTAACCTAATGTAAATCATATCAAATCTGTAATCATATGTAAATATGAGGTTTTATTTTTAAAAATTATAGATGTGACTTGTATATTAGGTGGACAAAGTGTAAATGAGATGGCTAAATTAGAAAGGTAAATATTAATGACGTGGCTTATTAAGAAAATGACACGTGTACAAATCCGAGGTGGCCTAATGTAGGAGCACCATGTGGCAAAATCCCACGTGGCGCAATGAGAAGGCTTTATTTCTTAGTGGTTTTAAATATATATAATAGATTAAAGTTGAGATCTTTTGAGGCTCCACGTTAATATTGAGCCCACCTCATATTAAATTAATTATAAACCAATTTTATTTTTAACAATTATATATTCTAATTAATTTTACAATTAAATTTTTTTTATATTTCTTTATTTAATTACCATATATTAATATATTAAAATAAAAGAAAGACACCTAATGAATATATCTTAGGGTGAGAAATATGAACGACTCTTGTTCCTTTTGATTAACCTGATCATACGACTAATATTGTATTTTCTTAAATACAATATGCTCTCACTTTCACGTTTCACATTTCAATTTTCAGGCTTTTGTTCCTCTGTCTTCTCCCGAACTGCTCATTCTCGTCGATTTCTTCATTTTTGTGCAAGCAATCATCAATTAAAGCTTGTCATCAAGTATTCACCATAAAAGAAAACAAGGGATATATAAAACCTCAACATTATAGCGGCCAGAAGTCTTTGGAGCAAGGAGCGGGTGTTTTATTCCATACATAATCAAACCTGTCATTAAACATTGAACTTGTCATCACATTGAGCTTTTCATCAAAAAACAAACAAAGTGCATATCGTCATAAAACTTGTCTGGACACAAACCCTGTGTTACCATATATGAAGCGTAAAACACATGTCATATTCTTGTCATCACTAAAATCACTAACTGTGAATTAATGCATGTCATGAACTTGTCATCGTCCAAACCCTAGCAAGGCTACATACCTCTTCGTCACCCAAACACACTCAATCAATGTGATCTAATGAATATAAAGCAACTTGTCATCAAACATTAAAAGAATATCAAAATGCACTAAACAATAATTGCGGCATGCACTAAGTTGAAACATTAAAATGCAAACATCCGAAAACACAGAATTCCAAACCAAACAGGAAGATACTATGAAAAGCCAAAAACTCACCACAAAAACAAGCAGGAAAATGTAAACCTAAAATAAAAAAAACACTATTTAGTATATTACTATTTAAAGGCTAACATTTTGAACAGAACGAAGTCCATGCTTTTCCCACGAAAACAAACAGGAAGATACTATCGACTTCGGCTCTGTTCAAAATGTTAGGTTTTTGATTAAATAAATGATAATCAAAATAGAAATAAATAAAACATATTCTGCACGGACAATCACACTAGTGCAATCAAAGAAGAGAGCTGAGCAAAAACAGCGCTTGCAAGCTCCTGATTGAATGATTCACTAAACTTCCCACCCGTAAGCCAAATAAAGCGAGTTCAAATAGATAACTACACTAAAAGTCAAGCTACAACTTTCAAATTAGTGAGATGAAATGGCATAGTAGAAGTCATCGTTTGTTGTATCTAGTGAGTCAGTAACTACAACGGACTCCTCACAAAATAAGATGGTGGGATTTTGGGATGGAAAATAAACTTCAGTGTTTTTTCCTTCTATTCTGAATCTCAGAAGCCCATGCTTTCCCCAGCTCTGTCTGAAATTTGCCTGCAACACACAGTGGTCACTGATCAGTGACAAGCTAACATGCTTTTGCCCTATTATCTTTCCAACAGGAAGAAGCGATAATCTCTTCAGATATAAGTATGTAAAATTATAGACAAAGTTATCCAATGAAACGAGATCGAATATATAAATATCCTACCAGCAGTTGATTGGAAAAACTCGTCCAGATCCTTTCCTTGTGCTGAACAAAGCCAAAAGAGATGATTTCAGTTCCCCATTTATAAACACAGTTAGCTAACTTGACACATTATTTCAAGGCAGGTAAGTTGATTAGATTCTGTGACATTCAAGTAGTAACCCATCTGTCACAGGTGATCAATGGAAACACAGAACCGCCCAAGCTGACCTGTTCAAGTTTAAGATGCTTAACAAGATATCTGACTCAGGTAACTTAAGCTATTTGGTTTATTTCAAAGATGAATACCAGTAATACTACAAATCATCAGTAATGTGTAAGGAGCAACTTGTATATCTTAAAGAATTGGTGAGAGTTTTGGCCAAACAACAAAGCCAGCATATGCTTTGTTCGAGAAAAAAACTCACCATTTTCATACTCCAAAGCTTGAAGTATCATCTCAACCTAAATAAAATGCAGGGGAATTATCAGCAACATAAATAGGAGAAAAGGATCAACGTCATAATAAATTGCATATTTTCTAAATTCTAGGTGAGCTGGACATGACCCAATATGTGTGCGTGTGTGTTTTTTAAATAAAGCCATCATATGTTTATAGTATCTCAACGAACAAAATTGCAATCCTTGACTAAGCTAAAGTTCATATAACTCTATAAATTATATGTGATTTTCAAAATTTTACATAAACCGCAAAATATTACTTCTAGTTGGATATTACCATGGCTACATGGAGATTTACCAAAATCAGCGATAAAAACTGCATGCAACCACAAGAGGCAGTGACATTAAAGCAATTCCTAGCACCGTAATACTTTACCAGTAAAGAAGCTCTTATAGAATTTACTTGGAAGAATAATTTATCAGGTTCCAGATTGTGCAAGAAAAGCTGTCGAGGAGTGGAATTCATTTTCTTTTAAAAAGGCAGCGAGAGATTGACAGAACACATGGAAGCAGGAAGAGTCGCTTATGCACCTTGTCAAAATCCTTAACAACCTTTGCCTCTGGTGAAGAATTCGCCTCATATTCCAACCACAGATCATGTATCTCTTTGGCTGCAGGGTACATTGAGATAGCTTAACAGTCTGCTGAGTGAAAATCAGCATCCAACCCACAAGCCTTTTGCATTGATTAGGAGCAGCGCAAGGCATTCGTATTCAAGTTGGTAGAAAACAGAAGTTACCTCTTGGCCCGCCGCCAAGCATATTGCACATAGTTTCCATTGCTTCTTGTTCCCTGCGATTCTTTTCCTCTTTGGAAACACCATCATAAGGAGTAATGTCTCCAACAATGGCTACCAAACAAAAGTAGTTGCTTCAGAACACAAAATTATATGACACCCAAGGAAGACTAGGATAACATTATGAGCTACTCTACTATTCCTGTATTAGTCACTCGTAAGAGTTGCCTATTACTCCTATTAGGTCTTGTCAACTATTTCATCAGCACTTGTTGCATAAAACCCTCCTCATATGTTTTTATGTGAAAGCAATTGGACAAGAATCTCAATCCACTCACCTTCAGCGAGGTCGTGAACAATGGCAATTTTTATGCACCTGCATTCAAAATTCCAAACGACAGCATTATAAGAAAGAATGTAGCATCATCACAATGACTACAAACAACAATCAGAACCCAGACAATGAATAAGAAAAACCCTAATTTGAGGAAAAGGCGGAAAAACCCTTGAAAAGGCATACTTGTCCCGATCTAATCCGGGCAAATCGGCAGAAACGAGAGCCATGAGCCCCATCCGGTACATATGATCAGAAATGGATTCCGGGTTGTCAACGTTCCTCTTCACCCACCCTGCTCTTCTGGTAGTCTACGAGAGAGAAGAAGAAATAACAATAAGAGAGCGATTTCAGGGGTAATGCAGAGCAAGGAGAAAAACGAAAGAGAAATTGAGAAGTAACCTTGAGACGGTGGCACAGAGTTAGGAAATCAATGGCTGAAGATGGGGGAATAGACGCGCTGTCGGAGGTGGAGGCCATGGTAGCGGTGGAGCGCGAATAGCTTAAGCGGAGGAATGGGAAGGAGAAGGAGGGGAAAGAGGGGGTCTTGGATATAAAAAATCTATTCATTTTCTGGCCATTCCCCTACGGAGGCCTGCATATCCCGTTCGAGTGCAAGCTCCACTCGGGTCAAAACCTAAATCGGGGCCCGGAAGCCTTTCTGTTGTTTCCCGTTTATGAGGTCCACTAGTGATGGCCAACACTGCGGGCCGGCCCAGCCCGGTATCATGGGCCCAAAAGGCCCAGCCCGGTCAGCCCGCGGGCCAAGCCCGGGTGGGCCATGGGCCGGGCCCGGGCCGGACTTTTCCAGCCCAGCCCGGCCGGGCTAGTCAACGGGCTGGTCAATAGGCCATGAGCCCGGCCCAGCCCGGCCCAACCCATCCCGGCCCGGTGCATATTCATTTTTTTAAAAGTATATATACTATATTTTTGCAATATTATTATAGTATATATAATGTTCATCCAAAAAAAATTATAGTATATAATGTAATTATAGGGTGTATTTTCATTTTTTTGTAAGTATATTGTATATTATGTAAGTATATAGTAATATAAAAAATAAAAAATTATAGTATATAATGTTCAACCCAACCCGGCCCGCAGTCCACTCCCAGCCCAACCCGGCCCGCAGCCCGCTCCCAGCCCGGTAAAACCGGCACGGGCCTGGGTGGGTTGGCCCGGCACAGCCCGTGGCCCAGCCCGGCCAGCCGGTGGCGGCCCGGCCCAGCCCGGCCCGGCCCGGTTCCATCACTATGGTCCACCCTTATGAGACCTTATCCAATTCCATGGGCTTAAAACATGTACGGTTCTTGAACTTTTACAAATTTGTCACTTAGACACCTCATTTTTAAGTTGGTCCTATTGAACACTTGAGTTTATGATTTTGTATCTATTGAACACCTACAACAACAACAACAACAACAACAACATTTACCCAGATAGTCTCGCAAAAGCAAGATCTGGGGGGTTAGGATGGGGGTATTCCAGACCTAGATGGAATACGCCTGAAAAGAACCCAAGACAAACGCTTCCAAACATCCAAAGACTACAACCGAAATAAACTACAACTGAAAAAGACTCAAAGAAAACTTAAGAAAATACAAACTAGTAACTAACGCCAAAGCTTAAACAATTAGGCTAACAAGATTGCTTCGCCAACCGGGCTACTAGCCATTCATCACCTTGATTCTCTCCCTCCAGCTCTTCCTGCATTGAGCCAAATCTACTGAAATCCCTAGCAAGTTGATATCTTGCTTAATGTTGTCCATCTGTCGATGGAAATTAATGTCGCTTGTATTACACGCGTGCCAGCTCTAAATACACGTCATTATCCATATTTTTACTTAAGCCACATAAGCTCAGAGGGCGCAGCCACATAAGCTGCCACGTACATCTGAACTGAAAAAGAAAAAAGAGTATTAAGCACAAATTTCACAAAATCCGTTCTTCCATCCCACCGTCTTCACAATATCGATTCTTCCCTCCCTCCCTCTTCAAGCACATCTCCGGCCCCTCTGAACAGTGCTCAATCATCGACAAAGAAGACACCTTCAATATTCAATGTCAAATCCTCGCTGACTCAAAGAAGTAAAGGCTAGTTGTGGCGAATTTCTGTATTTTTTGTTGAGGAACCTTCAGAATTAGGGTTTGAATTCGATTTTCTTCGGATTTTGTCTCTCTTTAGTGGTTTGAATTCGATTTTGTGATTGAGCTAGTCTGAATTGTTGGGAATTAGAGTGTTTTGATTTAGGGCTCTAATTTGGGGAATACACACAACATTGATGGTTTATCTTTTTGTTTGAATTCACACAACACCAAGAATGTTCCTCTATTATTCTACGCACAACATGTATTGGATTTATACTTGTAGTTGGACTCTTAAATTTGTTTAAATTTGTCTGTAGTGTACTAGCACTTGTAGTTTCACTCTTTAATTTGTTTATTTGTTTTTGTTTGAATACACACAACACTAAGAATGCTCACATGGAGGAAGAAAACAAATCAATCGAGAGAGATGCAAGAAGAAAGCAAATTTGGAGAAAGAAGCCATTATTTTTATTTTTATTTTTATTTTTTTATTTCAAAAATGACATGTCAACTCAACTTAATTAAAATTTAACCCTTCAATTGCCTAGATGCGCGTATGTTACACGCTTATTGTCAAGTCAGATTTGAGGGGTTTAATCGATACAAAATTATAAATTCAAGTGTTCAATAGGGTCAACTCAATGGTGAAGTGTTTAACTGGCAAATTTGTGAAAGTTCGGGGGGTTGGATATGATTTAACCCTATTTTTATGTTGGAGTTGTTTTCAAGAAACGCGTTCCTTATTTGAGCTTGGATAATAGTGTTGTCCAACTAGTCGAATCGTAACCCGTAAACCAGGTTATGGGTTGACCCGTCGACCCGTAATGTAAAAAAATTTGATCCGACCCTTAACCCGGTTTATGGGTCACGGGTTTTACGGACCGGGTCACGGGTCGACCTGTTTGAATTGGTCAAAGGGGTCAAAACGGGTCAAAACCGTCAAAGTAACCCATTTCGCCCGTTTTCTTGTAAGCTTCTCTAAATGCCAACTTCTATAATTCTACTTCAATTCTCTCAATCTCAACACTAATTTTGGAGATCTTGTTCGGTGCACCGTCGGTGACCTTAGCAACACGATAGAGAATGTAGGCGAGCGAAGGCGGTAGGCGGTAGGTCAGGCCACCGGTGACCTCAGCCTCGTGGACGTTGGTAGTGGCACCGGCCTTCCAAGTTTGATTCTGGCCACAACTTGCCACGCCTAGGAGGTTAGGCTCATCGCGTCCCTCAACAAGCATTGCCTCTTCCTCCAACACGCCGTCTCCGTCACAACTTGACCAACATCCGATTCCCCCAGGGCCGGGCCACCGCCGTTGAAGGAGAGCGCAGGGACATCCGGGCGGATACTTGCCACCGCCGAAGAAGGAGATGGTAGGGAGAGCATGCCGCTAGGGACGTCGACGCTGGCGAGCAGGGTCAAAGAGGAAGGAGAGCGACGCAGATCTGAGTTGAGATGGTCTTCAAATTCTACGGTTGTTCGGCGTAGATCTGGCTTTTAATTAATTTTGGAGCAAACCTAAACATTAAATAAAAATTACGGGTTTACGGGTCGACCCGTAATCCATCGGGTTGACCCGAAACCCATAATCTCCAAAATATTGACCCGTTACATGGCTCGTAAATTTACGGGTCAGGTCGGTCCGGGTTACAGTCGACCCGGACCGTTGGATTGCCCTATTGGATAGGGTTGTTTAGGTGGATTTAGAAATGGTGGTTTAAGTAGCGACGGATCTAAAAACTTCTAGCCTGGAGAAATATTGACAAATACCAAGCGCCCCGGTCAATTCGACCAGGTGCCCCGCTTTTGAAAGCGGTGGACCCCACCATAGCAGACTATTGCGACACACTTGACCACGAAGCTTTAATTTTTTTAATTTTAATTTTTTGCTAATTTCATTCAAAAACAAGTGTTAGGGTGCAAACACGTGCATTACTATCACGGGAGAGGCTACCGGGATCGTAGGGAATCTGATCAGAAAAGCTGGCACGTGGTAGCTCCTTATGGTGTGCATGAGCGGCAACTTTTGCATCGTCTGTGACTGTTGTAACTTTGCTTGGGATGCATGCAGCATGTGGAATCTGGTAGTCATGTGTACGTTGATAGCTAAATAAATGAACTTCTCTCTACCTCTCTCACCCTCTCCCTCGCCCTTGCACATTTGAACTTCCAACTCCAAAATACTCCTCTCATCCTTCCATCTCTTTTGCCTATACATCTCTCTCGCCGGTGAACATTTATATGAATTCAAAATGTCGATGTTTAGAAAACTGACCGGGAATGTAGCGATATGTTATAAAATCCACTTTTATTTTTATTTTTATTTTTATTTTTATATAGTCAGATGTTAATTTTAGTCAAAAAGCATGATGTGTTTTAAGGACGACACTTTATATACTTTATTAAGGATATGTTAACTCTTGTATTATAGGACTTTATTGAGTGGGTTTATGCTGGACTTTGTACTTAATTGTATATCAAGACTGAAGACACAAGGAATCGAGTTACAAGAGTTTACAAGACAAGATTGCAAGCAAAGAGCTGTTATTGCAGATGAATCGCGAGAGGTGGCTTTACCGTGGGCACGGTGGAGACCAGGTTGCAGATTTCATCCAAGTGTAGAACCGCGTGTGCGGTGCAAGGCGATTTGCGAAGAGCGAAGGATTTCTTGAAGACCAAAAGCGCGAGTGCGGTTTCTTGTGTGCGGTGAACTACAGATCCGAGTCAGATTTATTTTTCTATCTTCTTTCTTCTTCTTATCTTTTGATTTTGGGAAATTTCTAGGGCTTGCTTTGTTTGGAGCCCTTTCAAGCACTATTTAAGTGGAGGCTAAATTCCATTGGAGGATTATTTATGAAGAAAAGCATATTGATGAATTCGTGAAGTTTTGGTACAGTTTCTTACCTTGATCAATAGCTCTTCTCTTTGTGCTTAAATCCATGAACATTGTGTGATTCTTTGAGCCTGATCAACTGATTGAGTTATCTTTGTTCTATAGTTTGAATTGATTTAATTCATCATCTATGTGAACTTATCTTTTTTATGAAAGCAACTTAATTTCTAGGACCGTGGACTAGGATTAAGAAAGAGATTAGATTGTTTTATCTCGCAATTGACTCATAGCTTGATTGTCTGATTTGATAGCTTGTATATTCCTATTCTCTTTGTTAGATCTAGGTTAAGAGTCCTTGTCTAGGTTTAAGTATTGTATGGACAGGTGATTATCTAAGATCGGAATTGGAATTGGTCAAGGAATTATAAGAAACTGGATGAACTCTTGATCGAATGATTCTTTGTGTGGATTTGATTAAATATCCTCTCTTTCCTTTTATTGATATCAAAATTTGTGTTTTGTTTGTTCATTACTCAAACCTTTTCAACCCTTGTCTTTTTTTTGATTGAACTGATTTTCCGAGAACATCCAATTTCTCTGAGATTCGACCCCTTACTTGCATGTTATACTCGCTTATTTAGTTAGGTTTATTAATTTAATTGTTGCATAACGACCTCTGCAATGACCAAATTTTGGTTCCATTGTCGGAGAATCGTTTTGATTCCGCATGCGCTTGTTGAAGCGCGCTCACGGTTTATGCCGAGAATGTTCCATTGTGGTTTGGATCTATCTTATGGTTCACACCCATTCTACTAACACTTCTCCCATCCCTTGTCATTTAGAGATCAACAAGACGATCCGATAGTTGAGAAGTGTAGCCCAAGCTTCTACATCAAGCATCCTTTTCAATCCTCTCTCCTCTTCTGATTTAGAGCACGAGTTCATTGGCGGAGAAGACTATTCACCAACTCATTACACCAAACCTAAAGCAACAACAGTTGACTATTCAATTTCCTACACTCGGAGATGGTGTGAAGTTCGAGCTTAAATCTAGGATGCTTCACCATTTGCCTGCATTTCATGTGCTAAGTGGTGAAGACCCAAACAAGCACCTCCTTGAGTTTTATGTCGTATGTGTTAGCATGAAGCCATCTGATATGACTAAAGATTAGATAAAGCTGCGAGCTTTCCAATTTTCATTGGCCGACTCTACTAAAGAATGGCTCCTCTACCTTGTGCTTGGCTCCATCTCCCACTTGGGCACGGATGAAAGCTATGTTTCTAGAGAAGTACTTTATTGCCTCCAAATAAACATCAATCATGAAACAACTAAGTAGTTTGGAGCAATGGGGGACAAAAATCTCTATGACTAATATAAGCGCTACAAGAGGCTCATTACAAGTTGCTCATACCATAGCTACCATGCAAAAGATCTAATTTGCTATATCATTAAGGGTCTATGTGATGCTGACAAGTGCATGATAAGTGTGTCTTGTGGAGGAAGCTATAAGAAGCTGACCCCCACACAAGCCTTTGGGAAGATTGAGATTCTAGTAGAGTAGGCTCGGAATCAAAGAAAACATTTCGAAACCCAATGCATCAATATGGTGAATGAGTCCCGTAGTGTTGAAGTAAGGGAACTCAAGAGCATGAAGAAGCATCTAATGGTGGTCAAGGGACTGCAACATGTAAGAGCTTGCGGAATCTACAATGATGCAAGCCACCTAACAGACACCTACCCCAACATATAAGAGCCAAAGGCCATTGTGAACGCCGTGGGAAATTATGGTCCACCTGAACCCCAGAATGACCCATACTACAACAACATATAATCTAGAGTGGGCTAATCACCCTAATTTCTGATGGAATTAGCAGTAACCTGAGCAACATCAAAATTAACAACAACTCGCTCCCCAAGGCCAGTAGCAACAATAATTCAAGCCGAACAATTATGCTATGAGGCCTCCACCACCTTATGGAAACACCTCCCTCAAAACCATCATGAAGGAGAATCAAGAAGCAAAGGCAAGTATAATGATCTTGGATATGCAACTGAGTCAATTAGCAACATAGATAGGCCGCTTAAAGTATAAAGATTCTGCAAAACTTCCATCTCAACCAATAAATCACAAGGAAAATGTGAACGTCATGCAATTACAAAATGGCAGAGAAGTAGTTCGACGGAATGCTAATTCTAAGGAGAAACCATGCATGCCCTTTAAGGACCACACACGGGGTATCTCCCTAGAAGAAATGAGTAGTTGGTCTGAAGAAGGTCGTGCTCGCGGGTCCCCGACCTGCACTCGCAGCAGTACCCCAGGAGAGAACCTTAAGCTTCTAATGGAGCAGCGCACATGCCACAGAGAATAGCGAACATGGTGATGAAGAGCAAAATCCTGACACACCGCGCACATAGTGTGAAGAATGTGCTCACGGTACAGCCCCCGAAGTTGTTGATGATTGTGTACGACCATACTTTTCATCTCTTAGCTCGTATAAACCGGTTGCTACTTTCCTTGAGGCTCCGAAGGACACTAGGAAACCCGCCAACGATAGAGAAATATTTGATACTTTCGCCAATTGCCAAGTAAACATTCATCTCCTAAATTTGATGAAAAACATCACTAAGTTTGCAAAATTTGCTGAAAGAGCTGCGTACTATCAAAAGAAAACAAAGTGAAAAAGGGAAAATTAAGAAAGTAGCTTTAGTAGAGAATGTGGTGACGATAACTCAAAAATTGAAAGTGTTAACTCCATACTTCAAAAGCAATTGTCTAAGAAGTGTGGTAGCCCAGGGAGGTTTACTGTGCCTGTAGCTATAGAAGAAACTAAAATGAGCATATTATGCTTGATTTAGGAGCTTCTATTAATGCCCTACCATTATGCATGTATGAGAAGCTAGGTCTAGGGCTTTACAAGGTACAAATATAACTATTGAGCTAGCGGACCACTCTAACATGCATCCCAAAGGAATAGTGGAGGACGTTCTAGTGTAGGTAGATGGTTTAATTTTCCCTGCAGATTTTTATGTCATAGAGATAGAAGAAGGAAGATATGACCAAGTTTTGATGTTGGATCGTCCATTCATGAAAATGGCGAGGGTTGTGATTGATGTTGTGACAATAACTTTTTAAATGGCACCTGATGATAAGGAGGTCCAATTTCACATTGATGAGGACTCCTTTTGAGTTTAAGGACATCGGGTCATCGACGTTAAACCAAGGCGCTACTTGAAAGGCAGCCCTAAGGTAGGTGGAATCTCTTTTATCTTTGTTTCCCTTTCGTTACCTTAGTTTGTCTTTGGCTTTCAAGGATAACGTGCAGGTACTAGGTCTGAAAGGACAATTTTGGTGTGATACCATGCTCTTGGTACTCGTACCGCACTCATGGTTAAACCCAGATTCCAACCCGAGAAATAAGTACCAGCCCACGCTCGCATTTCCTGAACCACGCACGGAGCTTTAACTGCAACCTTAGACGGCAATTCAGAATATGTTAAGTTCTTTTCCACATCACATGTGGCATTTCATTTCATCCATGACGACATGTACGTGGTATCCTCAATTCCATCCCGAGCAACAACATCATCAATGGGATCTTCATCCTCGAAGATTATACTTTGTTGGTCTTGTAGGTGAAAAGTTAACCTTTGGACTGCAGGTTTTCGGTAGTGAACATCAAATGTGAGCAGTCTCCATGCAGCCTCACATGTAGATAAGTATCTACAATCATAGTATCTCTTAATCTGATCCACTTCTTGACCTTCTTGGCTGAAAACAGTGAATGGTGCAGTAATTCGATCATGATCCTTGTTAATATACTTGAAAAGATATTTAGTTGGCCTGGATTGATGGCAAACCTCCACATTAATATAAGCATTGTATCTCAATGATAGGCTTCGATTGTACAGGAAAACATGTATGTTGTCAAGAGTTGTCCCATTCTTCTTAAAGGTTATACCAGTGTCTCTTCTCTTGTAGACGGGAAAACCTTCAAAGTCTACATATGTAGAATCATTAAAACTCTTTGGAAAGAATTTGATACATTTTCCATTCTTCATACATGGAGACTTTGGATTATGTGAACCACATGGTCCATGCATCATCACATTGGTCACAACTTCAAACAATTCTAGTTCGGATGAGTCTTTATTTTATCCGCCTTGTCCATGAAGAAAACAGTATGTGCATGCGGTAATCCACATTTTTGGAGCTAAATGGTGTATATGGGTGCAATAAAAGCAAACTATATCGTTACAACGTAGGTTTTCACAATAACATGCTACATGAATTTTTATTACTATTGTAACATCATATGCAAGAATACTAAGTATAAAAGAGTATTGTAGAAATATATAGAAATATAAAGAGACATACCGGCTTTGACTTTGCCAAAGATATCACCCTGTCTGAAATCACGAATCAATTGATCAAGTTTGATCTTAAAGATTCGAGCAACTATATTTGGACAATCTTGAGGTGTCAAGCCTCTTGCAGTTCAAATCTTTGTATCTCTGGCCACATTGGGTTGCGTGTGAATGTCACAAAGTAATCTGGACACCCAAAAACTCTACAAACCGCCATAGCATCATGATAGTGTTCAATCAAGAACCTCAACCCTCTAGTAAAAGGAGAAGGCAAACTGATACGCTCTAGCTTGTATGTGATAACTCTTGTATTTTAGAGCTTTAGTGAGTGTGTTTAGGCTAGAGTTTATGCGTAATTGTAATATAAAGACCGAGACATAAGATTTGAAGATACGAGAGTTTTCCGGGCTAAGTTTCAAGAAAAGTTCGCCGTTGTTCAAGTTCTGCAGGTGCGGTGTCCCAGCTGCGGTCGCAGGGAAGAGGAGGTGACGATGATCCATTCCCGAGAAGGCCGCATGTGCGTCGCCTTGGCTGCAACCGCGGTAGAAGCCGTCTAGAAGAGCCCAAATCCCGATATGCCGTGGGCGCAATGGTGTTCGGATTCGAGCCGAGCGAGATTTTTCTATCTTGTTTCCTTTTCTATCTTTTGCCTCTTTCGTTGTATATCTCGGGGAGCCTGTTCCTTGGGTCTATATAAGGAGGAGCATGCCTTAGGATTTAGGTATCTTTACATTTATCAACATTAGTATTTTTGCTTTCTTTGTAATGGAGAACTAATCTCCTTCGGAGTTTATTCAATCAAGGAAGCTTTCTTTATGAAGTCATAAAATTCTAGTAACTTTTTTATCCTTAAGTCTTTATGGATACTCTTGTGCTTCATCCCATGATCTTTGTTTGATTATATGAGCCTGATGAACTTGTCTAATTGGCTTAGATCTATTGTTTGAATTAGGATTGGTTGTTTCTAGGACCGTGGACTAGATTAGAGAAGAGTATTCAATGGTTGTTTTATGAATGAGACTCATAGCTTAATTGCATGATTCAATTTCCTATTATCCTTATGTTCATTGCATGATTTGAATTAAGCGTCCTTATTCATATCATAGCTTTGTTAGGACCGTGGACTAGCAAATAATTAAGAAAATGATTGCACTACTACAATTAAGACCTATTCCAGCGGGTTGTGGTGGCGGTTGGACAAATGTGGCGGTTTTGGCAGCAGTCAAACCTATAAGGGCGGGTTTTGGGGGCGGTTTAAGCTATAGTGGCGGGTTTTGGGGGCGGTTTTTTCTTTTGTAGATATTACAACGGTTTTCTAATCTATAGGGGTGGTTTTGAAGGATAAAATTTTCATTAAAAAAGCGGGCTTTTAATGTAAAGCGGGGGAGCGGAAATTTTAACATGCGGGCAAAATTAAGAATTAGGGTAGAAAGAGAGCGACGAGGCAAATCGCCTTCTCAACCCTAGCTCTTCAGTAAAACCCTGAGCTCGGCTACCTTCAGCTCCGAAGCCGCCGCCTTGAGAAGCCCCAATCCCCCCCCCCCGGCCTTCCCCGACCACGAAGCCGGACCGGATCGGGAAACACAAGCCTTGTCATCGAGGCGGTGGTCAAGCTCAGAGCTGGAGGGTCGGCTTCAGGTTTTGAGTCGGCTCGGCATCGTTTAGCCGTTCGAGGAAGGTGGAGGTCGAGGAAGAAGAGGCCGAGGCCGAGGCCGACGATTTCGCCGGTAAAGTCGGGTGTTGGTTGACGACGCCATTAGAGAAGGCGAAAAGAGGTACAATTGGAATTGATGTGGATGATTTTGGTGTCGAGGCTTCCTTTGGGGAGAACAATTTGGACTTTGATGCTTTCGGAAGGTTTGAATTCCTTTCTCTCTTCAGCTTGATTTTATACATGTGAATTTCGTTTCAAGGGTTTGCAATTTATTGGGGTTTTTGGTTTGGTTCATGAATTGGTGTTTTGTCTCTTTCTTGAGTGGATGAATTGTTTTTTACAGGCCTTTAGGCCTTCAACATGTAAAAAGGAGTCTCCTTTAGATGAATGATCTCTCATCTCTCTTTCCATTTCATCCAACTGGTTTTACTTTGTATCTTCAAATAAGCAAAAGAAAGTGTATAGTTAGTTGGATCTACTAAAGCTGCAAGTGGTCACATATTGTGTTTTCCTTCTGCTGAAATGTTGTTGTAAATGGGTTTAGGTTGCTATTGAATTTAAGCCCTTTGCACTTATACATCGAGGTTGAGCTCAATGACACAATTAAAGCAGGTAATATGTGGCATCTTGTATAGTTATTTGATTAGGGCATTGTTTTGATCTAGATTTATAAATTTCTCCTTGTTTAAACCTCATAGAGGTCTTGTGAATGCCTTAAAACTTCTACAACAAATAAAAGACAAGATTCTAGTGCCACATATGCAGAGTTGTATGACTCTTGCATATCCAAAGGATTTTCAATAGAATACATCTGCCTTCTAGGCACCTTAGTGTCTCTTCTATTTTTTGCAAGTCTGTGTGTACAAGGTTTTGGCTGTCATTTTTACACTAATGAAGTTGGGCTTGAACCTAAATTTGTGTATCGATTCATCTCCTAGCTATCTCTACTGGTATTTCATTATATCAATAAAATGATTTACAATCGATCTCCTAGATGCCAGACTTGTTATTACGAAAGATCTTCATGTGATCTTGCAGAGAAGAAGGCAAATGTAAGATCTGATGATGATACGCTTTCTAATCTTTGTGGTCAAGGAGAGTGGATGCCTATTGAGAGACTCCCGCCAAGAGGCCAAGGTTGCTTGCTAACTCTCAGGTATATATGTTGAGGTTTGTTTTGGTGTGTGAATGTTTTCTTTTTTCTGTTTTTTTGCCATTGATGTGGTGTATTTATTTTTGCACATTGAGGAGCTGAACTTTTTTTTTTTTTTTGCTTTTGAGCACACATACATACATGTTTTAACAGTGAGTAGAACTTGTTTGTTTAGTCATAAATTATATTGTCAGTCATTAGACTAGAGAGTAGCCAAGCAAGGAGCTAGTGTGAATGTTAATCTAATCACAAATTTAAGGTGTTCATTTCAGTAGGTATATATTTCTTGGAGGTTTTCTAATGGTTCTTCATATCAATCAAGTGAATTCAGTCAAATATGAGGCAGGAGAAAATGCTATATGTATTGGAACTAGAAACTTACTAAATACAATATGAGGTGATTATAGAATACAAGTATTACAAAGAGACTTTATTTTATTTTAGAGTATATTATCATACACTGATACATAGGATTTGGAAAAAGGTTTTTACAATAACCTTTGGAGAGTGTTAGATGTTGTAAACTGCTGATAGGATGAAATTAGCGAGTGAAATGATACTCTATTTGCTTACTTTATCCACAAGATGAGTGGAATTGTTGCTATATTTCGACTCATTTTGAACTGTATAAAACTTTTAGGAACTAAAATGCTAAGTCCATGTGCCAATTCATTCACCACTAGAAGACAACATTATAGCTAGATTAGGCTTGAAATCCCACCATTCAATATATATATATATATATATTACCAGATCTCTAATTCAAGATTTCTGCCCAGTTAAATAAATTGTCTTATCTAATCTCACTTTATGATCATAAAAATTGCACCTCTTTTTTATTAATAAAATGGCATATCTTTCTGCTAACTATTTGTGCAAGTGAGGTGTGCACAATCGTTGGTTACTTTGCATAGCACGACAACCACTGCATTATACAATTCAACATTGCCTTTGCATTCAATCCGCTGAAAAGTGAACATGTTGATCCATAGGTTTACTTTTGAGAAAAGTGAATATGTTGTCCGTATTATGTGTGTACACAGCATGTTCTTCTCTTTGACAATGGTTTCATATATCTTTTTAAATATCATACAAACTTTACAAATACTAATAGAAATTGTCGGATTTTTTATGTATTATTTTAGATTTGAGAAACTCACAAAAGCTTAGAAATTAAGCAGACAATTGTTTGATTATTTTATTTACCTTTTTGCAGTTTGATGCCCAAAACTCAATTGGTTATTGAAGAGTGTAATCTTACTTGCTTTGTTTGATGCTTTTGGCCTTCTAAGCATGTAGGTATGAATATACCTGTCTTAACTTATTGATCATTTTATTTTGCAAGCTAATGCTTTTGGTTTGATGGTTTCAATTGTATGAAGATTAGTAAGGATATGATGTATGTATATATATGGACAAACACCTTTTGTGGTATGTTTTTAATTGAAATTGATCAATCCATTTTTGTGAAGATATATACTTATTGGATATCAATCTCATTTTGTAAAATTTGGGAAATGAATTTAATTGCATTGCGTTTGGCTTGAAGTGCTTGCCTCATGGCTAGCATGTGCAAGCATGAACATGGTCAATGTAATATAAAGATCTATGGTTTAGTTAGAATATGATATCTCATTTTGATTAAGATTTTATATAATTTATAATTATCAGGGATATTTACTAGAAAATAATAAGCTACTATTTTTTTTAAATGTCAATAAAAAAACCGCCATTATAGACAAAAAACGTCCATAGCTTAAAAACCGCTGGCATTGCCTATAAAAACCGCTGCAAAATTGCGTATAGACCACCACAATAGCTCACAAACCGCCGCTAAAAACAGAGAGAAATACCATTGTTAAAAGCACTAGTAACTGTTATATAACCCTATTGCGGCGGTTCATGTATTCACTTCTAACCGCCGCCTTAGCTTTTAAAACCGCAACCATAGATCTAAGGCAGCGCCAACAGTTACAGCGGTTGGGAAACCGCCACTATAGGTATTTGGTGGCGTTTTTTACCCATATAGTTTCGACCGCCACTTAAAGCTTGTAATGTAGTAGTGTTGGAATTGACCTAGGAATATAAAGAAGTGGATGAATTGATGATCGATGAATTAATAAAGTGGAATTCATTGGATGAACTCTACTTGCTAATATTGATTGAAAACCTCTTTTCAAATCCCCCTTTGTTTTGTTTGCATCATCGAACTAAAATCAATCTAAGAAACTAATTCTCTTGGGTTCAACCCCTTATTTATTTGTTATACGTTTCTTGTCTTGTTTAGGCTATTATCTTTGATTTGGGGACAACGACTTTGCCCGAGTCACAAACGAATTCACTTTCCACTCGAAGAAGGTTTTGTATTCCCGTCAGAGGTTGCTACAGATAGATTTTCATGTGTCAGCCTTGAAATTCTTTTGATTCGATCTTATGTAGGAGAGACGAATGCTTTCAATCATCGAAAATGCATCCACAAGGAGTTGCAGAAACAACTTCTTTGAGGACATAATAATACCACCTTCTATTGGTAGTTCATGTATGCGAAAGGCAAAGAACTCTCTCATGGTGACATTCATCCTCTACCGGCTCATATGATCATCCCTGTCAGATGTTTGGATACCAACTCTTAAGTTGTCCTCTCCCTAGGGAAACAACAAAGGATATTGTAATGCAAGGTATGAGGGGTGTATCTCACTAATCCGAGATAAATGTCGAGATTTTGTCTCAAGAACAATATCCCTTCTTGAAATTTCTCCAACTACATCATCAATAATCAGAGTTGCAACCTCAAATGTAGAAGGTATGCAATACCGTCGACCATCAATATTTCTTTCTCCAAGCAATTTGACCCTAACATTTGTCGTAGGACATTCTACAAAATGATCTCTAGCCATTCTATACACCTTCGCCAATGAATTGTGTTCATCAAGCATAGATTTTAAATCTTTGATAATGGATTGATCAAATGACTATTTTTCCTTAGAGCTACAACAAAGAAAAACATTCGAATTTGACAATTATCACTATAAGACTCAACATTCATAGTTTCATGAAATAAACAACTTATAACTTACAGTACTTGAACACATTCACTCGGTTCAATTCTTCTTTCTCAGTATCGAAAATATACGATTGCGAAAATTTGGCTGCTTCTTCATCAGGTGGTAATAAACTGCCAATCCTATGATAGTTTTGACCAACCAATCTAAATGCGGGGGGTCCTTTACCACCCTTCTCATTTTCAATCCGTCCTCCCAAAGAAGTGAATGAGAACATCATGTTGTAACCACGAGTATAATTTCAAAAATGATTACTTCTTGCATCGTTCTTGAACAAAAGATCAGAAAGGATTTGCAACGGTGATTACAAAAGTGGTAGCTGAATTTTTCCTTTCATACAACATAAAGAAAATTCAGGATTTCTGGATACTTACTCTTGTCAAATCTCTCAACATACCACATAATTGCACCGCATGAACCACAAGTGAGCGTAGCATCTCCGATATCTTCATAGTACCCTAAAAGTATTTACAATTGCTTAGTACAACATCAGAAATATACAATACATACGATAGGGTTAGAGACATACTTATGACAAAATTACGCGATCCATTGTCATTGTCATATACTTCTATAAAATAAACAATGAAAGATTGATTTTCTGTACTAAGAGAGCAAAGTAAGTACATATCATGTGTATTTTAATTCTGTATTCTGCTCATGAGACTACACAAAAATTTAACTTCATTGATAGTATCCTCTACATCTCCTTCATGTATAGAAGACATCAGATTATCAACAACTAAGGTAAAGGTCAAGGTAAAATTAACATAGGAGCAAATATACATAATTACATAAAATACAAATGAACACATCGTATGATATATTCATTACCGGTTTGATTTGAGAAGATGCTAAAGAACACCCTTGATTACCAAACTGCATGACATCCATACAAACATTGTTTGATGGACTAACCATAGAAGAGTGACATTGTAAATTTGGCATGGTATAAGTGGGAATAAATGTTTGTGCCTCATTTTGCTCAAACATTGTACTCATTCAAGACAATAAAATATAGTTAACAAATAACAATAAGAACTCATGGATATTCTTATACTACATAACAAAATATACATCAAATATAATAGCCACCCACGCCACAGTGAACATCAAACCTTGATGTGAAAATAAATTGGGATGACGCCTTTTTTGAAGAGGAATATTCCTTTTCTATTTATTTTGTCTCCATATGGCTTCAATGAGTGAGCCTTGTGTATTCTGAAATGTAACACACTAATTTATATGTAAGTACGATACTAATATAACATATGCACATTGACAAACTACATTGAAATATTATAAATACCATGATGTTGGAGTAGTGATTCCACATCCGACCTATAACCATGAACATATATATAAAAAAATATCGGTAGTCAATAACTATTAGGCATGTTGATTTTATACTATTAATACAAGTTAGTGTATAATTTTCTACTTACTACTGGAAATAGCCAACGAGGGATTTTCCACATTCATAATATCTTGCCCTTGTGGATTCCTCTCACAATTTTCTAAGATAAAAATCTCATCAATAAGATAAAAAGCATAATGATATGACATGTAACACAGCAATCACAATAAACATTAATGTTTGAAAAAATAATTGTACCTTGTTGAGAAGTTGTATTATTTTTGCGTTTTTGACATAAAATCCGTTTTCTCTTCATTCTACGATCTCTTTCATTGTTTTCCATGATCAAAACTAACCGACAAATAAATAAGATTTGCATGTATATAAGTTCATTTTTATGATTATATAAGATACTTGATACTAAACATAAAAAAAAACATTCTTATAATTAGTTACCTAAAAAAATTAACCAACTTGAATATTGTATTTAATTACCCAACCCTACTAATTAACTTAACAAACCTTTAAACAACCTTACCAACATCACATAATGAAGTTATGATAAGGGTATAACTTAATTATCTAGTCATGCTTCCAACCGATCAACCCGATTGACTGTATGTGTGACTGTTTATACGGACAATAGATCCTAACACTACTAAGACTCCACTCAACTGTAATGAACACCGAACTCAATTCCAGTATCAAAGCAAGCACGTACTGATCCTAATACTGATTTAGGCAACACTAATAGAAATTCAATTAACAGCAACGGAAATTCAATTGGCAAAGACCAACAAAACTTTCCTTAGTGTGCCCCGGGAAATATCAAAATTCATCCAACGTGTTGAGTATGTTAAATTTGTTTCGTAAACGAACACACACGTTTTGTTGATTATCTTCGTCGGACAAATCAATAGCCTCTAGAAGTAACCAAATTTCAAAAAGTATACTCGGAGCAAAACAATAATCTTTGTATGGATAAACGTCGAAACTGATGCACTCCGTTACAAATGATTGCAAAAGCTCCTCCGCACGATTGTCTCATATCACATCTGCAACGTCTGCTTCTTCAAACAACCGGTGAGACTCATATTCCATTAATGGCCATCCTTGCCATGTCATCGCCGATAATGTTTGTAAAATTGTTTCATACACAATTTTATTATTACGAATTGTAATTTCACCACCGTCATACGTTGAAGGTAGAGCAGCCAAGACATATTACCAACATTGAAATGATAACCATTCTCACCAGCGGAAGGAGGCATGATGCAATACCTACAAAACACAGCATAATATTAATATAAGCGATAGTGAAAAATCGATTCCTCTATACATGCTTAGAAAGGATTAAACTTTAAGTACATTGACAATATTACATCAAACCACAATGATATTGATAGTGAATAGGTAGATTGTGATAAGCATTACCATCATATCAAAGTTTACTAAACCCATTTTATAGACAGCTACGTAGCAATTCACACTTAATTTGGATTAGTGAGAGAGATTTAAGGGACGTTAAGAGGTTTAAGGAAGACCAAACTGAAAACAAAGAAGGAATAACAACTTAAGTAATAGATAATATTCAACGTAGATGTTTAAGGATTGATCGGAAATTGAAGTACATTGAGAAGAAAAGTATAGAATAGAAAATGAGATTTTTCGTTTTTTGCATGCACAGTACGCGATTAGGGACGGCTCCCTTATCATATAGTACAAGGATTAATACATTAAAAAGAAAAAGAAAGACAAATTGGTTCTCATGTTTTGCACGTATAGTTCGGGATTAGCAAAGATCTTCTTTTTTGCATGTATAGTACGCAGATTTAGAAATGAGATCTATAATGAAACATGTATAGTACGGGAGATAATACAGTACCTTGTACGGGATTAAATCGTCAAAAAAAATGTTCCTTCTTTTTTTTTGGGTTTGGTATAAGGTATTTCCTTAGTATTAATTTAGCTATGTCTACACCTAGAAATCAAGTTGCAATGATCTTTCAAGTCTTCACCCAATATTCCATCAAAATTTCTAAATATTTTATATTCACATTTAACTACATAAAGCAACGCACAACCAACTTTAACCGGATACAATCTTATATTTTAAATCACCATCAACAAAAGCATCATAACAAATAAAACCAAAAGTACAAGATCAAGCAATCCATAAAAACAGTACCACGTTAAAGTATTGTAACGATCTAATTTCACACATCTAGATTTTCTTTTTTAACTCTTGTTCTCCTCCGTTTGAAAGTTAGAGGAGCACATTCATCCCCTTGACCTTCACCTTCTTCTTGAGCTTTACACTCCAATTTCGCTCTCTCATCGACAATATAAGCATCTTCTTCTAGGCGCTCCTCTATAAGCATAGTAGAACTTGATGTATCAGCAGTAAATGGTTCCATATCAACTTCTTCGTGATCAACCTTTAGTGTTTCAACCTAATACCAAAACAAAATTATATAAAGGTTTCAAAAAATCAGAACATTGAATAAAAGTATTACAATATCATCAAATACTCCTAACAACGGTTGGTCATACTTGGATGAAAAAAACATATATAAACGTCCCAAAAATTACCTGGTTCAATGTATTTTTATTTTCAAATTCAGATATCATTTCTGCATCCTCAGTCATATCCTTTATAGTGAATGCACGACCCTTATCAATAATATATGAAGAAACATCCACTGCGAAGAGATACTTCTTCGACATCAGTGACTTGAAAACATCAGGGAAGAGAATAGAATCATTCTACATTGTCACCCAATTAATTTTGATTAAAAACATGAAGCATCTACTTTGATTTAAACATTAAAAATAAAATAATAGGAGATGTTATATAATCCAATGATTGAGCTAATATCACTGCTACTTAGGAAGCTGCTCTTTGATTGTGGAAGCCGACTTTGAAGTGAAATGCCTAACTTGGCAATCAAACATAACAAATGAGACGGTTCCAACACAATCAGACACGGTGATCTGTACTTTAAATCTAAAAAAGAAGGAGACCAACAATTTGAATGAAACATGCAAATGAGATTAAAATAATTTAAATAATAAATACTTCAAAAAACAATATATACAAAAAAGACAACTTATGAACACTTGGGTATAGCAATTATCAAATCCAAAGCACAATGGTTACAATGGAATATTTAATTTTGAAATTTGACCTTTCACAAGCATTGTTTGCAAGAATTATAATACCACCTAGTAGGCTCTTCAATTTCCAATACTGAAGCAACAAATGAACACAAACAAGGCTGAAATCCATAATCATACGGTGTTACAGACTTACGGGTTTAACCAAAAGTGAAAAATGAATCACGAGGACATATGGTACTTAGGAAGATATAAGAACCTCTCTTAGCTGAATTATGTTTTTTATACATTTTTGGAGTTGATCTTAAATCAGTAGCTTTCGTCAATAAGGGGGTGACAACAGTATCATCACTTTGGGTTCTTATAATTATAGGTAGACAATCTATGGATGTTAAATAAAATAAGAGCATACACCTATGTGAAACAAAAAACATAATTCATAGGAAAAAAAAACAGCGTTGAATTATTATAATGATCCTTAATGTTAGATAAAACAAACTTGTGATAAACATAGCATGATGCACATGAAGGTTGAAATACCTTTAAATGTCTTTATTTTGGCAAATTGAATTATGATAAATGTGTTTGCTTCATCCAGTTCAATAAGTATGTCATGCATTTGAGTAGCAAATACGCCCCACATTGTGCAACATAGCCTTTGATTACTGCATCATAAATATAAACACCTTCAGTTTCAACCAAAAATAACATATGTATATTGATGCAACACAACAAAAAAACAAAATTTGAGATCTGCACTTACGTGTCACTTATGAGTACGAAATCAATCTTTGGCTTTGGCAAAGTTACAAATGATGGATTAGAACCCACTTTACCGATGACATCTAATCACTCATATTATAAAATCAAAGATTTTACTCCCTCCGTCCCATAATGTTTGTCCAAAAGGACGGTTTTTGCGGTTTTTAATGAGTGGTGTAAAGTGGTATTGAAAAGTGAAAAAATAGAATAAAGTGGGTAAAAGATATGATTGAATTGAGGTACTTTTGGAAATTTATAGAGAATAAAAGTTGAAAAGAGATAAAGTAGGTGGAAAAGTTGGATAATGGGGGTAAATATTGAGATTAAATAGGGGTAAGATTGGAAAAGTTATTGATATAAAAGGAAAGTGGACAAATATTATGGGATGGAGGGAGTAGTTTAAAACATTAACATAGCTTGACAAACACATAGAAGGTATGAGTGAGTCAGCAACATACCGATCAAGTACTCAATTTTGATTTTTTTTTGTTACGAATGGCTTCAAACGAATCACAGAGGAGGATCAAAGGACTCAGAGGGATTTATAAGGGTTAGTGTAGTCACAAAAATAAACTTGATCCTATAAGAATGTGAGGAGTAACGGTACACAAGGTCCTCATTTTTCACGACGGTGAAAGATGTGATCTTTCATAGCTAGCCTTCATAAACATTGACATAAAGGTTGGTTTCTTGATTATTCTAGTTATTTCAAGTAGTTGATCTTAAGTCCCTATTCAGTCGTTTGCTTTGTTCTTCATTGCGTCTGTATATGTCTTCTTTCGAGTCATCGTTTCCGTTGTTCTTATTGAGTCTTTCACGTTTTGAGTTCATTTTTTACCATTGTTCCTTTGTTTCCTTTGTTTGAGTCGTGAACGTCGAAGATCGGGCATCAAGCGGCCTTAACCCTGCATCAAATTGGTATCAGAGCTTTCTTGTAGACGTTCTCTTTCGTGTCTAAGTCGATCCCAAAGTCCACAAAATCCACAAGAAAGAGTCTTCAAGGTCTAATTGATTAATCTCTTCGCTTTAATTAAACTTGATAGTAATAACCATTTGTTACTTGATTAGTGATTTGTTAATTTTGCCCGGCCAAACACACCCTAAATACCAAGTAACCGCCACCAAATGACCACCTGCCCACCACCTTCACTAAAAACGTCCACCACCATTTCCATACTCATCCACAAAATTTAGGGCTCGTTCGGTAGTGGCGTCTCCGAACAGAAGAAATGGAAGCGGCTCCGATACGCTCTGTAGTAGAGGTGTTAGGCGCAATAGCGGGGCAAGGAGTGGAAGCATTTTCCGGATGGATTTCTGCTACCCGCTATCCCCTAGTACCCCCAAGGGGAAAGCGGAACGAAGAGCGTTTTTGATAAACTTGCCCGCTACTTGCCCCATTTTTTCCCACAATACCCTTGCGCCTTCACTTTTGACATGCCACAGATCTAGTGATTTCGAACTCCTTCGAAGAACCCTAGCCGACGCTATACAAGTTCTAAAAAACCGAAGTCAGTAAAATCGAGGAGGTTAGAACCAACTAGACAAACTAGGAATGAATTCCCGATTTCTGGTGGTGTTCCTCCTTCGTCTTCGCCAACCTATCACCCGCAAGCTAGCAATCGAACGAGTACCATCGCCGACTTTAATTTTCGGTGATTTTTTTGTTGCGCAGGGATGGAGGAAATAAACTCTCCTCTCAAAATTGGGGCCAAGTATTTGGGGCAAAGGAGCATGTGTCTTGCACATGTTGTGGATTAGAAAATTTCTAGTGGATTAGAAAATATTAACCCAAGTTACGTTTGACTAAAAAAACACCCATTTTTAATGCAAATGATTTTTAATGGACTAGGGGTATTTTCGTCATTTGTAACAGGATTTTTTGGTTTTCAGCTAGTTAACTTCCCAAACACCCATTTCACCATTTTTTAATTTCAGCTAACGAATTCAGCTTCAACTACTTTCTTAGTTTCCAACTTCCGCTATGAAGTTAGCTTCAGCTACTGTACCCGAACGGAGTATTAATTTATTAAGGGAACACCTTTATTAATTAAAATCAAGGTAAAACTCCCAAACCCTATTCAAACTCCTACATTTTAGGCTGATTTTCAAAGCTGCGTAACAACTGTCATTCCAGCCACAAAAACCCATGCCCACCTCCTTCAAAGTAGAAAGACCAATTTAAACTTTCTCCCCACACTTCTTTGAACGTCCAACACCTACCCAACTCCCTACAATTCAGCCGTGTGATTAAGTCCACCCCGCTACACCACAACGTCCATATTCACTCCATTCTTGCACATAATTCATATCTTGCACTAGTGTTTTTTTTGCAATTATTTTGTAATTATTTCTGATTCAAAAAAAGATTCAAAAAAAAGTCAAAAAAATAAAATCAGAAATATCTCTTTTTCATTTTGTACATCTATGTTTGCATTTTATACTAGTGCATAATCTAAGTATATTACATTCAAGTGCAAGTATTTGTGTCTTCTTTTCTCTTCATCTTTTGGACGCCATTGAAGCTATCTTAGCTCCACAAAAAGCCAACATCACCCTCACCTAACAAACCACTCGAAGTCACTCTTGGTTAAGGAATTCAAGGTGAGAAGGGCTTAGTCAGGTTGATCTCTTCCTTATCTTTCCATTTGTCCTTGTTTATAATCGAGTTTACTTTCATTCCTTCTCTTCCAACCTCTTCTTCTCGTGTGTTAATTCACTCACCTAAGAGTTGAATCTGATCCTTCTCAAAGCAGATTGAAACAACGGGCTCGATCACACACAAGAAAGTGAGAGCGAGTGAAACACTGGCGAGCTTGTTTTGGATTAATTCTAACCTCACGAGTTTGCTTCTAGTGTGTGTTTGTTACAATGTCATAGGAAGAGGAGACTTCAAATGGTTCAGATCCCATCTAGCCTCAGATGTTCAACATGCTGAGGTCACTCGATTACAATGTGGAGACCATCACTCAGCGTTTGATAGCCTTAGAGGCTAGGCAACAGCAAGAGCCCCTGTTCCCAAACTCCACCCAACCGGCTGACCATGGCCGAGACCAATAAGAGGCCAATCCAACGGGTAACTAGCCCTTGGATCCTAACATGGCATCCACATCCAATCAACCCCAAGATAGAAGGGAAGTAAATCTTAACTCTCATGGTATCTTTTCTCGTAGAGTGCCCCTAAATTATTTCCCTCTCCCATAAGAGAGAGTACTCGCCCTACTAATGATTACCAAGCATTTCAGGCACAAAGAAGAGCTCAAGGGCGTGAAGAGCACTATGATGAGTTTGACGAGGAGCTCCTAGAGGATGAAGCTTGGGAGCGCTACTCCAGGCGTGATAAGAGAGACAGACGCCCAAGGAGGCCCCATGAACCTGTGGAAGATGGTGTTGGCAAGGTGAAGGTGATGATACCTTCCTTCGAAGGAAAATGTGATCCCGATGTGTGCATGGAGTGGGAGACCAAAATTGAACAAGTTGGCAATTGCCACATTTTTCCCAAGGCAGAGAAGGTACAACTCGCTACCCTTGAATTCAATGGTTATGCACTAATCTGGTGGGATAGCCTTGTGTAAGAAAGGAGGCGAGCCCTTTATCCACCGATCAACACATGGGAGCAAATGAAAGCCTTGTTGAGAGGCTGATTTGTGCGCCAACACTATGCACCCGAGTTGAGGCAAAGGTTAAAGAACCTAAGGCAAGGCTCAATGAGTGTTGATGAGTGCTTTAACGCCATGCAAGTGGTGATGGTAACGGCCAATATGGTTGAGGATGAAGAAACCACAATGGCTAGGTATCTTCGTATCTTGCATCCATATTTAGCTAATGAGATTGATTTGTACCCCTGCTCTACTATGACTGACCTCTTTCATCTAGCTTTAAAAGTAGAGAGGGAATTCAAATCCAGGAACCAAAAAGGAAGAAGCACGGGTAGCCAACCTAATTCATGGAGGAACAACCGTGGCCAGGCCACATCCTATGGAAAGGACGACGCAAATTCTAAGGAGAGGAGAAGCACAATCGGCGCCTATGGTGATCAAGTAGGCCGAGTCAAGCCTCTCACGAGAACCACGCCATCCTAAAAGAAGGGCACCACTAGTGGAGCTTCAACAACTCCTAAGGGTAGTACCTCTAACTCTTCTTCTAGAGCTAGGGATATTGTGTGTTTTAAGTGCCATGGTAGAGGGCATATGATGAAAGATTGCCCCAATAAGAAAACACTTCTAATAAGTCATTTAGGCCAATATGAATATGAGGAAGAAAATGATGATTTGCATGCAAAAGAGCCTAATGATGATGGTTTGCATGAAAATGATGTAGATGATGAGAATGAGTATGAATCCGGGGAGTTCTTAATTGCTAGACGCAACATGCATATTAAACCAACCCCTTATGATGATAATCAAAGAGAAAATCTATTCCATACTCGATGCTTGATTAAGGATAAAGTTTGTAACATGATAAGAGATAGTGAAAGTTGTTCTAACATTGCTAGTCTAGAAATGGTACAAAACCTTGAATTATCTATGACCCAACACCCTAGACCCTACAAGTTGCATTAGATGAACGATTGTGGTGAGCTTAAAGTGCACAAGCTGGCGCATGCATCTATTAAACTAGGGCATTACGACGATGTTATTTTTTTGTGATGTTGTTCCTATGCAGGCTTGTCATATCTTATTAGGTCGTCCATGTCAATATGATAGAAAGGTCACACATAATGGATTCACCAACCGGAACACCTTCACTCCTGATGGCATCAAATCGATCTCATTCTTGGGGCGTCATTGCCAAATAGGCCAGCCTACAGTATGAACCCCACGGAGACCCACAAGGTCCAAACCCAAGTCCAAGAAGTATTGGACAAGGGTTACATTAGAGAGCGTTTTTAAGTCCTTATGTCGTACCTGTTTTGTTAGTTCCCAAGAAAGATGAAACTTGGAGGATAGGTGTAGATTGTAGGGCGATTAACGACATAACGATAAAGTACCATCACCTCATTCCTAGGTTAGACGATATGCTTGATGAACTTCATGGTGCCACTATGTTTTCTAAGATAGATTCAAAACTAAGTTTGCCCTGTACGAATGGCTTGTTATGCCCTTTGGGCTAACCAACGCCCCTAGTACATTTATGCGTCTTATGAACCATGTGCTTAGGAAATTCATAGGGAAACTTGTTGTTGTTTATTTCGATGATATTCTGAGTTATAGCAAATCCCTAGAAGAGCATGAAGTTCATTTAAGGGAAATACTCTCTACACTCAAATTAGAGCACTTGCATGCCAATTTGAAGAAATGTGAATTGTGCACTAATCATGTCACTTTTCTTGGTTTATTCGTGAGCTCCAAAGGACTACAAGTGGACGAAGCCAAGATAAGGGCAATTCATGAATGGCCGACGCCTACCTCCATTGGCCAAGTCAGGAGCTTCCATAGCCTCGCCAGCTTCTATAGGCGGTTTGTGAGGAGTTTCAACATCATTGCCACCCCCTTGACCTAAATCACAAAGAAAAGGAGTGCGTTCAAGTGGGAGGACGTGCAAGAGAGGGCTTTCAATCACTACAAGAAAAATCGCTTTCGGGGACAAAAATATTTATCGCCCAATAAAAATTTTGTCGTGAGTTTGTTGCCATAGCCTCATCACCCTAGCGTTTTGGCGACAAAAAAGGTTTTTGCCGCAGACAATTTTCATGGCCGAAAAAAAGCAAATTTGTCGCACTAGATCAAGGGCAACAAAAAACAACTTTGTCGTTGTTTATATTGTGCGGCAAAAAATGAGTTTGCTACCTAAAAACTAGGGTTGCTCATCGGTCCGGGCAACCCGTAACCCGGACCGGACTAACCCGTAATTTACGGGCCGGGTCACGGTCCATGAATTTCCGGAATTACGGGTTACGGGTCGGGTACGGGTCGACCCGCCGAGTTACGGGTCAACCCGTAAGACCCGTAATTTCTTTTAGCGTTTTATATTTTTTAGTTTTGATGGGCTGACATGTTAAGTTGTTAACCCAATAACCCTACCCCTACCCGTGTTCTTCTTTCTGTCACCCCACTTGAGCCGCTTTCCTCTCAACTCTCTCGAGTCACACCCCCTCAAACTCAACCCGACAACCCTAGATTCGTGTGCTCGGCGGCTCGGCGCCCTCGACCTGCCGCTCCTCTACCTGTCTCCGCTCGTTGGTCCGTTCCTCGACCCATCTCCGCCGCTCCTCCCGTTGGTCCGGTCCTGTCGAGTGTTGACTCGTTGCTCCGCTCCTCTACCCGTCTCCGCCGCTCCTCGACCCATCTGCGCCGCTCCTCGACCCGTCTCCGGCGGCTGCGACTCCGGTATCTCGCCCTCCATTGCTGGATTTGTTGCGTGTTTAAATTGTTTACTGTTGTAGTGTTGCTTGCTTCTCATCCTCCCCAAATTCCGATTTCCGACTACTGTTGCATGTTTAAACTCTAAGCTAGCGATTGGTTTTGATTTTGTTGTTGTTGTTTTTATTTTATAGCAGATTCAAGCTGTTATAGGCTTCTAGCGTTTTCAGTCTTCACTGCTGTCAAGGTAAACCACTAAACCTCTAGATCTGTCCGTTTGAAACTCCCAATTTGAATTGAAAACGTTTTTGTAACTTGTTGTCATGTTTGGATTCATTTTCAGTCTTCACTGTTGTCAAATTGGATTCATTTTGTTCTCGTTTCTATAACTTGCTGAGTTGCTGTTGTATATATCTGGATACTGAAAACAATTTTGTTGCTACACTCTGTTGTATATCTCTGGATATTGAAAACGTTTTTGTCATTTGGTACCTTTTACTAACTAATGCAGATTATTTGTTGATTTGTTGGACATGAATTAAGTTGGCACTTGACACTTTGACGGGAAATTCAGAATTCTGAATCATATTTGAAACATCCATGGAATTTTCTACAAAATATTCATGTAACGTAAGTTGACGACTTGGAGGGGTTATATCAATTTGATGAGGTTGTAGTTTTTTTTAAACATTAATATTAAACTGCCAATGATGATGTGTTTTTTTAATTTTTGTTAGATGGAGACTCGGCCAAGTGAAATGAATCAGACTCTTGAATCTCAACCCGAAGTTGCCAGTGGAAGACCCGTAGTTAGAAAAGAGAGAGCAAAGCGAAGGGAGTATTAGGATGACTTTGATGAATACTTTGTAGATGGAAGAAAGAGAGCCAAGTGCAAGTTCTACGATCGCAATTATGCTTGTGATTCGAATATGGATGGCACCAGAAACGTGTTGAAGCACTGGGAAAAATGTCCAAACAACCCAAGGAATGAGGGCAAAGGTACACAAACTCAACTCACTTTAGAAAGTTGTGGTGATAGTGTTAAGATGAAGAATTGGAAATTTGATGCAAAGGATACTCGAGATTCTGTTATTGAAAGGATATTGTTTGATGAGATGCCATTTAGATCAGTAGAGAAAAGAGGAATTAGAGGTGCTTTCTCGGTTGGTCAGCCCTTATATACAATGCCTTCTCGTCACACTATTAGACGTGCAGTTTTTGATCTTTATTTGAAAGAAAGAAACAAGTTAAAAGATCTTCTTAACACTTCTTGTGTGAGTGTGTGTTTGACAACCGATACTTGGACATCAATATTAACTCAAAATTACATGTGTGTGACTGCTCATTGGGTTGATAATAAATGGGCTTTACAAAAAAGGATAATAAATTTTTGTGTCACCGATTCTCATAGTCATTGTGGAGAGTCGATTGGTATGGCCATTGAAGATTGTTTGAGATTTTGGGGTTTGTCTTCTAAGCTTTTGGCAATTTCTATTGATAATGTTGGGTCAAATGATGTTGCTTGCAATTATGTAAAGGATAAGATGAAAAAGTGTGAAGCTTCCATTACTAAAGGAGAACACTTGCATGTGAGATGCATTGCTCACATAATTAATCTTATAATGCAAGATGGTATGACTGTAGGGGGTGAGCATATTAAGAAAATTCGAGCTATGGCTAAGTTAGTTAAGGGTTCTTCTGCTAGAAAGGCTGCATTTATAAAAAAGGCAGCAACTTTAGAGGTTGAGTATACGAGTTCAGTGAAACTTGATGCACTTACAAGGTGGAATTCCACCTATTTAATGTTGGAGTTAGTGCTGGAATATAGAACTGTATTTGAAAGAATGGAGATTCCAGCTTTGCGTGAAGGATCTGAATTGGGGCCTATGACAACTGATGATTGGGAAAGATGTGAATCTCTGAAACAGTTTTTGAAAGGCTTCTATGATTTGACTAAACGGGTATCTGGCAGTTTGTATGTCACAAGTAACTAGCTCATATTTCATATACTTGTGTGCGTAAAGTTGTTGAGGGAATTAATGGAGAGTGATGATGATGATATGAGTAAGATGGGATTTGAGATGAAAAAGAAGTTTGACAAGTATTTTGGAGACTTGAGGAAACTTAATATGTTAGTGTTTGTGGCTGCAATCCTTGATCCGCAGCACAAAATGCGTGGAGTTACATCAGTTTTGAAAGGTTTATTTGGTGAAAGTGAGGTGCAAATTATGACAAAGAAGATAAAGGATTATGCATACACCTTGTTTGATACCTACAAACTCAAGCTTAGTAAAACCAATGGCCAAGGTTCACAAGAACGTCAACTTGAAAAAGGTGATGAGGGTGAATGGTTGGATTATGTTGTGGAAGAAGACAATGAATGTGAAGATGGACTGAGGTCAGAATTTGATCTATATTTGGCTGACAGATGTTACAGATCTGAGCAGAAAAATATTAATGTTTTACAGTGGTGGTCGAAAAATCATCAAAGGTATCCCATCCTTGCACGTATGGCTCGAGATGTCCTAGCAATTCCTATATCTACGGTGCCTTCTGAATCCGCATTTAGCACTGGAAGACGTACAATTTCAGATTACAGAAGTAACTTGAAACCTGAAGTAAGTCAGTTTTTTGTTTCATTTGAAAATGTCTATTGGTTAATTAATGTTGGTTTACATGATAAGTTACTAACTTAATGTGTTTTGATGTTATATAAGACGGTACAAGCACTTATTTGCACTCAAGATTGGTTACTAGCAAACGAAAGAAAAGAAAAAATTGATGAGGATGATGAAGATGATGAGGATGAGGAAGTTCCAAGTGAGGTCCTTGAAAGTACATTTTATGCGTGTTGAAAGGTAATTTTGAAAACAATTCTGTTATGCTATTGCAATTTGATTTTAAGCTTTTTGGCCAGTTTCTTTCTCATTTCCAGGAGTGTGCTAAGTTGCATTTTTGTGTTGCATTTGTTTCAGGTGTGCTGACTTGGTCCAATTGGGAAGGATTGAAGGAGTGTGTTGACTGTTGAGTTGCTGATTGCTGAGCTGCTGAATGTTGACTGCTGACCTGTGGCCTAGGAGACTAGGAGTAGCTAATATTTTGTCAAAAATACTTTCTACCGTTTCTGCCTTTTTAGAGTATCTAATTTGGTTTTAACTTTTAATTTGGACTTTGGAGACCATTGGTCTGTTTCAATTTGGAGACAATTTGGTTTTGACTTTTGACAATTGGCCTGTGGCCTAGGCAATCTCTATTATCTTTCTAGCAGGTTTAATGTTTTGTTGGGACTTGGGACATTATTTGGATGTTTTATGAACTTAATATGTTAGTTTTATTCATATTTGAAAATTTTTATAGGTTAAATTGACAGGAACTTGATTGAATGGGTACAAATAGGCTGTTTGACCCAGTTTGACCAGTCAAACGGTCCGACCCGTGACCCGACCCGTAAAACCCGTAACCCGTAATCCGGGTCACGGGTCGGGTCGCGGGTCGATTTTTTTGATATTACAGGTCATCGGGTCGCCCGTAATCCGGGTCACGGGTCGGGTCGGGTCGACCCGTTGAGCAACTCTACTAAAAACTATAGGGCGACAAATAATGCCTTTGTTGCTCTCTTAATATGTGACTTTTTTTATTATAAAATTGGTATAATATATATTCAAGAAAATAAATGTTTTATTTTATCTTTAATTTTATTGGATATTTAGTAAACCCTCTTTAAGAAATACATCAAATAACCTTTTTTTTAGAGATACATCAAATGAACAAATATCTGATATAACACCAATGGATTAAAAGTTACAGAGCAAAACAAATATTACATTTTATTCCATGAGTCAATATTATCAAATTGTACAATAGCAACCAACAAAAAAAAATCGAACTACACTCATTTCAACAAAGAAGCAGTTCAATACATATGCAAGAAGAAATATACAGATCCAAAAAAAAATCTAGGAAAACAAAAATCGGGCAATTGACATCATAAGTCTGAAGCTTAATTTACCATTAAAGTGAATCACTTATCATAATATAATACAAAACCCTTTAGGCCGTGGAATCTCCCTCGAGCCCGTCCAAATGTATTTAATATATTATTTTAATAGAATGAATGTTTGTCATTAATATAGTAGTAGAAACTGCTACAATTGATGAATTAAAATAAATACCATATTATAATTATGAAAAATAATTTATAATTAATATGCTGTTTAATGAAATGCTTAAAATGTTTATGATTTATACATTGTGACTAAAACATATTGTTTAAATTAAAAGATTATGATAGATCTATGTATTAATACATTGTGTATAATGGTAAGATAAAGATTTATACATTTGGATAGAATTATTAGTCAAACAACTCAAATTGTAAGATAAAACTAATATCTTAATTAAATATGTATAAGATTATGATAAAATAAAGATTTAATAAGATAATTTCTTTAGTAAAGGGGTGATGTGGCACAATATGGTGGCAAAATTTGCTTCTACTTTAGTATATAGTAATAGATAGATTATAGTAGCTATAACTTACATATAATGTAAGCTATTGACTATAAAATATAAGTACGTGATTTGCATAACAATATATTCAAAAAATTACAAAACACGGGTCGTGCATGGGACAACGAGTATTTTAAGTTTGTAAACTAAAAACCCAAAAATAGTGCAAATAAATTCGTTGAAAAAGTATTTATTTAAATGTTTGTATGTATACTATGGAATGTGGCTAACTACTTTCTGCATAGTTTTTAAAACAAAGTTAGTAGCTCTAACAAAATGTTAAATGTTCTCTTATCATGAATTAGTTTTAATTTATTGTCACAAAAAGTGATTTGAAATTACTTATCATTAAGGGAAGTTTTTTTAAAAGAAAAATTAACTTATAAACTGTTGAAAGCAACTACTGTATTATGATTTCGTTATGCTAAATTTTTTCTTTTTGGTTACAATGTTAAATATACATAAGTAGTTGAAATGCATGTCCATATCTATATACTCCCTCCGTCCCGGAAAGTTTGTCCATAAAGCGCATTTGCACGCGGATTAATAAAAAGTGGAAAAATTTGATAAATAATGGGAAAAGGTGTTAAAGTTGATGGGAAGGGTATAAAAAGGAGTAATTTATAGGATTGATTGGGGATAATTTTTGTAATTTTATAGGAAAAAGTGATAAAGTTGAGGAAAGTTGGATAATGGGGGTAATATATAAGATTGTATGAGGGTAAGATTGTAAAAGTGTAGTGATATAAATGGAAATAAAGTAGAGATGGACAAAATTTCCGGGACGCCCGAAAAAGAAAGGCGGACAAACTTTCTGGGACGGAGGGAGTATAACATTAAAAAGTTGTGTACGAAGCGCATTTAATGCACAGATTAAACCTTATACTTGTATTGTGATAGATATACAAATTGATAAAAATAACACAATAGCGTAGAGGTTGAGATCACCTCTTTTGTTCATCTAGATCCATGGTTCGAGCCCCACTAGACAAATTTGTTTTTTTGTACTGGGAAATTTTTCATTGAGATCATATACCATTTTCCCTATATATAATGTATGTATGTTAATTGTTATTTTATACTAATTTTTTTGGCCTCCATTCGCTGACATCTATAACCTATATTCTATAATCTATTTATATATAGACTAATTTTTTGTCTTTAAATTTTCAAAAACTTCATGGAAAACTAAGATTATGTTTGTTATTTCATCCTATATTAAAAGATGATTGTTTGGCCTCCATTCGTTGACATCTATAACCTATTTTCTATAATCTAGTCTATAATCTATAATACTATAGACGAATAAGATTTAGTGCAATAAATGCTTGACATTCTATATATATATATTTCAACCTATTTAATTACCCTCTCATGGTGAAATTCAAAGAAATTTAAAATTTCCTATATCATTCGATGCAATGACATTAAATTCTCCATTTTATTCAAAAAAGTATACTAATTATGTTGTGAGTTATTTTATAATACTAACAACCCATTTATATTAAATAAAACCCCACAATAAAAAAATAATAAACAAAACTACAATTAAAAAAAACGATCATTTACACATTATTTAAAAAAGCATACCCTAATACAATAAAAATACACCAATTATGTTGTTAGTTATTTTAACAACCCATTTATAAATTACATATAAACTCAATCAATCGTCAATAAACCTATAAAGATGAATGCTTGGATTTTATACAAAAGTCCTATGGTGTTCACGCCTATGGTGTTTTGGATCTTTGGCTTCAATTTGCCGGTTAAAGGGCCTGGTTATAAAGGGGTTGTTAAAAGTGGACAATTTAAGACACTTTTATAAATGGTTGTAGTAATTACCGTCATTCAGCATGTACTTTCCATCTCTACTACACCATGATATAGAAGGCGTTACGCATGCCCAAATTAAGAAAAAAAACGAAAAATGATTATTAATGCATTACATTTACATCCCCTCATAAAGGTCTTTTCATCCATTTTCCAACCATCTGTTACAACTTACACGTATGCGGTATGACCATCATCTTGAACATCCTTCATATTTTTTGTCAAACCTCCGTTTAAATGTAAATGTAGCAATTTGAACATATAACTATCCTATAAATAGAAACATCTTCCACTCTTTACACTAGAACCTCCATTCTCTTATTGCAACAAAGAAGAGACCTATGACGTAAGGTGAAGCCATGGCATGTCAATTCAGGTTATTAAGCGAGTTGAAGCACAAATTACTTGCTATTCAACAAAGAAAAGGACCTCTAACGTAAGTTGAAGCACTGATCGACTACTTGCTATCCGATGATAAGGTATTGTGTCCAATTCTTTGTACGTTTTACATAGCCCTTTTACACATAATTTTATAATAAACTAATGAACCCCACAATTTGAAATCTTTTATTTAGAGAAAATCAAGAGAAAAGTCATTGAGTATTAACGAGTGGAGAATCCACAACTAACACCGCATGCTTTGTCAGGAGGGGCATCAGGGTTGATTTTTGTCACACCTTTACCCACAATCAAGGTCAAAGTCATTGGTTACTCCTTCACTTTGGTACATCCTGAGTTATTATTGGAACTTATCTATGAAGTTTTTTTTGCTGGTTTCTTTTTCACGGTCATTCCTTGGTACGTTGGGGCGATGATTCTGCTATGTTTAAGTGGATTACACAGAAAAACCAGGGTTGGTTGCATGCATGATAGCTGTAAGTCCTCACCTTCATTTTGTTTTTTTACTTATAACATATATTAGTTGATCATTCAAATCATCTTGTTGTTGTTGTTATTGATGATGATGATGAGTTTACTAATGAGTCCTTTATTATCCTAAACTAATGTTTGATTTATTTTTATAATTGTCAAAAAATGCAGCCTATTCTGACAATGATTGTTGTTATTTTTGGAGTGACCAATGGAGCCGAGTCTTGGTAATCTATTAAGAAGACTGAAGTACTACAACTTGTACTACTACACCATTTTAGGTTGTAGTTTTAAATAATCAGAACATAAGTTTGCAAGTACCATAATTGTGGACCTTTGGTCCCGTGAAATCTTTTGTTATAGAAAGTTATATGATTAATTAGCTAAGAACTACGATTTTGTTGGTATACATTGTTTAGTATAACACAATATAATACATCTTTTGATATCATGTCAAATGGGATGTGACATGAAAGCATGTTTGAACAAGGCTAGCCGAATGTAGGGCACATGACTACATGACTTGAGCCAAACTAAAACTATTCAAGTCGCCTAAACTTAAACAAATCTAAAAAATTTGTTTGATCAGTGTTCCCTTTATAGGTCTCATCCAATGAGTCCTCTTTCCAAAGGTATAGTAATAATTATTAATGCATTATTTTACTATTGATGTACCATATCATAATCAACTTGATTGATTATATAGCAAAATAACAAGTGCTAACACGGTCATCATATCTCACTACATATCAAACTCATGTCCCGTGCGATAGCACGGGCCTGTCTTTCTAGTGCATATATTACAATTCAAAACAAATATTTATTTCCTCTTATGTAAACAACTAAACATACCCAACAATCATGCTAGTTTGATGATCAGTTGTAAATAGCTTCAATCATATACATATATAAGACTAATGGTTATAAAGATCCTAACGAACACAATAAAATCTTATTGGTTACTCAAACTATAACAACTATAACTACTCGATATTTTGTTTCAATTTTACAACTCTTTCAAATAATTATTCTAACTTAAATCATAAGCCTCTCATTTAACACATAAATGCATCATAACATAGATTTATATGTGATAAAGACTTTCATGTGTTAAATGAATAAGTTTAAAATATAAATTTTTTTTACCTAAAAAGAAGTAACTCTAAGGTAACAAGCATAAGATTTCAAAACTATTTTTTCGTGTTTTTAAAATTCACATCTTACGACGTTAAAATAGAGTTTTTGTTGCCCTGTATTTTCTTTTTTGCGACAGAACACAAGTTTGTCGCCCTTGAGCTCACCCTTTTGTGGCATATTACGGATTTGTCGCCCATGAAAGTATTATTTATGCCGCCCATAATATTTGTGGCGACACATTCTTAGTTTGTCACCATAGTTGAATATTTTTGTCACCCAAAATCATTATTCTTATAGTGAATGCCTTTAAATGGAGACTAACGCAAGCACCATTGCTAGCTTTGCCCGACTTCACTCGACCCTTTGAAGTGGAGTGTGACACAAGTGACATTGGAATTGGCGGAGTCCTCAAGCAAGAAGGTAGACCTATAGCCTTCTTCTCTGAAAAGTTGAAAGGAGCATGTTTGAACTACTCTACGTATGACAAAGAATTGTATGCCTTATTTAGAGTACTTAAAACATGGCAACACTACATATGGCCTTGAGAGTTTGTCTTGAAAATTGACCATGAATCAATGAAACACTTTAAAAGTCATGATATATTGGATAGGAGGCATGGTAGATGGATGGAATTCATTGAGACATTTCCATATGTCATAAAATATAAAAAAGGAAACGATAATGTTGTATTTGATGCTTTATCTTGTTGCCATGCTTTGCTTGTTTCATTGGATTCTAGAATGTTAGGTTTTACTCACATTTGTGAATTATATGAGCATGATAGTGATTACATTCATGATGCTTTTAAGTGCTGCATGCTTAAGGTTTCGGATGATAAGCATTACATTAATGATGGTTTTTTGTTTCGAGTTGATAAAGTTTGCATCCCTCGTTGCTCTTTGTGTTTATTGTTGGTTGAGGAAGCCCATAAGGGCGGCCTAATGGGACATTTTGGCAGAGATAAAACTTATCATACTCTTAGGGCTCATTTGTATTGGCCACACATGCTTAGAGATGTTGAAAATGTAGTTAAGCGTTGTGTTGATTGTTTAAGAGCCATGTCTAGGTTGATGCCACATGATATATACACCCCTTTGCCTATGCATATAGACCCTTGGGAGGATTTATTCATGGACTTTATAGTAGGGTCGCCTAGGACTAAGAAGGGGTGAGATTCAATTATGGTGGTAGTAGGCCGATTTTCCAAGATGGCACACTTTGTGCCGTGCCATAAAACTGATGATGCTAGTAATGTAGCTAGCTTGTTCTTTAAGGAAATAGTTAGGCTGCATGAGATACCTAGGACAATAGTGAGCGATAGGGATACTAAGTTCCTTAGCTATTTTTGGAGGACCTTATGGAATAAGCTAAGAACTAAGCTAATGTTCTCTACATCTAGCCACCCTCAAACTGATGCGCAGACCGTAGTGACCAATATGACATTAGCTACTATCCTTAGAATCATTATTAAGAAGAAATTGAAAATGTGGGAAGAAACCGTACCTCATGTCACTCATCTACTAAGTTAACTCCATTTGAATGTGTTTATGGTACTAACCCTCTCACCCCCTTAGATCTTACCCCATTTCAAATGAGGGAAAATGAAAGCTTTGATGAAGTAAAGCACGTTGAGTTTATTAAGGAATTGCATGCTCTAACCAAGACAATGCTAAAGCAAAAGGCCGAGTATAATGCCAAGCGTGCCAACCATGGGCGGTGCCAAGTCATTTTCCAGCTGGGGGATTTGGTTTGGGTTCATCTAAGGAAGGAGTGGTTCCCGGAGCAAAGGAAGAGAAAGTTGTCCCCAAGAGGTGTTGGACCTTTCAAGGTGCTTCAAAGAATTGGAGACATTGCCTACAAGTTGGAGTTGCCCGGGGATTATGGTGTGAGCACCACCTTTACTATTGTTGACCTTATGCCATACTTAGCCGTGGATGAAGAGTTGGATTCGGGGTCGAATCATTTCCAAGAAGCCGAGATTGATGAGGGATGATTCAGCCAGCCACCACCGAGCACACTCGCACTCTTTGAAGGCCCACTCACTCGTGCTAAGATCAAGAAGCTACAAAGAGAGATGCACGCTTTTGTTGGCTATTCCGTGGCTAAGGAAGCAAGGAAGAATGTGGAGCCTCGCCCAAGGTAATGTGCCATATGTGTACTTCCATCCAAGGCGCCAACGCCGACGCCTAGGACAGGCACAAGGGTGTCCGGCGAGTGCCTCACTTAGGCACAAGGCGTGTGCCTTAGCGTGCCCCATTTTGGGCCTGTCCAAATGGGCCGCTCCACATCCATTTTAGACATCATTTTCTATTATTATTTTAATTGTTGTTTTGTCAAGACATATAAATAGCTTTATGTGGTTATTTGTTTAGTTAGACAATCAGATTATTGTAATTGCCTTTCTCCTTGAATGGAGAGAAAATCGAGAGCTTTGAGCTTTCAAGTGTGTGTGAATTGCAACTTGGTTTGCTTTGATTTGTGTCAATCTCATTGATGGTTGGTGCCTATCAACAATCACGAGCCCCTTTCTCGTGCTACAAGGATCGTTCTTTGTTTGTGTGAGATCGTAAAGGTTGGTTTCTTGATCATTCTATTTGGTTCATGTCTTTCGAAGACAAGGGATTTCTAGTTATTTCAAGTAGTGGATCTTTAGTCCCTATTGAGTTGTTCACTTTGCTCTTCATTGTGTCTGTGTTTGTGTTCTTTCGATTCATCGTTTCCATTTTTCTTGTTGAGTCTTTCACGTTTGAGTTCATTTATGACGATTGTTCCTTTGTTTCCTTTGTTTGAGTCGTGAAAGTCGAAGATTGGGCATCAAGCGGCCTTAACCCCGCATGAAAGAATTGGCAAACCCTCGATCTACTTTAGGTCATAAAGAGAGATCCTTAAGAATTGGCAGACGTATATATCTACTAAGAGATGGGCCTTACTTAAGGCTCATATCTTATTTACTCCATTATCGTTGCGTCCTCGGTTGTTAGCACTTTCGACATCGGTGAACCTTAAACCTAAAATCACAAAGTTGAGCATCAACAACAAGAACGAAATTAGACCAAAACAAAGCAAAATTACATAAATCCATGGCCACATACAAAAACGAAACTTAAAAAAAGGAAGGGAAATTTGATGGGGAGAGGAAGAACGGGAGTTATAGGGGAAGGAAGGATCGATGAAGAGGAGGATGCGTAGATGAGCTCTTCCTCAACGGCCAGATCCGGCCGATGAAGCCCTCCACACACCTCCAACGACCATAGGCCTTGCCTCCGCTCATCGATTACAACGAGTAAGCGGGAGAAGAAGACGCGAAGGAACTCGATTGTGATCTCGAGCGAGATGACGGAGATGTGTTTCGGAGGTCTAGGGATTGGAGATTGAGGAGGATGCACAAATGAGGGGTTCAAGGAAGCTTGGATGTTGAGGAGGAAAATTAAACACGGCTATAGATGTGAGAGGGAAAATGGGAATTAATATAGGGTTAGAATCGCCCAATATTATACCGGTTATATGTCTAACCGATGTAAAAAGTCTAATTCTCATTTTTAAGACAAGCCCGAACGGACCGGGATAAATAAAGAGTCATAAAGCACATATTTTGTACTAGTGTAAACACCAAAATGCAAGTTTTTCGCATGAATCAAACTAGCGTACGGTAGCAACAACACAACTGATTAGCTCAAGCTAGCTAAATGTAATAACGCAAGTTTTTCACACGAATACCGCTAGCATAAGCTAGCAGCAAAACAATTCTCTAGCACACACTAGCAACCAGCTAGCTAGATACAAAAATGCTCGTTTTCGCACGATTAAAACTCAACAAACACTATCAATAATGCAATTCACTAGAACACGCTAGCTTAACACAAAGAAGCAAGTTTTGCACAATTAATTTCAACAAACGCTAGTAAAAGTGTGATTCGTTAGTTCAAACTAATCCAAACACGAAACCATGGGCTTACACATGATTCACCCAACACATGCTAGCATTTATACGAGTCCCCAACTTTGGGTAAGTCAAAAACAAACTCCCAAAACTCTCACATAGACGAATTATCAGATACTGGGCATGATTCACTTTATCATAGTCAGAACTTGATGCGAGACTCACAAAGAATGTTAAAATGCCCGGTTGGCCCAATATCCTATTGCTAGTCGTTCAGTACAAATTACACCAACCTAATCTAGCACTATCCAGCTAAATTATAAGAATGGTGGCATAATCCAGAACTCTAAGCCTGTATCCGTTGGATAAACGTGTGATAAGGAATTCTGGCGGGGGTCAAGGACGATTAGTTGAAAGATCTACTTCTACAGTATAACGTGAGCGAACCTACATCTAGTTTCTTAAACTATGAGAGAATATACAAACTTACCAATTGGCTAAAGGTTGTCCCATTCAGAAGCATACGACACGAAGAGGCAAGGCCATGAAGCCACTACCTACTAAACTTGAAACAAAATCAAGCAAACTAGGCATGCAAATAAGTAGCGTTAATATAGGGCTACACGCCCGCAAACGCCAAGTTTCTTCAACAAAACCTAAACTATAGTAATACTAAGATTAAAGCAAGGCAGAAAGTTTTGCAAGCTAGTTAGAGAGAGCATCAACATGCTTCACAGTTCCCTCTTCAGCAACGTTGGCCTCAACTTCCTGTGGCACAACATCACCCTGATTTGCTTAGCCAAGTCTACCAAGGCAGCAGATGCTCGTCGGTCCTTCTCATCAGCCAGCTCCCTCTCGACTTTCAGCTGGTCGGAAGTGGCCAGCTGATTCGCTCTATTTTGTATAGGTTTACTCTTGTATTTTAGATCTATATATTGAGTGTGTTTAGGTTTGAGTTTGAGCATTGTTGTAATATCAAGGCCGAAGACACAAGGATGCAAGAATCAAGAGTTTTAAGGCATTTTGAGCTGTCTGCGCGACACCACTTGCTTGTGAAGGCTATATCTTGAGCTACTGAGGTCGGATTGACTTGATTCTAGTTCCATTGGAAAGCTAACTTCAAGGGCTTCAATTCATCTTATTACACCGAAGTCAGATTCCAAGCCGAAAATGGTCAAAACAGCCTCCGAAGTGACATCAGCGATTCTGTCGAGATTCCGCGACCGCGGATTGTCCACCATGACCGCGGTGGCCGCTGAGACGAATTGTTCCTTTCTGTTGCAATAGCGCGGGCACGGTGGAGTCAACGCGACCGCGGTGATGCCGAATCCGAAGCGGGCCGAAATCTTTCTATCTTGTTTCCTTTTCTATCTTTTGCCTCTTTCCTTATCTATCTCGTGGAGCATGTTCCCTGGGTCTATATAAGGAGGAGCCTCCTTAGGTTTTAGATACATTCTACCTTCAACCAATTCTTCTCTTATTAGGTTTTTAGTTTAGTTGTGGGGAGCTAGTCTCCTTGGGTTTGTTCAAGGGAGAAGCTCTGATGTATGAACTCGTGAGATTTTGGTAATCGATTTCTATCATTTGGTTAATATTGATACTCTTGTGCTTAATCTCATGATCTATGTTTGATTTTATGAGCCTGGCCAACTTATTTAATTATCTTAGATCTGCCGTTTGATTTAGGATTGGTTGTTGTCTATGCATCTTTTCTATTCTCGAAACAACTCTATTCTAGGACCGTAGACTAGTTTAGGGAAGAGTATTCAATGGTTTAATTATGCATGAGGCTCGTAGCTTGATTGCATAATTTGATTTCCTAATACCCTTGTTCTTTATGCTAATTCTAGGTTAAGCGTCCTTGCCTAGGGTTATAGAATTGCTTGGACCGTGGACTTGCGATTGTTAATGATCAGGATAGGAATTAACCATAGGTGTGAATGAAATCAATGGATGAATCTATGATCGAGTGCTTATTAAAGAGTGGATCTTTTGAATGAACATGCCTCCTATCTATTTGTTTATTTGTTTGTTATTTGTTTCCTAGGTTAGTTTAGATATCTCTTTGATTTCCCCCCATATATTTAGTTGATAATTATATTAGTACTAGAAGCCATAGTTCTCTTGGGTTCGACCCCTTACTTACATGCTATACTTAGTTTGTAGATTGGGTTATTTTATCTTTGAACTTGGCACGACGACTTTAGCCGAGTCACCAGCACATCTTGAAACACCTAACAAGCAATAATGTTAGAATAGGATTGGTGATTGACCAGTAGAAAGGAACATAGAGTTAATCAAAGGAGTTGCTACCTTCCAGAATGAGGCACCGGCATGGTTAAGGGTGGTCAACGAGGCAGACTATTGGAGCAGTTTCTTGGTAGCATGCAAGTGAATGTTCTTGAAGGATGCCAATAAGTCCTTTGGGCCGTCGTCATCCAAGTCGATGGTCTAGGGTGGGAGCTCAATAAGTCTCTTCAGTGGCTCCAAAGAGGGCTTCACTTCAGTCCTAGTTTTGGCGGCCAAGGGAAGCTTGGGGTCATGGGACGCAACTTGCGACTGATAAAAGGTTCAGTCGCAGGAGAAGGAGCGTAACTTCCTGACAAAGAAAGCATGCATGAAAAGGAGAAACCTGTAGAGCACGAAGTCAATGACAATCGTACCTGATAGAGACGGCTTGGGCGGGGCAACGGCCGGGTACGAGGAAGACTGAAGTTCCATTGACAAGTCTAGACTATTCTCCAATGAGTGTTTTTCTTGATCTAGGAACAAAACGGAAGCATAATGAAGCTTGTCAGGGAGTCCGAGTAAGTGAGACAACATCCCTTCTTTCGTCTCTTTAGTGGGCAGATCTCTTGGCACTACAAAGCAAACAACATGGAAGACACACTCAACATAAGAAAAATAGTGGAAGTAATGATAAAAGCAAATAGATTGTGAACCCTTACAAGTGGTATTCCAGGAATCCCTGAAAAGATATTTCGACCGTTCCGCCCACTCCTCTAGCGAGGACCGATCGATAAAGAAAAAGCAAGAAGCCCAATTCGAAGCACCGGTTTTCTCCCATCGAATTAAAGGGTGCTTCAAATCCCTAACATAGAGGGTGATCCGACCTGTCCTCTGGGGAACCACCTTGTACACCCCCAAAAATTCCCCCACCGCCATTTCTAGGTTGTCACTAGTGGCCAAATCCTCCGCACACCGGAAAAGCTTCCAGGTGGGAATTTGAAGAAAGCCTAAGCAACTTAAGAAAGCTTCGCACAAAAACAGTAAAAGGGAATTTGAAGCCTATCAAAAACGGGAACTCCGTAGAACACACCTAAACCGTCTGACATACCGCCTTGCTACCCGCCGGAAACCCTCCAAACGAGAGCACACGGTCCACTTCCTCCCTCGTCATCAAGTAGCGAAAAAGGTCTTGAGACCCGGATGGACAGAACCCAACCTGACTAGCCATGATCGGAGAGAGGGGGAGGACGGCGGATGTTTCGAAATTCAAAAGAAGAAAGAAGGGAAGAAGAGAAGTTACCTTGAAAAGGAAAACAATCAAGTGCACTTGGGGAATATAGAAACCACCTAAAATTACTTTCTCAGATAATCCATAAATAAGACAAGACCTTTCCCCTTTTTTCTAGGCTGGAAGGATCAAGAAGTGTGGGCTGGAGGTATAAGTGAAATCTTGGCCGAAATCCCCGCCCCCGATTTGATTTAGGAGTATTGTTGGGTGTTGCCCAAATGAAAGCCCGGCGAGGTCCAACAAAGCCCAAAATAAAGGCCCAAATGAAGTTTGTTGAGTTATGGTAGTTGGAAAAATAAACCGTAAGTCATCCGAAAGAGATTCACACGTGATCAAGAATTCAAGGGCCTCTTAGAAACGGCTAATTAGTATCATTGTGCAACTTAATAAGTAACTATCAGGTTTTTAATAAGAGAATTTGTATCGGAAATGGGGGAAGAATGAGGATAAAAGTAAAACCTTGTAAACTCAAAAAGATTATTGTGAATGTTAAATACTCATTCTCATCCAATCTTTGATTCAAACCCGATCTTGGCTAGATTTACCCGATTTCTTGTTAAATTTAGCGAAAACAAATATCAAGATGTGGATTGAAACTACGTAGTTATTTCGGAATTTTAGTTTTGATAAGGATTTTATTTTTTAATTGCGTTAATTATGTTCCGCTTTTCTTATCCTACAAATAATTAAATCAAGGAGCCTATTGTTACGCTATAAAAACATTGAATTTTAGCATTTATTATTATTCTATATTCACTAGATCATGACCATTGACAACTCTTAGTCTTCATTCATCCGTTTCACTATAGGTGGTGTTTTACCAGAATCCCCCCCCCTCTATATATATAGGCCCAATGAAGAACAATTAAGTATTAGAGAACAAGAGAGCAATGTAGGCCTTTGGATGATATTCAAATGGATGGCTCGGAGTACATATCCAAAATTGACCAAATTTCAAAATTAAACTCAATCCCTTAATTATAGCAAGTGATGATTAATTTTCAGATTTTGGAAAAATCACAAAATCGATTTGGTTGTTTTGGGTAAAAATTATAGCAAGTGGTTTTATCTTATTTTACAATTTTTTATCATATTCACCTTTTTCTACCCTAACCTTCAAAAAATTAAACCTCCCATTTCTCAAATCCTGTTATTCTAGACATGACCCCAAGCTCACACCAGAATTCGCCCCTCGCCCACCTCTCTAGTGGCAGGCACTGCTCGCCCACCGGTCTCGTGTATAGTCGTCGCTCGCCATCCAATCACTATCTTAATTCCACCAGCTGGGCCCCAAATCCGAAAATCGCGCCCTCACTGTCGGGATTTTGCCGTCAAAATCCGGCCACCAACACCGTTCACCCCTCACAATCGCAGGTTTTTTGAATACAGTCGCCGGTGCAATGAAGGTGGCCGGCGAAATACGGTGGAGGCCATCGTAATTCTAGTCTTTAGAATATGGTGGCCGACGCAATGGAGGTGGCCGGCGAAATACTGTGGAGGCTAGCGAAATACAGTGGCGAAGTGGTGGTTTGACGAAACACGGTGGTCGGCACAATGCAGATAATTACACTGGTGGCCGGCGCAATGACGAATTTTTGAATTATGGTTTTAGAGTTGTAATGGATGCCAACGTAATTCTCCCACAATGGATGATTTTCACCAGCGTAACTCTCTCTAGTGTACAGTTTTTGATTTTCTAAAATTATAATTATGGTGGTTACAAGGACTAGATCATGGGTAGAAGATCTCTCTTATTTTGGATTTTTTGCTATTTTCATATTTTTGGATACTGTAGACACTAATCTCACCATCCATCCCAAGCACATCGAATGTATGAGATTTGTTCTCTTGTTCTCTATAGGATCTTGCTCACTCTAGAACCTAACTATATATATAGAGGTAGGTTTTATTGTGAACAACCTTCTATAGAGAACAAGTGAACAAATCTCATCCATCGGATGACATTTGTATTGGATTGCTGGATGAGTGTCTTCAATATTCATTAATAAGAAAATAGAATTAAAAAAACCAAAAATAGAGAGATTCTCTCCCATGATTTTGTAACCACCAAAATCAGAAATAAGCCTAATTAAAACACGCATAAACGAAATTGTAACCACCAAAATCGCAGCTTTTTTTCCTCCATCGCACATTTAAGCCATTGTAGACATCATTCTCGGTACAGAAATTCGCCACTACAGGTATATACGCCATCGCAGATTACCTTCTCGCTACAGAATTTCCGCCATCGTAGATTTCCGCCATTACAAACGTCCTTCCGCAGGTTTTGTGTTTTTCATTTGTTGCTATAAAATTTACTGTCTACCTTCATCTTTGATCGTGACTTCTGTTATTTGTGGCTACAGGCGTTACGCAAGCCACCTATTAGCCGCCGGAATACACAACAGACCACCATGTCGCATAAGTATGACATCAGGTATCTGTGTATATACTTTATTTCATCGTGTATATGAGTGTTTTGAATTTGTATATATCATTATCTCGTGTAAATCGTATATTTGGCCTATTCCTACAGATGAAGATGTACATCTGTATAATAATAATGTATGTTACAGCCTGATGTATGTATATACGAAATTTTTTGTTGTTACATTCTTTATTGCCTATTCCTAGGGATCAAGATGTATATACGTACAGATAAAACTAGTTTATGACCCGGGCCCTGCCCGGGGTCTTTGTAATTAAAATTGATAGATATTTATTTTTGTGTAAATGTTTTATTTAAAATTTTGTAGAGTATAGTATTAAATATTAAATCATTATTCAAGATGAAGTATAACAGTAACACATAAGATGTAAAAAATGTTGGTTACAACATTTAAGTTTTCCATCTAAAATGAAAAAAAGATGAAGTTTTTGGACATGTTATTTTGCATCAAAGAGGTTATAGGTCAAAATCAATCATGAAGCTTGTCAATCACTTGAATATTGTTGTTGGCCTTCCATGAGGGTTCCTAAATCACAAGAAATGAGAAGAATAATATTATTTATAAAATTAAACACGAAATTTATATAGAGAATTCATAATATTGGATTATGTATGTTATTATTTGTGTATAAAATGCAAATATAATGAATTTATACCTGTAGATATTAAGTTCTGAAAGACTTCTTTATATACAACATTCGTAGTTGTATTCTGCGGTCAACCTTCTGAGTAGCATATTAAAATCTTCAATCCTTTCTTCGTGGTAACTCTGGATACTGCAACATATAGCTGACCATGTGAGAATACCGGTCTAGGAAGATATAGACCTACTTGAGAAAGAGATTGCCCTTGGCTTTTGTTAATGGTCATTTATTCTTTTCAAACCGCCTGATTGTTTATGGAGAACTATATCTCTATGATCAACCGCACTGTCAACATCACCAACTATAAGTGCTGCTACTTCCGAAGTTGTAGGCAAATTGTATGTCCTAGCATCAGTTTCCCTTGAGTGCAAAAGCTTCATTGTAACATCTGCATATGAATTTTGGCTGAAAATATCCCTTGCCATTCTGAATGCTTTAGCATGAGGATTGTGGGTATCAATCATAGCCTTCAAAGCCGAAACAATTTCAGATTTGTAGAGACTATTCCCCTTTGAACTGCACAAATAGTAAAAAGTTAAATACAAAATTGAATTTGAGTTAGCCATAAAAACACTACTAATATTATATACTATATTTATTGGATTAGATTTATTGGATTTGGACGTTCAATGATTAATGAAAAAGAGTGTTCAAACTATAAGCAAACAAATAGGACCCAAGAGTAAATAAATAAAGGGAGAAACTTACTTGAGAGCATGAATGCGATTGTTTTCCTCATTCTCAGTATCATGAATATAAAGTTGGCAAAATTTTGGAGATTCACCATCTGGAGGCATCAAGCTTCCTATTAAATGACAGTTTTGACCATGTAATCTATAAGCAATCGGTCCTCTTCCGGATTCAACTTGCTTAAATTTCCCCCCCAATGATGTAAATGAAAACATCATGTTATATCCATGAATATTTTCTGTGAAGTTTTTTCCTTGTATATCGCTTGCTTTGAGCAAATAATCAAGTAATGGTGGAGGGTTTTTCAGAAACGGCAACTGAACCTTTCCTTTTAAGCAACATTGTGAAAATATTGTTTTCTTTGGCTGCTCTTTAGAAGAAAACGGTTTCTTCTTGTTTCTGCTTTTTATAGATCTCTCTTCGTACCACATCATTGCCCCACAATGTTTACATAGCCATGTCGGATCACCGATATCCCAATACCCTAATAAGATAAAACAATATAAGCTAATGGTTATATGTGATATGAGTATCGATTAAAGAGGAGGGAATTTGTACCATCATAATCTTGCATTACTAGAGGTTGGTCATCACTTGATTCTAGAAAATCGTCATCATCACATTCAGAATCTAGATAATCGTTGTCTTCATTTGAATCTAAGATAGAGATGATATTAGTATTTGTTATGGCATTGATAATATTTGTAATGACAAAATTGTATTATTCAATTGTACTTTAACTTACTTATTTGACCAAAAAAATTGTACTTTAACGTACCTGCATTAGATGTGTGATCATCTAAATATGAAATATTAAGGGTTGAGGTTACATGATCTTGATTTGAAGATGAGGGTCCAAAAATTGTAGATGCTGAGAAATAGGAAGGAAAAAAAATATAATAATAAATATATAGTAATGGATAATCCAATTAGTAGGAGGAGCATCATCAATAGCACAATTCATAGATGAACAAACTGTGATCTTGGTACTACGGCATAGTTAAGTATTAATCAATAGCATAACTAATAGACCATCCCAATACATGCACGGCATAATTGTAGTTGATTTTGTGTAATAATAATTGAGTACGTATTAATCTATTAGTATAGTAGATTTAACATAAAATTAAAGATGGACTTACAATTAGGGTTATCTCTTGCACTTGATCGTATAGGTAAACTTGGAGCTTGAGCTGTATCCCGTTTCCGCTTTTTGTTCATTGTATTCATTCTCTGTTTTCTCTAGAATTTTTAGTAGTACGGCTATGAATAAGGTATTATTTTAGAAGCATATTACTACATAAACGTTTCAATAAACGGAGTAATATAGAAGAAATTGAAACCTATAGCTCTATGTACGTGCAAATATGTAAAAGAAATTGAAAAAAAACCTTAGATTGCTCTATGTACGGAGTAATATAGAAGAATTTGAAACCTATAGCTAGTACGTGTAAAAATAATATCTATCTAATAATGACTATAAGATATGGTTATATCTTTAATTAGATGTAGGGCTCTATGTATGTGTAAATATAATATCTAATATGAATATAAGATATGGTTATATCTTTAAGCTTTTGTTTTTGGTTGAAAATTATAAGATTTTGTTAAGATATACGTAATACTTCTTGCTATACTACGTACATTTGATAACAACAGTCAATACCTTACAAATAAACATAAAAAAACGCTTATCAATATTGAACGTACTAATGGCCGAGGCAACGGCGCCACATCGGACTTGAATCAATGAAATAAAGCCTAATCAATGAAATTGAAACCTTTAACTACTAATATTAATTGCGTAGTATAATATCATGTGACGTCACGCTTGATCATGAATAGCAAGAAAATCTTATATATGGATAAAAAATATAAGTACACTGGTTCAATATATGTAATCTATAAGTACACTTGATAAATAATATCATGTGCGTATATTATGTACTATGTACAAAATCTTATACAGTATCAATATATTTAGGTTACATTTTATATATGGATAAAAAATATAAACATGTTTATTATTCAGAAAAAGTATACGCATCCAAAAATATAAACATGTTTATTAGGTTACGTTTTACGTATTGATCATATTATAATCTATACATATTATGAATTAATGTCATGGATACTAAGGCAACTATGTAAGATCTTATAAGCCTAATTAAAATACCTTACCCATGATATATTCGGATATTATGATATATTCGGATATAATATCACTTTTACATAATATCACTTTGATAAAATACCTTACCCATGGCCACTGGATATATTAAATTATAAACCAACATAATATCACTTTTACAAATCTTATGATATATTCGGATATAATATCATTGTTTATGTGGTATGTACTAAATTATTTTAGCCCATTGAATATATTAATTAGGTTATTGTCTATCATATATTCTATTTATTAATGTCATTGTATTATTTTGAGTTATGGTTCGTTGGTTAGGGTCTATCCTTTTTTTATTGAAAGGAGATATGCTTTGATAATATGGATACTAAGGCAACTAATTAGATATGATTGGCAACTAATTTATTTTTGGTCAAATTAGATATGCACTCTACATATTTTCCAGATAAAAATATAATTAAAATTACTCAATCAAATAAATAGTATAGTTTATTAATCAACAATTGGTAAAAGAAATGTCAATCACAAAATTACAACTTTAAAAGAAAACAACATAAAATCATAGTACACTAGCTATTTGTTCCCTTGATAACTTTTCTACTAGATTTTGAAATTTGACCATCACTTTTATCTTTTGGTTGATCTTCCACGTTGATGACTTCATAAGGACGCTTAGATGATGAGATTGAATTCGGCTCCAAGTCTGCTTTAGGAGAAGATGATTCTGCATTGGATTGTTATAAAAAAACTTATCAATGCATAGTTATATTATAGCAAGTATATACGTTTAGAACTTTACATTATGGCAACATAATATAAATGTTGTGAATGTTTAATACGTACCATTGAAGGGGATATTAAGTGTTTCATTTCATCTATCATCTTCTGATCATCGGTTAACCCTGAAAAAGTGAATGCTTTCGGACCTTCAGCTTTTTCCAAAATATAGTCATCGATCTCCAATCTAAATAAAATTTTTTTTCCTATAAACAGCTTTATTTCTTGTGGTACTTCCCTACTATTATCATCTTGTAATAACAAATAAAAAAATATAGGAATATATTATACAACGAAAATAATTGAATAATAGTAATCTTAACAAAATCTTATACATATTCTGTAAATATAATATAATCTTAACAAAATAATTGAGTAATAGTTATCTTTAATAAGATTTTGTTTTTGATTGAAAAATGTAAGATTTTGTTAAGAAATAACAATATTATTATCCATATATATAAGATGCTCCCTAATTTTAAAAAATGTAATCTTAACAAACTATGTTAACAGATGTATTACGTTCAAAAAAGAAAAAAAAGATTAAGGAAAAAAAGATTATGTGTGAATGCAAATAAGAAAAAAAGATTTGGGTGCTCAAAAAAAATTGAGATAATGAAAACTATGTTACAGGGAACACAATTACGTGTGAATGCAAACAAGAAAAAAAATATTTGGGTGCTCAAAAGAAAAATTGAGATAAAAGATTACGTTTTTCCAAGTATAAGTATGACTTGACTTTACATGCAACCGTAAATGCATGTATACGTAAAGAAATATTAGTATATACTGGAATGAATGATAACGAAATCAAAAGTTAAATATTTACCTTAGAGATAGAGTCTAAAAGTGTTGTTATAGATTTTCCAGCCCATTTTTGAACATCTTTATCAAATATAACAAATGATGCCACAATTGTCCCGTCATTAACAATCAAAGTAACTTTAAACCTGTAATTATAAATTATTTAGAACAATGCTATTAATATATAACATATATATATATTTTAAATATATCAATATGAATTATAAATATTATATGTACCTTAGAATCACGTATTTGACAGCACGATTGCAACCGTTGCACCAAAATTCACCACCATCTTGTTTGACTTTCTTCTTGCATTGTTTGCATGAATTGTAGTACCATCCAAAAATATCATCAATATCTTCTACAGTACCAATAGTAACACAATAGCATTTCTGAAAATATATCAAAAATTAACTTGATTAGCTTTTATTAATTAGATATAAAAAAAGTGAATACAATAAACGTTTTCAAAAAAATTAATAGTTGAGGAAGATATAGTTAACCGCTTATAAATACCTCATTGATGTCAAATATCTCATCAATTGTTTTCCAAAGTTTAACATCCAAAAATTGTATAGGAGCAGGTCCGCTTGATATGGGAGTAATCTTCTTGAGATCAGATGGATCCGTAAACTTGATAAGGCTACAATTAAAAATTAAATTTAAAATTAATGAAACATAAATTAATAACATCAAAATTTTAATTAATAAGATTTTACCTAGCTTTAAATTCAACGATCTCCGATATAAGAGGCTCGTCAATAAAAACTCTAGTAGGACCACGAGCATTGACCAATCTATCAGGACCTATATAAACAAAATAAAACATGTTAAATATAATAAATAATAATAAAATAATTTATTATGCTTATATTTTTTAAATATTACCTTTGAGTTTTTGTATCCTTGCAAATTATATTAGAACAATGACGGGGTTATCAATTGTAGTACCAATATAAGGAAGAAATTGATCGATATAGGTGTCCCACAAAGTACATATGATGACCTCGTTCCTATATGAAAATAAAAAGTAGACAATAACATAAGAATAAATCCAACGTAAAATTTATGCTTGGAGATCAAAATAGGAATGACCTTATATACTAAAAATACCTTAAGTTTTGTATATTGATATCTAGCCTCTTATGCATGGAAGAGTCACCTTCCATTGTAGATTCAACAACACTTCCAATTCCTACTAATTGCCCAATGACATCTGTAATAGATAAAAAACAATGAGAACCTAAAAAATACTTAATTTTTATTAAAAAATCATTCAAAAAAACAAATTACTTACCAATTAAGTAATCAACATTGAGAGATTTTTTGATGATTTGATCAAAATCAACAAAGGTAAAAGAAGTCCGTGGAATAGAATTGTGGTGTATTGGTTTGACATTTGTACTCTTGTAAAACATGATTTTGTGAGGAAGATGTGTGCATCTAAACCCAGTGCTGAGAACTTTGATTAGGGAAAAGTTTGATATTAAGAAAACTTCACCCTCTTCAATATGTGAAAATCTGCCAGCAACTGATGTGTACATAAAAGCATTAATTTTATCTCCCTGAAAAACCCAAAAAAAAAATTAATAATGACCATACCAAAAAAAATAAAACTATTTCCAAACTAAAGAATTCGATGAAATAAACAAAACCTTCTCATCTACGAAGATCATCTCTCTGCCAACAATCCGATTGTTATCGCGAAAATTGATAGCATTCCACATATGAATACACCAAACACGTAACTTCCAATTTATCTTCTTTTTTATATCAAGATCACCAATAAAATTCATAGAAGTAGCCATTGATAGTTGATGCAATGTTCCTGCAAAAATAAACAAATCAACCCCTGGATATTCAAAACATATACATTCGAAAAGATATGTAAAAATATGTACGTAAAAAAAAAGATATGTTCGTAACTATCTAAGTTGACCGATCAAAAAGTACTACATATAACTATCTAAGTTGACCGATCAGAAAGTAGAGAAGCCAATAACATTGCAAATCCAATAACAAAAAGTAATAGTCGGTGATCTTTATATACATTGATCAACTATAACAGAAAGTAGAAAAAAAGAAAGTAGAGAAGGATTAGGCCAAAAAAAAAAAAGTAGAGAAGGATTAGGCCAACAATTAATTACGTAATGTATGCACCATGTATTCATACTTTTCAATAGAAGTATGATTTGTAAAATAAACAAATAGGACTACCGTACCTGTGGAGAAGGCCAATAACGGAGCTATAGAATATCAAGACGTAGAGGCTATTGGGCATGTATGAATTATGTGTTTGTGTTTCATATGTATATATAGAGGTTATAGGATATGAAGATATATTATGTATAGATATGAATAGATAGAAATTTGTCATAATTAATCACTTAATGAAAAATAGGATAAATATATTAATTATGTATAGATATGAATGGATAGAAATTTGTATTATGTATAGATATGAATGAAATAAGATAAATATATTAATTATGTATAGATATGAATGGATAGAAATTTGTCATAATTAATCACTTGATTAAAAATAGGATGGGCGGTTTAAAAATTCTTATTAACGAAACTGCCCTTAACTGCTTCAGGTTTAGAAGTATATTGATGTATATGAACACCTAAGGAATGTATATACGTATTTATTGGTGCTTTTAATGTGTATGTGGGATGTTCATACAGATATAGATGTATATATGTACAATAGACATGTACATGCCCACTGACATATTGTATATACCAATTTTTTTGTGGATATATTGTGTTTGTGACGTATTTATTCATATAAAGATGTATATATGTACAGTATAGTTGTATATGCCGACTTATTGAATGTATATACCAAATTTGTTGTGGATATATTGTGTTTGTGACCTCTTTATTCAAAGTTGTATATACGTATAGTACGAATGTATATGACTATATTATGACTATATATAAACAAGATTTTGTGACTGGATTGTTTTTGCGACCTATTTCTACCGATCGAGCTGTATATATGTACTTTAATGCTGTATATACCAACTTAAGTAATGCACATACAAAATTTGTTGTGGATATATTGTATAAATGACGTCCATATACCCCATATGTATGTGTATATACAATTACGATCATCATATATTTGTACAGTACACTTGTATATGCTGACCTAAAGAATATATATACCAAAATTTATTGTGGATATATTGTGTTTGTGACCTCTTTATTCAATGTTGTATATACGTACAATACGAATATATATGACTATATTATGACTGTATATATAAACAAGATTTTCTGGCTGGATTGTTTATGTGACATATTTCTACTGATCGATATGTATATGTGTACTTTAATGTTGTATGTACCAATCTAAGAAATGTATATACAAAACTTGTTGTGGTTTTAATGTGTAATTGATGTCCATATACCCCGTATGTATATGTATATACAAGTACGATCACCATGTATACAGATTATGTTGTTGTATATACATGACTTATTTTTCAATACAATTTCAGAGTCCGAGGGGGATGAATTCAGTTATTTGAATGAAGAGAATTTATACACGTCAGATGTTGATGATGATAATGATGGTGAAGATGAAAATGAGGATGAGTTTGTAGATAAGGAGTCAGTTTATGGGTCGGACTGTATATACACAAGGGGAGACGACGATCATAAGATGTGGGTACCTCGATGTCCAAGAGAATTCATACCAACGGAAGGTATGGTATTCAACACGGTTGGTGATGCTGAAGAATTCTACCGTGAGTATGTCAAACGATCTGGGTTTGATGCTAAAGCGAGTAGTAGTAGAAAGCTTCCCAGGTCTGGTGTTATTAAGCAGAAGTATTATCGATGCACAAGGGAAGGTTGGAATGCATTGGATAATGGATCAGGCGTACGCAATACTTCTTCAACAGAATTGGTTGTGACGCACGCTTCATGATCAAGATAACTGCAGATGGCTTGTATAAAGTGCATTGTTTTGAAGAAAGCCATAATCATGAGATGATTCCTTATTATGCCCGCCATTTTCTTAAAGAAAACAAAAAGTTGAACATCGGGCACCAGAAGTTCATGCTGAGTTGTGCAAAGGCCAATTTAGGACCCGTGAAGTCCTACAAGATACTAAAAGAGCTGGTTGGCGGATACTGTCATGTTGGAGCAATGCAGTCTGATTTCAAGAATTTCAAGCGTGATTTGATGTCGTATATAAATGTTGCCAATTCTCAGATAGTGATAGATAGGTTCAAAAAGAAAAAGGATTTGTGCAGTTCTTTTTACTTTGAATACGATGTGAATGAGTCCGGATAGCTTAAAAGGCTATTTTGGTGTGATCCAATTGCGAGAAGGAACTATGCAGTGTTTGGAGACGTGGTCTCATTTGATTCCACTTCTCAGACGAATAAGTAAGTATATACATTATTGTAAGTGGGTATATACATTAACTTGATGCCTAAATACATTTTTTATGTTTGCAGATATTGTATGGTCTTCACTCCCTTTACAGGGATGGATAACCATAGGAAAAGTGTCATGTTTGCATGTGGCTTGCTGATGAAGGAAGACGTTGAGTCATATACGTGGTTGTTCGAACATTTTCAGAGTGCAATGTAGCAAAAGGATCCAACGATTCTAGTCATTGATCAAGATCTAGCAACGAAAACTTCAATAACAAAGGTCTGTATATCGTTCTTATTGTCTGTATATAGATGTACACGATCAATATATAACTTCTTTGTTATCGTTTATATCACGTAATTGATAAACACTTCTATGCCCATGACCTCTATGATACATAAACATATGATCCATAAAGTTGTTTGTATATATATAGTAAATCTGTATACGTTACCCTTAATGTTGTACATGTATAAACCTTTGCTGATATGTATTATTGCTTGATGTTTTTGCGAATGTATATTAGAATTTTTGAATATATTATTATGTATATATAGCAACAAGTTATGTATAAGCGTTGAAAATCAATGTTTGGCTCGTTGTTAGAATTTCTTACTATTTTATCATATATAAATGATATCAATGTATGTACACCTTTTGATTACAATTGTATATATCGTAGGTCTTTATGAAGACGAGACCCAAACTATGCATGTGGCATATAATGGAGAAGGTGTCAGTTAAGGTGGGATCAAAGAAGATAAATTCTGGTAATTTCAGATCATGTTTGGAGAGGTTGGTTTGGTCTGACAGCCTAACAATAAGGGAGTTTGAGGATGGATGGAAGAAGTTTTAAATTGATTATAAACTTAGCAAAAACTATTGGTTTTCGGACATGTATGCTCTCAGGACATCTTGAATACTTGCATACTTCAGAGTAACGCAACAAGGAGGATTAATTAGAACAACATCAATATCTGAATCACAGAATAGTTTCTTTGGGAGGTATTCAAGTAGCAAATTCAGTCTTGTTGAGTTGTTGATGCAATTCGATTGCCTTTGGTTGAAATCGAGAATTCATACAAAGTAGGAAAAAGCACTGTTGGTACAGATGCAAATACGTTGGATAAGATGATTAAGAATTCCGCAGGTATATACATGTTTTGAATTCATATATACGATGTTGTACATTATATATAGTACATGATCTACTTGTATTAATGATGTAATATTATACCATTGTAGGCGTCTCATGACCTAAGGAAATTGTTGTCAAGCCACCTTCAAAAGCTAAAAACAAGGGTAGCGGAACAGGTGGTAGAAGAATACTTGGTGGAAAAGAAGATGCAATCGCAACACAAGAGAAAAACGCAAAGCGAAAATGCTATAACACCCCCTTTTTCGATAGGGATATTATCGCCAGTAACCTCGGGTTGAAACTCCCAAAGTCACCCTAGGCTTTATAGTTATCACGGGAGTCGACAATAGTTAATGCGAAATTAAAATACAACTTTATAATAAACAAAACCAAAGTCTTAAAGGTCACAATATAATTATTTAAGTCTTGTATTGGTTCCCACACCTCGGGAATCTCAATACGAAATTAAGTTTAAAAGAGTCTAAAAATGGAAAGAGAGAAATGACTCGGCTTCTAGGAACCTTTAATCTCGAATAACGACTTCTTCGTCGGATTCCGGTGATCCCGAGCGATTTCGAGAGCTTTAACCTGCGACTTTTGAGAGGTTTTGGTGAATGGGAATGCGTTCTCTCGATTCCCATCGGTAGGCCCCTTTTATAGTTGAGGATTAGGGCTCGAATTCTTGCTAACGATGTCGTCGGTTACACGCTCTTGAATGCCTTTGAATGCCATTCTTTAATTTGGCGATGAGGACGAATTAACTCGTCTTAAATCACAATTACATGTGTATGACGATGGATAAGAGTATCCTATGCTCTCCAACGGTCTTATCCACTCTAATCCAAGCAAATTTCGGCCGAAAATCCGTCCAAGTTCAAGAACCCTAGCCGAAGCTTATCCAATAATTCGGGATAACTATTACAATTAAACCACCCAATTGATGAAGACCTATCGTAGTAATGGACAAGAGGAATCCTAGGCAACTTACGGAATACATTTTAGTTGAAAAACGAGTGCGAATCGGTGACTTGAAGATTGGAATCGAAAATGGGGTTTTAGAGAAGAAGGGTTCGGCAAATGGCCCAAACTTTCAAAAGTGGCAAATATGCCCTTATGACATGAAATTACACACTTATATTATACTTTATATTATAAAGTTAACTTTAACATATTTGTACATGACTTTGTATATATCCCTAAAATAAAGTTCATAATGAATTAAATAATTACTAACTTGATTTTATAATTTTAGTGTTTGTATTATCATGACATTACTCATGTGATTTAATTTAAAATGAGTAAGGGTTATTATTTTGATAAATAATAATAACAACTTATTATTAATACTTTTAGATGTAAGGAAAAGGTAAAATTACAATTTTACCCTTACGCAAAATAGAGGGTTATTACAAATGCAAGACTTGTGGGGAGTATGCGGGGCATGATAGTAGAAACTGCAAAATGAATAAGCCGTTGTCTGGATCTGAATCTGAATAGCATTTAACGTTGAAATTGATGTATTTAGTGGACACATTTTGTTAATGAAATTTAATCATTTCATTTTGTATGATTACTGTTCAACAAAACATAAAGTATATATTGACACATATATGTGTATAGAGTGTATTTACGGTTGCGTTCGTTTTAATAAGCAATTGCTGATGCTGATCGATAGATGATGCTGATTGATTGCTGACGCTGATATAAAATGCTGATATTCGCTGCTGAAATTGAAAGCTGATATTTGAAATAAACAATAGGGTGTTTGGTTGGACGGTTTGCTGATATGGTATAAGATAGATGTGTTTTGACAATTATACCCTTGAAAAAAGTTAAAATAAGAAAAAACAAAATAAAATCAAAACCCTAATACCAATCCAATAGCAGCCAGCCGTTCTTCATTTCCTGCTTCTGCGTGTTCTCGACCTCCACCGGCGATCTTCATTTCCTGCTCAGACGACGTCGTCCTTCGCCGGCTCCGACATGCCCACCGTTTAGGTAAGCTCCGTCCCACCTTCTCACTACTCCATCGCCGGTCCCGACCACCCTTTTCTTACCCCTTTTCTCTGCCCGTTGCAGTTCGCGGTTGTTCTGTGCTCGTCGTCGGCCGGCCTTTCCGGTTCATGTGCTCGTCGTCGGCCATGGTTCGGTAAGTGGTTGTCGCTTGTTGTCGGTTTCTACTGTTGTTATTGGTTGTTTGTGTTGCTTCCCCTGTTGTGATCTATGTTGAATGTCGGTTTCTACAGGCATGGTTGTTTGATGTTGATTGTCGTTGTTTGTTGATTGTTGTTTACAAAAAATTGCAGCTGTTGTTTGTTGATTTTTGTTTACATCTCCAAATTCCAGTTGAAATCCTCAATTTGAGCTATGTTGAATTTCGTTTTCAATTTCGTTTAGGGCTGAGATTGTTTTGAATTCTAGTGGTTGTTTTCCATTCCAATTGTTGTTTTTAATTTTTGTTCTGCCTGTTTTAAATTTTGTTTTTGTTAATGGAATGAATGTCGAATATGCGATTTGAATGCACAAATACTGAAGGAAAAAAATGCAAAGAAGAAAGGATCAGGATCATCCTTCAAATGGAATGAGAACTTGACGACCCTGTTGTTACGTATCTGCTAAGAGTACCAGAAAAGACATGGTTGTGGCCAGCCTATGGGATGGCAAGAAATAGTGAAGGAATTCAATGAAAAAACTAGATCTAATGTTGACTGGAAATCGGCAAGGAACAAATTCAAGCATTGCAAGAAATTTTGGCATGTGTGGGATCACATGAAGAACAACGAGACTGGTGTGGGTTGGGATGAGAAACTCAACATAGTGAAAGGTGACCTATCATGGTGGGAGAAGAAAATCAAGGTTTGTTGTATACTTGAACAAAACTTCGACTTTTATGAAATTATGTTCCTGCTCGTCGTATTGATTTTTTTTGTGTTGAATTGCTCGCAGGAGAACAAGACTTAAAGGAGTTTTCAAAACGGCATCAAGAAAGAGACGATCGATTTGTGGACAGATGTGTTTGGGGGCATAGTGGCAACGGGGAGGAGGTGCGTAGCACCGACTATGGATCCTACCACAATCCCATTGTTGGAGGGAGGAGGAGATGGTGCTGAAGATGATTTTGAGCGAGATCTGGAGGATGTTGACGATGATACGCAGCAGAGTCCGATAACCACTAATAACACTCCCTTTAATCTTGGGGATGGTTATGAGGTCGTCTTTGATTCTCCTAGGGAAACTGAGCATGCATTTGGGAATGAGACTCAGTTGACTTCAGGTAAGTTGGTTCCATCAAGAGGCCCAAGTTCTTCTGGTAAGCGTAAGGGAAAGGGGGAAACAACTGGTGAGAGGTCTTATGAGCAACACATGTCAGATATGCTGGATACCCGGACAAGACTATTTTCATATCTGGAGGATGAGGGATCATCACATTCGAAGAGGGGGAAGAAGGTCCATGATTTGGACGATGCAATGGTTGTAATCGAGGAAATGGTTGAGAAAGAAGTTTTTGCAGAAGGTGGGGAAATGTGGTGTGTTGCTATGGCTGAGATTGAGCATGAAACAAGCCGAGAGTTGTTCATGAGATTGAAGTCTGATTTTGCCAGGACAAAATGGTTGGAGTATCGTATTGCAAGCAAGAGAGATTGATGTTATTCATGACGAGTTCTGCCTCCAAAAGCTTTTCTTCTGTTGTCTTGTTGTGTGGGTTTTTAATCGAGTCATATGTTTGTTCTTACAATTATTGATGGTACTTTGGTGTTTTTCTTCAAGACATGTTCCAATTTGGTTTTTTATGTGTGTTTCGAACAATACTTGTATTGAAGATAACCTTGTGTGTTTTTTTATTGACTGCACTTGTGTGTTTTTTTATGGATGATGTGTTTCGAATGATACTTTTATTGATTGGCGTCAATTTGCAATGAGCGTTTGTTGTGGGTTGGATGCAGGCGACCAAGTCGTCTGTAGATGCACTCAATCAATGCAATAGACGTAATAAGGCAATCAAGGGGTTTGGCATGCTATTCGAATGGAGCCAGCATGTCATGTCTTACCACTACCACAAATATATCAAGAAGGTCGTGTGCTATGATTCCAAGTTCACCGGGTACATGTTGATGAAACAAATTTTATCGCATGAAAACCCTCGTAGATGTTTCAATGCGATGCGGATGGAGCCCCATGTACTCGAGCGATTGTGTGACATTTGGAAGCAAACCATGGTTTGTGCGGCTCTCGTAATATGACCGTGTTGGAAAAGGTTGGGCTATTCGTATGCACCCTATCGTTGGGAGTATCAAACAGAGACGTCTGTGAGCGTTTTCAGCGATCGGAGGACACGGTGAGTCGAGCGGTGCATGATGTCTTGAATGATATGACTGGACGAAACCAAGGATTCGGAGGATTGGCTCGTGTGTTGTTGCAACCCCGGGATCCATCATTCTCTAAGATACCCGCTAAGATAAATTCCGAGAGAAGATATAGGTACTTCAAGGTTTGTCTAAAAAGCTAATCTTCTTATGTTATTGCCTATGTTCCATACAATAACAAACCGGACACTACTAAATTAGGGGGAAATTGGATGCATCGACGGTAGCCACATCCATGCCTGCATTCCGAAGAGCGAGCAATACCCTTATCGGAGTCAAAAGGGGATGACGTCTTTCAATGTCATGGCCGTTTGCGACTTCGAAATGTACTTCACGTTCATTTCGGTCGGGTGGGAAGGAAATGCACATGATGCAAGAGTCCTTGACCACGCATTGAAAACTCCTGGCATGAACTTTCCTCGGCCCCCACCGGGTGCGTCTCGTTCTATTTTCGTAATTACTTTTAGCTATATGTGTATTTTAACGGTAAATTTTAGCGTGTATAGGTAAGCACTACCTTGTGGACAAGGGGTACGCCGATAGAAATGGCTACATGGTTCTGTACTCATGTGTGAAATACCATCAATCCGAATTCCACAACCACGTTCCTGAGAATTCAAAGGAATTGTTCAACAAGGTGCACTCCTCGCTCAGGACGACTATAGAGCGGTGCTTTGGTGTTTTGAAGAAACGATGGAAGATTTTGATGGCTATGACGTAGACACACAAATTGACATCATAATTGCTTGTTTTGCGCTTCACAACTTCATTTTGACGAACAAGAACTACGATGTCCTACTAGATGAAGACTTCGATGACGAAGTCTCCCCCATTACCGGTGAACTTGGACATGAATCGACGCCGGGTGGTATGAGCTCTATCCGAGATGCAATTGCGACTCAATTATGGAGGACTCGACATTAGTGTAGTGCAACTCGGCTTTTGGTACTATAATTTTCGTTATTCGACACTCGTAAAATTGCTACTCGACATTAGTATAATGTATTGCTACTCTACTTTTGTGTAGTGCCACTCGGCACTCGGCTTTTGGTACCACGTAATTTCGACACTTGGCTTTTGGTACAACCCGTAAAAGTTAGCTATATGTTGTTTATGTTGTTTCCCATTTTATCGGCTTGTGTAATGTTCGTATGTGTCGGAAAACCGAGCTTGACACAAAAGAAGTAAACGAAATTCCTACAAAGACAAATGTCTTGCAACACACAAATACAAACTAAAACGAAATTCATACCAACGTTGCAACATTCAATTAATCCGACATCACACACGAATGAGAAATTGGGAAATTCAAACAAACATTGCAAACTTGCGATACACCTCGGGTTATGCTAAGTTGGTTCCATCAAGTCGGGTTTCCCCACACAGCCTCCATAGCATCACTCCACCTCGGCATTCATTCCGTTGTTCTTAAAACGGATATACCAACTGTCCTTCTACATTGTAGTCAAAGGTACATTGTTAGTTATGAAAATTTCGACTATAAACAAATGAAACAGTCATGCTTTGTTACCTTGAGTTGTTCGGCCCACAAAGCATCATCACCAATTATCATGCCGCTCGTTCGATCCCAATTGATACCCCCGTTTGTACTCCGTAGTTTTGACCATAAACGTCACTCCTTCCTTGCATACTCGTATCTATTCCTACACCCTTTCGAGGTATGTATGTGTCCCGTCTCTTGTGCCATTCGAGGTGCAACATCGAGCCATTGGATAGGACGATCTTCCCCTTCTTCATCAAAGATAGCCCTAACAACCCTCATTAAAGCACAAACGCATGGTGTCCCCTAAGTACAAGGCTCCCCCATTTTCACCTAAACCAATTTCGACCGCATTAATCAACATAACAACAACACTATTACACAAAGTACCATAGAACAACATAACCAGTTCAACAACCAAGCCATGAAAAAGTCAGCCACGTTCAACAAACAAGCCATAAAGTCAGCCACGTTCAACAAACAAGCCATACAACAACCAAAGCATTTTGTCCACAATCAATTCAAAATACACCAAATTTAAACGATAACCAAACGACTCAATTGTTCTCCATCGTAGTAATCTTCAAATGTGTCTCCACTTCGACTTCAATATTGGTAGGGGGTTTCTTCTCCATTGCAAGCTTGAGTTGCTCGACCTCGGTTTCTAACTCCGCAATCCTTTTGCGGAGGATCTCCTCCTTGCAGGCAGCTTCAATAATCTCTGCATCCTTAGCCCACACTTCACGTTGTTTTTCTTTCTTTTCCTCCCTCAAGTCATCTATTACTTTCTTGAAGAGCTTCGTGGTATTACATTCAAGACAACTAATCTCCATCAAACTGTCGATATACTCGTCCAACTGCTCCTCCTTGTATCTCTCTTGGGCATTAATATTAAAGTGATGCTCATACTTTCGATCATCACCACTTGGGTAGCTATCGGAACCTGAGTCGTACATCCTATATATGTTTTATAGACAACATAAATACAATTTCTATTCAAGTAGCACTACAACACTTCAATGCAGCATCTCAATCGAAACAACAAACAACAATCCAACATAAATCCAAGAAACTTTATATATATGAACGAATTCAAGCATAAACAAGTTCCTGAAACTCCAATCCAACAGAAATCCAAGAAATTTTATACAAAGCATGCAATGTATATATCACAGCTAAAAAATTCAATTTCAACCAAAGTCAGCCACAATTGATATTCATTCATAAATTCAGCCACAATTCAAAGAGTATATAACGCAGCCAGAAAATACAAGCATAATTCCATTTCAACCAAAGTCGGCCACAATTCTTATCATCCAAAGTCAGCCAACATTCTTATCAAGTCAACTAGAAAATAAGGCAGCCTGAAATTCGATTTCAACCAAAGTCAGCCACAATTCTTATCATCCAAATGTCAGCAACAATTCAAAGATCAGTCATGGCGTTTTTAATTTCAACCAAAGCAAGAACAATAACAAACCCAAAAATTCGATTTCAAACAAGAACAATAGCAAACCCTAAATTCGATTTCAACCTAAAATTCGTTCAACCCTACTAGATGAACACAGTGGAAATCCAGAGAAGGTCGAGAATGGACATAAACCACATCAACAACAATATTCGAAAACATAGTGGAACAACAACCCAAATGGACACAAAACAAGATCTATAGAGATGTACCTGAAAACGGTTGAAGGAGAGTGGCCGGAGGCAAGCGGTTCCAATGTTTAGCTCCGGGGAGACGGAGATGGGGAGAGAAGGCGCTGGATACTCGCGATGGAAGGAAGGGCCTCGGCGGCGATTTTGCAGAGAAGAACAAGGAGGGGTATCGGGTTTGAGAAAAATGGAGGGGTATGAAGGGGCAATTCACAATCAGCAATTGTTGATAATTTGTGCTGAAAACGGGTAAGCAAGGTGGGTGATGATTATTTTTGTTGGTGCTTATAATCAATACATTGCTTATAAGCACGTAATTTTTTTTTCCAACCAAACAGATGAAACGATTGCTTATTTTAAGAAATAAGCACTTCAGTGCTTATAAGCACCTAAAAAATACTTAACCGAACGCAACCTACATGTATATCATAGTGCACAATACCTACAAAGACGTGTGAATCTCCCAATAATGCAAGTATATACATAAACGTGTATATAATGATACATTGATGTATATATATCATTATAAAATGTATATATTGTGGACAATATGTGCATATTTTAATTTCGTGTATATATTGTGGACAAATATACTTGGATCATATACCCACAATTTTATTTAAGTGTTTATAAACATAAAAAACAACTTACGGGATTCAGAACAATTCAATGTATATAGAATACTATCGAATGTATATATTGTGGACAATATGTACATAAAAAACAACATACTTGGATCATATATCCACAATTTATGACATCTGCGCTTTTTTTTTCCAAATATACACTTAATTAAGAGAATAATGCTCTTGTAAAACACACAATTAGAGTAAAACATGCAATACAATTACAACCATTAGATGGAGGTTAATTAATGGTGGATATTGAGGGGAAAAAAGGTGCATGATTTCTAAATGGGTGAGACACACACAATTATATCTTAAATCCTACTACAAAATCACCCTTTCCATATCTTGAAAAATATCCCATGATTTTCTCCACAATTATTGACACACTCTCTCTCTAAATCACAATTTTTCATCTTCCTCCATATCTAATTTTTAGAGCATTAACGTCTCTTTCAGCCCCTCCTCATCTTCGTTCATATCTCATATCCGGTTGCTATACTCGTACTCGTCTTCTCCCAAATTCACACCATTTCGTCTCCGGCATTCCAAGTAGGTGAAGCTTCGATTTTAGTTGCGTTGTTTGTAATTTCGGTTTGATTCATACTAGCAAGTTGTAATTTTATATTGAATCGATTAGTCATTTTGGGGAAAGATCTTGCTCAAGTGAGTGATTATTTGGGATTGAATCGACAATATTCTTGTTTATAGTGTTTATTAGGGTTATTTGATTACGTTCTATAAAAATTGTGATTTATAGTGACGATTGTGATTTATAGTGTTTATAGTGTTTATTAGGGTTCAGTTGATTACGTTCTATAAAAATTGTGATTTATAGTGACGATTGTGCTTGGTTTTAGGGTTTGATTACATTCGTTAGGATCTGAATTTTGGTATCAATGCAACTTGAAAAAGATCGACGGGAAGAGATCGTCGGGAACACATGTATGATTTCTCTCTTGGAATCTTTTTCAACTGTTTACATAAACTTATTCATTACGAGGTAAAATGAATGTTTTTCATTTCTGTTTTACGTATGTCTAATGTGTTTTTCAGCATATTGATAACGGTTTTTCAGATAGCAAATAGATTGTTCTGTCTTTTGCATGTTGTACAATAGTGTTTTTCAATGATTATAAGACAACTTTTTTCACATATTAGATTTAAGTATGTAACGGTTTCTCTCTTTGAATCTTTTTCAAATATTTACACGAACTTATTCATTATAAGATGAAATGAGTGCTTTTCATTTATGTTTCATGTGTGTCTATTGTGTTTTTCTACATAGTGATAATAATTTTTCAAATACCAGATTTTAGTTATTATGTATTTTTCATGTTGTAGAATAGTGTTTTTCAACAATTACAAGACAACTTTTACAATAGTGTTTTTCATTTTGATAGTTATGCATTATATGATAAACACTTGTTCAACAATGTTAGCACATATTCATTATTCAAATTAACTCTTTCACTAATGCATGTATTATTATTCTACACAAAATATGCACTTATGCATAAATTGTTATTCATATATGTGTGTTTTGTAATACAGTTATTCAAGAAGCTAGGAGGATGAAATAGTATTGGATGAAGTTTGAAGACAAAGACAATTTTTTTTTTATCATACCAGTGTATATTGAAAAATATGTGTACTTTTTCAAACTTATTGTAGTATGTGTTCGAGTTGTAACAGTTCTTATTTTCATCTTATTCAATGCATTAAATTTACATATTCAATGGTCACATAGCGTTCTAAATTTCATTTTCATTTTAATATGTAATGATTCCACTTATAATGAATTGATTTTCATGTGTTTACAAGTACTTATTCAACTTTAGTAATTATGAGCACATCAAATTAGAAAAAGATTCACAAAGCAATAAAACACGTTCAATTGTGATATTATTCAAACCATCGTACATAGTTATTCAAACGTTGATTAATAGATTTTTAAAGATGCAGTAACGGTTTTTTAATTTTACGATAAAATATTTATTTAAAAAAAATCTTCTCAATTAAGATCCCTAAAATCATGGAATTTCCTTTAAAAAAATGTGGCTTTTTAATGTGGATCTTCAATCAACCCCCCTCCTAAAAATATGCTACCTTCCATTTTAAAATTAATTTTCGATTAATTCAATCTCTCTCTCTCCCTATTTTTCTTATCATGTTGCCTACTTAATCACCCTTGATTACCTTTGATCCAACGTCCCTCCTTAATCCGCATGTTGCACCATAAAACCTATTGTACCTGAGCGTCCCTCTAATTAAGATATATATATATATAACTGGACCCATCATGTATACTGGTTGCAATGACAAAAAAAACGGAATGAAGTGTCATATCATTACCAAGCCTGCGTAACAAGTATTTAGAAACATAACAAACAATTGACGGCTTTCAGAATAATTAAGTGTATCAATACTAATACCAAAAAGAAATGACATATGTTCAAATGTATATTATTTTGCTTTGTTCGTCCTCCTACTAGCACCGATCTCAGTAGCATTTTTACGCGCCTTTTTGATAAGTTCAGGTCAAAGCTGATTTAGGTCGTATGACAGGATTGAATGAGTATATTTCCAACGCAATACATTCAATGTGGTCTTAGCTGCATGATTGAATCTAGCATCCTAGCTCCTCAACTCTTGCCCCTTGTATGTTTCCAAATGACGCATCAAGTATATTCCACAGTCTGTCTTATTATGATCGTTTCGCCATTTCATCTTAATGCAATTGCGTTCATCCCCTCGAATATATTAGCACGTTCATGTATCCCCATATCGTGCATGTACTTGATAAACATGCTAGTTTGTAAATCATTAAATTTGTATATAATTAATAAATTATGCTATTTAATTCTCAATAACATGTGCATAATCACTTAAAAAATATTACATACCAGTGTAGTAATGGTATCACCATATTTTCCATTCGGGTCAGCATCTCCCGATGATGAATTGTCTATGATCTCAACAGACTCCCTCATAAAGTTGTAGCAAACTGCATAGAAATGTCCTTGGACAAACATTGGGAAGAATACCTAGTTTTCCATGCATGTTCAGATTGGGACATATCAGGAATATGTACTTGTGGATTGTATATGCCAAGTAAAAATAAAACTTTAATATGATAGAGGATGCTTACAAGATCTGCATCGAGGAGTGTAGTGCTAGTGTAACCAGACTCCAACACCGAGTCCAATTCTTCTTTGAACCGGGCATATGACTCTAGGAACTCTTTGTCACCACGATTGCAAATAGAGAAAACCTGCATATCATAAGTCGCTTACAATTGTAAAAACATCAACATTGTCGACTTGTACATACACGGTAAACTAAAGTATATATATCATCGATATTTGTATATTGTAATATACTTACAGAGTTAGATGGATACGCGAATAGCCTCTTACGAGACGATGAAGACCGTATACTTTCACCACTGTTCAAGAGGCTACACCACAAGTCGACTGTTGAAATCATTATATAATAGCCTCTACAAAGTAGGGATCTGAATTCTTCGCCAGTATATGGTATGTCATTGTTTGAATATACAACCTCACTGTTTTTACAAATGAAAATGATTATACTATGCAAAAAAATAGTATAATATATATTCAATGCAAGTATAAATATATATTTACTCGTTCGCACACTTGCCACTAATGTACAGTGATAAATTTGTATGTTCTATGTTCGGCTTCCCTGTAGGTTCTACTATTCTCTCATAAAAAGGGCTTTCATCAAAATCGGACGGATTTGATACCCTCTTACCAAGCGAGATAACGAAAGCGGATGGTTTTGATACCCCTTTATCAAAATCTATGTGCATCGGGATAACGAAATCATGAGGGTCATCTATTCCCTGTTCATGTAAGAGGAATATGTAATATAGTTCACTATATCAATCAAACGCAAAAAACGTAGACATATAAAATGAAAAATTATATGCAATAATATAAGTATATAATACGGATAATTTTGTATACACAATAGTGTCAGTTGTATATATAAATTAAAAAATATCGCAGTTTTTAATACAAAATAACACGTCACTATTAATATGTGCTATGTATATGTATGCTATGAACGTGTATATAGTCGATTACAACCCATTTTCATAAAGGTTTAACAATTAGTCTACGATTCACGAATTAAAAAGTCTACAGTCGAGACACATAGTTGTAATTAAGTGGCGATTACAACACATAGCTGTAATTAAGTGGCAATTACATATGGTCTTACCTTGTAATTTGAACTAACATATTAAAGTCGATTACAACTTATAGTCAAAAAGAGTAACTTTGATGTCCATTACTGTAATATTCGGTTCTTTCCGGTTACGTTTCTGGAACCGTAAGTGACTCCGAGTCTTTTTACCCAGTCAAGTAGGAAGTTTTTGAGGATTATTTTAATTAATTAATTAAAGTTTTTGGTCAAGAGCGGTAATAAAAAGGAATAAAAGGATGGAAAGTGGTATTTCTCTTTTAACCTCCGTGTCATTACCAATCAGTTGGAACGGAGGCGAAAACCATTTCATATTGAGTATATACGTATACGTGTGGATATGTATAAGATGGATATGTACCGGGAGGCTTAGCTCGTAATTTGTACAAAAGTGTTAAGTAAGAGAAAAAGAAAAATGTGGATATATATCTACACAGTTAGTCGGATATGTATAAGGAAGTGATCAAGAAGCTTTTCTTTGGGAAGAGGGAAGTGTTGATCAGCTAGCCGCCTTCTTCGTACTTTGACCTCCAAACCAGAAAAACCATTTCTTCATTGCCGAACAACCGCCTGTGTCACTCCCGTCCACGCATCGCCGTCGTTCAGCCAGACTGGTATCGATCGCTAGTCGCCCCGTTTTGCCTTCCCGTCCCGACAACGTTGCCGCGTTCGTCCCATGTGTCGTCAACCGGAGTTTCCCTAGAGCCGTTCGTCTTACGCCGCCGTGCTACGGAGGCGCCGAGAAGAGCCGTCCCGACCTTGTGTGGTGTACCGTCGCCGATCGTTCGATCCTCTACCGGTAAGTACATCTACATCGCCTTAAGTTTCTGTTCGTGCGCGTCTCGAGGTTGTCGAAGTCGAGCTATTGTCGGGAAGTCGAGTGGAGTCAGCGTAAGATCGAGCCACTTGTGAGAGAGGGGAGTGTTGGTGCTCGTTAGTGAGAGTCGGGCGGAAGGAGCCATTCGGCCACGTAAGGTTGATGAGGGCGAGAAGCGAAGTCTTGTAAAGAGGGCAAAGTAAAATTAAGATACGTATATATGTAATACGATTACAGTATGAAGAACTTTGATTGTTAGCTTGCAAGGTGATGGTGATGAGTTATGCGTGGCATAGCTAGAAAATGGGGAGACCATGCATGTTGTTGTTGTTGGTTATATTTTTCAAATACAAATTTACAATGTGATTCGGCATCAATTAATTAGGCATAGGAGAGAGAAGTGAATATTCATGATCTGACCAAGGAAGCAACATTTTGGTCGAGGAAAGGTGAATGAAGTGGAAGCCAGCAATTTAGTGTTTTGGCTCAGTAGAGGTGTTATAGGAGATGGTCAAAGTTGACCGTCTAGTAAGGTAGCGTGAGGAGGTTTGTAGCTATAATTAGGAATTTATAGCTAATTCGGGTTTATTTCGGGTTTTCTAAATTAATTTGAGTCGAGTTCATATAGTCGTCGAGTCTTGATTTTCTTACTGATCTTATCTAGGATTTCTGCGTACACGTATTCAGTAATTTCTAATAATCCAGGGATTCTCCATTCTCGAGGTAAGTCGATTTTCGACTTGCTCAATTCTGTTCTAGCCTGTTAGGATTTGCGTGGTAGTTATGAAATTGGTTTTGGGAACTAGTCTCGATCGATCTTTGAAAAGTTTTGGATATGTGTGATATGTGTAAACTGTGTTGAAATGTTTTATCAAATATTTTTATGCGTGTGATAATGTGTGAAAATCAGTTTTAAAGTATTTTCATTGAATAAAGCTTCAAATGAATTTCTCTATGGGCTTTCGTACTGACACACCCATATGTGTAGACAATCGGTGCAGAAGTGATGTCTAGATGTGGGATCGTGGGGCGGACGAGCCACTTTCAAAACTAAAAAGCTATCTGTGTTTTTCGCAAGTGCTCCCGAGGAGGATTGACCAGGGGTTGGAAGACAATAAAGGATAAGGAGTGGGAGGGCCTGCCTCCGACACTCAAAACGCTAGGTGGGAAAAGCGTTGGATGGTAGTGCGGCAGAGTTGCATTATCTACACGGGGTGTGTTGCGGTGTGTGAATGTGTGAAATTGTGAATGTGTGTGTACGTGGATGTGTGAATTTGTGAATTTGTGAACGTGGGAGTAATGGTTTAGTTTCTTGGATATGGACTTGGAAATGATTGTGTGACTAACTGGATTTAGGAGTGGACTAGAGTTATGTGTGTGTTTGTGGACACTTGATTGCTGACCTCAGAAAAATATTTTTGAAATGTCTTGTAGTTGCCGTGTTGGTTTTGACTTGATAGGATAGGATTGACCCTTCGGGGAACTATTTTTATTATTCCAGGTGTAGGCGGGCATAATTCCATATCAATTAGTTAGCATTTATTTCTCTATCGTATTTATTTTGCTATCCATATTTATTTTGTTTTATCCTTTGTTAGGGTAGTTACTCTAGATTAGGATAATATTTATGGAGGAGGATCTTATCTTCGCTAGGGATAAGATATTGGTTGACCTGGGGAGCAAGCTATCGCCCCGAAACCCTAATAGGCCGATCGGCCCATAGGCGCGCGTGGCCCTCCTTCGCCTGTCTCCCTTCCTCTATAAATACACATGTATTCGCTCATGTGCTGGGTAAGTTCTAAGCCATCGCTCTGCCTGACGCCTTTAATCGACATTGCGCCTATTTGACTTAAGCATCGGAGGTGGATTACGGGTCGCTCGCCTCTAGGTCCATTGTTTTGCAGGTCATTGAAGACGAAGAGGCTTGGAGAAGAAGCTTGGAGAAGAAGATCATTGAAGAAGGAGTTGAAACTTGTACACGGCATATTTTGTGTACTAACATTTGGCGCCGTCCGTGGGGAACGAACAGGTTTTCGACCTTCGTAAACCCTACGAGAACCGATCTGACGAGGCTATGGATCGTTTTTCCACGAGCCCGGATCGAGACAGCTCCCAGGCGAACCGGCACGATGGCCGCCGCCTCCGGGAAGCGTGTACGGTAGATGGCCGATCGACCTCGCCGCGCGGCGCGCGACCACGGCAGTCGATCCGGCACGAGCCGCGACCCACGATTTGCCGGACCGCCACCGTCACGCCAGCGCAGGGGCAGAAGCGGGGCTGATCGGTCGGGCTGTCCCCCGATCAGGCCATCCCGCACTCACCGGCCGCACGGATCGCCGCGCGATCCGTCGCGAGGAAAGGACGACCCGCGGGCGCGGGTCAGGGAACCGCGGTCGCGGGTTCTACGCAGAACCCTCCGCCCGGTTCCTGTATGCAAGCCGCGGGCGCGGCTTTGGGGGCCGCGGGCGCGGTTTACCCCCAAAGCGTTTCGCCCAAATCCGCTGAACTGCCCGCGGTCGCGGGTCGGGCATCCGCGGTCGCGGGTGGGCCGCCGGGGGCATCCGTCTACAAAACCCTAGATAATCCGACACATGAACCTACGGGCGCGGTTCAAGGTCCTGCAGGCGCGGACCCGCGTCGTGACGAATTCGGCGCAAGTTCGGACAAGGGTTCCGGGATCGAGGCCGATCCCGAGGCCTACGAGGGCTTGTTTTCGGATTTCCTCCAGAAGGTGATAGACGTTGGATCACAACCCCGGGATAAATCCATTGATGAATTGACCGCAGTTCCGGTAGGAGGGGATCCCGAAAAGGTCTTTTACGTCGGAAAGTGCCTATCCGCCCAAGAGCTCTCAGACCTTACGACTCTCCTGCAAAGGAACCGTGATGTGTTCGCATGGAGTCTTTACGAAATGCCCGGGATCAGCCCGAAGCTCGCATGTCACAAATTGAATGTGAGTCCAAGTATGAAGCCAGTGGTGCAACGAACCCGGCGGTCCTCCTTTCAACATGTCGAGGCTGTCATCGCTGAGATAAAGAAGCTGCAGGAAGCCGACGCAATCCGCGAAGTTTGGTACCCGACTTGGCTAGCCAATACCATCGTCGTCAAGAAGAAATTGGGAGATTGGTGAGTCTGCGTAGACTTTACCGATCTCAACAAGGCATGCCCTAAGGATCTCTTCCCTCTCCCGAAGATTGATCAATTAGTAGATGCCACAGCGGGGCATGAGCGGATGAGCTTTTTGGATGCCTACCGAGGGTACCATCAAATTCCCTTGCATAAGGAAGATCAAGAGAAGACCGCATTCATAACTCCTCGAGGGATCTTTTGTTACAAAGTGATGCCCTTTGGATTGAAGAATGCAGGGGCAACCTTCCAACATCTCGTTATTAAGTTATTCGACGAATACTTAGGAAAGACGGTTGAGGCCTACATTGACGATATGGTCGTAAAGAGTCGGTGAGCGTCGACCCACTTAGACGACCTGCAACGCGTATACTATACTAGCAAAACCCTGCTCGATGCAGACACCCGTTACTCACCTATGGAGCAGCTACTCTTAGCTCTGGTCACGGCTTCTCGCAAGCTGAACCACTATTTCCATGAGCATGCGATCCAGGTGGTAACCGGTTATCCTATTCGATCTCTTCTCGGCAACTCTGACCTATCCGGCCAAATTGCAAAGTGGGCCGTCGAGCTTGGCCAATATGATATCGAATACGTACCACGCACGGCCATCAAGGGGCAAGTCCTGGCTGATTTCATCACGGAATTAACCGAACCCGTCAAGAGAACCACGCAGGCGATACCCGCGGGCGCGGGTCGGGATGCCGCGAGCGCGAGCGCACGAGCCGCGGGCGCGGCAGACCCCCAGAAGCATTCGCCTAGTTTCCGCACGGAGCGTGCTAGCGCGGGCCAGGGGTCCGCGGTTGCGGGTCAGTCTTACGGCAGTCTAAGCCCGATATCGCACGGTTGGGTCTTAAAGATAGACGGGGCGAGCAACGTGCAGGGGTCGGGCGTCGGGATCGTTCTCACGTCACCGACCGAGGAAACTTTGCAGTTAGCCGTGCGGCTTGACTTTGACACCACCAACAATGAAGCTGAGTACGAGGCCTTGATCCTCGGTCTCGAGACTGCAGCAAACTTAGGAGTCCAGCGTTTACACGTATTCTCCGACTCACAACTTGTCGTTAATCAAGTGCTCGGAGTCTACGAAACCAAGGGCGAAAAGTTGGCTAGGTATGCCGAGCAAGCTCGAACCATGATGGCATCTTTCGAGCACATCAAGCTCGAACAAAGATCGCGAAGGATGAACCAGGTAGCGGACGCGCTTGCCACTTTAGCATCTCTATCGGGGAAGTCGCTTGCTTCCACCATCAAACTAGAGACTTCTGGATGTCCTCTATTGTAGGACGACGTCGGTCTGGTGATGATAGGCGAAAATCCCGCGCCAGATGAGCTTCCGGAAGGAGGAGAGGTGGAGGATTTAGGATGGCAAGAGCCCTTGATCCGCTACCTTAAGGAGAACGTGCTCCCGCAAGATCCTCATGCGGCCCGAAAGACTCGCGCGAGGGCAGGAAGATTCTGGATATCGCCAGAAAGAGTCCTGTACCGAAGGTCTTTCGCTGGACCATATCTGAGGTGCGTCACTCCCGGAAACGTTGAGCCCCTCCTCTATGAACTCCACGAGGGGAGCTGCGGAATACACGCCGGCGGTCATAGCCTGGCGGCGCGCGCTCGCACTCAGGGGTACTGGTGGCCCTACATGTAGAAGGATGCGGAAGCTTACGCCCGACGATGCGAAAAATGCCAGCAGTTCACCCGTCTGACGCATCTTCCTGCTGAAGACCTCCACACCATTACGAGCCCTTGGCCGTTCGCGCAGTGGGGATTGGACATCGTTGGTCCATTCCCTAAAGCCCCCGGAAATGGGCGGTACCTCATTACCGCTACCGACTACTTCACCAAGTGGGTCGAGGCCAAGCCCCTAGCCAATATCCGTGATTCGGATACGCGCAAGTTCGTTTGGGAAAACATTATCCCCCGCTTCGGGATCCCAAAGGCGCTTATATCCGATAACGGGACGCAATTCAACAGCGCAAACTTCCAGGAGTATTGCAAAGGCTGGGGCATCAAGAACATCTACTCATCCGTGGGCTACCCTCAATCAAACGGACAAGCAGAGGCGACGTACAAGATCATCGTAGACGGGCTCAAGAAACGTCTCGATCAGGCAAAGGGTCGATGGGCGGAAGAGCTTCCGGCCATCCTGTGGGCATATCGCACCACTCCCCGAAAGTCGACGGGCGAGTTTCCCTTCGCTATGACTTACGGCCCTGAGGCAGTCATCTCGCTAGAGGTGGGACTCCCGACATTGCGGATGACCCTCAGCCAGGACCAGAACGACCAAGCTCTCGCTAGGAGCCTCGACTTCGCCGTGGAGCGACGAGAAGCCACGGCGGTGCGCCTCGCAGCCTACCAAAGCGCCGCTAAACGAGTCGTCGCGCGATGAGCTCGTCTATAGAGCCTACAAGTTGGCGAATTAGTGCTTCGGATGTTCATGGGGAGCGCGCGCGACCCCACTGACGGGAAGCTTGGGCCAACTTGGGAAGGACCATACGTAGTAGCCGCGGCCTTGGGACAAGGGGCATACGTGCTGAAGCACTTGGATGGTCGACCAGTGCCGCGCACCTGGAATATAGCGAAATTAAGAAAGTTCTACCCATGAGAAAAGTGCAAGTTTCATCATGCTAGTAACGGCGCGCCACCTTTTTTTGTTTTTCTTTTGTTTATTTCATTTTAAACAAGTTTTGTTTTCAATAAAAATCCCGTGAACTCTTTTCGCATATCTTTTTGATTTCAAGTGCTTTTCCTCACATGGGGGGCCGAACACTCGACTCAGGGCCGGAATGGCGCTGTGTGCAACGCTATCACACGTGTTACGCAGGTCACGCGTTATACGCACGCGTTTGGCCAACGAATATACGAATATACGAATATACGAATATACGAATGTACGAATGTACGAATATATGGGTCCCGGAGGGGGCAATTGTAGGCGGGCATGATTCCATATCAATTAGTTAGCATTTATTTCTCTATCTTATTTATTTTGCTATCCATATTTATTTTGCTTTATCCTTTATTAGGGTAGTTACTCTAGATTAGGATAATATTTATGGAGGAGGATCTTATCTTCGCTTGGGATAAGATATTGGTTGACTTGGGGAGCAAGCTATCGCCCCGAATCCCTAATAGGCCGATCGGCCAATAGGCACGCGTGGCCCTCCTTCGCCTGTCTCCCTTCCTCTATAAATACACATGTATTCGCTCATGTGTCGGGTAAGTTCTAAGCCATCGCTCTGCCTGACGCCTTTAATCGACATTGCACCTATTTGACTTAAGCATCGGAGGTGGATTAGGGGTCGCTCGCCCCTAGGTCTATTGTTTTGCAGGTCATTGAAGACGCAGAGGCTTGGAGAAGAAGCTTGGAGAAGAAGATCGTTGAAGAAGGAGTTGAAACTTGTACATGGCATATTTTGTGTACTAACACCAGGTATTCAGGTTGTCGTTACCGAGCTCGACAAAATGGTGGTGCAATGCAGTGGCGTGTCACAATAGATAGCTTTGGGGTGTTGTGTCCTCTGCTAGATCTTAATGTGTTATTTCGGATATATTGTTAAGCGAGCATATCTTTGTGTGGTTTGTAGGTTATGAGTTCTTGTTAGTAGTGTAGTGGTTAGTATTGGTTTCCGGTGTTGTTCTTGGGGTTGGTTCTTGACATCTTGGGTTGTAAAAGTACAAATTGTATTTCTTTTATTAAACAAGTTGGATGTTTTCTTGTTTCTCGCCGTGCCCGCGTTGCAAGATCCGTTGTTCACTTGTCAAACTAGCTTGGTAGTGACTCGTGAGGTCTACTACTGAGTAACGCCTTGTCTGTAAGACTGGGTGTTACAATTACTTCTTAATTCTTTCGCTTCTCCTGACGCTTACCGGTTTATCAATGACCATTTGTTGCTTTCCTTTTGCCTTGGAAGAAGTAGCTGCCACCTTAGGTTGCTCGACCTTTGAAGTCTCAACTGCGACCTTGAGTGGCTCGACCCTAGAAGAAGTAGCTGCGACCTTGTGTGGCTCCTTTGGATCTTCATCCAACTTCTCGGATTCTCCTCCATCCTTGGTCGTTGAGGTGTCTTTCATTGCCACCACGTCCTGGACAATGTTATGCACAACTTGATTCACCTGTATATGGAAACAATCTCATATTGCATCATCAAAATTTAACTGTAATGCATTTGAGTTCAAGTATGCATGAGTACAACATACATCGACATCATCGTGGTGAAGGACTTCTTGCTCAACCGGGTCCGCCACATTGATACCTTTTGCAGGAGAGGAGGTGGTCTGCGTATACACAACAAATAAAGCATTGTTATATTGTACAAGACACATCGATAATGTATATATGCATTCAAATTATGTAAATATGCATGCCAAAGTATCTGATTTCTATGAACAATGGACCAGAATGTATATATGCATTCAAACCATGTATGAAAGGCTTTCCAAACAAATAATGCTCAAAATCTAACAAATCGGTAATATGGGCATAATTAATGTATATACGTGTTTTAAATATGTATATGGTACTGAAAACGTGTATACTTGAATAAAATAGGTGATTACAGATTATTTAATAACCTCTTTGTTTTTCCCATGCAAACTCGTCTCAACACCACTAACTTCAAGGTTTAGTCGTGCAGCCTCATCAAAGGAATCCATATTTACCTGAAAATTCAAAATCAAAACAACAACTTAATTTGATGTGATTACCTAACATTAATAATTGGGTATCATGACTTCAAAATTAATTTGAATATCTTCTTGAATACCAACCTCTTCGTTATGATCCACTTCTTTGTAGAAAGCCGGTGGAGTTGGAGGCAAATCAGTTGTGATGAGGCCAAACAGGTCCGGGAAATCTGTATCCACCAGAGCATCTCGCCGCTTTAATACAGCCTCATAGTCCTCCATGACTTGCTCGAGCTCTGCATCAGTCTAAGAGTTATCCATATCGTCCTTGCAAGCCTTTTGAAACTGGGTTGGAACATCAACCTGTATACATAATATATTAATCATGTGTATATAAAAACAAAGAAATCGTAATAATATTCACCTGAGACAATGTGAAAGAATTTTCTCCCAATACACTCTTGGTGGCTTCAGTTATGGCAACGGTAAACATGTTCTGACGGACCTTCCTAAACTTGTCGGCTATACGAACCACAAGACGTAGAAATTCCTTGAAATCTTGCCCTAGTGATTTGTACAATTCCTTATTATACAACAACACGCAAAACCATTGTATGTGTCAAACAATTACTGTATATATAGTATATTTACGTATATATATGAATTCAAATATTGTATGTAATGCATTCCAGATATGTATAGATGTATCAAAACGCTACGTATAAATGCATTCCAAACATGTATATAATGCATTCCAAACATGTATATATCAGATCAGCATTCTGTTCACGATTCATGTATATAAGCAATGTAAAAATGTATATTCGAATCGTGTATACAATAACATATAATGAAGTACCAATGATTAAAGTTTGAGATATACCTCATCATCATCCTCATCAAGCGGTATGTCCTCATGCACAGCATCAGTTTGTACATTGGGTTTAGGCAAGCTTGGACCGGCGTTAACATCCGCCAATCTGACTTCTTGCCTTTGTTCAACCTCTCCCAAACCAAAGCCGCCTTGATCCATTTCCCACCTCTCTCGATACTTCACCGCCTTGTCCATCCACTTCACCGCCTTGTCCATCCAACCAATATACGCAGGAATAGACCTCTCCACTAGTTGACCAACTTCTATGAGATTGTAGTTTTTAACACGGTCTAAGTATAAAATCTGCACTGAAAAACCAAACAACATTATTATTGCAAATTATAAAAAATAAGACAGACAAGATGTGAACTAAATACTAACCATCAAAAATATGAGAGGTCCTCGAAAGTATGCTCTGGGTTGATTTGGTTCCCAGTTCTGTTTAGCTTTTACCAAACAGTCTACGATGAACGCACTCCAGTTGTGGTTCCTTAAATCATCCACAACCCCCAGCGGTAAAATTAGATTTTGGTTGACGGATTTACACTGATGAGGCTCTAACATGCAAGAATATACCAGAATAACATAATCCCAAAGGAAGACCCGCATGTCTTTATACCTTTCCTTTCGAGCACTAATTGCATCAGGATGCTCTGTTTCCCCTTCATCACCAATCTTCTTGAAAAACATCGCCTGAAGCAGCTTTGCATGCCTCAAACTAAATCCACGACTTTCCTTTCCGATGTGGGCCAACCAATCCTTTATGAGATCCTTGTTTTTATCGGTTGGAATCCTACTGATCTTCTTTCCACCGCGAGGAAGCCCCAAGCATATGCGAACATCCAATTCACGAGCTTCAATCATTTTTCCGTTTTCCATAAAATTGGCAGCTCTCCTCGCATCAAACTTCTGGACCAGCCAAAGTCCAAGGCGCCTATGCATCGAAATCACATTAAAACTTAGTACAAAACAATATATACGTATCTGTAAACAATGTATATAACACAATTTCAGTACATACAACCTATAATGTTGTATATATATGCATTTTAAACATGTATATACGCATATGTGCATTCATAGCATGAATACAATGCATTCCAGACATGTATATATGCATTCTAATTTCGTATATATGCATTACAAACATGTATATATTTCAATTCAGATAAGTATATATCAAGTAATGTAAACATGTATATATGACTTAGAATCATGTATATAAGCAATGTACATATGTATATAGGGCTTAGAATCGAGTATATAAAACCATACAGTCAGAATACATCGACTCTAAACTGTATATATATGTGGAATATGTATATAAGTATATGTGATGCATGTATGTATTGAAATTATCCCAACAATGGTTTATATATGAATCACATAAAATTTGGTAAGACATAGATACTAACCGTGGAATCTCGGAATATGGTAGATCTAGTAGCCTGCCCAGGCCAATCCTACGAACTATAGCTTTCTGAACATCGGTTATAAGCTTCGATGCTTCGATAATCCAGTGTTCTGAAGCTCTGTATTTTATGCTCATAAATGCTCATCTCTTAATTTTTGGCTTGACCTTTTCAGCCACATCTTGTCTAGCCTTCCCCTGCCCATTGTCATAATTGTTCTTGGTCAACTTTTTCATCCGACTGGCAAGAGTTTCATCGTCCTCGTTATCCAACTCAATCCGAGACTTCCTTTTCTTGTTAACGGTGGAAGGAGCTGGACGAGCTGCAAGAGCTACTTTGAAACAAATGATCCTCAATCAATTAAGCCATAAAAAAATAATGAATAAATTGATAAATTCAATGTGATCGACATCAACTAACCATAGCTTGATTGCTAAGATATGCTGGTTGATTTGTCCGAGTCAGATGAGTTTGATTCGGAGGACTCGGTTCTCTGTTGAGGTCCTGTAATGAATATTGTATATATAAACTAAAAGATGTATATACTGACTTACTACAAGTATATACGAGTGTTATGTTTGTATATGCATTAATAAACACTGTATATAACTAAACTAGTTTTCATGTATATATATAGCTTAAATATTTGTATATGTACACAATTGAAAACAACTTGGACCACCGAATACTATATTGTCAAATTTTCAGCGCCAAACTATTTTTAACAATTCAAATCTTATCCTACTTCTCTACAAAGCTTATTGCATATTTCATAAATTGTATATAATAATTATACATGCCGTCTATATTGCCTGAACGAAATACGAATTACCACTGACCTTTCACAACTTGCTTTCTTCTTGGTTCAATTCTAAATGCAAACTTACTGAAACATCCAACGGAAAATAGTCAATACATGCATAAATCAAATCAATATCGGTACTAGATCAATTTCAAAAAAATCGGTACTATATATATATACAATCTTGACTGTAGGGCGGTGCTTTCAAAATCAAGTCAAAATAAGGTCTCAATTATGAACGGGTTTTTAGGATCTTTCTTCTTCAGACTTGACTTTTGTTGGATCGTTAGTACTACGGGACTGCCTTTACTGTGATAAAGACGTCCTTGGTTAGGCGTTCCTACGGGGTGTAGGAGCGTCCTAGAGTAATGCAGCGGAAAAAGTACTAAACAGGTAAGTAATGAACGCACTAGTACACAAATAGCATTTTATCCCTGGCGTTTTTTAATATATATCCCTGATATAGGCAAAAATAGGTACGGGATAAATGCTGAGGGTATAATAGACCTAATATCCCTGATATAAAAAACAAGCCAGGGATATTAGATCTGTTTCCTCCAATGAAAGAACCAGCTTAATATCCTTGATTTTTACAAACACGCCAGGGATATTAGAGTTGTTTTCTCTTATAAAAAAACTGCTCTAATATATCTGGTGCGAATTTTTATACCCGGGATATTAGAGTTTTTTTTTAAAAAAAAAATAGCACTCGTTTTGTACATATAGCAAAAAACGTACTACATTTTATTCTTTTATATATAAGAATACACCAAATTGCATTGTACATGCAGGATTAAATTCATGTCCATCTCATATATATCATCGTGGAAAGAACTACAATGATTAAATATGAAAAGCTAAGGTTCTCTAAACCGAAAGTGGCTTGAACCATAGGCTGTTCTATAGTCTAAATTCTAAAATGAAAAGAAGAAGTAAAACTACAATTTACCATTGATGATATCGTACAAGATTGAATGGTCTGCAATGATGATTGCTTGAAGATGGTTGTAAACTGACATGGATCGTTTCATTTGCCTTCAAGTCCTCTTCTATCTTCCCATAAAGCTTTCTGAATGTAGGAAGAGCGGCCGTTCTCATCCAAACAATAAAATCTTCCTGCATTCTTAGCTGTTGTGTAATAAAGAAAAAGGAAATAGTTAGATACAAATATTACATATACCTGAACTGACACAAACCCCACATACTAAGTTAAAAATGAGATGCTCATTGAGATCCTTTGTGAAAACAGAAAAAAAAATTGCTAGAGATCCAACAAACATGTCAAATTTGCTGGAATGCATTCAAATACCCGCTTTCATCTTTTTAGAAGATGAGAAGTTAGTTTGTTCTCTATTCTTACATCAGGCAAAAGTAAGAAGGGAAATAAACATCTTGTTTCTACCAGACATTAATAATAGGACATGCCAATAGATATCTCTAGTAGATTTCTGTCCGAAACATATGTAAAATACTTCTTATCCAGTATTTCCTACTGAAGATAGGCAACCAGAACTCTCTATTTTCCTACAGCACTGAAAATCATGTGACATTCCGTACTAACTACACATTGTTGAAACTTAACTTGAGAAACTGGAACTGTCCCCAAACAAAGTTTTAAGGAAGGCAAAAATAAAAACAGAAATATATGGATAAAAATAGCACAAGCACTCCAAGATGTGGAGAAAACTTACTGGTATGTCAGGGTCTAAATGAGCACCACCTATTAGACTTCCGTTCTGGAAGTTTTTAGGGTACACATCACTCCCGAATTTACATTCTCTGTCACTCTTCCATGAAGTATGAGTTTTGTTTACAGTTAGGTTCTTGCCGCTGAGAGAGAGACTGTAGGTGTCATTAAACAAACTCCAGACTATGAGACCACAGGGAGGAGTACATATTGATTGCCTGCTTTGCTCCCTCAAAAGAGAAAGCTACAAAAGACTGACATAGATGAAATAAATCGATTTTGTATGGAGTATGGACAGTTTTTGAAGCAGATATAGCGTAAAACAATGAAAGAATTATCAAACCACTGATTCACTATATGCTCATAGCTTAAGTCAGAAAATGACTTCATAATAGATTCGGTGAAAACACGAGTTTGTGACAGATCTGATTGAATGAACTGAAATGAAGCCTATCAGAGCGATCGCTGGAGATGAGCACAAATATGATCGTAGTACGTTAACTACAATCTCAAAGTGAGTGAATACATATACCTCAATTCAAAATTGAATGACAACTTAGCATAAACAATATATATCCTACAAAAAATAGTAGTTCAAAACGACAAAACATATTTTTTTCTTAAAAAGTACACATCTCACCTGAACTAGTAGCTGAAGTTGTTTTAAGTACTCAATTGCTACCTCCAACATTGAAGTCTTATCTATCTGTGAATTAACAAAATTTGCAAGCATTAACCCCAAAGACTGGAAGTTTTCCAACTTCTTAGAATTGTTTGATGAATTATTTGCTATAAAATCTAACTAAAAAAGCTTGAGAATTAAGACAAAATCTGAAAGCACCTTGTTAGAATTTGGAATCAACTTCTGCAAAGCTTTCATTTTCTCATTAATCCTCTGTCATCGCTGTCCACAAAATCAAACACATCAAGTCAGCAGTGAAACCTAAAGACCTTCTTCTTATCAACAACCAAAACCAAAATCCTCAAAGATACAAGAACTTTTCAGATAGATTATGAAACTCAGCTCCCCTAGTCCATTTCCCTGAAATCCTAGATGGACCTGAATTCTGCTGCCCGTCGAATCCATCTTGGTCTTTCTACTCAACAAACAACAACTCAATTAAAATCACAAAGAACACCTAAACCGAAAAATCCGAAAATTCTAGACACATTTCACCTCAGTTTCGCAGTCGTATTCCGCAATCCCCTCGGCCGAAAGCCCGATCGTTCAGGAAAACACGCTTTGCGAGCGCTCCATCTCGGCAGGCGCGTAGCAGTCACTGCGGAAGGGGAAATCGAGACCGGAAGACGAGTCGGAAAACGCCGCCGATCAGGTGGAATGACGTCGGAAATCCTCCAGCTCCAGCGCCGGAGGAGACTTCGATGCGGTCGGCGGAGTAGGAATCGTAGCCGTGTAGCCATCCTCGCCGCCGTCGTGGCTGAATGCGTCGGATGAAGGCATCGCAACTTCTCCCTCTCTCCCTCAAGTTTGTGGAGCTGGGTGGTATGGAGAATGACGAATCTCTGGATGCTTGAGAGGATCCTCTCAAGCATCCTCTCTCCCTCATGTTGAGCAAAAAGGGCGGTGGGCCGACAACCCTAACGGCCGAAGGTGATTATCGGGATTGAGCTTGAGACTTGAGAGGATGCGGTGATTCAACGCTTAGGGTTTTACCAGATGCATGCTTTTTGCTTTTTACTCTTTTTTTTTCAATCTTATAGGTAATTTATCCCTGATGGATAAAATCCGAGATATTTAATGTAGCCTTTTATCCCTGGCGTGTTAAGTTTTATTACCATCGGGGATATTTAGTTTTGATCTTTTGAGTATTATACATTAATTATCTCTGGCTTGTCAAAAATTATCCGGGATATTTGATTTATTAGTTTAAAAAGAAAAGGAAATATATTTATTTATCTCTTTTTATCCCTGATAATTTACATCGGTGATATTATATCCAGAGATGAAATGTCATTTGTGTACTAGTGGCAATGAGTTATAGAGGAACCACTCAAGACCAAGTAGTCCTTGAGTGTAAACCTCTACCTCCTTGGAGGATTTTTGAATAGTTCTTCCTTTATATTGAACGTTCTTACAGATGTACTGGCGAGTCTTTACAGTTCTCTAGCACTTAGCTTTTCCCTAAGTCCACTAGTAAAGGACTCCTCTAAGCCTACAACTTAAGCAAGTTCAATCTACTAAAGGACTCCTATCCCTGCGTTCTGCAGTACTTCGCAGAACTCTCTTTCTCTTTTGATTACAAACGTGTTTTGTGATTTGTTTACAAGTCCCACTCGATCTAACTCAGGTTTAAGTACTGTTCTTGAGTTCTTGAGTTTGCTCTTTGTGTTCTTGAGTGAGTCGCTTTCTCTTTGATTCTCTCTGAATATTCTTGAAAGCGTTTTCGTCACAATAAATACCTTGCGGTATTTATAGGACTTGGGAAGGGCGTCATTCTCGTTCTGACGATCATGCCCTTGTGGTACGTGGCTACATGATCTTCTTCCACGAGTTTGGCGGTGATGAGGAAGCTTCCTGTATCCAGCTGTGTGTGATGAACTCTGCTACAGGATCGGCCGCCACGTGTTGATGAACTCTGCTACAGGATCGTCCGCCACGTAGTGTTGGACTCTGCTACAGGATCGGTTTCCACGTGTCCTTGGATGATCAAACATTTGTCGAGTGATGTCATCCTGTCGGCTAGTGAGTAAGGACTCCTTTCTTGGGTTCCTACTTGCTTGGGACTCCGTCCTTGCTCAAGTAGTCTCTTGCTCGTCCTTACTTCCTGTTAGCTGGCGTCCCTAAGCTTATGGGACGCTTATACACACTTGTTGTCCTTTTGGTCATAGACGTTCCTGAACACTTGGACAACTTTATTAGAATCATAGTGAGTTTGTCATATCAAAACTAAGGGACGGTTGTGTGGAACACTAACAAGTACGCAGGTGTTCTTGATAGCGTCCCAACAATTTCCCCCTTTTTGATGATGACAAACTCTTCAGCAAAATAGTTTTGACATTGGAACTTAGCATGCATGAAAACTTAGAGGCGTCCTCTAACACATAGAGAGGTTTTATTAAGCACAAGTTTTCAATCTTTGATTCTCTAGCTTTTGGATTTAAAGGAGAGAGTCGCGTCCTAGTAGAAAAGTTTCTAAGCGTCCTCTTTTATTCTAGCATGAGCGTTCCTTAGACTTTTCACTTAATAGTTCCCCCTTAACACTTGCTTATTCTAGATAACTATTTTATAGCGCATCTCTGCAAAACTACACTTTCCCCTTTTGGCATCATCGAAAAGGATAACAAGTGATAAGGACGTTAGCAAAAACACATAACTAAAAGCAGTGGAACGCTTAAACAAGCACATGGAAGCAAGCAGAGGAAATGCCATTCAAACAAGAGTTAAGAGTTATTACAGACCAATGGTCATAAGTGTTTGAAATTTAAAAAGAAGCAAAAGCAGAATAACAACGGATGAACGGGGTGTTGACAAAACTTGAGCAGTTGTTCATTAAGTTCATTGGCCTTGGAGAACGCAGAGGACAAGTCCTTGAGAGCAGAAAAGATTAGGCACTGGTTGTCCATAATCGCACCCATGAGTTCTGCTGGCGGATGATCAGAAATGTTTGCAGGAGCAGAACGGGGCCTAGGACCTGAACTTGAAGAGGGAGCGTCTTGAGGGAAGGTTGGAGGAGAAGAGCGTCCTAAGAGCATCTGATCTAGAGTTGTAAGATCGACAGCAGGCTCTTGATCCTGGAATTCCTCTTGAGGCGTCGAAGTAAACCTTGCGGCCTCAGCCTCAGCAGCCAAGCGTTCTTCCTCAACTTTCTTTTTAGCTTCTTCAGCCTCAGCTTTCAACTGTTTCAGGACGGACGGGAGCTCTTCATTATGTCTTAATTCGACCAGTCCCTTCTTAGCATCCCATTTTAAGCCAAGTTCTTGTTGAGGAGTGCTCTCATCATATGCGTTCTGAGATGCTAGGATCAACTTGACCAGCCCTGGGTACGGCAGAGCATGTCGCTTCCTCCCACACTTAGCCATATGTTGCATTGCGATTTTGGCCAAGTTAATGGGGCGGCGTTCTAGGATGGCGTCTATGAGAATAATGTCAGATGTTTGGACAATAGAACGCTTCTCCTGCCTTGGAAGAATGGCGCGACAGATGAAGTAATGAATGATGGCGCCAACTTTGCTCAGAACGTGAGCTACCCTGTCAAGTCCCATAGGCCTCTTGCCCTGAAAAATGTGCTCAACCAGTGGCAGTTCTTGGTCTGTTGTTTCAAAGCCGCCTTCAGGTAGAGAACTGAGAGCATCAGACGGAGGCTTGCGAGAACCAAGACCCAGGAACGTGCGCATTTGGCGTTCGGTTACGGAGGCCTTCTCACCTTCAATTTTGAAGTGAAGTGAGCCATCTTTGGCCTTGTAGCGCAAGTCCCGGTAGAACGCCTTGACCTGATCTATGTCAACTGTGGTCGGCGCAGGTCCTACGTTCAACCATCCTTGGACTTTTAGAAGCTCAAGAAACTCCTGAACGGCCTCATCATCAAAGGAAGTGAGCCACTCTTCAGAATAAATTAGAGGACTTAGGACTTTAACGGGCACATCAGCGTTCTTCCTTCTACGCTTGCCCTTGGGAGTTTCAGAGTCCTCATCATCTGAAGAACTGTTCTCTTTATCTGAGTCGCCAGACTCATCTTGCTCAACGTCCTCTGTGCCTTCATTCTCAGCATCGCCACCAGATGTGGCTTGAACGGCACCAGCGGAGGTTTGCGCTTGGGACGCGCCTTCAGCGTCCTGAGCCTCTGTTTGTTGTTCGGTTGCGGGCTCAGCGTCCTCAGGGACTTGGACAGTTTCAGATTGGATTGAGGGGAAGGGATTTTCTTGTGGGGGAGGGGAAGGGTTGAGGATGGGAAGAGATTGGTTGTAGGGAGGGACCTCTTGAGCATCACGCTCGAGCTCTTCAGACAAGGAAGGCTCGGCGTCCTTTTGAGCGACCTGGTGCTCACCAGCGTCCTCAATTTCGGTGGGAGCGTTCGCGGCTCCTTCCTCTTCATCATTGGAATCCCCAGTAACGTCGATGAAGGGGGAGTCCTGTGCAGGAGCGTCTTCCTCGCTCCCAGATGAGCTAGAGGAGGAAGGGGAGGAGGGAACGTGCTCAACCTGCACCTGAGCTTCTTTGGCCAGCAACACCTTCGGCTTTTCGCCAGCTTTCCTGCGGCGGAAGGTGTGCTCAATTGTGCGTCCGGCCTCCTCTGGGCCACTCTCTGAGGATGGACGGCGAGATCTGGGAGTCTCGGGGTCCTTTGGTGGAGAGATATGGGCGGGAGCGGAGGGGAATTGGGCCAAATTAAGCGGGGATGGTGGAGGGAAGGGGATGATGGCATTTTGAGAAGATGGTTGAGGGGACGGGGGAGGAGTTGGGAGTTATTCGATTTGAATTTGAGGAGGGGGAGTGGATTCTTTTGAGAGGTTGGAAGGCCGTTTTGAGGAGCTTAGCCTTGGGGGATTTGTGGAAGGGACGCTTGAGGTCTTGGCCTTTTTAAGGGGCCTTGGATCATGAGTCTTCTTGGAGCGTCCCTCCTTTAGGTGAGGTGGAAATTTATCCACTATTTGAATGGGGTTTGAGGAGGTTTGTTTGGAGGTTTTGGAGAGAGGAGATGAGGGAGTGGGACGTTTGAGGGATTTTGTGGTGGTGGTTGGAACTTGTGGTGGTGGGGGAGAGGGAGTTGGAACTCTAGCTTTGAGCATTTTGTAAGCTAGAGAGTCCTTTGGATACATGGGGAAGTCGGGCAGGACGGCGTTGTGTAGATCGGGAATTAACTCAAGTAGAGGGCCAAGATTCTCACCTCCAAATTGTGAAAAGAACAGAACGTCGTCCATCCGTCCTGGCAAGTCCTTGTAGTTTATGTTATGAAGACTTGGCATGACGAAACGCTCGATGAAGCGTTCGTAGTTCTTCGTCTTTGTAGCGTCCCTCTTGACCTCAGGAAGGTCCATGCGTTCCCTTATTAGGTTGTAAAGGGTTCGCGGCTTCCTGTTTATGAAGTCCACCAAAGACTCGTTGAGGACGATTGGCTTTGGCTTCTCTATGTGATGGGACTTAACAAGCCTTCGGCGCTTTCCGCCGGTAGAAGATCCGGTTACGTTCCTCTGTTGTTGAGACATGATTCTGATGAAGTCTTAGAGAGAGAAAGTCGCCGGAGTTCTAGAGAGAAGTCAGAGCTTGAACTGTGTTGAAAAGTGGTTGAGAGCAATAAATGAACGAGAGCGACTGTTCTGGCCTTATATAGAGGAAGCGGTGGCACAAATGGTAATTAACACTGTTTTACTGTGCGACACGTGGCAAAGCTTCCCCCTTAAGATTTGAGCAAAAGCAACGGTCACTGTTCACACTTTCAAAAGTTCAAAATTCTGACTCTTCAACTGCGCCTTAACAACTGAACTGGCGTTCTTTCCGACAAGCACTGGGCGTTCTCTCATACTTAGCAAAATTTACCTCTTCAAGCAAATCAACAACCAACTTACCGTTCTTGTGATCACCTTTCGAACCAGTTGAGAACAACGCAAGTACGTCCCGTAAAAGAAAATATGAAGCTCATAGGACGCTTTTGCGGAGTTCTCGGCTATGGTAAGCTTAGAGTTCCCATCATTTCGGCTTATAATGAGGGTTGGGTGATCAGGGATACTCTTTTCAAGACAAAATAGAGACAGTTTGAATGGCGTTCCAAAGTAGCAAACACATGAGGTTTTAGACTAGCGTCCTTGCAAATATGAATTTAATGCATAACAGTCCTTAAACACTTAGATTCTACTAAACATAGCCAATCATTGAGAGAATAGTAGAACGGGACTTGCTACTTAAAAGTTATCATCCCCAAGAGCAACCTGAGATGCTCATAGGGACGTCTATCAAGCGCCTTAGTGAAAATATCAGCTATTTGGTCTTCAGTCCTTACATGCTCCATACTAATGAGTCCTAGTTCAACATTATCACGCAAGAAATGATGCCTTATATGAATATGCTTTGTGCGTGAATGAAAAACAGGATTCTTAGAAATTTCAATAGCACTTGTGTTATCACAACGAATAGGAATAGTTTCAAGATTGATACCGTAGTCCTCTAGTTGATATTTGATCCAGATAACTTGTGAACAGCACGAGGCAGCAGCAACGTACTCGGCTTCCGCAGTTGAAAGCGCCACAGAGTTCTGTTTCTTAGATCCCCAAGAGACTAAGCATGAACCAAGGAACTGTGCCATTCCAGAAGTGCTTTTTCTATCGATCACATGACCAGCGTAATCAGCGTCCGAGTAGCCAACAAGCTTGAAGGACGTCTTCCTGGGATACCAAAGGCAAAGATCGTCGCGTCCTTTGAGATAGCGGAAGATCCTCTTGACTTCTTGCATGTGAGACTCCTTTGGATTTGCCTGGAAGCGTGCACACAAGCAAACGGCAAACATAATGTCGGGACGGCTTGCGGTCAAATAGAGCAAAGAACCAATCATTCCTCTGTAAAGTTTTTGATCAACGTCCTTGCCCTGTTCATCTGCGTAAAGACGCGAGTTTGGAGAACATGGGGTTGCAACATGTTTGGACGTGTTCATCCCGTACTTCTCAAGCATTTCACGGACATATTTTTGTTGGTGAATACGCGTCCCTTCCTTGAGTTGATTGATTTGAAGTCCCAAGAAGAAATTGAGTTCTCCAATGAGGGACATTTCAAACTCACTACTCATTAAGGACTTAAACTCATCTACAAGCTTCATGTTAGTGCTACCAAAGACAATATCATCAACATAAACTTGAGCAATCAAAATGTCCTTGTGAACTTTCTTTATGAACAAAGTTTTATCAATTGAACCTCTAGTGTACCCATGAGACAAAAGGAAGGACGCAAACCTGTCGTACCAGGCACGAGGGGCTTGCTTGAGTCCATAAAGTGTTTTGTCCAAGTAGTACACATGGTCCGGATGAGAGGCGTCCTCAAAGCCAGGAGGCTGAGCAACATACACTTCCTCCTTTAGCTTTCCATTGAGAAAGGCAGTCTTGACGTCCATCTGAAATAGCTTGAATCCTTTGTGAGCGGCGAAGGCAATAAGGAGACGAACGACTTCAATTCTAGCAACGGGAGCAAAGGTCTCATCATAGTCTATGCCTTCCTCTTGCTTGAATCCTTGAGCCACCAGTCTTGCCTTGTTTCTTGACACACGTCCACTCTCGTCAAGCTTATTTCTGAACACCCATCGCGTCCCTATGATATTTTTGCCTTTGGGACGACGTACGAGAGTCCAAACTTTGTTTCTTTCAAACTGATTTAGTTCTTCTTGCATTGCTTGAATCCAGTCAGCGTCCTGAAGTGCTTCTTTGATATTCTTTGGCTCCACCATATAGACAAAGGCATTGAATGCATAGAAAGCCAAATTTGCACTCTGGGACTTGCTTGCAGCTGACCTGGTTTGAACTCCTTGAGATGGATCAGATATAATTTGAGAAGTTGGGTGGTCCCTAGAGAAGCGGGACTCCCTTTGAAATAAATGAGCAAATCTTGGATCAATATCTCCATCAGAATCATCACTATCATCTCGAGCATCGTCTTCAGTGCGTTCCCCCTCAGAGAGAGCGTCCACACCTTGACTTTGCCCACCTTGTTGACTTGATTCAGCTACATCATGTTGAACTGGAGATTCACTATGAGATGGAACTCCCTGAATAACACTAGGAGCGTCCACAAAGACTTCTTCAGGATTTGGAGACGCGTCCTTAGAGACATAGTATTTTCCTGATGTCCAATCTTCAGCTTCATCTTCAGAGTCGTCCTGCTGATGCGATGAGGAGCGTTCTTTCTTACTTGATTCTTCTTTGTGAGAAGAACTCTCCTTGAACACAACATGAATACTCTCTTCAAGTTTTAGAGTCCTTTTGTTAAAAACCCTATATGCTTTGCTGGTGAGAGAGTACCCAAGGAATATGGCTTCATCGCTCCTTGCATCAAACTTTTCAAGTTTTTCTTTATCATTGTTGTGAACGAAACACTTGCAACCAAAAACTCTGAGATAATCGATGCGAGGCTTCCTTCCATTCAACAACTCATAGGACGTTTTCTTCAGCAGAGGATGGATCATGGCACGATTAATGATGTAGCATGCTGTGGCAATAGCTTCCGCCCAGAAGTACTTGGGGACGCTATTAGCCAAAAGCATAGTTCTTGCCATATCCTCTAGCGTCCTGTTCTTTCTTTCCACAACTCCATTTTGTTGTGGAGTCCTTGGAGCCGAGAAGTTGTGCGAGACACCATGTTGATCACAGTAGGCCAGGAACTCTGAATTCTGGAATTCCGTCCCATGGTCTGATCTTATGGCTTTGAGAGGCGTCTCCAGGGCAACTTCCACTTGTTTGATGAAGACTTTAAATGCCTTGAAACAATCTGCTTTGGACGCCAAGAAAAGAACCCAAGTGAATCGAGAAAAATCATCTACAAGAACGTAAATGTACCTCTTTCCACCGTAGCTCTATGTCTTCATTGGTCCACAAAGATCCATATGGAGAAGTTCCAAAGGCTTCTTCGTACTGACTTCATTCTTGGACTTGAAAGACGTTCTTGTTTGCTTCCCTTTGATACAGGCTTCGCACTGTTCAACCGTCTCAGGATCAATCCGGGGAAGACCTTTAACAAGATTCCTTTGGTGCAACTTGAGAATTGTGCTAGGTCCAGCATGGCCAAGACGACAATGCCAGAGATCAGCGTCCTTCTTTGAAGCAGATAGACATAGTTCTGATTTGGGCTTGAACTCTTGATTGAAGATGTAGATATTGTTCTTGCGAACTCCTTTCAGAACAACTTTGTTGGACTTCTTGTTGATGACGAGGCACTCCTTTGAGTCAAATGTGACTAGGTTTTCACCTTGATCACACATCTGAGAGACGCTAAGAAGATTGAAGCCAAGTCCTTCAACAAGACTCACGTTGGTTGCTTTGATGGACGGGTTAAGAATAGCAGTTCCCGTTCCCTTAATCTTTCCTTTGCCCTTGTTGCCAAACGAGACAGTTCCTCCCGTGGCACTACTTTGGATAGAAGTGAGATGGATCTGGTTTCCTGTCATGTGATTTGAGGCGCCACTATCAATGATCCATGGGCGTCCCCTCACTTCCACCTGCCAAAATAAGGTTAGTTCTTGGCGACCCAGGCAAGGTGTTCCTTACCTGGTTCGTTACAAAAGTAGAACTTTGGTTCTGGCATGTAGTCATTAATGTTCACATCATTAGAAATGGCATTTCTGTGGAAAGAACTTATAGAACGTCTAGGACGCCTAGAATTAGCTTTTGGAACGGACATAGCATTTTCATTATTAGTCCTAGCAACTTTCCCACTCTCAATGTCTTCCTTTAGTTTTACACAGTCATGTTTGAAGTGGTCACCTTGTCCACAGTACCAGCACGTCCTATAGTAAGTACCGAGGTAGTACTTCTTGTTGGGACGTTGGATTTTGTTTTGCTTCATCTTTTGGGGATCGCACACCTTTGAGCCGTCCCCTTTAGCAATTTTCTTGTAAATTTTATGACTGGTGGAATTGGTGTAGTAGTCCTCTTGACCTATTTCTCCACTTTCTAGAACTCTAATTCTTTCAAGGAGATTTTTAGTTCTCTCTTTTTCAAGTTCAAGTTCCGAAGTTTTGCTAGCCTTAAAGTCACTAGGGAGAGAGTTCCTAGAGTCAGATTCATATCCTAGTCCTCTTTTGGCTGGGACAAAGACTATTGGTTTTACTTCCTCAACTATAGGACTCTTTCCCAAAACTTTCACTTCTTCCCTAAGCTTGGCGTTCTCAAGTTTAAGACACACAAGTTCAGTTTTTAGGGACTTAGTTTCTTCACATGAGGACTCTAGTTGAATAGTCATTGAATTACAGTTCTCACATTCAACTACAATGTTTTCATCTTCTAGTTCATCCATTCTTCTTTTCATGACAAGACTTTCCTCCATGATTTTACCAATGAGCTTAAGGAGTTTTGGTTTTGAACATTTTTCTAAAGAACGCATCATGGAATCATGAGTTACCTCTTGTTCATTATCGGAGGCGTTCTCTTCAACAACTGAGGCGTCATCCACTGCCATGTACGCCACTTGATCATCGCGTTCCTCATCACTTGAACTGAGATCATCCCATGCAGCTGTACAAGCTCCAATAAGAGCTTTCTTCTTGTCCTTGGAGGACGTTCCCATGGTACATTTTTTGGCAAAATGTCCTTTCTTGTTGCATTTGTAGCATGTGAGTTCCTTCATTTCAGCTTCTGTGTATTTGGGACTCTCCTTTTTGTAAGACTTGTTCTTGCTACTATGCTTGTTTTTCTTGTTGTAGTATTTGAGAGCCTTGTGAATAAGAGAGAGTTCCTCATCTGAGTCAATTTCTTCCTTTGACTTTCTTTCTTTCTCTTTGGGACGCAAGCTCTCAAGCTTTTCTTTGTTTTGCATCATCAATGCCAGGTCTCTTTGTCCACGCAGGTATTCAGCGTACTCTGGTGTTGTTGACGCCAAGGCAAGATCAGTTTGAGGGTTCTTTCCTAGCTGGGTCATGTCAGTGATTCTACGTTCTTCGTACCCCCTGAGCTTCCCATAGATCTCTTCCATATCTAGAGTTTTGTTGGCTGTGTTTTCTTTGAAAGTTGTCCTATCAAAGTTCCAAACTCCAGTCAACCCATCGATAACTACTTGAACTCTGTTCCTCATGGAGATTTCTGTTTCTGGAACGCCCAAGTTCCTCATCTTGGTGACAAGGGCCTCAAAACGGTACGAGTAGTCATTCACCGTTTCATTTGGCAGCATAGTAAAAGCATAGAACTCCTTTTTGATCTTCAGCTGGACGTCCTCTTTCATCTCTACAGTTCCCACATGAAATTTCTCAAGAGCTTCCCACTGTTGTTTTGCGGTGGGGAGATTGCTAACTCTTGTAGCGTCTCTCTCACAGAGGGACGCTTGAAGAAAACAAATAGCTTTTGCATTGGTTTCCATCAGCTTGAACTCATCAGGACCCCAATCGTCCTCTTTGTCAACTTTGTCAGCAGGAACTTTAAGATCACCTTTTCTAATAACATTCCAGCATTGATAATTTGTGCTTTTGTAGAAGTTCTCAAATCTAATTTTCCAGCGGTTGAAGTTGCCGTCCGTCAGACGCGGAGGCTTTACGAACGAGATTCCAATCGGTTCCATGTCCATTTTTACCTGCAACTCAGTAAGAATCTAGAGCGCCTGCTCTGATACCAATTGTTGGATCGTTAGTACTACGGGACTGCCTTTACTGTGATAAAGACGTCCTTGGTTAGGCGTTCCTACGGGGTGTAGGAGCGTCCTAGAGTAATGCAGCGGAAAAAGTACTAAACAGGTAAGTAATGAACGCAATGAGTTATAGAGGAACCACTCAAGACCAAGTAGTCCTTGAGTGTAAACCTCTACCTCCTTGGAGGATTTTTGAATAGTTCTTCCTTTATATTGAACGTTCTTACAGATGTACTGGCGAGTCTTTACAGTTCTCTGGCACTTAGCTTTTCCCTAAGTCCACTAGTAAAGGACTCCTCTAAGCCTACAACTTAAGCAAGTTCAATCTACTAAAGGACTCCTATCCCTGCGTTCTGCAGTACTTCGCAGAACTCTCTTTCTCTTTTGATTACAAACGTGTTTTGTGATTTGTTTACAAGTCTCACTCGATCTAACTCAGGTTTAAGTACTGTTCTTGAGTTCTTGAGTTTGCTCTTTGTGTTCTTGAGTGAGTCGCTTTCTCTTTGATTCTCTCTGAATATTCTTGAAAGCGTTTTCGTCACAATAAATACCTTGCGGTATTTATAGGACTTGGGAAGGGCGTCATTCTCGTTCTGACGATCATGCCCTTGTGGTACGTGGCTACAGGATCTTCTTCCACGAGTTTGGCGGTGATGAGGAAGCTTCCTGTATCCAGCTGTGTGTGATGAACTCTGCTACAGGATCGGCCGCCACGTGTTGATGAACTCTGCTACAGGATCGTCCGCCACGTAGTGTTGGACTCTGCTACAGGATCGGTTTCCACGTGTCCTTGGATGATCAAATATTTGTCGAGTGATGTCATCCTGTCGGCTAGTGAGTAAGGACTCCTTTCTTGCGTTCCTACTTGCTTGGGACTCCGTCCTTGCTCAAGTAGTCTCTTGCTCGTCCTTGCTTCCTGTTAGCTGGCGTCCCTAAGCTTATGGGACGCTTATACACACTTGTTGTCCTTTTGGTCATAGACGTTCCTGAACACTTGGACAACTTTATTAGAATCATAGTGAGTTTGTCATATCAAAACTAAGGGACGGTTGTGTGGAACACTAACAAGTACGCAGGTGTTCTTGATAGCGTCCCAACAACTTTGTTACGCCATGCCCATACATACGTAGACGCCCACTATGCTCCTTCTTGGTCATAACAGTATGATAAGGATCTGATTTGTTAGTTCCATCATCTGAGGCTTGCAATGCTTCCATTTCTGCCTAATAGAAGAAGCCCATAATCACAACACAAGTCTCAATCACAACATCAGGAAAAGAATCGGGTCAATGGAGGTGGAATCGAGTCAATGGAGGTGAACTTGGGGGTCGGACATGGGGCAACTCTTCAATTTCTCAATATCAAAATTTCAGACATGCAAAAATCTTTACCTTTTGTAGTTTTAGATCCAAAATTGGGGGTGAACGAACCGAGAGTGGCCTTCGTAAGCGGTGAATCTGCAATGGAGGACACTGAGGGCTGGGGGTCCACTGTCGATGGCGGGGGCTGAGCGCGGAATTCGACGGGGATTGACTGTCGACGGCGGGGGCTGGGGGTATTGAACGTCGATTGAGGTCGACTGTCGACGGGAGCGAGTGGGGGCGAGCGTCGATTGACGACGAGAGTGGGCTAGGGAATATCGAACGACGGGGCCTGGGGGATATCGAACGATGATAGTGGTGGCGAACTTCGGGGTGAACGAGGGTTTGGGAAGGTGGGATTGAACGAGAAGGAAGTAGCGATTTTGGGGGGTGGGCGAAATTTACGGTATATTTTGAGATTACGGTGGATTATTTCCCCAAACAAAAATTGCTTTAATTTTTATCCAAAAAAACAACTGATACATCTGATTTTTTTTAATTCATAAAATTAACCGGAATTTGAGCCATCCATTTGAGTCTCATCCAACGGCCTACAAATGTTCTCTTGTTCTCTAATATTTGTATGTTCACTATTGAACTTTAATATATATATATATATTATAACCTATTACTAATTTGTTTTCCAACCTATTAATACTTGTTAGATAATCCTAAAAACTATATTAAAAAAAACCTCATGATCACCTTACATAGATATGGGTATTTGTTTTTCTTAATTAAGATATATGTTAATGAAATAAAATAAAAATATAAATTAGAAGATAGTCACTACCAAATAACAGGGTTATTGTAACCTACAATAACTATTACAATAAGACCAAAAACCATTACAGTAGGTCTAATGTAATGCTTTACACATTGTTACAATAGAAGCCCTTGCATTAGACTTATTGCAAGGGTTGATTCACCAAATGTAACAGTTTATTAAATTCAGCAAAACCTTTACAATAGATAAAAAAAACCATTACATAATACATCCATTACATTAGATATAAAACTATTACATTTCGATCAACCATTACAATTACAAACTTCCATTACATTCGACCAAATGCACCGCATGTCACAAATTAATAAAAGAAATGCTTATATTTTTCTTGGTTGAAAAAGAAATTGCTATGCTTAAAATCTTCCAGAACATTGTAGACATTAAATATATAATTATACATTCCAGAACATTATTATGCTTAAAATTAAAATTCATAATATTGATGTTTAAAGTATAGCTCCTAAAAAAGTGCCAAAAATTAATCTGTATTTGAGTACATGCATACATGTCTTTACTTAAGTACCAACCTAGATATATGTCCATTAATATGGCATATATATTAGCCAAAACTAGTTACATAAATCAAAATGCATATAATTAATCCAACATCTCCTTGATTATCTACCAAAAAGAGTTCCATCCATCGTCATATTTGATTTACCAATTGACGTTTGTTGCTTCAACATCATCATTCCCGTCTCCACTCTGCAATTAGAAATTATAATAAACTTGTCAATAACTAGACTTAAATATTGTTCGATCGCTAGTGTTGATGATAAAAATATCATAATATGCACACAGCTATTGTGTAGGATGAATTCCAACTTCCCTAGTTACTTGATTTGAATCAGCTGTTCCAAAATAAGTTCAATTAGAGAACCTTAAAATTTTCAAAATTACTATAAAGTTCATCAAATAATCTTTCCAACAACTACTTATATATCTCCTAATTCAACATACACAACTAGCTACGAATATTCAAAATTCAACACCCAAATCATATACCCAATCAATTTGTAGGAAATTCTCAGAATTTTAGAAACTAATCTACAAGTCCAAATGATTCTAAATTTTAATAAAATCATCATTAATCATTCTACTATCATCTGGAATTTTGGGATGATTTATAAGTCATCAAAACCTTGTCAAATAGGCTTACATTTAATTCAGCACAGAACTCGGTAACAGCTAGATTCTCACTTGTCTCGTCCTATTCAACTTATGATCAATTTAAGAACCTAAAAAATCTTAATGATAAATTTATGGTGAAGTACATCAATTAATCTGTCCAACAACTACTTATAGGCCTCCTAATTCAAACTAAACAATTAGTTATGAATTTTCAAATTTCAGAACCCAAGTCATAACTTGATAACACTTGTAGGGATTTCTCTATATTTTAGCCAGTAATATACAAGTCCAAATGACCTCAAATTTTTACTGAGTCATCAACGACTAGTCTATTATCACCTAGAATTTTAGAATGATTTATACGCTAGCACAACATCGAGAAAAAGGGCTTATACTGAATTCAGTACATAACATATCTTAATCATATCCTAGATTCTAACCCTGTTGTGTCCATTTATTCCATTTATGCCCAATTTAGTAACCTTACAAATTTCAATGATAAAATTATATTGAAGTTCCTGAATTAGTATTTCCAACAACTACTCATGAGTCTCCTAATTCAGCCTACACTATTAGTAATGAATCTTCAAAGTTCAGTACCTAAGGCATAAAGTTGATGCTAAAACTAATTGGCTTAGTTAAATAAAGCAAAAGGACTGCACAAATAAATCGAGGAAACATACTACCTTGTCTTCCAACTCACTTCAGAAGCCAAAAGTTTAGCAAGTTCATCAGTTGCATTGCACTCTAGCTTTGCATTTGCATACTAGATCCTGATAGACTTATGCTCAGCCTACTGAAAAGAAGATAAAAATGATTAAAAGTAACAAATAGAAATATGAGAAAATACAACAGCTTTTGTTTTTATTCCATCCAAAAAAAATTTAACAAGACAAAATTTGCATGCAACTTCATAACAAGGCATTAAAAAAGACTACAAAAAGCAACTTACAAACCTTCATGGAAAGATTGTGAGGAGTTGTTAAAACTAACCGATTAGGCTTTGATATATCAAGATATATTTAAATTTCCCCTCTGCTACAGTCCTATATATTTCTTTCATTGGTACATTTAACAAATACAAACTTTAAAATGCTAATATATTTTTACGATTAATTCATAGTTGTTTTTTTTTCAAAAAAGAACTAATACTTTTAAAACTTTAATAATTACTTGTTGTATCAAACTTAAACTAGTACTTAATGATCCCGTTTAGAAGCTCAAAACAGCAACACCCCAGCAGCAACTCTGGCGGTGGCATTGACCACCAGCCGCTCATTGCTCACACTCTAGCCACGCAATCCTCAAATTGAATTGGCTACATAAAATTCCTCTAAAAGTGTTTCCAATTTCCTTAATAGCTTAAACTGAATAGAAGCATGTTTATGCCTACAGTACCAATTCCTAACTAACACCCAAACCTGTCTAGCTGATACATTGCTAGAACATAAAGCATCATCAAAGGTGCAATCCTCTTAACATATGGTCCATATTAACCATTTCCAACAAATGCAGATGATATACAGCATATCATTCAACAGAGTTAAGCTAAACAGAACAACAATTAATTGACTCGAATTAAAAAGATCAAACAGATAGCTGTGGCTTACGCAGTAGTCTCCTGTCCTCCCCCTTGTGTACCATTGCTAACAAAGAACCCGGCCGACTTCACAGCTAGCTTCTGCTCATTCCACAAGCTCCCCGTCGAATCGAAGAACGCCTCATCTACGCCGCCATACCTCCATACCTCGTCGGAAACTTGAACAAAACCACGTCGGCCTCCATAAGCTCTGCCGCCGAGATTTCCGGCACCGAATCGTCCTTGGGCGGCGCCTTCATCTGCTCAAGCACATCTCTTGTAATGCCTACATGAGAATACCAAAAGGGTTACCATAGCTTACCATAAATCCCAATAGGTACTGCTCAAATAAAAAACACATGACCCAAACTTGTCAGTAACCAATCAAATCTATATCCAATATGCACATATCGAAGTATTAGTAGCAAATAATGAAATTGACCACATTGATGATATTGCCATCTTGCCAAGAAAATTAGGTACTCATCAACTTAGCTTAAATGTGATACATATTACTAGAACAAATTGTTTCCCATGATAATGCCAATGCACTGATAAAGGTAGGTATATACAATTATCTTTCAATTTGAAGCCAAAAACCCTAATTTTGCATAACGGCAACGACACTAAACATTGGAAGGGGAGAATTGAAGAGATAGAAGAAGAAGCTCACTGGTAGCCCCAACGAAAACAAGCAAGAAGTTGAACCCAAAAAGGGTGAGCATGGGGGCCGACTTGACCCTGCTGATGAAATACAAGAAGCCAAGATAAGGGAACAGGGACAGACCAAGGAGCACAATTGTTACGCTCTGGAAATCGGGGGTGCAGGTCCATGGGTCCACCGGAAGCAAGCCGCAAAGAATCCTTCCTCCTCCTCTCACTGAGCTTGTGTTGCCGTTGAAAATGGTGGTGATTCCGAAGTTGGAGCTCCACAAGCTCCGCCGCCGAGATTTCCGGAACCCTAAACAACACGCCGTCAACGCCTTCAACGATATCCACTCCCTTAAAACCCTAGCCACACAATCCCGAACCCCGTGATAAGTCCCGCCGCCGCCGCCAAGCTGGAGCCGCTGCTTGACCACATCCATGGGCGTGAACACGACGTCGCTCATCACGGTGGGGCAGTCGGAGTGGAGGATGGAGCAGACGACGCTCCCGACGCCGACGGATTTTATCCGGGAATTAGAGGAGGGAGAAGAGGAGCGGAGACGAGAGGGAGTTAGAGGGGGGAGAAGAGGAGCGGAGATGAGAGGGTTAGGGACTTAGGGTATTAGGGAGAAGGTCGAGACTTGGGAGAAGCGAAGGTTGAAGGGTAAATATTTGCGTTGGAATTCAAATTTTCTAATTAACTATTTCGAGCCCAAATTTCATTCACCTCGAGCCCAATTTCACTAATTACCCCGCCAAATTTTCATGTCTTTTGCTTTAGAACATAGCGTTGCATATTTATACTAACCATTGCAATATGTATTACTTTAGTTCCTCTTTTTGAGCCGTTACATTTGGTGTAAAAAAGTATTGCATTAGAAAGCTCTTGTTACAAATAACCATTACAATAGATCATACCATTACTAATAAAAATTGGTCATTACATTAGGCTATCAAATGTAACACTATGAAAAACTATTACAAATTTTGGGTTACAATAGCCTTGTTATTTGGTAGTGAGTATATTGAAACAAAAAAAATTATAAATACTATGGTGTAACCCTTGATTTAGTACAATGTAATATAAAAAAATCAATGTTAACCAAGTCTTCTCACATGTTTGTTGCAATGTCGTACCCAAATACTTAATACAATGTAGTACCAAAAATTTATTATAAGAGATCTATTAAAATACAAAGTTTGTGAAGCTCCTCAATGTTAATCCTTATTTTGAATTTTGGAGAATGAAATGAGAAGTTTATTAGATTAAAATTAATATAAACACCTCAAAAAGGTATCAGAGTAATGATACAACATGGTATCAGAGTTATAATACAACTTGGTATTAAAATTTTAAAGAACTTGGTATCATTAATCTCGAAAAGTGTGCTATCAAAATTGTATTTCCCAAAATAACCATAATGAGAGAGATGATATATTAAATTTTTTATGACACACATGTCTCAAGTCAGCACCACCATTTAGCCGAGGCTCCAAGGCGGCAACTTAATTGCCTATTTTGAAACCTAATTCCACAAGGGTCAAAATTACTATATCAAGCTAAACTAAGCATAACAAACATAAGATGTTTTAACACAGTTTTGTTCAAAGGTTAGCAAAAAACAATGCCCTTGATGTGCTCTCGTCCTCGGAGTGGGCGAAAGTGCAAGGGATCGCCTTAGATCATCTTAGAAATCTCTCGAAAATTGCGAAAGTTAATGATAAGCAATCTCCAACGTGATGGGGGTTGAATTTTGAGGTTGAATCCACGTGTGGACTTAAGATGGTTCGATCAATATGATGAACAAACAAAAATGACAACCACGTTAGGATGTCTAAGGCGAGCTCCGCTCGAAGCAATAAGGAATGCACTCTTTGGAGTTAGGAGAGAACTTGATGAAATCAAACTATTTTTTTAGGCCGATTCTTTATGCACAGGAAAAAAATCCTCCACGCACTAGAAAAATCATGCTTCGTAAAGCGTAACGCTTCATGAAGTGGCAGAGCATCGAGTATCTGTCTCGGGAAAGTACGGGCTTCGTAAAGCGCAAAGACTCAACATGCCTTGAAGAGACACGCTTCGTAAAGCCCATGTGCCCGCTCCTTGATGCGCCGCGTTTTATAAAGCGTGGGCATGCCGCGGAGTGCAGGTGCGAGTGCGCCTGCCTTCGTATTCGTTCATTGTTACGGTCGAAGATCCCTTCGTATTTTGTAACTATCTATAAAAAATCTATCCATTGCAAGATTGTTTTTATCCATATCTTAAGTCCATTATTTGACAATCTCTCTATATATATTGAAACAGATCATAATACCACCACATTTAGAACATCATTCATTAAAAAAAATCATAAGAAACAATATCATCTAGTGAATCGTATTCATCGTATCAAGAAAACTCATCCATGGAGTCGGAATTTTCCGATGAGCCCTATGATGTGCCTTTACAACGTTTTCCAGAGGAGGAGTCGCAAACGCAACATGAAGAAGGAGGAGAAGAATCACAAGAAGAAGAAAACGATACTGCGGAGGTATGAAATAATATATGTTAATATATGAATGAGATTTTTTTATTAACTATACTTAATTGGCTAGTCTTGTATTTAATAAATTTCATCATAATATATATATACTTATTTATGTAGGCATAAATTAATTTTATTAGCTATACTTAATTAATGTTTTTTATTATATATGTAGATATACATTTTTGAATGAGGAAAAATCATAATCGTAACAAGCTGTAAAGTAACCTACTTGTTAGATATGGGTAATTCAATTCTCTTATCAGTATTGTTAGTTTTTTATTATATATACTCGTTAGTCTTGTTAGCTGGGTGATTCAATTATACATGCGTACTCGCTAATGTTCCTTGCAAGTTACTAGCTAGCAACATCTAATAATCCACCAACCAACTATTAAACAAGATAAATTTTAGTACTATATTTGCTACCAGAATGATCATTTATATGTGTGTATAGTTCTACTTCTAACCTACACATACTTAAGACAAACTAGTTAATAAAATTATTATCTATATTTAATTCGTTTATGTAGGCATAAATTAATTTTATTCACTATACTTATGTGAGTTTTATTTTGTATGCTATTTTTTTTATCAATTCATTATTATCTATGGGGTTTTTTATTGTATTTGATTAAATTGTATTTTCTATATTTGAAATTATATGTATACGAACTTTTTATTGATTTGTGTAATTTGTTATTATCTATGCAATTTTTTTATTTATATAGTTTTACATAATTTAATAAATATAAATTTTAGCATATCATTTTCTTTTAAATTTAAAAATGTAAATAAAAGAAATTGAATTTCACATAATATAAAGCAATGAATGCATAAGTTGAAAGGAAAGATTATACAGATGATTTCCAGTATGATGGTGTGTAGAACAATCGAAATGAATTGATAGAATGGGTAAGGCAAGTCGGTCGAGAAAGATATATTGTCTTACCGACTAAAACGTCATATGCACGGCAAGTATAGATCCGGGAAGAAGGTCTTAGTCATCCCATTTGATAGTCCTCCGGATAAGCGGACACTACACCAAAAGACGTAGTATAAATTTGAGTTGTTGGGGGTTCGAAGTAAATCCACCGGGAAGTGGGCACTAAGTGTTGTTTAAGGACTACACAATCATGACATCTACTAGTGTGATTGGGAACTCTTTTATGGGCTGACTCACGGTAGCGGAAAAGGAATTTATTAAGGAATTGAGTTATATGTACGTGACTCCAACCTGTACAGTTTCCCAATCGAGAAAGAGGTACCCCGACAATGTGACTACGAGGAAGCAAATTTCAAATCCGAGGAAAAATATTTGAAAGAGGATAGTGGCAATTTGACGGTCACCCAATATTCCTTGGATTTTCTAAAACAGAATAATTATAGATTCTTTCCAAAGAGGATACCTAGTACGGATTACATCGACATCCTCTTCTTTTGCACTCGACATCACTCCATTTTTTGAAGTTGTTTCCATATGTCGCCATTATGGACTCCACTTTCAAGACCAACAAGTAACCATTTCATACATTGACGGGTATAAAATGGCCTTATTACAGATTGTTGGGTTTATGTGCACCGACAGATCTTTCAACATCGGTTTTGCATTTCTATCGAGGGAAGACACCAATAGTTATACATGGGTGTTGAAGCATTTGAAGCGTCTGTATGAGGAAGTGTGAACACTACCGAATGCTATTATTACAGATGGAGAGTGGGTAATCATAAACGCAAAGGAGGGTGTTTTTGGGAAGGAGGTGAAACATCTCCTATGTTGGGTGCATGTTAAGTCGAATATTCATGCATACGCTGTTGGAATTCTGAAGGACGGGGATGCTACAGAAAGATACACTCAAAGATTTTGGGGATTGTTTATGTCGACCACAGAGGCAAAATACGAGGAGAGGCTTCAGAAAGTGAAAGAACACTAGAAAGGGTTGATGAGGTATGTTGAGAGGTCGTGGTTGGGGCCTTTAAAGGAGCCGATACTCAGGGCATGGGTGAGCATGTAACTCACTTCCAAACGAGAACAACAAATAGGTAAATGTATGTTTTTGTGATAATATATGGATTTATTTTATTTGATCTGCAAATTTTTATAATAACGAGTATGTTACAGGGTGGAGGGTATGCACGGTGCGAAATACTTGATAACTCCAAAGGAGGCTTCAACACTGTGATCGGAAGGATCCACGATCACGTAGAGATGCAAATTTATGAAATAAGGGGTGAAATGGACACCTCTTGTACCAAGCTTCCAATAAAACTGACCGTTATCAATAAGCGAGTGAGGATGATATTCCTCCTCCTGTTTCACAAAGTGTCAACATTATGCTTGAAGAAGATGTTGGACATGTATTACTACCTCAACAAAGATGCGGTTGTAGGAAAGGTACAAAACCAGTGTGTTGATTATTAGGTAGGAGAGTGCATGGGTCTCTGTTGCCCTCAGAGGATTGCCCACGCCATTCTGAAGCAGCAACCGATCACACCAGTTGATATACACCCATTTTGGCGCCAGGTTGTATAGGAGGGAGCGGATCCGCAAAGCATGCCCATAGAAGACAAAGAGTCTATGTCACAGACATCGCGGCTCCAAAAGAATCCTCTCTACGTGAATCAGTGGATGCTATGAAGACAGCTGACCATAAGGGTCAACAAAGTGGTCCACCAAGAGGAATAAGATTTTGCTTGAACATAGGTTAGATGCACACAAGAAGGAGATGAGAAAAAAAGAAAAGGCAAGTTCTAGAAAAACGATATAGGCCGGCAAGAAAAGCGGAAGACCAAAGGGATCGGCCAACAAGGTGCCGAAAAAATCTGAGACTGGTAGAGGTGCACAAGAATCGAGGGTCGACATGATCTGGGATAATGTGAAGTTTGGAGTTGACAATGTCGACCACTTCATGTTCCCTTACATTGAAAGGGATAGGGACGTGATCAAAGACAAACACTGTGGTTATCAATCGCTCGCAGTGTTGTTGGGGCTTGTGGAGATTAAGTACTGTAGAGTTCGATTGGAGCTGACAACCGAATTGAGGAGACATAGAGCTTTATACGAGGGCGTTTTGAATAGACCCGACATTGATTCGTTATTGAGAGTTATGCCATATGTGTTGGCCCTTGCTCTCAGGAAGATTAGATTGAGATACCAATGGTCGGGTTGATCTTTGCCACATTGCATTAGGTTGTTGTTATGGTACTGTCGTCGAATCGGTCTCACACGTGCTTACTGTAACACCCCGTCTTTCTGACAAGGCGTTACTCGGTAGTAGACCTCACGAGGCGCTACCAAGCTGGTTCGACAACAGAACATTCGGATCTTGCAACGCGGGCACGGCGAGAAAACATTGAAAACCATCCAACTTGCATTATGAAATAAAACTTTTACAAAGCATTTCATGATCCCGACCCAATACAAGACTAGCAGTTACGAACTTCCCCAAACCCCAAATACATTAACTAACAACTTACGATATAAATTTACGCAAAGTATCAACCAATAACATGAATCAAAATACAACGATCATTCCCTAAACCCAAACCATTCTATGACACGCATCGCCGCTTCGCACCACCAATCCACCAAGTCCTTACACGGATTCCTAGATACCTGCAGTCTGAAAAATAGTTCCCCGAGGGGTCAGCTACTATCCTAATTCAAGTCAGAAAACATACAGTACTAGTAGAACGTTTCAAAACAAGTTTTCTAAGGTCAGCAAACAAGTCCGCAATCACACGCATAGCTCTAGTCCAGTCCTAAGTCCAGTTAGTCACACACATTCCAATTCGCTTAGCAAAATCACAGTTACAAATCCTCATACACAAACATTCACAAATCCACACATTCACATCCACGCACAATCACACACGCACAATCACACACGCACAATCCTAGGCGGGGTGTTAACGGCCTCCACCCACAGCACCCGCATCTAAGGCATCCTCCAGCCATTCCATTTTCCACATACTTCCAACCCCTGGTCGAGCCCCTACTAGAGCACTCGCCAAAACATTTTTATAATTTTTGAAGGGGCTCTCCTTGCCATACGACCATGCCTCTAGAAATCCACTTCTCCTCGAAAATCCGAGAACAAGGCCGTACCGGTTAGATGCCAACACAGAGAAAACGCGTGGAAATATTTTAATACGATAAAACCCTTTTGAAAACCAATTGCACACATATCACACACTCATATACATGAATAAAACATTTTAGAAAAATAAAACAAATACGATAAAATCTTTTGATACGATAAAACCCTTTTGAAAACCAGTTGCATACACAACAACTACGATCACTCACACACACACACATATATATAAATAAAACATTTTAGTAAAATAATATTTTTAGGGACTAATTCCCCAAAACCAATCCTACCAGCACAACATGTAATCCAACAAGAATTAGAATAGAACCACCTAGCCGAGCAAGTCGCAGAACGACTTACCTTGAATGGAGCGATTCTTGATAAGTTCCAAAAGAAAATGAGTACGGGAATTCACATATCCTGATTAAGATTTCAATAACGGAGTTAAGAACTAGCCAAAATGTCAACTGAAATACTAGATTCGACTAAGAAACTTGACACTGGAACCAACACTAACCAACTACCAATTTACCAAAAACTAATTAACCATACCTAACTTAATTGCTATATTAACCAACGACCTCCCTAATTACTCTCAAATCAACTAACTAGTGCCCTGCTCACACCCGACTCTACCCAAAAGCCATCACTTGACCACATTCATTCCTTATCAACATGGCCCCACTTGAATGTTGACTTTGATTTCCAAACTGTTTGATCGCCTCCTCCAAATTGCCTATTCCAAATTGCTATATTTCTTGAACTCCATCGTACCACTCAAATATCCCGACACGGCCTCACTCGATCACACTCGGACATCGACCCTCTAAGCAATCGCCACCAGCACACCACCACTTTGCCCACCAGACCACTAACATTGGCTACCCATGAAAGTCGCCCTTCCACTCCGACCCAACCCAAAACAACCCCGGTATCACCCGACCCGCAGCTTTACAACCCGCTCTTGACTCGCCCTAGCCTTGTAGTGGCCCCGCTACCCACCGATCGATCGACACGACACCACCCATCCCCGATGCCTTCGATTGTCCCGGCCCAAACACTCACCCTGGCGCTCTCGACGTTGACGGCCCCACCCCCGAAACTCTACAAGGCAAATTGCAAGAGAAGGACACTTACAGGAATTAAGCGAAAGGAAGGAGGACGATGACGAGGTCGAACCACGATGGCACAAGCAAGAACGGAAAAACGGTTGACGAGGCCACGACAATTAGGACGGATGAAGATGACGAAGACGTTCGGCCAAAACGTGGAATAGTCGAACGGAAAGGATTCTTAAATAGGTTTTAGGTTTACATGAGTAGCTACAAGATAAGTTAATCAAATTGATAGATAACTTAATTTAGTTAATTAGCTTGGTATACGAAAAAAAGGAAAGGAAAAACAAGATTGAAGAAATAAAATTATAAAGATAATTAAAATATCTCCAAAAGATAATTACTTGCCTCGATAGATAATTAAAATAAGTTTATTCAAAATAAATCCTTTGATTGTTATAAGAAGATAAAAAAAACGAGGTATATATAAAGATAACTTCAAACTTAAAACTTAATTAAGGATATACCCAAAAAATAATGGCGGGACAATAATCACACTTAGCTAATAAAATCTGAGATGATTTTTGCGATCAAAGAGAACAAGCCCGAATTATACCGGATATTACATTCTCCCCCCCTTAAGAAAAGTTTCGTCCCGAAACTTGCCCAAAGAACGAACGAGAATTTGCGGAAATGGAAAATGGAATCGACCCAAAACCCGAGCTCTCACAACCTCTCCTCCTTAAAGAGGTTCGTCCTCGAACCTAATTCGAAGCTAGGAATATTATCACAAGTTCAGGATCAAATAAAATCAAACAAGCTTGGACACCTACGATCAAACTAGCTAGTCTTGTACCAAATGAGAGTCAAACAAACATATCAATTAATATAATTATCTAGCCAAACAAAATATGAATAGTATAACTTAGCTAGCAACACAAAATAGGAATTCAACTCCAAATCCTTGTTATAGAAATTAACCACGAAACAGCAATGTACTTAAAAGAAAGTCAAACAAAGTCGATATCAAATCAAGGAGAAGCCAACACAGCAATATGAACACAGGCCACTACACTTTAACTAATAATCTAAGGTCAATAATGAAGAAGACAACCCAAAGACAACCAACGAAGTAACAATCAAAACAATAGACCAAGTCAATAATCAAATCCTAGTTCTCTACCTCTAATCCACGAGTTAACTCTAGGATGATAACTACCTACCATTAGTGCTCGAATCTATTCAACAAAATCTATATAGTTTGCTCTAGGAGATTCGCTTCAACGGTTGGTGATGGAGGTGCGACGTGTCATCTACCCCACCTAATGCAACATGACTACCCAATGAAAATGTTTGAAAACACCGGCCGGTTTTAGTTCAAGTTGGACCTCGTGTACACTCGTTGGTCCGTTCCTTGTGCCTTTGTTGCCAACCTGGCTCTGATACCAATTTGTAACACCCCGTCTTTCTGACAAGGCGTTACTCGGTAGTAGACCTCACGAGGCGCTACCAAGCTGGTTCGACAACAGAACATTCGGATCTTGCAACGCGGGCACGGCGAGAAAACATTGAAAACCATCCAACTTGCATTATGAAATAAAACTTTTACAAAGCATTTCATGATCCCGACCCAATACAAGACTAGCAGTTACGAACTTCCCCAAACCCCAAATACATTAACTAACAACTTACGATATAAATTTACGCAAAGTATCAACCAATAACATGAATCAAAATACAACGATCATTCCCTAAACCCAAACCATTCTATGACACGCATCGCCGCTTCGCACCACCAATCCACCAAGTCCTTACACGGATTCCTAGATACCTGCAGTCTGAAAAATAGTTCCCCGAGGGGTCAGCTACTATCCTAATTCAAGTCAGAAAACATACAGTACTAGTAGAACGTTTCAAAACAAGTTTTCTAAGGTCAGCAAACAAGTCCGCAATCACACGCATAGCTCTAGTCCAGTCCTAAGTCCAGTTAGTCACACACATTCCAATTCGCTTAGCAAAATCACAGTTACAAATCCTCATACACAAACATTCACAAATCCACACATTCACATCCACGCACAATCACACACGCACAATCACACACGCACAATCCTAGGCGGGGTGTTAACGGCCTCCACCCACAGCACCCGCATCTAAGGCATCCTCCAGCCATTCCATTTTCCACATACTTCCAACCCCTGGTCGAGCCCCTACTAGAGCACTCGCCAAAACATTTTTATAATTTTTGAAGGGGCTCTCCTTGCCATACGACCATGCCTCTAGAAATCCACTTCTCCTCGAAAATCCGAGAACAAGGCCGTACCGGTTAGATGCCAACACAGAGAAAACGCGTGGAAATATTTTAATACGATAAAACCCTTTTGAAAACCAATTGCACACATATCACACACTCATATACATGAATAAAACATTTTAGAAAAATAAAACAAATACGATAAAATCTTTTGATACGATAAAACCCTTTTGAAAACCAGTTGCATACACAACAACTACGATCACTCACACACACACACATATATATAAATAAAACATTTTAGTAAAATAATATTTTTAGGGACTAATTCCCCAAAACCAATCCTACCAGCACAACATGTAATCCAACAAGAATTAGAATAGAACCACCTAGCCGAGCAAGTCGCAGAACGACTTACCTTGAATGGAGCGATTCTTGATAAGTTCCAAAAGAAAATGAGTACGGGAATTCACATATCCTGATTAAGATTTCAATAACGGAGTTAAGAACTAGCCAAAATGTCAACTGAAATACTAGATTCGACTAAGAAACTTGACACTGGAACCAACACTAACCAACTACCAATTTACCAAAAACTAATTAACCATACCTAACTTAATTGCTATATTAACCAACGACCTCCCTAATTACTCTCAAATCAACTAACTAGTGCCCTGCTCACACCCGACTCTACCCAAAAGCCATCACTTGACCACATTCATTCCTTATCAACATGGCCCCACTTGAATGTTGACTTTGATTTCCAAACTGTTTGATCGCCTCCTCCAAATTGCCTATTCCAAATTGCTATATTTCTTGAACTCCATCGTACCACTCAAATATCCCGACACGGCCTCACTCGATCACACTCGGACATCGACCCTCTAAGCAATCGCCACCAGCACACCACCACTTTGCCCACCAGACCACTAACATTGGCTACCCATGAAAGTCGCCCTTCCACTCCGACCCAACCCAAAACAACCCCGGTATCACCCGACCCGCAGCTTTACAACCCGCTCTTGACTCGCCCTAGCCTTGTAGTGGCCCCGCTACCCACCGATCGATCGACACGACACCACCCATCCCCGATGCCTTCGATTGTCCCGGCCCAAACACTCACCCTGGCGCTCTCGACGTTGACGGCCCCACCCCCGAAACTCTACAAGGCAAATTGCAAGAGAAGGACACTTACAGGAATTAAGCGAAAGGAAGGAGGACGATGACGAGGTCGAACCACGATGGCACAAGCAAGAACGGAAAAACGGTTGACGAGGCCACGACAATTAGGACGGATGAAGATGACGAAGACGTTCGGCCAAAACGTGGAATAGTCGAACGGAAAGGATTCTTAAATAGGTTTTAGGTTTACATGAGTAGCTACAAGATAAGTTAATCAAATTGATAGATAACTTAATTTAGTTAATTAGCTTGGTATACGAAAAAAAGGAAAGGAAAAACAAGATTGAAGAAATAAAATTATAAAGATAATTAAAATATCTCCAAAAGATAATTACTTGCCTCGATAGATAATTAAAATAAGTTTATTCAAAATAAATCCTTTGATTGTTATAAGAAGATAAAAAAAACGAGGTATATATAAAGATAACTTCAAACTTAAAACTTAATTAAGGATATACCCAAAAAATAATGGCGGGACAATAATCACACTTAGCTAATAAAATCTGAGATGATTTTTGCGATCAAAGAGAACAAGCCCGAATTATACCGGATATTACATTCTCCCCCCCTTAAGAAAAGTTTCGTCCCGAAACTTGCCCAAAGAACGAACGAGAATTTGCGGAAATGGAAAATGGAATCGACCCAAAACCCGAGCTCTCACAACCTCTCCTCCTTAAAGAGGTTCGTCCTCGAACCTAATTCGAAGCTAGGAATATTATCACAAGTTCAGGATCAAATAAAATCAAACAAGCTTGGACACCTACGATCAAACTAGCTAGTCTTGTACCAAATGAGAGTCAAACAAACATATCAATTAATATAATTATCTAGCCAAACAAAATATGAATAGTATAACTTAGCTAGCAACACAAAATAGGAATTCAACTCCAAATCCTTGTTATAGAAATTAACCACGAAACAGCAATGTACTTAAAAGAAAGTCAAACAAAGTCGATATCAAATCAAGGAGAAGCCAACACAGCAATATGAACACAGGCCACTACACTTTAACTAATAATCTAAGGTCAATAATGAAGAAGACAACCCAAAGACAACCAACGAAGTAACAATCAAAACAATAGACCAAGTCAATAATCAAATCCTAGTTCTCTACCTCTAATCCACGAGTTAACTCTAGGATGATAACTACCTACCATTAGTGCTCGAATCTATTCAACAAAATCTATATAGTTTGCTCTAGGAGATTCGCTTCAACGGTTGGTGATGGAGGTGCGACGTGTCATCTACCCCACCTAATGCAACATGACTACCCAATGAAAATGTTTGAAAACACCGGCCGGTTTTAGTTCAAGTTGGACCTCGTGTACACTCGTTGGTCCGTTCCTTGTGCCTTTGTTGCCAACCTGGCTCTGATACCAATTTGTAACACCCCGTCTTTCTGACAAGGCGTTACTCGGTAGTAGACCTCACGAGGCGCTACCAAGCTGGTTCGACAACAGAACATTCGGATCTTGCAACGCGGGCACGGCGAGAAAACATTGAAAACCATCCAACTTGCATTATGAAATAAAACTTTTACAAAGCATTTCATGATCCCGACCCAATACAAGACTAGCAGTTACGAACTTCCCCAAACCCCAAATACATTAACTAACAACTTACGATATAAATTTACGCAAAGTATCAACCAATAACATGAATCAAAATACAACGATCATTCCCTAAACCCAAACCATTCTATGACACGCATCGCCGCTTCGCACCACCAATCCACCAAGTCCTTACACGGATTCCTAGATACCTGCAGTCTGAAAAATAGTTCCCCGAGGGGTCAGCTACTATCCTAATTCAAGTCAGAAAACATACAGTACTAGTAGAACGTTTCAAAACAAGTTTTCTAAGGTCAGCAAACAAGTCCGCAATCACACGCATAGCTCTAGTCCAGTCCTAAGTCCAGTTAGTCACACACATTCCAATTCGCTTAGCAAAATCACAGTTACAAATCCTCATACACAAACATTCACAAATCCACACATTCACATCCACGCACAATCACACACGCACAATCACACACGCACAATCCTAGGCGGGGTGTTAACGGCCTCCACCCACAGCACCCGCATCTAAGGCATCCTCCAGCCATTCCATTTTCCACATACTTCCAACCCCTGGTCGAGCCCCTACTAGAGCACTCGCCAAAACATTTTTATAATTTTTGAAGGGGCTCTCCTTGCCATACGACCATGCCTCTAGAAATCCACTTCTCCTCGAAAATCCGAGAACAAGGCCGTACCGGTTAGATGCCAACACAGAGAAAACGCGTGGAAATATTTTAATACGATAAAACCCTTTTGAAAACCAATTGCACACATATCACACACTCATATACATGAATAAAACATTTTAGAAAAATAAAACAAATACGATAAAATCTTTTGATACGATAAAACCCTTTTGAAAACCAGTTGCATACACAACAACTACGATCACTCACACACACACACATATATATAAATAAAACATTTTAGTAAAATAATATTTTTAGGGACTAATTCCCCAAAACCAATCCTACCAGCACAACATGTAATCCAACAAGAATTAGAATAGAACCACCTAGCCGAGCAAGTCGCAGAACGACTTACCTTGAATGGAGCGATTCTTGATAAGTTCCAAAAGAAAATGAGTACGGGAATTCACATATCCTGATTAAGATTTCAATAACGGAGTTAAGAACTAGCCAAAATGTCAACTGAAATACTAGATTCGACTAAGAAACTTGACACTGGAACCAACACTAACCAACTACCAATTTACCAAAAACTAATTAACCATACCTAACTTAATTGCTATATTAACCAACGACCTCCCTAATTACTCTCAAATCAACTAACTAGTGCCCTGCTCACACCCGACTCTACCCAAAAGCCATCACTTGACCACATTCATTCCTTATCAACATGGCCCCACTTGAATGTTGACTTTGATTTCCAAACTGTTTGATCGCCTCCTCCAAATTGCCTATTCCAAATTGCTATATTTCTTGAACTCCATCGTACCACTCAAATATCCCGACACGGCCTCACTCGATCACACTCGGACATCGACCCTCTAAGCAATCGCCACCAGCACACCACCACTTTGCCCACCAGACCACTAACATTGGCTACCCATGAAAGTCGCCCTTCCACTCCGACCCAACCCAAAACAACCCCGGTATCACCCGACCCGCAGCTTTACAACCCGCTCTTGACTCGCCCTAGCCTTGTAGTGGCCCCGCTACCCACCGATCGATCGACACGACACCACCCATCCCCGATGCCTTCGATTGTCCCGGCCCAAACACTCACCCTGGCGCTCTCGACGTTGACGGCCCCACCCCCGAAACTCTACAAGGCAAATTGCAAGAGAAGGACACTTACAGGAATTAAGCGAAAGGAAGGAGGACGATGACGAGGTCGAACCACGATGGCACAAGCAAGAACGGAAAAACGGTTGACGAGGCCACGACAATTAGGACGGATGAAGATGACGAAGACGTTCGGCCAAAACGTGGAATAGTCGAACGGAAAGGATTCTTAAATAGGTTTTAGGTTTACATGAGTAGCTACAAGATAAGTTAATCAAATTGATAGATAACTTAATTTAGTTAATTAGCTTGGTATACGAAAAAAAGGAAAGGAAAAACAAGATTGAAGAAATAAAATTATAAAGATAATTAAAATATCTCCAAAAGATAATTACTTGCCTCGATAGATAATTAAAATAAGTTTATTCAAAATAAATCCTTTGATTGTTATAAGAAGATAAAAAAAACGAGGTATATATAAAGATAACTTCAAACTTAAAACTTAATTAAGGATATACCCAAAAAATAATGGCGGGACAATAATCACACTTAGCTAATAAAATCTGAGATGATTTTTGCGATCAAAGAGAACAAGCCCGAATTATACCGGATATTACATTCTCCCCCCCTTAAGAAAAGTTTTGTCCCGAAACTTGCCCAAAGAACGAACGAGAATTTGCGGAAATGGAAAATGGAATCGACCCAAAACCCGAGCTCTCACAACCTCTCCTCCTTAAAGAGGTTCGTCCTCGAACCTAATTCGAAGCTAGGAATATTATCACAAGTTCAGGATCAAATAAAATCAAACAAGCTTGGACACCTACGATCAAACTAGCTAGTCTTGTACCAAATGAGAGTCAAACAAACATATCAATTAATATAATTATCTAGCCAAACAAAATATGAATAGTATAACTTAGCTAGCAACACAAAATAGGAATTCAACTCCAAATCCTTGTTATAGAAATTAACCACGAAACAGCAATGTACTTAAAAGAAAGTCAAACAAAGTCGATATCAAATCAAGGAGAAGCCAACACAGCAATATGAACACAGGCCACTACACTTTAACTAATAATCTAAGGTCAATAATGAAGAAGACAACCCAAAGACAACCAACGAAGTAACAATCAAAACAATAGACCAAGTCAATAATCAAATCCTAGTTCTCTACCTCTAATCCACGAGTTAACTCTAGGATGATAACTACCTACCATTAGTGCTCGAATCTATTCAACAAAATCTATATAGTTTGCTCTAGGAGATTCGCTTCAACGGTTGGTGATGGAGGTGCGACGTGTCATCTACCCCACCTAATGCAACATGACTACCCAATGAAAATGTTTGAAAACACCGGCCGGTTTTAGTTCAAGTTGGACCTCGTGTACACTCGTTGGTCCGTTCCTTGTGCCTTTGTTGCCAACCTGGCTCTGATACCAATTTGTAACACCCCGTCTTTCTGACAAGGCGTTACTCGGTAGTAGACCTCACGAGGCGCTACCAAGCTGGTTCGACAACAGAACATTCGGATCTTGCAACGCGGGCACGGCGAGAAAACATTGAAAACCATCCAACTTGCATTATGAAATAAAACTTTTACAAAGCATTTCATGATCCCGACCCAATACAAGACTAGCAGTTACGAACTTCCCCAAACCCCAAATACATTAACTAACAACTTACGATATAAATTTACGCAAAGTATCAACCAATAACATGAATCAAAATACAACGATCATTCCCTAAACCCAAACCATTCTATGACACGCATCGCCGCTTCGCACCACCAATCCACCAAGTCCTTACACGGATTCCTAGATACCTGCAGTCTGAAAAATAGTTCCCCGAGGGGTCAGCTACTATCCTAATTCAAGTCAGAAAACATACAGTACTAGTAGAACGTTTCAAAACAAGTTTTCTAAGGTCAGCAAACAAGTCCGCAATCACACGCATAGCTCTAGTCCAGTCCTAAGTCCAGTTAGTCACACACATTCCAATTCGCTTAGCAAAATCACAGTTACAAATCCTCATACACAAACATTCACAAATCCACACATTCACATCCACGCACAATCACACACGCACAATCACACACGCACAATCCTAGGCGGGGTGTTAACGGCCTCCACCCACAGCACCCGCATCTAAGGCATCCTCCAGCCATTCCATTTTCCACATACTTCCAACCCCTGGTCGAGCCCCTACTAGAGCACTCGCCAAAACATTTTTATAATTTTTGAAGGGGCTCTCCTTGCCATACGACCATGCCTCTAGAAATCCACTTCTCCTCGAAAATCCGAGAACAAGGCCGTACCGGTTAGATGCCAACACAGAGAAAACGCGTGGAAATATTTTAATACGATAAAACCCTTTTGAAAACCAATTGCACACATATCACACACTCATATACATGAATAAAACATTTTAGAAAAATAAAACAAATACGATAAAATCTTTTGATACGATAAAACCCTTTTGAAAACCAGTTGCATACACAACAACTACGATCACTCACACACACACACATATATATAAATAAAACATTTTAGTAAAATAATATTTTTAGGGACTAATTCCCCAAAACCAATCCTACCAGCACAACATGTAATCCAACAAGAATTAGAATAGAACCACCTAGCCGAGCAAGTCGCAGAACGACTTACCTTGAATGGAGCGATTCTTGATAAGTTCCAAAAGAAAATGAGTACGGGAATTCACATATCCTGATTAAGATTTCAATAACGGAGTTAAGAACTAGCCAAAATGTCAACTGAAATACTAGATTCGACTAAGAAACTTGACACTGGAACCAACACTAACCAACTACCAATTTACCAAAAACTAATTAACCATACCTAACTTAATTGCTATATTAACCAACGACCTCCCTAATTACTCTCAAATCAACTAACTAGTGCCCTGCTCACACCCGACTCTACCCAAAAGCCATCACTTGACCACATTCATTCCTTATCAACATGGCCCCACTTGAATGTTGACTTTGATTTCCAAACTGTTTGATCGCCTCCTCCAAATTGCCTATTCCAAATTGCTATATTTCTTGAACTCCATCGTACCACTCAAATATCCCGACACGGCCTCACTCGATCACACTCGGACATCGACCCTCTAAGCAATCGCCACCAGCACACCACCACTTTGCCCACCAGACCACTAACATTGGCTACCCATGAAAGTCGCCCTTCCACTCCGACCCAACCCAAAACAACCCCGGTATCACCCGACCCGCAGCTTTACAACCCGCTCTTGACTCGCCCTAGCCTTGTAGTGGCCCCGCTACCCACCGATCGATCGACACGACACCACCCATCCCCGATGCCTTCGATTGTCCCGGCCCAAACACTCACCCTGGCGCTCTCGACGTTGACGGCCCCACCCCCGAAACTCTACAAGGCAAATTGCAAGAGAAGGACACTTACAGGAATTAAGCGAAAGGAAGGAGGACGATGACGAGGTCGAACCACGATGGCACAAGCAAGAACGGAAAAACGGTTGACGAGGCCACGACAATTAGGACGGATGAAGATGACGAAGACGTTCGGCCAAAACGTGGAATAGTCGAACGGAAAGGATTCTTAAATAGGTTTTAGGTTTACATGAGTAGCTACAAGATAAGTTAATCAAATTGATAGATAACTTAATTTAGTTAATTAGCTTGGTATACGAAAAAAAGGAAAGGAAAAACAAGATTGAAGAAATAAAATTATAAAGATAATTAAAATATCTCCAAAAGATAATTACTTGCCTCGATAGATAATTAAAATAAGTTTATTCAAAATAAATCCTTTGATTGTTATAAGAAGATAAAAAAAACGAGGTATATATAAAGATAACTTCAAACTTAAAACTTAATTAAGGATATACCCAAAAAATAATGGCGGGACAATAATCACACTTAGCTAATAAAATCTGAGATGATTTTTGCGATCAAAGAGAACAAGCCCGAATTATACCGGATATTACACTTACCAATGGAGGCTAGATGAGACAACCAAGACCCTACGACAAAGATATATGCAGTGGCCCAAGTAGGACACAATCACCACTTCATACCTCATATTATTATTTAGTAGAAATTTTCATATATTTTTTCGTCTCTCATCAAGGTTTGACTTTTTGTAGGTCTGGTTGAGCGACAACGCCCCCCTTCCCCCGCCTCCATCGGATTGGACGAGTAGACATCAACCCAGCGTGAACAGGTGGGACATTCCGTTTAGAGAGAGGATAGCTACGTAACAAAATATGCGAGTGAACCAAAATCTCGAACCAGAGGTTGAAGTTAGAATGTGATATTTTTCATGTAATTCAACTCAAGGTTGCTATTTCGTATTTAAGCTAGATTTTTTCACAATAAAAAATTTATAAGTAATGAATATATTTGATCCGTCTTCTTCGAGCATTTAATATGAAGCAAATCGAATTACAACAAATCACCTAAAAAAAACGGGGATTGCTATATATGTGGCTCGTAGTGTTATTTCGGAGTTTGTTAAGTATAAAAGCCCATTATATTTTCTTCTCATCCCTTTGCTGACTTTTCTGGTGAACACGACCTAGATTTAATTCGTCGTCGTCGGAACTCTATGGTAGTCCTGTTCGTCCTCCTCTTCTCTCCTTCGACATTCTTGACCAACTCTCGAAACTTATGCATCCATTGCTTCGATCGATGGTGAATCCGAGACTTGCAAATCTTGCAAAGATCAATCAGATCTTGGTGGCTTGCAAATCCGTATGGCCAAGGCGCTCCTCACTGCCACCTTGATCGCCACTTATTCGCTCAATAACGCCACCGAGTTGGCCCGGGCTGAGGCCGAGAGGAAGGCGAAGGAGGTGGTTTCCACCAGGAAGAGGTACAAGGACGCCTTTGTGACCATTACGGACGTTTGGCTCAAGGAATCGGAGAAGATGAGGCTGAGAGAAGGCGCGTCTGAGGCCGCCATGGAAAGGATCGACGACAAAGGAAAGATCAGTAAGTCGGCGTTTTGTACCGCCGGAAAACGCAGCTCCATCCTCAATCTATCACGAAATCATTAGGTTTCACCTCTCTTCTTCTTCTTCTTTTTCCGTCGGTGAACTGATCAAAATATGCAAATCACCTAATTGGGATGTGAGTAGTGGGCTTAAATTGATTTATTATATGCTTGTAAGTTAATCTGTTTGTTTTTTATGACTATGGAGTCATAAAGGCTATGTTAGGATTAAGAGCACAAACACAAGAAACTGCATGCTAGCTAGTGTTTTGGATGAAAACTAAGAAAATTATTGTTTGGACTAATTTGAGTGCATGAGCAGAAAGGGATTTCTTGATGTACTGTTATAATGTTATTTAGCTGTTTGGAAAATATTGAAAATAGGATTTTGATCTAAGCATTTCAAAAAACGAAAATGGAAATGGAAAAATAATTGAAGGTGCTCACAACGTTTCATCTTTCTACTTCTTTATGTCAGTAAATAGTTAGGAAACATTTCCTAAGTCATGTATTAAAGCGTCTATTCAGAAATTGTGCACAATATTATTGTGAAGCTTTCTACGTTAGTGATTCCGATAAGCGTGACGCTATCCGACGTCCTTGGTAATCTTTTCTTTGTGTATCTTGCTGCTTAATTTCAGAATGTCGGAGTACTTTATTTAGGTTCAAAAAGTCCGAATTTGAAGACGCTTTTCGTCCCTGCTTCTTTAGGTTTTTGTGCTTTTCCTGAATTCCACAATTCTTTTTGATTCTTGTTGACCTTTGCGTATTGCTTGCTCGCCGATTGTGGTTTTTCAGACGAATTCTCTAAAACATGATATGTGGTTTAATGCCTGTGTAAATTTAACGCCTTTCAAAATGGTGTTTACAACATGAGCTTGAGGAATTCATCTAAGAAAAGGAAGCTCATTCAAGAGCTGTTGTACTTAAAAGTGCATGTCCATTTTTTCTGCATCATTTCTACCGCATAATGTTCCTGATTCTAGTATAGCATTCCTATATTCACTGGAAGCTGATTTCCTGCATCATTTCCACTGCTTAATGCTCATGATTTCATTGTAACTTCCTTTATTCACTAGAAGCTGCTCATGTATGTGTGATCATAGATATGAGATATTCCTGATGCTGATGTAATGACACCAAAGAATGCACTATAAGGACGACTTTGTTACACTCATCTCATGGCCGAGGAAGACAATGGTGCTAAGGAAGGAGCCTTCAATACCACTAAATAAAGAAAAGAACAGTGCTGAGGTAGACAAAGTTGAAAGTCTGAGGAAGAAATTGAGGTGGAAATAAATTAGACCTCCCAAGCATATGATGATGCAGAGGACACTGATCCATTGGAATAATGAGTCTTATTCTTGTTAAATATGCACCTCTAATTCTCCTAGATGTGCTTTGAATTCCTGAACATGTTTTTCATTTTGAATGTTATTGTAGCAGATCACTTTCAAGACTGCCAACTGTTATTTGTATTGTGTTCGCATGGTGTAAGTTTTCATGTCGTTGAATGCAAGTCTTTGTTTGATTTAGTTTTCTTGGCTTTCATGTGGTTGAATGCAATCTTCATGGTGTCTCCAACATGAGGACCAGTGAAATGTAACTAAATAGCTGAAATCAGATTAACGCCTCCTTTGACATGTTTCACTATCTTAACTCCATGATCGTCAACTCTAGTGATGTATATCAAAAGAGTAGATAAAATCACTTCCACAAGAGGTGATAAAGCTGGCACCCAATAGAGTTTTTTTATTCTTCTTCATTATGATTTAACAGATATGATAAATTCATGGCTGATGAAACTAACCAAGAGATAGGTAAAAAAATTGTCTATACATGTTTCATACCATCATTCTTGCACTAAGGAGGAAAATCAGTAAGGAGCAACCCAATACAAAATTTAGAGGATACCAATAAAACATTACAAGAAAACAAAAGATGTTGGACAAAGTTCGTTCAAAAAGGAATTTGATGGTTTATAGAAATATATGGATCACGCGAGAGGGGACCGTGGCTAACAATGAAGGGAAAGCTAAACGCAGTTGAAACCTGCATAGTTGAAGCACTTGATTATTAGTGGTTCCATCTGGAGAAAGCTGTTGTAAAATTACCCTGAGATTCACAGACCCTTCTTCAAATATGTGTGGTAAAACATTCAGGTTAACTCTTCTAGAGCTAGTTGATTGCTTGATTTCATTGTTGAGAAAACCTGGTGCGATTCTTCTGTGAGTTGAAACTCGTATCCAAACGAGAAGTGTCTGGTTTGGTAGAGGGATGACAGTGAACAAGGCGGTAGCTGGTGGAAAAAGTATGGAGTTGAGTACACGGGCAATATTGTCACCAGAAGCCATGTTCATTTTTTGCTTATGTTTTTCAAGGCTTTGAAAGAAAATCAACATTTCTAGTTATAAAATGTCTCAACACTTGCATTGCCAAACAAGCATTCATAACTAAACATTTTCTTTCAGAGTACTAGGATGATTATTTGAGAGAACTAGACAAATTATACTGAAAATAAACCGAAAACAAATAGAACTAACAATAGCATAAACTAAAATCCTAAACTAGAATAAGATGAAGTAAAACTAAATTTTAACAAAAAAAAGAGCATAAATCCTAATCAAGCACTATGGCTTTCTATGCAATTGAGCCATATTTCATCTTCTTCGAACGCTTCCATGAACTTCTCTCCTACTTCTCCGTCTTCATAAGATTGAGATCGAAATAACTAGGTAGCTCCATGTCAATGTTTCCATTCTCCCTCAATGTAATGGCCTCATTGTAATGTTGTTCCTGCTTGAAGATCCTCTCTAATGTGGTGAAGTACCCCAATCGGCCTAGATGGTCCCCCACCATATTCAACCCGATTTCATCGAATTGAATCATCTCTCGCATGAAGAGCCTCATCGCCAGCAAATTAGCCGAATGCCTTCAAATTTCATCCCTTTGTGCCTTTGAAACCTTCAAAACCATTGTTGTAGTATATTTTGAGAGTGAGTATTTTTCTAGTTTGGTTGAAGGGAGCGATGGATACAATGCGTTATCAACTATCATCTCTTTATAGTGCCTCTTTAAACATTATCTGGCGGGAAATATTTCATGGAAGGTGCCAACAACATTCAACTATTTTTCAACGTGTTTTGAGTGATAGATATCTAGGAACATCTTTCTCCAACAAAAAGATTTGATTTGTTGTGATTTGAGGTAAAAATGATGGAACAACACTCGATCCTTACTCCTTGATAAAAAACAAAAAACATTCAATACGTGCAGTGAGTTAGAAGGGTGGAACATAACATTGTTTGAACAATTTGGCCGTATAAAGGTCAAGGTACATATTACGTTAAACATGTTGTACGTTCATGATAAAGTTTATTAATATGTAGGTAAATCGTTAAGATTAAATAGTGGACTCAGTACGTTTAGGGTATTAGTTAGGTAGAAAATTAGTTTATAACAAGTTACAAATTAAAGTAAATCCACATTATAAAGCTTAGGGTATTAGGCACATAATTAGTTTAGTTAAAGAAAAAATCAGTTAGCTTGGATAAAAAAACTAAATCAACCATGGACACTTGGACCGTGAATATTTATACATAGCAAGTACGTATTATAAACTAAATCAATTAGCTTGGATCTAAAAAAGTTCTTAGGTATATACTATTTCATGTGATAACTAAGGTATATATTATTATATGTGATAACTTATGTATATACTCTTTATTTTAAGGTATATGATTTTAGTATATATCATATTATTTTCAAGTAACAAGTAAAATGATATAAAGTGTAGAGTATATAGTATCTTATTTTTGGGTAAAATATAAGATAATCATTCATTAAATACTAGATTATTTTCTAATCATTCAACCCTAGATATCATATTTCGTTCGTTACATTCTCATTTAAAGTTCCTTCACAATTAACATAATGCAATATTCCAGGAAAACGTTTCCAGTTGTTATGGATTTTCTAGATAATATGAGTCTTGAAGATATGATGAGCTATGAGGACATATAACGCAATAACAAAACCGTCAAATTCGTTTGGTGTTTATATAATAACAAAAGGTATTAATCATTCATTGAATCCTACAATAATCATACTAGCAAAAATATCTTAGTAGCTACTCCCCGCTACCTCCAGCATCACTACCCTCGCCGGTCTCGTATCTGGAATCCCATAACGGCCTACTCAAAGGAGGAGGCAACGTTGGATGAGCATCTCCTAAAATGCGCAATTGGTCCTCAAGGTACGTTCGAACACCATGGTCACAGGACATCTCTGCTAAAGCATTAGTCACGTATCCAATCAATTGCTGATGTCGCTGCACAAGATAAGAAAAATGTTAAATGTCAAAAATACAAAAATGCAATGTAAAACATAGATGGAATTGCATACTTAAGAGAGACGTACTATAGTAGTATCCACTATAGGTGTAGGGTGGCTAGCTAGCTCGCGTGGATGGTTTTGACCAGGTGACCTGGATCTTTATATGAATGTGTAACAGACTTGAACCAATCCCAATAGGAAGGGTCCACATCCCAAGCATACAGTACTGTCCTAGGTCTTTGAGATGGTTGATGTGACCGCCATAAGGATCAGACTCGGTTCTGGCTCGAGCGAGTTTTCGTCGTTGTTTGAGATAGTCCTTGATGAGACCTCTTGCAAAACTTGTGGTATTCAATAGACATGTTGAAATTTGGGATGGTTGGAATTCTTGAGTAACGGATTCTTTTGGTCATTTTATTTATGAAGGATAAGTAGTCGATCCCTCTCATTCGGTCAACTCACCGAGAGAGAACAACTAAGGGATACAAGGAGTAGGAACCAGCCCTTACAAACCCATAACCCCAAGGGATAATTAGACGCACACACCCGGTGTTGAGCCAAGTATAGACGCCTAAGGAAGGCTAGGCTAGGCTTGAGTCTCACGAGCCATTCCTTGCCTTCCGGTCATTCGAGTCACACGAAGTCCACTTTAGGGTATGAAAAATAAGAATGGCTAGGCCAAGGTTTGAGTCTCACGAACCATAGCTCGCCATCAGGCCCTCAAGCCTCACGAGAGCCACAGCTTAAGTCCCACAACCCGAGACAACCTAAAACCCAAAACTGGACAAACATGTCTCTAAGTTTGAGTTCAAAGCTAAATCTTAATCTATCAAAAACAAGAAATTACATCCCTTTATATGGGGTCAACTAGGGAAGACATAAATATTCGACTTAAGCTTCAAGGCGTCTTATTAATCTCATCTTTCTTGATGCGGAAGGCACACTTCATTCATGGCTCGTGCTTAGTGGCCAAGTAACTTGGAGGAGGTGGAGGCGACTTGGGCTGAGTGGGAGAGGCAGTGGCACCATGGGCTTAGGCACGAGCATGACTTTGTTGGATAGAAAAGGGCCGGCCCACCTTGCTTTTGAAATTTGTTCTATTTTTCACTTGGGTTGCCAACAAAAGAGGCATGGAGCGCAAATTAGGTGCGTGCTCAAAAGAGGCACCGGCCCAAAGGAGCGGGTGCCTCAATGAGGCATCGGAGTTACGTGGAATGAGGGAAAAGGGCGCGGGCCGGATCACATCAATGGTCATACTGTTGGTTCTAGTATAGCTGATGCTCATCAAACGTCATCTCATAAATATGCGGTATAGTGCCACGAGTCGTCGTGGACAGAAGAATGGGGTCGGATGGTGTGACCTGAACACGGGAATACTATCGAAGGCATCTATCCAGCATGTAGGGCTCCATAATGTCGAAGAACTGAATAAGACCTCTATACCTCGAAATCTGGTACTATGGCGAATCAAAATCAATGCCATCCCAGGCCTACCAACAAACGTACAATTTTTCAAGCCATTGAATGTTATAACATATTTACGATCAAACAATCAAATCACTTGGATCCTATATATTACTTCATCATCTCGGACTGTGTCCAAAAGCTTACGGATGTCCTCCACGCGCTTGGGCGTCTTGGGCTCCAACCGTCTATCAGTCACGTCTCTAAAACCCGCATGCTAATCCTTGAAAAGGTTTACATCATATACAGATCTGTAAGAATAAAACAAATGAGTTACTTAAAAATAAAAAAAAACGATAATCGAAAAGTTTATAACGATGGTAATATTATCTACCCTGATGATGCGGATACAACCTCCGATACCCCTTTTCTCTTGTCGAGAAGCAATACCCAGTTGATGGTACAAGAATGTTAGAACCGCACTACCCCATGCGAATATGCTCGTGCGCTTTGGAACAAGGAGAACGTGTATTGAAGCATCACCTTGTCTGTGGACTTGTCACATTATAGGATCTTACCAATAAGCCACAATAGGTATGCGGCAACTACATGACCTCGGTCAACCCCGTCTCTGATCATCCTAACCACCTGTGCCTGTAGGTCAACAACTGGAATGTTGGTAGCATACCTGCGATACTATTGAGCCAATATGGAGAACATCTCCATCACCCGGCTACAGAAATCATCGTCCTCTAACTGAAACACAACTGGCTCCCCGTCGATCGACAATCTCAAAATACGCTTGACGTCATGGAGCATAATTGTAATCTCTCCCCAAGGAAAGTGAAAGCTATTGGTCACTAGATGCCAATGCTCGATAAACACTGTGATAATGGTCAGATCCTCGGAAATCCATAGTCGCCAATCCCGTCAGGCCGCTGCGTTGTGCGATCGCCCACCAAGAATCGGGATCATCAATCTTTATTGCTCGATTTCATCCCACTTCAGTGGCCTTGAGTATGCCTTTAGAATCTTATGCCACTACAGTATCGAATTAACACATAAATCATGAATGCAATTTTTCTCTTGGACAATTATATTTGAAAAAAACAATCATATTTACGCTCACCAGGTCATCGAAAACTGGGAGATCGGGAGGTGCAGATATAAACTGTAGGGTCCTCGTCCAAATCAAGCCGACCACATGAGTGTGATAGTCTCGAAGGAGAACGACCAAACGTGGCCCACCATCCTGACATGACAATACCGCCATAGCTGGTGGGTCCGTAGGAGGAGGGTCCCTACCATGTGGATCAGTAGTATGAGGGTCCGTAGTAGGAGGGTCTACAGCAGATGGATCTGTAACAAGAGGGTTCGTAGCGGATGGGGTCAAAGTAGTGGGGGCCGAAACAGGTTGATCTGTGGCAAATGGGGACGGGACAAGTGGGTCCATAACAAGTGGGGTCGGATCAAGTGAATCTGAAGTAGGTGGGGTCGGATCAGGTGGAGACAAAAGAAGAGTCTGGCCAGATGGCGGATCTGAAAAAGGAATATGGATCTAAAAGGCTCAATAGATGGGTCAGACTCACCGACAAGAGGAGGACTCGAGCCACGCTCCAATTGAGAGTCAGAATGGAGACTAGATGATAAATGTGAATCAAGAGGCCCCGACAAACCCCCCAAAGATGGATCAGAATCACCGACGATGTGCGGGGTCATATCAATGTCCCTCGACGGTATGAATAGATGTTGTATCGATGTCTCTCGGTGTATCCTCAACGACATCCTTAGGGGCAGACAAACCTACATCTCGGTACATCTAACTCTCTGCACCATGATGGACATGCTCATCATGATGTAGCTCCGAAATAGAAGTATGTACATCTGATCTCATCTTAGCTCTCTTCTTCAGAGAAACGGCCTATCCTCGAGCCGACTGAAAAATACCTCGTGCCTTTGCGTTCCTCGTCCTCTTCTTCTTCTTCTTGGTCGGAGGAGGTGTAGTTAAGACAAGAGTCAAAATTTTCCGACTCAACTTCTGATACGCCTATTTCAATAAGTTCATTCGTTGAATAGATTCATCCGTACAAATGTCGTCTTCTTACTTAAGATGTTTATCTAACAAATTCACTCTTTCAAGTATAATTTTTCAAACTTAATAGTCGAGAACTAGAATCATGTATTTTTACAGCTCCACAATAGTTTAGATTATTTTAATTCGTCTCCCCAAACTTTGTTTATAATATCAAAACTAAAAAACAACAGTTATTTCAAAATTCAATTCTACATATATAAATATGAACATGCTATAAAAAAATTTAATTCTACATATATATGAACATGATAAAAACAGTAATTTCAAAATTCGATTCTACATATATATATATATATATGAACATGCTAAAAATAAAATCAAATTGAAAAGATTAATTTATGAATACATACCAACATGCTTGCCTCAACCCAATGGTCCTCGCTCGCACCAGCTTGAGGACAACCACGCCCACTAACAAGCCTCACACCAACATCACCACTGCCATCACGCACCACACCGGTGCCACTCTCGATATCGCCATCAACTGCCGAATGACCAATATTTAATATTTTGCAATGCACTCACATAATATACATGTGCAATTAAAACAAGAAAAATGCAAATGATTTTCCAAATCAGAAAATAATCATGTAAATTTTAAGTGCGTGAAATATTCTTAAATGACCAAATATACAAAACCAGATCATCCAAGTTGGATTGGAGTTTAACGATAGGAACTGATTAAGGGTTCACTTAGCAGCCTGATTTTTTATGAAAAGGCAAATTTTATTGAGAAAGAAGGGGATACAACACAGGAAGCTAATTCCAGTTCAGAACAGCAAGGAAAAAAAAAGGACATTTACATCAAGAAGAAAAGTTCAAGATGATACTTAGTTTTATTTTTGTACTCATTCAGAAATTACAACGTGCACCCATCAATTCACTACAAATGCTTAGCTAAAAAGTTGAACTTTTGTTCTTAAAGAGATTATAATTCATGCACAAAGCAAGTCTGTATATAAGGATCTCAAATCTTGCAATAAGCAGAATGTTTAGTACAAGGATGTGTGAGTTACTAAGATGATGATTCAGATTTCAGAACATCAAGAACGTACTAAAGATAAGTTGAGGTCTAAGCTGAGCACAAAATTCTTATTACAACAACATGAGTAGACTCATTTAAATAGTGAAATTTAGTTCTATAAAATGGCATCAATATACAAATTCGAAACATTCAATCAATACTAGACATTACTGATAAATACAACACGAATCCTTAGCAAAAAAAAGCAATGAATCTTATAAGTTCATGAGTAACAAGTAAATTAGCACCATAGGATATAACATCCACAAAAGCACCTCTCTGCCATATGCACAACAAAGGAAGATATAGTAATCAAACGCATTGGAAATAATTAGAAGCAACACACTCTCAAGCAAATAGTAGAAGATTATTTCACACTCTAGGTCTAACAATTGTTGGTATGAACCACAATTATGAAATGACCATTATTAACCATACCCACTACTCCAAAACAATAGACCAGTCTCCCATACCGACTAATAATGGCTAGCTGGTACAGAAATCTCACCTCTGGTTTGGCTCATTCCCAAACAGACACAATCACTTAAAAGTACATGGTAACAGCCTCACAAAACAATTAAGCACAATCACTTGCTCCTAAATCAACAGGCACTTGAATCCGAAACGTGTTTGCTCTTTAAAACAAGACATTATTCGAAACCAACATGCACTTGAATTTGCTCTCAAATCCTTGCTCTTAAGCATGGAATCAAGCATATTCTAGAGAAAAATTAAGCACAATCACTTGTTTCTCCCAAATCTGGCTACAATTGGTGTAGTGGCTGATGGATACAACCTCACAAAACACAAAAAAAAGGGCAAACTGAAAGTAGCCTATTTTGTTGTTATTGCTGAATTCCAATGACTCTTTGGATTTATTCAAATTAAGCAAATTTGAATTAAGTAATGTACATTCAGCAAATTCGGTTTAGAAGGATGGTACAGGGGGCTTTGTCGCTTTCACCAACGGCGACATTGACTTGGCCGCCATCAATTTCCCGACCCGAGACAACCCGAGCTTCCTCGACCTCACAACCACCGCGAGTTCGACCACCGCGCGGTCTTGCCATACTCGATGAGGGGTTTTGGACGACTGGAATTGAAGAAGAAGAACAATATCTACAATTGATGAAGAAGGACGACGACCGCAATTGATAAGAAGGACGAAGGCTCGGGGGGATTGAGGAAGTTGAATGGAGAAGACGACCCTTGCTTCTTAAAATGCTATGCTTTATGAGACCTACCCTTCTTAAAGCGTAGGTCTTGGCCTCGGATACCCAAAAATCATTGCGCATCAAGAAGTGTCACTCCTTATGAAGAGTGGATTCTACGCTTCGTGAAGCTCCACTCTTTACGAAGAGTGGGGTTTCTTGTGGCGGAAGATTTTTTTTCCGTGTGCTTATAGATTTGCCCTTTTTTATTCATCTATGCATTAATTTTCAAGTACAATCGGGTTTAAATAGGGAAATTGAATCTATCTAGGCGAGAATTCAATCTTATGTAGAAGATTGAGTTTTCTCCAAAGGCTAACAAGAGTCGAAAAGATAAGCTAGACTAACAACAATCCATTCGTTACTAAAATTAAGCATACTCGAATAGAGAAAAGATAATAAGTAAAAACAAGTGTAAAATGATATATAAAACTAGTGCGAATAGATATCTTGCAAAGAAAGGGCTCGGGCCAAGGCACAAGTGTGGGCCAAGGCTAAGCTATCGGGTGGCTTGGTTTTTAAGGACGAGCCTTGAATCATGACCGATAAGGAAGATTGGCCCGAGCACGTCTTGGACACGAAGGCTACACTCGGACCCCGGGCACGCATGGATAAGGCAGGGTCACACGGGCATAAGAGATGTTGGTTCGAACATGTATTGGCCACAAGTCGGCTATCGGGCGTTACGGCGTAGGCAACGGACCAAGAGGACAAGATTGAGTGCTGACAAGATCATGACTTGGAAGCAGCCTGGGCATTGGTAAGGTTGTGTGCTCGGTAGCGGCATGGGATGCACGTGCATGGGAGAGCAAAGACAAGGACAAACGGGTGCGCGCAAGCACGAGTGAGGTGATTCACTTGAGTGATGCCTTGGCTAAGTGACCAACCTCCAAACAGCCAAGTACTCGGTTGAGCGATGGAGAAATGGAGCTGAATAGGTGCACAAGCACAGCAACGGCTTCGGCGTGGATAGAGGGCGGTTCTAAGGCTTGCGATGGGGCCATTGAAGCATCTTCTTGTAGGCATGTGAAGGTGATGAGATTGGTGGATTATTGGGAATCGATGCTAGCCATGGCTCTAGCGACTATGCTTTGAGTGGCTGGGGCCACCTGTTTAGTTTCGTTCCTAAAGGCAGGGCCGATTGAGCTTACTTGTATGACGTCGTCCTCTTTTGGGGTTGTCATGGTGTGTGGGAGCGCTGATCGGTCAGGGATCGGAGGTCTCACAATTTAAATTTATAAAACCGAACCTCAAGATTGTAGTAAAGAGGTAGGGTGTCGAACACACGGGAGTTCGTGTGTCGAGTGTACCCGGAAATACTTAAAAAGGGATGAAAACAAGGTAAAAACGAAAGAAAAGCAAAAAGAGATCACCTCGGACCGACACTGGTCACTTCGGTCCGAGGGTGGATCGAGGTTGATTTGGCCGGGACCGACGTTGATGCAAGTCGGGCCCGATGTACTGGGTAACTCGATTTAAGCAAAATTGGTAGATCGGTCTTGGGTTTTTGGGTTCCACACCTAACTAGACTTGGATATTTATCCCCAATTCAGCCAATAAGAGTTTGATCTTAGTGAGATCGAGGTTGATAGCCCCAAATCTCTCCAATCTACACTTCGACCCAAGGGAGTTTTCACTCTCCTTCGATGTTAGGTCTAGCAATTGGGATCGAGATGCTTTCGCTTTGCTCTTACCAATCACAAGCCCTAAGCCCCTTGTTTTCACAAGAGAATTGAAGCTTAGTGTAGAGAGGATTCACAAATCAAGCACTCAAGGCTATGGAATTGGGGTTTTCTACCCAAATTTAACTAAGGGCTTCCCCCATAGCCCAAGACTATGGAATCTACTCCATCAAGTAAGAGAAAAACGAAATCAAAAGGGAAATCAAGCTAATCTCAATCATCATCATCAAACCAAACTCCAATCTCATTCAAATTCAAAGTCTCTACAAAATCCAAGTTCAATTCTACTAGATCAAAGCAAAACAAAGTACAAAACTCACAAATTCTCCTCTCTCTCTCCCACCGGCCTCTCTTCTCTTCCTTCCTCCTTCTTCTCCTTTCCCTCCAAGCCTTCCTTTGAGCCTTTAGAGAGTGATTTGGTTGTGGTCTTCCCTCCTCTCCAAGTTGTCTTTAATGCTCTCTAATCACCTCTATTTATAGCCTTCTAAGGATTGGGGACCAAGGAATCCCAATTTAGAAAGGGGCAAATGTGGAAAGTTGCTAAAAATATGCCTTGGGGAGCAATCCAAAATTCTGCCGACTTTGGACCGACACGGGTGACCTCGGGCCCGACGTTCTCCAACCTCGGTCCCGTGCGCTGGATGCTCGATCTCGGGCCCGACTTGGTGGAACTCGATCCTGGGCCTCGATCCTTGCTTTCTTCCTTGGTTTCACTTGGTTCCACTTCATTCTTGGCTTGGCTCTTGTACTCCTTGATTTGGCTCCTTCCTTAGCTCCTCGAAATCGCTCTCATTCTTGCCATTTTACCTACAAAATCACACAAAACTCGCATAGTCTCCGACTCTTGAAGAAAACCGGGAACTAGGCTAAAAAGGGAACGAAACTATAAAGAAGACAATGAAAAACACATATTTACAAAGGAAATTAACCACTAAAACACCACCAAAATGAGAGACATCAGAATACCCCATACTTAAACTTGCTTGTCCTCAAGCAATAACAATATAAGCAAGACCGAAGCACAATCTTCAAGTAAAGCCTCTTATGAAAAATCTAGTAAGCACAAGTGATAGACATGCTAGCAAGATTACATCATTACACATGATCAAGTGTTCAAGGAATAAAGTCTAATGCAACAAAGCCTCACTTTAGGTATGTAGAAATGTGTATCACTCATCATGTGTTTAGGCTTAAAAATGAACACTCATACTCAACAATCATGCAAGTAAAGACTTTACAATTGAAGCTAATATCACCAATTCCTCCACCTAGAGATGCCTATTACAATGCACACAAAGAATATGAACTTGGCTCAATGGAGGTCCTCAAAGAGGTTCCATTCGGCCGGGTTGTAATGGGGCTTTTGGTATTTCTCAAGGTGGGAATCATTTAGGTCTTGTGGTGCTTACAATGGGGATTGAACTTTCTAGTCTCTCACCAAACTCACCAAATTTCTTCCACTTTCAACTTTCACTCATCCAAAAGACTTTGATTTTCTTTTTCTTTCATCTTTCAACCCACTTTTTCACTAAACATTCCGCTTCATCTTTGCACTACACTTTTTGTTGGATTTTTCACTTTTTCCACTAGGATCGACTTGCAACACAACTCGGGCCCGAAGTGCACTTTAACTCGGTCGGAACCCTTTTCTTACACTTAAGCACTTTGCTTCTTTCGATCCACTATTTTTTTTTCCAACTTTTCTTTCTTTCTTTCACAACAAAGATGCACTACCCATTTGGTTTATAACACCATTTCTTTGCCTTTTACCAAAGAGAATCTCAACTCTCCAAATATTCTTCCAAACCTCTCACTAAAGTCCAATCCCATAAGGGTCAAGTCATATAGGCTAGGAATCACATTTTTGAGGAGTTTCAAACAAAGGTCTAAGGCTAAAACGGGGCTACAAACAACGGTTTCTCTTCAAGGTAGGATATGGAACATTTTGTGACTAAATGAAATAAAGTTCAAATCAATGTGATAAAGCATAGAACAAATCTCATATTGGTCTTGGAAAATAGATAAACACCTCAATAGCAAGTTTTACTTAGCATGCTTGAGCTAATCTTACAACAAAATGAGGGATATGCAATCATGAACAAACATCCCTAAAATGGCCAAAAATAATCTCACAAGGTTCACTCTAGCTTAGTTGCATCAAAACTCATCCAAGAACTCATGTGCTCAATAAAAACATGCAAGATATCATATCACATCAAAAGCAACATCCATTTAGAGGCTAAACTATCCAAAAATATGCAAAGGAATTTACAGGCTCACATCATCATTAGCCTTCATTGAACATCTAAGATGGGAATTCCTAGTCTAAAACCAAAATCTTTTTGACATTTTTCAAATCATTTTCAAATTTTTATGGATTTTTCGAAAATTTTTCAAAAACAAAAACAAACTCATCCATACATGCCATAAAATCAATCATCATTCTCATGCATCATGCCACTATCCAAAATGAAACATCCCATAAACAAGAAACAAACAAAGCAACCTAAACATGGAATTAATGAGCAACTAACCCACCCCATACTTAAAACTTTTGATGTCCCCATCAAAATTCAAAAGTAAAGAGAAAAGAGTAAAGAAGACTCACAATTCCTTATTTGCGAATGGCTTGATGAGGCTTAGTTCGACAAGAGTAGAGCCCAAGAGGCTCTCACTTCTTCGCTCGGGTCGATCCTATCATAGTACTTCTTCACTCTATGACCATTTACCCGAAAAGTCTTTCCATCATTATCCATCAAATCGACCGCTCCTTGAGAATGTATGTGATGTACTACAAACGGTCCGCTCCACCTCGTCCGAAGCTTGCCCGGGAAGAACCGAAGTCGTGAATTAAAGAGAAGCACCTTGTCTCCCACTTGGTAAGCCTTCGGGACCAACTTCCTATCATGCCATTTTTTTGTTTTCTCTTTGTACAACTTGGCATTCTCGTAGGCCTTCAAACGCAACTCCCCTAACTCATGAAGGTCTAAGAACCTCTTTTCTCCGGCCAAATTCACGTCCCAATTCATCTCCTTTAAAGCCCACTTGGATCTATGCTCCAATTCTACCGGGAGGTGGCACGCCTTGCCATACACCAAGTTGAATGGTGTAGTCCCAAGAGGCGTTTTGTAGGCGGTCCTATAAGCCCATAGTGCATCATCGAGCTTAGATGACCAATCCTTTCTTGACTTTGACACCGTTTTCTCCAAAATTGCCTTGATTTGACGATTAGAGACTTCCACTAGACCACTTGTTTGAGGATGGTAAGGAGTAGCAACTCGCTGAGACACCCCATACTTGATCAAAACATTCTCGAAGCATCTCTCAATGAAGTGAGGGCCTCCATCACTAATAAGTACACTCGGCACTCCAAACCTAGAGAAGATGTTACTCTTCAAAAATTTCATCACAACTCTTGCATCATTGGTTCTCGTTGGAATGGCTTCTACCCACTTAGAGACATAATCAACGGCCACTAATATGTACTTGTACGGGCCCGACGTTGGGAAAGGTCCCATGAAGTCGATCCCCCATACATCAAAGAGCTCCACTTCTAGAATTCCGGTTTGCGGAGTCTCATTTCTCCTTGACAAGTTCCCTTCTCTTTGGCACTCCTCACATCTCCTCACAAACTCATGCACATCCTTGAACATGGTTGGCCAATAGAACCCACAATGAAGGATTTTGGCCGTGGTTTTGGAACTCTTGGCGTGCCCTCCGGTTGGCAAAGAATGACAATGGCGAATGACACTTTCAACCTCCTCACTTGGAATGCACCGTCTATAAATTCTATCACTACCCTCCTTGTATAAGTATGGATCATCCCAATAATATTGCCTAGCATCATGCAAGAATTTCTTCCTAGCCGAGTAAGACAAATTTGGTGGAATTACTCCTCCTACAACAAAGTTAGCAAAATCCGCAAACCAAGGAGCTACCCTTCGTTTTGTGGTGTTAATAGACAATGGACAAGTAGGAGATGAAGATTTAATGGACTTAGGGTGTGAATGAATGGAGACCGAGTGAAGGATCTTACTTGTTTCCATTGATCGACATTGTAAGGTATTGAGCCCGATATGTGGTGACATCGATCGAGTTGAGCAAGTGCAGATTTCACTTAGGACCGACGTTGTGGGCCTCGGGACCGAGGTTCTGGGCATCTCGGTCCTGCATTCCACACTTCGGGCCCGACATTCTGGGTTAGTCGATCCATCTTTCTTGCTACTCATTAATCCTTCATCCGCCCTCATGTCGTCTATCTCCATACCATCTCCCATTTCCTTCATGTGCTCCATTGGCAACCTAGATAAATGATCGGCCACCAAATTCTCCGCGCCCACCTTGTCCTTGATCTCATGGTCAAATTCTTGAAGAAGAAGCATCCATCTCAAGAGCCTTGGTTTTGCATCTTTCTTCTTCATGAGGTACTTGATTGCCGCATGATCCGTATAGACCACCACTTTAGACCCCACAAGATATGACCGGAATTTCTCAAATGCAAACACCACCGCTAGGAACTCCTTTTCCGTAGTTGTGTATTTACATTGAGCCTCATCCAAGGTTTTACTTGCATAGTAGATGGCATGCAACTTTCCCTCCTTCTTTTGCCCAAGAACGGCTCCCACAGCAAAATCACTTGCATCACACATCACTTCAAATGGAAGATTCCAATCGGGTGACGCCATGATTGGTGCCGAAACCAAAGCATTTCTCAACCTACAAAAAGCACTCATGCAATCCTCGGAAAATTCGAAGGGAACATCCTTCATCAAGAGGTTAGATAATGGTTTTGAGATTTTAGAGAAATCTTTGATAAAACGTCTATAAAAACCCGCATGACCTAGGAAGCTCCTAACATCACGCACACAAGTAGGTGGGGGAAGTTTCTCTATTATCTCAATCTTGGCCCTATCAACTTCTATTCCTCTACTAGAAACGAGATGCCCTAAGACTATTCCTTCCTTAACCATGAAATGACATTTCTCCCAATTAAGCACAAGGTTAGTTTCTTCACATCTAGCCAACACTCTATCCAAATTAGCCAAGCAAGCATCAAAAGATGATCCATAGACCGAAAAGTCATCCATAAATACTTCTACAATTTCCTCTACCATGTCGGAGAAGATAGACATCATACACCTTTGGAACGTTGCCGGAGCATTACATAAACCAAAAGGCATACGTCTATAGGCAAATGTTCCGTAGGGGCATGTAAAGGTCGTCTTCTCTTGATCATCGGGGTGAATAGGTATTTGCCAAAATCCACTATACCCATCAAGATAACAAAAGTATTCATGTTGTGCTAATCTTTCAAGAACTTGGTCAATAAAGGGAAGGGGAAAATGATCCTTACGAGTTCCACTATTTAGTTTTCGGTAATCAATGCACATGCGCCATTTGGTTGTGGTTCTAGTTGGAATCATTTCTCCTTTCTCATTTTTCACTACGGTCAACCCACCTTTCTTAGGAACTACATGTACGGGACTAACATATTTGCTATCCGAAATTGGGAAGATGATTCCCGCATCCAACATTCTAAGTATCTCACTTTTAACCACTTCTTTCATATTAGGATTCAATCTTCTTTGTGGTTCAATTGTGGGTTTATGATTATCTTCCATGTAAATCCTATGCATGCAAATTGATGGTGAGATTCCTTTAAGTTCCTCTAATGAATACCCTAGGGCCCCCCTATGCTTTCTTAAGATCACTAACAACTTGGACTCTTCCTCATTACTCAAGTTAGCATTCACAATTACGGGGAATGTAGAGTTAGGGCCTAAGAAAGCATACCTCAAGTCCTTTGGGAGCTCCTTTAGCACATGGGAAGGCTCCGGTGGTGCTTGAGTTTCTTCCGTCTCAGCTTTGAACACCTCTAAGTAAGTCATCCCGCTCTCCATCTTCTCGTCCTCCTCTTGAAGAGCTATTACCCCTTCATTCTTCACTTCAACGCCATAGGGTGGAGGGATGGCTTTCAACTCTAGCTTCCTTGTGCTTGGTTTATTGGCTATAGCTTCCCATTGTACACCATTTGGAAGAAATTGAACCATCTTGGCTTCTCTATGCAATGCTTCTCTCGAGGTTGGCTTGAAAGAGAAGTCAAGCTCGACTCCTCCAAATTCAAGAGACAAATGACCTTTCTTCACATCTATGACGGCTCCCACCGTAGCCAAGAATGGTCTCCCCAAGATGATAGGCTCACCCGGTACTTCTAGCATATCCACCACAACGAAGTCCGTTGGTACATAGTGCCCCTCTATACACAATGGATAATCCTCCACTACTCCAATTGGCTCAATCGAAGTCCCATCGGCTATAGTCAATCTCATATTTACCGGAGCAATGAGTCCCATAGCGGTTGACTTCCATATGGTGTATGGTATAACACTTGTACTCGCCCCAAGGTCACATAATGCTTGAAATTTCCTTGGTCCAACACCCACGGTGATGGCAAATCTTCCGGGATCTCCAAGCTTTTGAGGTAGTTCCAATATCTTCACCTCGTCTTGCATCTCAATGATCGACCTTTTCTTGCTCAAGATCTCCCTCAAAAACTTTGCATAAGACGGCATCTCGCTTAGAGCATCGGTGAAAGGAATAGTGATGTTCAAGCCTTGCAAAAGCTTTAAGAACCGCTTGAACTTGCCCTCAACAATCTCCTTGGGCTTCTTCATAGGATAAGGAAGAGTAGTGCCACCTTGCTTCTTGCTTGGATCATCCTCCTTGGATCGATTCTTCTCAACAAAATCACCTTGGATCGATGTTGGAAGTACCTCGGGACCGACTTCTGGAACCTCGGTCCCAGGGCAAAAGTCTTCCGGGCACATCGGGCCAACTTCAGGGCAAGTCGGGCCAACTTCAGAGCAAGTCGGGCCCGAGTTGCTGGGTATCTCGGTCCGACTCAGGGGACTTCCTCCATCTTCTGGTTCGACTTCAGAGGACCTCGGGCCCGAGTTGCTGGGTAACTCGGTCCGAGTTGCTGGCTCCTCTTCTTTTGGTTTTGGCTCGTGTGGCTCGGGCAAACTCCGTCCACTCCGCAATCCTATGGCTCGAACTTCGTTTTGTTGTTGTGGGGCACGGGGATTCTCCTCGGGTCGGCCCGGGAGTCTCCCTTCCTCTCTTGGAAGTTGATTCGCCATGTGAACAAATTGGTTGTCCACTTGCCTTCTCCACACACCCAACTCCTTGAATTGATCATCAAACTTCCTCTCCATGTTGGTAACTTGGTTCTTCAAATCTTGAGCCCATGGTGGTGCTTGCTCATAGAAACCGGGAGGTCGGTATGGTTGTTGTTGGGCTCTTGGCTCGTTTTGGTTGAAGTTGTTGTTGTAGCCATTTGCTTGCCCTTGATTCCACCTTCCTCCATTGTTGTTGAAGTTGGTTCTCCCTCCGAAATTCCTTTGAACATAATGAGCCTCCTCAATTTGCTCCGCCAATCGGACTTGGCGCTCATTTGGGCACTCTTGAGCTCCATGCTTCAAGGAACCACACTCTTCACATGCTCTTGTGGTTTGGGCATAACTCATTTTCCGCCTCATCTTGTTCAACTCGTCCTCCAAGAATTGGATCTTCACATCCTTATCCACCTCTTCACTCTTGGGGTCGTAGAGCTTCTTCGGGCCTTCTCCATGGACTCTTCCCTCCTTGGTCACGTTGCTAGTGCCATACATTGCCTCATAATCCGAGAGTTTGTCCAACAACTCCCATGCTTGCTCCGGTGGCAAGTCAATGAACCCACAATCGGTATGGAGGTTCAACTTGTCCTTCGTGGCGGTGTTGATCCCTTGGAAAAAGATGTCTTGTAGGACATAAGGTTGTTGGCCATGTGTCGGGCATGCTCTCAACATCTCTTTGAACCGGTCCCACGCCTCAAAAAGTGGCTCATAAGCTCCTTGTCGGAAACTAGCAATCTTCCGCCTAAGCTCCGTCGTCTTGGTGGGTGGGAAGAACTTCATCAAGAATGCTTCATTTAGGGATCTCCATGAGGTGATAGATCGAGGTGCTTGACTCTCCAACCAATGCAAAGCTTTTCCTCCCAAAGACCACTTGAAGGCCTTGAGTAGCACATACTCAAGTGTCTCATCATCCGTGGAAATGGTCTCGCAAAGGTCCTTGAATTGCTTGACATGCTCGATCGGACACTCATTTGGCCTCCCTTGGAATTGCTCTCTCTTGATGAGCGAGATAAATTGAGTTTTGATCTCAAAATTCCTCGCCACCTCCGGTAAGACTATGGCTGGCTCCGGGACCTTCAACTCCGGATGCATGTATTGTCTAGCATTCCGGGGTTGAGTGTTGATTTGGGCCTCCAACCTTATCCTTTGCTCCCTCTCCCTACGGGCCTCGGCATCTCGGTTTGCCATCTCAATTTGCATTCGAGCCATTTCGGCTCTCAACCTCTCGAACTCCTCATCTCGGGCTTGGTCCGCCATCCTCTTCTTCTTGCGGGCTTGCCTTAGAATACTCTCCGGGTCAATCACAAAGTCGAGCTCAGGAGTTCCTCGGACGGAACTAGCTCGCATGTACCTACAACCAAAGACACAAACAAAACCGAATCAAAACAAAACAAGGGGCTCGGGCTAATCCCTCACCCAAATCACTACAAAAATCAAAGACTCAACAAAAATGGGTACCTCGAACAAGTAGAACTCCCCGGCAACGGCGCCAAAATTCTGATCGGTCCGGGATCGGAGGTCTCACAATTTAAATTTATAAAACCGAACCTCAAGATTGTAGTAAAGAGGTAGGGTGTCGAACACACGGGAGTTCGTGTGTCGAGTGTACCCGGAAATACTTAAAAAGGGATGAAAACAAGGTAAAAACGAAAGAAAAGCAAAAAGAGATCACCTCGGACCGACACTGGTCACTTCGGTCCGAGGGTGGATCGAGGTTGATTTGGCCGGGACCGACGTTGATGCAAGTCGGGCCCGATGTACTGGGTAACTCGATTTAAGCAAAATTGGTAGATCGGTCTTGGGTTTTTGGGTTCCACACCTAACTAGACTTGGATATTTATCCCCAATTCAGCCAATAAGAGTTTGATCTTAGTGAGATCGAGGTTGATAGCCCCAAATCTCTCCAATCTACACTTCGACCCAAGGGAGTTTTCACTCTCCTTCGATGTTAGGTCTAGCAATTGGGATCGAGATGCTTTCGCTTTGCTCTTACCAATCACAAGCCCTAAGCCCCTTGTTTTCACAAGAGAATTGAAGCTTAGTGTAGAGAGGATTCACAAATCAAGCACTCAAGGCTATGGAATTGGGGTTTTCTACCCAAATTTAACTAAGGGCTTCCCCCATAGCCCAAGACTATGGAATCTACTCCATCAAGTAAGAGAAAAACGAAATCAAAAGGGAAATCAAGCTAATCTCAATCATCATCATCAAACCAAACTCCAATCTCATTCAAATTCAAAGTCTCTACAAAATCCAAGTTCAATTCTACTAGATCAAAGCAAAACAAAGTACAAAACTCACAAATTCTCCTCTCTCTCTCCCACCGGCCTCTCTTCTCTTCCTTCCTCCTTCTTCTCCTTTCCCTCCAAGCCTTCCTTTGAGCCTTTAGAGAGTGATTTGGTTGTGGTCTTCCCTCCTCTCCAAGTTGTCTTTAATGCTCTCTAATCACCTCTATTTATAGCCTTCTAAGGATTGGGGACCAAGGAATCCCAATTTAGAAAGGGGCAAATGTGGAAAGTTGCTAAAAATATGCCTTGGGGAGCAATCCAAAATTCTGCCGACTTTGGACCGACACGGGTGACCTCGGGCCCGACGTTCTCCAACCTCGGTCCCGTGCGCTGGATGCTCGATCTCGGGCCCGACTTGGTGGAACTCGATCCTGGGCCTCGATCCTTGCTTTCTTCCTTGGTTTCACTTGGTTCCACTTCATTCTTGGCTTGGCTCTTGTACTCCTTGATTTGGCTCCTTCCTTAGCTCCTCGAAATCGCTCTCATTCTTGCCATTTTACCTACAAAATCACACAAAACTCGCATAGTCTCCGACTCTTGAAGAAAACCGGGAACTAGGCTAAAAAGGGAACGAAACTATAAAGAAGACAATGAAAAACACATATTTACAAAGGAAATTAACCACTAAAACACCACCAAAATGAGAGACATCAAGCGCATCACCCTCTCCCTAGCTTTAAAACATCCCATTTTAATCATTGTCAAATGGTGGCTCGACGTAAGGAGAGAGGTCGGCCACGTTGTAGGTGGCATGGACGCCATATTTGTATAGAAGGTCGAGTAGAGAAGCTTTGTTGTTGATGCGTCTAACAACTTTGAATGGTCCATCTCTGTGATCATGGAACTTTGTCTTTGTTTGTTGTGGAAATCGCTCATTCCTCATGTGTAGCCGAACTAGATCGCCCGCCTCAAAAATTAATAGACGACGGCCTTGGTTGTGTTGAGCCACATATTGTTCGGCCCATCGTTCAAGTTGCGCTTTGGTGCGCTCATGAAGCACCGCATATGTGTTCACCATCTTTCATTGGCCGAGGCACTAAATCAAGTAGGGCATGTGGGTTGCCACCATACATGATCTCAAATGGGGACTTCTTCATCGCTAAGTGTCTAGATCTGTCATATGCAAACTTAAGAAAGGAAGTAAGTCCTTCCACCTCCGAATCTTTGACTTGATCACGGCCCGAAAGAGCACGTCCAATGTCTAATTTTCACTTTTGTTTGACCATCATTTTGTCGGTAATAGGAGAGAGGAGCTTAGTAACTAATATCATCCATAAGGAACTCCAAAAATATGTGACTCCGGCAAAGTCGTTGTTCCCTTATCAAAAATAAATCCCAAACATACAACAACAGTATAGTGAGCAAGCAAGGGGTCGATCCCAAATGAATCAGTTTCTAATCAGATTTTATGGTTTTCATGCAAGTATTCAAAGCGAAGTTTGAAAGTTGGTTTCAATCAAAAGTTATCAAGTAGAGTTTATCCAATCAATTCCACTTTATTAATCCGTTGATCATGAATTCATCCACCTCTTTATATGTCTAGGTCAATTCCAATCCCAATCATTAATAATCGCAAGTCCACGGTCTAAGCAATTCTATAACCCTAGGCAAGAACGCTTAACCTAGAATTAGCATAGAGAACAGGGATATTAGGAAACCAAATCATGCAATCAAGCTACGAGTCTCATGCACAACTTAACCATTGAATACTCTTCCTTAAACTAGTCCACGGTCCTAGAATAGAGTTCTTTCGAGAATAGGAAAGATGCATAGACAACAACCAATCCTAATTCAAACAATAAATCTAAGTCAACCAAACAAGTTGATCAGGCTCATAAAATCAAACATAGATCATGGGATGAAGCACAAGAGTATCAATAAAGACCTAGGGATAAAGAGGTTACCAGAATTTCACAGCTTCATAATGAAGCTTCCTTGATCGAATAAACTCAAGAAGAGAGTTAGTTCTCCATTACAAAGAAAACTCCATTCTTTATTGAAAGAACAATTGATTGTCTTTTGAATTCAATATCCTAAAAACCTAGAAAGGTTCCCCTTAAATAGCCCCAAAGAACAACCTTTTCGGACTAGATAAGAAAGGAAACCGAAAGATAAGAAAGGAAACAAGATAGAAAAGATAAAATCTCGCCCGTCTGAAAGTCGGCCGTCACCGCGACCGCGGCGTCACCACCGCGCCCGCGGCGGCCTTCAATTAGTCAAATGCTGAGTCGGCTTCTACCGCAACTGCACCACAGACAGCGCAACCGCGGCCTTCCTGGTCTTGGTTGGTCCGTCTCTTCACTCCACCGCGCCCGCGTCATAGACAACGCGACCGCGATATCCATGCAGTGGCGAAACTTCGTCTTTAAGCTCTTTATTTCTTGATTCTTCATAACTTGTGTCTTCGGTCTTCATATTACAATAACTCTCAAAACTAACCTAAACACTCTCTAAATCATCTCAAAATACAAGAGTTATCCTTTACAAAATAGTCTGTATCAATATGCAACAAACTTAGTATCCATATCACTAACAATAGTTTTAGAATTAGTACGTAATTTTACCACATTGTCGAAGAAAAAATTAGACACCTCAACAACATTATTTGTCCCTCGGTAAACAATAAAGCGTGTCATGTTGGAGAATCAAGAAACCACTAATAGATACAATCCTTACCTCTTTTGGTGAGTGGAAGGTCAGTGATGAAGCCCATGGGACTTAGAGCTAGAGTTGGCCTTGTTGCACACAATACCTAACTTGCAAAAGTAAGTCACATCCTTGGCCATCAATGGCCAAAAGAAGTGCTCACGTAGGTGTGCTAGTGTTCATAAGGCAGCAAAATGAGCTAGCCCTTCGTGTGCCTTGATACTAGTTTTAGCCTGAAGGATGCCCGATCTTCAACATCATGGACTCAATACGAAACATGGACAAGAAACAAGTTAAATAATGGCTGAAATAGTAGATAATGAAGATAAATAAGCGAATAAAGGATAGAAGAAGAACCACTTGAAACAACAAGAGAACCCATGTTGTAGTATCAACAAGAACCAATATGAACGAACAAGACACCCATCTTATACAACTTGACACAATCAAGAGAACTCAGCTCCCTCTAGGAGAAAACTCTGCAAATTTGATTTTTCTTAATCAAAAATAAGCTTTCAACTAAACTTCAAATGAGAACAACCTAGGCTATTTATAGTAAAAATTCTAATAAAAGAAAACAAGTGGACTAAAAAAAGAGCGAGTTATACGAACTCGACGAGTTAAGGTTGCGGCTTGACTGTCTCCAAGCGCGCCTTAATTGACTCCAATGTTCATAGGTGCACGACTCATCTGTACTGAGCTCCCTTCTTTCATCCTCATAGGCAAGTGCTTTCTTAAGATGGGGTTGGAGTTGCTTGAGATACTTCTTTGATCGGTATTGCACCTCTTTGGATCGTCTTACTCTCTTCGAGCTCACAAACCTCTCGAGCATCCTAGTGCTTTGCAGCACATAACCACTCCATGATTTGGTTAATCTCGGTTAGAATGCTTAGAGGGAGATTCTTCAAAGACACCTTAGGAATTCCATTATCATCCTCCTCTTCATGGCAAAGATTCGACTTTAAAGCTAGGGTTAACTCTACATCTTCATAGGACAGAAAGAAATCGTTTGACCCATAAGATTCTTCAAACTCATCATGAAATAAGTCAGAATGTGTAGGGCCTGGAGAAGACATGATAAATACCACAAAACACCTTGTAATGTTAGATAACACAAAATGCTCACAAAACTTTTACTCATGTGTTTGCACTCTCATTCGATTTTATGGTGAGCCTTTTGATTTTAAAACTTGCCATGGACTAACTAGGAAGTGAAGTGGAAACAAAAGCCATGACACATAATGATTCGGCCTATTTTGTATGCCTTATCTTGGTAGTTTTTAGGATGTATTTGAGTGTTCTAGGCTAGTTTTTAGGCATATTTGTTAGCTCAAGGCCGAAGACACAAAAGTCGATAAAGTGAAGATTTTGTGAAGATAGAGTTGTCTGCAGAAGAACCGCGGGTGCGGAGCCCCTGGCGCGACCGCGGAATGCTTACAGAGACAAGGAGAAGACTTGAAGTGAAGGCCGCGACCGCGGGTGACCAAGCCGCGGGCGCGGTAGAAGCAGCGAAGACAAAGTCGAGAATCGCCTGACCCGCGACCGCGGGTTGGTGACCCGCCATCGCGGGTGGCGCCCAACGGAAATTTCCGCATGATTATCTTGTTTCCTTTTATCTTTATATCTTTTGGGTATTTTTGGATGTGTGTTTTCCGAGACTATTTATAGGGTTTTTAGGTTGTATTTTGAGATTACTCATAATTCATAGTTAGGTTTTCAATTCTTCTTTAGTTATGGAGAGCTAGTCTCCTTGGGTTTGTTCAAGGGAGAAGCTCTGATGTATGAACTCGTGAGATTTTGGTAATTGATTTCTATCATTTGGTTAATATTGATTCTCTTGTGCTTCATCGTATGATTGTTGATTGTTTCTCTAGGATTCTCGACCCTATTGAATTGATTAGCTTTCTACTGTTTGATTAGGTTTGGACCGTGGACAAAACTAATCTGTGAAAACAACTTAACCTAGACCTGTTGTCTATGCAACTAGGATTAAGAAGAGAATTGATTGTTTTATCTTACAATTGACTCGTAGCTTGATTAATTGATATTATATCCTCAATACCTTGTTCTCTATGCTAATTCTAGGTTAAGCGTCCTTGCCTAGGGTTATAGAATTGCTTGGACCGTGGACTTGCGATTGTTAATGATCATGATAGGAATTAACCATAGGTGTGAATGAAATCAATGGATAAATCTATGATCGAGGGATTATATCATGAGTGGATCTTTTGAATGAACTTGTCTCCTTATCAATTGTTTCCCCATATTTGTATGTTTGTTTATTTGTTTGTTCTTTGTTTCTTATAATAGTTTAGTTTAGATCTTTCTCCTAAATCCCCCTTTCTTTAGTTGTTAATTATATTAATACTAGAAGCCTTAAGTTCTCTTGGGTTCGACCCCTTACTTGCATGCTATACTATCTTTGTTAGTTTGTACTTTGGGTTATTTATCTTTGATCTTGGCACGACGACTTTATCCGAGTCAAATTTTGGCGCCGTTGCCGGGGAACTTAGGTTTCTTTCTAGTATTAGTATTTTTATTGACTGTTGTGTGGACCTATCTTACGATCCACACCTTTGCTACTGATTATTTTCCAAGTGCTGTCGTTGTTTTCAGGAGACAGGATGATTGTTGAGTACCCTGCGCTAGCTGAAGGGGTGGACTTTGTGTTGAAACCCAGTCTGATTGGTCTTTTACCTCGATTCAGTGGGCAACCTGATGACAATGTAATTAAGCACCTTACAGAGTTTGATCATGTCTGTCTTTGCATAAAGCCTGCCAAGGTCACTGAGGATCAAATCAAGATGCGAGCTTTTCCGTTCTCTTTGACCGGATCCGCCAAGGAGTGGTATTTCTCAATATTAACCAATCCTCACTCTCAGCGGATCACAACATGGAGTCAGTTGAAGGTTGCATTCATGGACAAGTACTTTCCCATACCAGTAAGGGCAACTATTAAGAGGAACATTACCACCCTTCAACAACATGACGGGGAGAGCTTGTATGATTATCTTGATCGCTACAAAAGGCTCGTTGCTAGTTATCTAGACCATGGGTTCACAGATCACGATCTTATTGAGTACATCATGTTTGGCATGCGCTATGAGCACAGCATATTCGTGAACGCTTCATGTGGAGGCTCTTATCTAGACAAAGCTCTCCAAGAAGTCTTCAAGATAGTGGAGAACTTTGTTGAGGAGGATAGAAGCACAACACCCTTTTGTCCTGATGAGCCATCAGCTGAAGAACCTCCTTTTAGGAAACTGGAGGAGATGAATGAGCTATTTGATAGGAAACTCCAAGAGATGGAGTTGGCCATCGAGATGAGAATGAGGGGGATTTCCGAGAAGATTAATATTACTCCTCAAGCACTAGTGAATGTAAGTGCTATGTCATTAAGGAGTGGACGAGAGTTGGGCATAACGAATGACGCTCCTGTTGCTACTCCGCGACCGCGTCAGGAAGACTACGACCGCGGAATCCCTACAGAGGTTAGCGTTGATTACTCAGCGGATGATCCGCGACCGCCCCCACCATGCCGCACCCGCGTATTCTATGTAGAAGCGGTGAAAATCCAAGAAGAGACGACCCGTGACAGCGGATCTCTTACCCGCGACCGCGGGTGTGTGAAGGCCGAAATCTCGATTCCTGTCGACGATCCGCGACCGCGACCCACTTGCCGCGAGCGCGGATCTTCTATTGTCGACGATGATGTACATGAGCAGTTGAACCTTCTTCCTCTGGTTCCCCAGAAGCCAAGTCCACGTCTTCCAGAAGCACTCAAATACTCTATATGGGATGACGAGATGGATGATCCTGATTGTGTCACGACGGAGGAGCCTGATGATGTTTTGGAGGTTTCCCATCCGCCTGAAGAGATGTCTACGTCTCCTACGGTGGAACCCTCGGTTGAGATCAATCACGATCCCTGTATCCTTTCCTCTTCTCCCTTATCCTCCATTGATTATCCATTGGGTGCTGACATAGGTCTTGAGCATGATAGATTGTCTAATGAGATCTCACTTTTTAGTCCTAAAATAGGTGATAGTGCTAAAATTGAATTTGTCTTTTTTGATGAATACTTTGAAAAACCACCTAATACTCCAAACTGGGTCCATCCTAATCAGCATGATCATAACTTCTCTAGCTACTTTGATAAGTTGAAACGGTGCCTTAATGATATATTATTCACTTTCAATTCATCTTTATGCTATGTATGCTTGCATGAGAGTTGTTCGCAGGTATTCGATAGATTGCTCAGGGCATTGACGATGTACGATCATGAGTTTTCTGAGTTCGTCAAGCCATCGACGTTAACCAAAGGCGCTTCTCGGGTGGCAACCCGAATTTGAGATTCTAGTTGAAATTGAAAATAAAATTTTTCCGGGCTAACATGCAGGTACTAGGCTCGAAAGAACATTCTGTGGTAGAATCGCGCCCGCGGGGTGCGCAACCGCGGTCGCGTTTCAAAAGCAGAGGATCCAGACGTACAGGTACTAGAACCGCGACCGCGGGTTCCGGCCCGCGATCGCGGGTATGTTACTCTGAAAAAAAAAGAAAGACAAATAAAAACAATTACACCCACCCGCGACCCAAAAATCGCGGATGCCCTTTCTCCCACCATCATCATCTTCCTTCCTGCTCACACAAAGCCGCCGGCCCTACCTCTTCCGTCCAAGTCGTCGACCGCCTTACACCACCACCAGCAACACCGTCGGCCTCTCCTCTCGCGCCGCCGTCGGCCTCCATCTCTTGCCTTCTGGACGCCGTTGTTGGTGAATCCAGATCCAGATCTGGGTTGTGCGCCTCGCACTCCTCCGGACAACTTCGCAGTCCCGCGCCACAGCTTCTGTCCTCGCCAGCCCCATCTCCGGCTCCTCTTGCGTAGCCATCGCCGCCAGCCCGGAGCCATTCGGAGTTCACCGCCGCCATCTTTGTGCACATTCGTAGATCTGTGAAATCCGCAGACCCGCGACCGCGGATACCAACCCCGCCCACGCGGGTTCGCTCTATTCAGCCCCGATCTCTGGTTCGCTCCCGCGACCGCGGACCGTACACCCGCGCCCGCGGGTCAGCTCCAGCAGCATCACTCCGTTCTGTCTTTATATCGCGACCGCGACCCGTACACCCACGCCCGCGGTTCATCGACAGAGGGTTCACTCAGTTTCGTCAATTGGTAACTTCCTCTTCTGTACTCGATTATTTTCACTGCATTATGTCGCATCGAGTGAGAGATCTTACTAAGGGGCAGAAGAAGATTTGGGATGCTTTGAAAGACTGGGATATTATTTCTACCAAGTTCTTCCATGCTCCGACTTTGAGTGCGGTTGGGATGTTAGCTTGTACTCAAAGGATGCTTGTGCAGGGTGGTCTAGGGGGATTGATGCAGCTGTCTGAGGTTACTTACCGAGGTCTTGTGCTTGAGTTTCTGTCTACATTGCTTATTAATGGCGATGTGCTTTCTTTCCGGGCCTGTGGTAAGCCCTGTTCTTTGACCAAGGAGCAGATTAGAGGATTGTTTGGTGTCACCGCCCCGCCTACTGAGGGGTGGGATTCTTTGACGACGAGTCAGGATTTCTTTGATTTCTGGTTTGCTATTACTGGATGCCAGTTTAACAACCTCAGTGGAAAGTATAACTACAAGATCCCGCACCCTTGTATTCGCCTTTGCCACAAGGTGCTTGCTATGACATCTCTGGGTAAGGGTGAGGTGAACAAGGTTCCTCTTCATGATGCTCGCTTATTGTGGTGTCTGATGCCTACGCAGCCAGTAGTGCCTGATTGGGTGGAGCTTTTCATTGACACTTTGAAGAAATATCCCAAGAAGGCTGGGCGGATTGTTTTGGTGGTCTGATTACTCGTTTGGCATTACCTCATGTGACTAGGGATGAGATCCAGATGTATCATGGTATGCCTTTGACTGATGATCATGAGTAAGATGTCACCCAGCTGAAGAAGGCGAGATGTTTGAGTGGTTTTGCTGAGTCGGGGTGGTTTTGGATGTTTGGTTCTCCTGCTGCTCGTTATTTGCGACTTCCCCGTCCATTTCTCTATGGTCAGCAGAACCATGATTTCTTTATTGCTCCTGAGGTTTTTGAGGAGGTTGCTGCTGATGATGTTCCTTTGCCTGATGCACCACAAGCTGTTGGAGATCCTACTTGGGATGCTTATGTTACTGCTTATGCTTCTGGTTCAGGCTGGGGTTCCTCTGCTGGTGCTAGTTCTTCTGCTCGTGATTTTGGATCCTATGATCAGAGTCAGGAGACTCGGATGCAGCAACTTGAGTCTAGAGTTGATGAGATGTCCCAGGCTATAGCTGGGATGGTTGAGTTTTAGAGGAGGCAGGAGCAGTACTTTCAGGGTATGTGGCCAGGTTATCCTTCTTACTATTTTCAGCCACCACCTCCACCTCCTGATCAGCAGTGAGTCTTCTGATTCCTTTCTCTTCACTTTACTTCTTTGTTCTTAGCTTCATTGAGGACAATGAAGAGTTTAAGTATGGGGGAGGGGATTCACTGCTGTGTTTATGTACAGTTTCAGTCCTGATGAAATAAAAGAAAAAAAAATGAAAAAAAGAGCCATAAAAGATGAAAAAAGGCATATAAAATCCTGGGATGAGTCGAAAACCCGAAAGGGCGGCTCAGGTAATAAGCAGGTAACTCGGACCAGCATTAGGCTGGGGTAATATGAGGTTCATGAGAGATGTGAGTATTTGTGAGCACACCTATTGAAAAATGAAATGAGTGATTAGGTGAAAACCCGAAAGGGCGCCTAAGTAGAATTGAGCGGAAAAATTGGAGTGATTAGGATTCATTCTTGCTTTGGGGCTTGGGGATACATTGTAGATGTTGGGTAGATCCTTAGGATTGCTCTTTCATTATTTGGAGCTTTGAGTGATTTGATGTATTTTTGTCAGGTGTGTGTTGAGCTTTCTTGTTTTGCTCATTATTTCTCTACTTGGGTTCGGGTTGTGAGCTGAGAGTATGGTTGTCTTGTTTCCCTTTACTTCCTGAGATCTTTAGATGTGTTGATTTGTATATTTGCTTTGAGCTTACTCGAGGACGAGCAAGATCTAAGTATGGGGGAATTTGATTCGGCCTATTTTGTATGCCTTATCTTGGTAGTTTTTAGGATGTTTTTGAGTGTTCTAGGATAGTTTTTAGGCATATTTGTTAGATCAAGGCCGAAGACACAGAAGTCGATAAAGTGAAGATTTTGTGAAGATAGAGTTCTCTGCAGAAGAACCGCGGGTGTGGAGCCCCTGGCGCGACCGCGGAATGCTTACAGAGACAAGGAGAAGACTTGAAGTGAAGGCCGCGACCGCGGGTGACCAAGCCGCAGGTGAGGTAGAAGCAGCGAAGACAAAATTCGAGAATCGCCTGACCCTCGACCGCGGGTTGGTGACCCGCCATCGCGGGTGGCGCCCAGCGGAAATTTCCGCGTGATTATCTTGTTTCCTTTTATCTTTATATCTTTTGGGTATTTTCGGATATGTGTTTTCCGAGACTATTTATAAGGTTTTTAGGTTGTATTTTGAGATAACTCATAATTCATAGTTAGGTTTTCAATTCTTCTTTAGTTATGGAGAGCTAGTCTCCTTGGGTTTGTTCAAGGGAGAAGCTCTGATGTATGAACTCGTGAGATTTTGGTAATTGATTTCTATCCTTTGGTTAATATTGATTCTCTTGTGCTTCATCTTATGATTGTTGATTGTTTCTCTAGGATTCGCGACCCTATTGAATTGATTAGCTTTCTACTGTTTGATTAGGTTTGGACCGTGGACAAAACTAATCTGTGAAAACAACTTAACCTAGACCTGTTGTCTATGCAACTAGGATTAAGAAGAGAATTGATTGTTTTATCTTACAATTGACTCATAGCTTGATTGTTTGATATTATATCCTGCATATCCTTGTTCTCTATGTTAATTCTAGGTTAAGCGTCCTTGCCTAGGGTTATAGAATTGCTTGGACCGTGGACTTGCGATTGTTAATGATCAGGTTAGGAATTAACCATAGGTGTGAATGAAATCAATGGATAAATCTATGATCGAGGGATTATATCATGAGTGGATCTTTTGAATGAACTTGTCTCCTTATCAATTGTTTCCCCATATTTGTATGTTTGTTTATTTGTTTGTTCTGTGTTTCTTAGAATAGTTTAGTTTAGATCTTTCTCCTAAATCCCCCTTTCTTTAGTTGATAATTATATTAATACTAGAAGCCTTAAGTTCTCTTGGGTTCGACGCCTTACTTGCATGTTATACTATCTTTGTTAGTTTGTAGTTTGGGTTATTTATCTTTGATCTTGGCACGACGACTTTAGCCGAGTCACATAAACCTAAGGGAACATTCATGCTTTTGGCCTTTATGCAAAAATATGGTGCAAATAACTTAATGTAAGGGAAAGACATACATGTAGACTCTTGACACAAGAAAAGAGGAAGAAGAAGGGACGAAATTACTTACATTCTCGTGTGACTATTAAACCAAAGATGTTCGTCGTGGCTAGCCTGTACAAGGCGTAGGGTGATGGCGTAATAAATGTGGTGGAAGAGGCATATAATTGAGGGTAACAAGTTGACTTCTAGCTTATTTAATGGCTGGAAAGTCTACTTAATAGGAGAACTCAAATTTAATTCATCATGTAAACAGCTTTTGTACAAGTACAAACCTATTCACTATCTTTGAAATTGTGAAAGTCCATAAAGAAGTTTGCATTTATTAGTTAAATAAAAAAACTCATGTTTTGGAGTCGTTGAAAGTGTTGTCTGACTATGCTTTAGAATTTTATTTATCTCCCATGACATTTTTTGTTTTTAAAATCTTGTATCTATGATTGTTGGGATGATGTTAAGGACTCCTTTGTACGTAACATTGTGTCTATAACAATCGTCCCTTACTTTTGACATGAAAAACTCAGTGTGATCTAATAGTTTTCCAAGTGTTTCAGGAACGCCAGTTATGAAAAGGACAACAAGTGATGTGGCCGTCCTTGAGGAGAAGAGATGCGACTTTCCAAAAGTAAGGACCAATGAAGTTTCTCCTTAGTCAAGGACGCAGTCCCAAGCAAGTAGGAACGCGAGCTCAACTCTGGACTCCTTACAAGGCGACCCGACAAGATGACATCACTCGACAAGCTTTGATCATGTGGGACATGTGAAGGCTGATCCTATAGATCAGTCCATCACCACATGGAAGCCGATCCTGTAGCAGAGTACTATATTTGTTGCTAGGAAGCTTTCCTCTTCACCGCCAAGGACACGTGGAAGCCGATCTTGTAGCAAAGTATAAGAAGGGCATAATCGTCAGAGGAAAGATGCCCTTCCCCAAGTCCTATAAATACCCCTCAGGCATTTATTGTGACTTAAGCCTTTTAGAGAATATTCAGAGAGAATACGACAGCGATCAAGAACACCAAGAACAAGTCAAGAACTCACAAGAGCTAGGTGTTAGATCGAGAGAAAGGCTAAACCAATGCATAAAATTGTTTATAAAGAAAAACCCTAAAAGAAAGGACTGTCTCTTACGAAGTACAGTAAGGGACGTAGGAATAGCGTCCTTTGGGGATTGAGTTAGGTTATAGTGAACAGCTAAAAGGAGTATTACTAGTGGACTTAGGGACGTACTCTTAAGTACCAAAGAGGTGTAATGCTCGCCTTGTAACTGTAAGGACTCTCAATAAGAAAGGAAGAACGCTATTCGAAAATACTCCAAGGAGATAGAGGTTTACTCTTAAAGACTATTTTGGTCTTGAGAGGTTCCTTCATAAATAGTCGCATTCTTTACTTATCTTTTACCTATTAAGTCTTTACTTCCGCTGCATCCAAGGACGTCATTACTTCATAAGGACGCCCAGTTTACTGACTTACGATCCAATAACTGGTATTAGAGTCAGGTTCTCTAGATTGTTTGAGTCGCAGGTAAAAATGGATATGGAACCAATTGGCATCAATAGTGTGAAGCCTCCTCGCCTCACGGACGGCAACTACAATAGATGGAAAGTTAGATTCAAGAACTTCGTCCGAAGTCAGAACTACCAATGCTGGAAGGTCATAAGGGATGGAGATCTTTAAGTTCTTCCTGCCAAAAAAGACAAAGAAGAGGACTAGGCTCCCGAAGAGTTCAAGCTGATGGAAACGAACGCCAAGGCCATTTGCTTCTTGCAAACAGCCCTGTGCGAAAGGGACGCCACCCGTGTGAGTAATTTGCCAACTACCAAACAACAATGGGAAGCTCTTGAGAAGTACCATGTTAAGACGGCAGAAATGAAAGAAGACGTTCAATTGAGTGCTAAAAGGGACTTCTACAAATTCAAAATGCTTCCAAATGAGTCCATCATTGACTACTCCTTCCCTTCCGAGAGCCTCTTGACCAAGTTAAAGAACTTGGGAGTTACTAAGACATAAATCACACAAAGTGTTGATTGATGGCCTAACGGGAGATTGGAACTTTGGCAGCACCACATTTAAAGAGAATCAAGTGAACCAAGGACTGTCAATGGTGGCAATCTATGGAAAGTTGAAGGCGTACGAGGCCAGAAGGACTCAAGACAAGATTTACTTAGAGCAAGGTCAGCAAAATGAAATAGCTTTAAGGCTTGAGGCTATGACGAAGGAACATCAATATAAACTTCTATTCCAAGCCATGTTAGAACGGCAAAGTAAGAGTGAAGAAGAGAACGCTGAGGACGATGAGTTGGATCTCTTACACAAGACCCTTCGTTCTTGGGTAAAGAAGGGAAAAATCCCAAGGAATGGAATGCCGTACAAAAAGGAAAGTCCCAAGCTCACTGGGCAAGAGATGAAAGACGTGACCTGTTACAAGTGTAACAAAAAGGGTCACTTTGCCAAGCATTGCTACACTGGAAAAGAGCTGAAGAAGCGAGCACTGATTGGTGCTTATGAAGCTGCATGGGACGACCTTGATTCAGATGATGAAGGACCGTCCGAGGGAACTTGCTACATGGAGATGGAAGATGCTCCCAACGATGCCTCAGATGCTGAACAAGAGGTAACTCATGACTCCTTGATAAGTTCTCTAGACAAATGTTCTAAGCCTAAGCTCATTAAACTCATTGCTAAAATCATGCAAGAAAGCTATGCCATGAAAGAAAGACTTGATGACCTTGAATTTGTAAACATTGTGGTTGAATGTGAGAACTGTTCTACAATGTCAAATGAACTAGAGTCCTCACAAGAAGCAATAAAATCCCTTAAAACTGACATAGTGTGTCTCAAGATGGAGAACGCCAAGCTAGGGAGATTCTTCATTGTGGTGGAAATCTATGAAAAGTTGAAGGCGTACGAGGCAAGAAGGACTCATGACAAGATTGACTTAGAGCAAGGCCAACAAAATGAAATAGCTTTAAGGCTTGAGGTTAGACCGATGGAACATCAAGATAAACTTCTACTCCAAGCCATGCTGGAACGGAAAAGTAAGAGTGAAGAAGAGAACGCTGAGGACGATGAGTTGGCTTTCATACACATGACCCTTCGTGCTTAAGTAAAGAAGGGAAACGGCCCAAGGAAGGGAATGCCGTAAAAAAAGGAAAATCCTAAGCTCTCTGAGCAGGAGATGAAGGACGTAACATGTTGCAAGTGTAACAAAAAATGTCACTTTGCCAAGAACTGCTATACTGGGAAAGAGCTGAAGAAGCGAGCATTGATTGGTGCTTATGAAGCTGCATGGGACGACCTTGATTCAGATGATGAAGTACCGTCCAAGGGAAGTTGCTACATGGCGATGGAGGATGCTCCCAAGGAAGCCTCAAATGTTGAACAAGAGGTAACTCATGACACCTTGATAAGTGCTCTAGACAAATGTTTAAGGGTAAGCTCATTAAACTCATTGCTAAAATCATGCAAGAAAGCTATGCCATGAAAGAACGACTTGATGAACTTGAATCTGAAAACATTGTGGTTGAATGTGAGAACTGTTCTACAGTGCCAAATGAACTAGGGTCCTCACAAGAAGCAACAAAATCCCTTAAAACTAAAATAGTGTGTCTCAAGATGGAGAACGCCAAGGTTAGGGATGAAATCAAGGTTCCAGGAAAAAGTCTTGTGATTGAAACTATTAAACCTGTTTTATTTGTCCTTGTAAAGAAAGGACTAGGATATGAGTCTGAATCTAAGAACTCCCTTCCTATTGATTTTGAGGCAAGTAAAACCACTGAACTAGAACTTGAGAGAGAAAAGACAAAGAACCTAGAAGAACGTATTAGAGTCCTAGAAAGTGGTGAAATTGGACACAAGGACTACTATACAAACTCCGCAAGCCTTTTAATCTATAAGAAAATTGCTAAGGGAGAAGGTTCTAGAGTTTGTGATCCAAAGAAGATGGAGGAAAACAGAATCTAACGTCTTGATAAGAAGTACAACCTTGGTAATTACTATAGGACGTGTTGGTATTTTGGAAAACATGGTCACTACAAGTATGAAGGCTTTAATCTAAAGACTGATCTTGAGAATGGTAGAAATGTTAGGGCTGAAAATGAGAATAATAAGTCCGTTCCTAAAAAGCATGCAAGCCGTCCCAAAAGTTCAAGCCATGCTTATAGAAAGCATGTTACCTCAAATGATGTGAACTTAAATGATTATATGCCCGAGAAAGAGTTCTTTTATTATAACTATCCAGGTAAGGAACACCTCGCCTGGGTCGTGAAAAATTAACTCTTTTTAATAGGTGGAAGTGAGAGGAAGCCTGTGGATCATCGATAGTGGCACCTCAAATTTTTTGGCTGGAAACCAGATCCATCTCACGTCTATCCAATCATGTTCCACGGGAGGAACTATCTCGTTCGGCAACAAGGGGAAAGGAAAGATCAAGGGGATGGGCGTTACAAATCTAAATCAGTCCACAAAAGTCTCAAATGTGAATCTAGTTGAAGGACTTGGCTTCAACCTCCTTAATGTCTCCCAAATTTGTGATCAAGGTGAAAACATGGTTACATTTGACTCTAAGGAATGCCTGGACATCAACAAGAAGTCAAACAAAGTCATTCTCAAGGGAGTCCGAAAGCACAATGTGTACATCTTCAACCAAGAGTTTAAGCCTCCTTCTAAGATGTGTCTATCTGTATCGTCTGAGGACGCTGATCTCTGGCATCGACATCTTGGTCATGCTGGACTTAGCACAATCCTCAAACTACACCAACAAAGTCTTTTAAGAGGGCTTCCCCGAATCGATCTTGAGAAAGTTGAACAATGTGAAGCTTGCATCAAAGGGAAGCAAACAAGATCGTCCTTCAAGTGCAAGAATGAAGTAAGTACAAAGAATTCCTTGGAAATTCTTCATATGGACCTTTGTGGACTCATGAGGACGTAGAGCTATGGTGGAAAGAGGTACATGTACGTTCTCGTAGATGAGTTTTCTCGATTCACTTGGGTTCTTTTCGTGGTGTCAAAGGCAAATTGCTTCCAAGGTTTTCAAAGTCTTTATGAAACAAGTAGAAGTTCTTCTAGGGACGAACTTGAAAGCTATACGATCAGACCATGGAACGGAGTTCCAAAACTCAGAGTTCATGGCCTTTTGTGATAAAAAAGGTGTCTCTCACAACTTCTCAGCCCCAAGAACTCCTCAACAAAATGGTGTCGTGGAAGGGAAGAATAGGACGTAGGAGGATATGGTAAGGACTATGTTGTTGGCAAGCCGCGTCCCCAAACACTTTTGGACCGAAGTTGTCTCCACTGCCTCCTACATCATAAACCGTGCATCATCCGTCCCCTGCTAAAGAAGACGTCCTACGTGCTGTTGAACGGTAAGAAACCATTGCCTATCTCAGAAATTTTGGATGTACGTTTTTCGTCCACAACAATGATAAAGAAAAACTTTGGAAGTTTGATGCTAGAAGCAATGAAGCAATATTTCTTGGGTACTCCCTCACAAGCAAAGCCTATAGAGTTTTTAACAAAAGGACTTTAAAGCTTGAGGAGAGTATTCATGTGGTATTTAAGGAAAACTCTAACTTCAAGGATAAACCAAGTCAGAAGGACGACTCTAAAGACGAAGAAGAAAGATGGTCCTCAAGAAAGTACTATGTTCCCAAGGACGGAAATGGAAATCATGAAGAAGTCTTAGTGGATGTTCTTAGTACTGATCAAGAAGCTCCTTCTAGGACTGAGTCTCCTATTCAACAAGACATTGCTGAATCAAGTCAACAAGGAAAGTTCTAACGTGGTGTGAAAACTTTTTCTGAGGGGGAACACACCGAGGAAGAAGATCAAGATGAAGATGTGGACTCTGATGATAACATTGATCCCCTGTTCTCCCAACTCTTTCAAAGGGAGTATCGTCTTTCAACCTATCATCCAAGGGATCAGATAATCTCCGATAGTTCAAAGGGAGTCCAAGCCAGGTCAGCTGCAAGCAAGTCCTAAAGTGCAAACATTGCGTTTTATTCTTTCAACGCTTTTGTGTCCATGGTTGAACCCAAAAACATAAAAGAAACACTCCAGGACGTTGACTGGATCCAAGCTATGCTAGAAGAACTCAACCAGTTTGAGAGGAACAAAGTTTGGACCCTTTTCCCTAGACCTAAAGACAAAAACATCATAGGGACGCGCTTGGGGTACAGAAACAAGCTTGATGAAAGTGGACGCGTGTCAAGGAACAAGGCAAGAGTTGTGGCTCAAGGATTCAAGCAAGAGGAAGGGATTTGAGGACGCCCTTGTTGCCTTTAACGCTCAAGTACAGAAACAAGCTTCTTATTGCCTTTAACGCTCCTTGTTGACTTTCGCCCTTGTTGCTAGAATCGAGGCCGTCCATCTTCTTATTGCCTTTAACGCTCACAAAGGGTTCAACCTGTTTCAACTGGACATCAAGACTGCCTTCGTCAACGGGAAACTGAAGGATGAAATGTACGTTGCTCAGCCTCCAGGATTTGAGGACGCCAATCATCCAAATCATGTGTACTACCTTGATAAGGCTCTCTACAGACTCAAGCAAGCTCCTCGGGCATGGTACGACAGACTTGCGTCCTTCCTATTGTAAAAAGGTTACACTAGGGGTTCAACTGATAAAACTTTGTTTATAAAGAAATTCCACAAGGATATTTTAATTGCCCAAGTCTATGTCGATGACATAGTATTTGGAAGCACTATCTTGAAACTTGTAGAGGACATCAAGTCTTTAATGAGTAGCGAGTTCAAGATGTCGCTCTTAGAATAACTTAAGTTCTTCCTGGGGCTTCAAATCAACCAACTCAAGAATGGGACGCGCATTGACCAACAGAAGTACGTTCGAGAAATGCTCGAAAAGTACGGCATGAATACGTCCAATCTTGTGGCTACTCCTTGCTCTCCCAACTTGCGTCTTTACGCTGATGAACAAGGGAAGAGTGTTATCACAAGCTCTATCGAGGAATGATTGGGTCGCTTCTTAACTTGACCGCAAGTTGTCCAGACATCATGTTTGTCGTCTGCTTGTGTGCCCGGTTTCAAGAAAATCCAAAGGAGTACCACATGCAAGAAGTCAAGAGGATCTTCAGATATCTCAAGGGACGCGACGATCACTGTCTTCGGTATCCAAAGAAGTTGTCCCTAAAGCTCGTTGGGTACTCGGACGCTGACTATCTGGTCACATCAGTGAAAGAAAAACCACTTCGGGAATGGCGCAGTTTCTTGGTTCATGCCTTGTCTCATGGGGATCCAAGAAACAGAACTTTGTTGCACTTTCAACTGCGAAAGCTGAGTACATTGTTGTTGCTTCGTGTTGTTCACAAGTCCTCTGGATCAAATATCAACTCGAGGACTATGGTATGACTCTTGACACCGTTCGCATTCTTTGTGATAATACGAGTGCCATTGATATTGCTAAGAATCTTGTTCATCATTCACGCACAACGCATATTCCCATAAGACATCATTTCTTGCGTGATAATGTGGAATTATGACTTATTAGCATGGAGCATGTAAGGACTGAGGACCAAGTACCTGATATTTTCACTAAGGCGCTTGATAGACGTCCCTTTGAGCATCTCAGGTTGCTCTTGGGGATGATAACTTTTAAATAGCAAGTCCTGTTCTACTATTCCCTCAATAATTGGCTATGTTTAGTAGATTTCAAGTGTTTAAGGACTATCATGAATTGAATTCATTTTTGCAAGGATGTTAGTCTAAAATATTCTTTGTGCATTACTTTTGAACGCCATTTAATTTTCTCTATTGTCTTGAAAAGACTATAATTTATCACTCAACACTCATTATAAGGCAAAATGATGGGAACTCTAAGCTTACCCTAGCCGAGAACTTTGCAAAAGTGTCCTATGAGCTTCATGTTTTCTTGACGGATTGTACTTGCTTAGTTTTCAACATGGTTCGAAAGGTGATCACAGGGACGTTTGCTAAAGGCTCTCATTTTGCTAAGAGGTAATTTTGGTCAAGTCAGAAAGGACGTCAGTTGTTCAGTTTGTTAGTTTGATAGTGTGAGACGCCTTTGTTGAGCATTGATCAGGCCGGTGTGGAAGGTGAAGCGTCGTGAGTTTGAAATTTTGAACTTTGAAATTTGTGTGTGGAAGACAATTGTAACCGCCCAATACGTAAGGGGGAAGTTTTGCCACATGTCGCTCAGGAAGTTATTGTAATTTTTACAAGCGTACCCCTCGCTCCCCTATATGAACCCCCTTACCTTCCACTCTCAAATCTTTACCATCTCAAAATTCTCTTTGCTCATAAAAAACTCTGCCCTCTCTCTAAATCTCAGATCATTGTCTCTCACTAAAAACTCCCCACAAAATGCCTCAATAATGTAAGAACGCTGCCGGACCTTCTGCCGGCGGCAAGAGGAGAAAACAGGTGAAGTCAGGGACGCTCACCAAGCCCAAACAGATTAAGTTGGATAAAGCATTGGTGGACTTCATTGATAAAAACCTCAAGATTTGGTACAAAATGATTCGTGAAAGGATGCTTTTGCCTTCGACAGATCCTAACATGTACAAGAACTATCAGACGTTCGTTAATAGGTTCGTCTTTCCTAAACTTCATGAACATGGCTACGAGGACCAACGGCACGTAGGAAGTGATGTTCTTTTCATTAACCTATATTGTGTTGAACTTCTTCCCACTCTACTGGACATGGTCCCTGAACTCCACAATGTCATCCTCCCTGACATCCCCATGTATCCTAGTTTCTTACGGGACTCAAACATCAGCTCCAGGACTTCCATCATGTCAGCCACCGTTTTGCTCACCAAGGCGGGAAGCTGTTCGTTGATCTAGGTGGGGACCTCATCGACCACAAGCTTGATGGTAGCATTGTTGGGATCGATGTTCTCCGGAGCAATAGGGGAAGTGGGGTCTTCAGCCATGGTGCTTGCACAAGTAGGGAAAAGCGGCAATGACAGGAAATAATGTGGTAGAAACACCGAGTAATGCAAGGAGCAACAAGATATTCCACAATCAGTTAGTGAATGAAAAGACAAGCTATGGACCCTATAGATCAAGTAGACATGCACCCAAAGAGATGAATCGGATATGCAAGATGACAAGAAATCAAATAAGTTTCAATTGCTAGTCATCTACTTGAATCAAGCAAAAAGGGGATTCATAAGAGGGTGATAGTAATAAGGATGACAATATGCATGAAAGGACAAAAAGAAATGGGCTATCAATGTGCACGTAATGATATGCGAATTACTAAGACGCTAGTGCAGGGTCCAATCAAATAAAGGGGTGTGATGCAAGTTCCGGTTTCAGGCATAACAAGCAAAGCACACAAGGGGGTGAAAGAATACTTCAACTAGGCAGGGTAGATCGAATTGAGCATGCAATCACTATGAGCAAGAACAAAGAGCAAAGAAGTGCACAATTTTTTTGACGTAAGTCTGATTTTTTTTAAGCTCTCGGCAGAATAGCTTTTTTTTTTAACTAAAAATGAAAATAAAACGCATGCAATTTAATTGAACAATTTGATTTATACTACCAATGAAACAACCTAGAAGCAAAATAAAAATAAAGGGAAAAAGGTGCGACTTATAGTGGGAGAAATAGGGACGAATTGCAAAATTAATCATGTTATCAAAATCAGCCAAGTATGCATCCCACAATGACTTAGAACGCAAATAATGAGCATGCAACATGGAGAATCAAGAAATCAAGTCAAGCAATGCAATATCATCCAAAACAAATCAATAAGGAGACACAATATAGCATGATCTTATCTACAAGAAAGAAAGTTGGAAAGCAAGAAACAAAGCCAAAATCACGAGAGGGGGGGTGTGAATCCATTTGTTCGAGCCTAGATGGCTAGGATTTAGGTTCGTTTTTTTTCCGATGGAGGATGAGCCGAGTGGGTTCTAGGGTTTGGTTGGTGATTTTGTGGAGGCAAGTTTCAAACTTTTTGGGATAAGCAAGGTAAAAACTGATTATGAAAGTAAATTGAAGCAAGAACATGGCAAAACAAGGTAGTCTCTGAGCACCACTTGATGCGGGATTGCCAGCGTCATATGCTATCCTTGGGGTTGCGGAAGCTTCATAGGATCTATGGGTAGTTTCGCCTGCTGGCCTTGCTCAATCTTTTCGCTTCTTACAAAATGAAGGCTTGCCCTTGGATTGGATGATCCAACAAGGTTTGAAACCTCAATGGTGTGGAGGAAAGGTCGGTTAGCAAATTGACGCCCTATGGCCCACCTGCGATATTCACAACGAAGAACACCAATATGAGTAGGATAAATTTCAAGCAAGCTAATAAATTTATGCAAGTTGATGTTTGTTTTAGTCTTGCAATTGTTGATTGAATTGAAAGAAATACGAGAGAGAGAGAGAGAGAGAGAGAGAGAGAGAGAGAGAGAAGAGAAGAGCGAAGAGGGGGATTGCGAGAAGGAATTATAAACACAATTCTTCTCGGCTGGATGGGAGTTGATGACGACTTGGGTGTGATGACGAATGGATGAAGTTTGCTGGATTATTGATGATGATCGGTTGAATGCTAGCAAAGGAACGAAATTCTCCAAGTAAGGAACGCGGGTTTGGTAGGATAAAAATCCCAAGAATTCAACTTTTAACGCAAGTCAAATTCCAGGAAAAACAATCTGACTTTTCATTCATCATATGGGTCAAACATATAGACAAAAGAAAGCCAAAGATTCTATCATCTAACAACTTCTTAAGATAGATCTTTGCTTGGAAAGAAAGCTAAAAAGTTACTAGTGAAACTATGTTTTAACTAGTTAAAAATAACAACTTGTAACAAACTTCTATCTATCTTCAAATGGATGAATTGCGGCCCAAGTAATGGTTATTTCGTCCTCCCCTATGGATAATGCGTGTTCATGCCGCGTCCAATGCGTGTGTAGGCCGCGTCGTAGGGCGTGTGTCTTCCTTGTGCCACAAGCTGTCTATACCTAGATAAAAATAGAAGGGAGAAAAAGAGGCAAGTGCCAAAATAGCAAATCTACTCTAATCCTAAAAATAACTCAAAGATAGGCATTGTCCAAATATCAATTCAGGACATGAGAGATGAGGGTGGTCCATTGTAGCCCATATGACTCGAGCGTAGCTGAGATGCGCGCCAAAAGAACTCTTGTCGCTTTTCTTAGCTTCCGGGCTCGATCTCTAGTGATTGGTCCATCGAAGGGGACTCGTGCTAGGTCCTCGATCTCTTGTGGAGTCATTAGTGCATGGTCTGCATCACTAGATCACAGAGTTCTCCCATGCAAAATTCATTAAAGTTTACAACAATGATATAATTTTAAACCATGTTAAGTTGCATATCACTATTATTGTTTTCCCATTGCTGCCGGCGCCCATTTTCACTTTTTCCTCGAGAAAGTCATAATTAAAACCAGCACAATAAAGAAATCAAATTAAAACAAACAACTAAATTACCTCAAAAACTTGGTTGACACTAAAATCTGTGATCTTCACAGTACCATCACGTGACACCAAGAGGTTTTGTGGTTTTATATCCATGTGGACTATATTCTGTAATGAAAGGGGAAATAAAACATTAATATTGATAAGTTTACTAAGACACCAGATTTAAACAGTAAAAAATAGAGTTCAAGTATGCACAATCTAACTCCATTATCAAAGGAACCAATATAAAGAGTGTTAAGATAAGCAATGTATGATCCAAACAAATAACAAAACAGAAAAATCACAGGACCAACAGAAGCAAATCGAAAGAAAAAAATATTTTTAGGTAGTTACTGCATTCAACCAGTATTTACTTATAGTTGGACATGTAGGGACAACGGCTATCCACATATGAGGCTCATTTCGGCATAAAAATTACTAAGATTTTGTTACATTTTAATGTAACCCTTGAGGATAAGATTGTTTATTCTAAAGCTTCAGAATTTATTTTGAAAGAATGTCTTCCAATGGAACATTCGATATATCCAACAAGAAAATGTACTGGATAATTACATGAAGCATAGACTCAACCATGTCAACCCCGACTCTCTCGCTCTCTTTCCCCCTGCTCTTCACCCATGCCCAAACAACAGCACCTCAAAAATAAAGAACCCAATTCGAATCCTAGATCACCAATTGATGGCTCAATCAGCCTTATCCTCCTCCTACTCCTCTCTCAGACCCAGTTGGAAGCCTCTCTGTGCCGCTATTGGGTGGCAACAACTCAACACCATGTCTACGAAGAAGGCAGACCAAGCCATGAAGTCCGGTTGAATAGAAGGCAAACAAATGTATGGAGATCAAAACCAAGGAAAAAGAACGACCTCAGCCCTAAATCGACCAGGAGGAGGCGTCTTTGTAGGCGGCGGATCTGGTATGGAAAAAAACCCCAACTTGCTTCAAGTCTAGGGTTCGAAAAGGAACACTGCTCAATAGTAACCATCCAAAGAATATCACGGGAGAAGGAAGACAAGGTTGAAGAGCGGGGCTCCGGGAGATCTCGCAAGGTGGACATCAAGGGAGATTCAATCGGATCTCCTTCCTCATCGAGCCGTTCCAGGCGGCTACCCCTTCGTTGTTACAGGTCCAGACCCCCCTTTAAGACTCAATCGACCCTTTTAACTATTAATCTATACTATATCTTTACGATCTTACTCTATAAATTGCCAACCTTGTTGATGTTAAGTCCCTTACAATGCTCCAATCATCATCTATATTCTGCTTGCCTCTTTAAAAATTGTCTTACGGATACAGGAAAGAAAACCTCCAAAAATGCCCTCTCCTCAAGAAGGAATTTGAGCTATGAACGAATTGACCCTCTGAACAATGGTGAAAACCCTGAACCAATGCCTATTGTGGTCGAGGAGACCAAAAGCAGTAATGCTTCTCAAAAACTACTTGAGCCTGGTCCTTCGAGGACGATGAAAGAAACCTCTATGTTTGGATCAAAAAAAAGAAACCTCTGCGTATGATGTTGCCTTGGGTGATTCAATTGAAATGATGATAAGAATCATGATTCTAAGTGCAAACAAGATCCTGTTTGTGTATGATTCAAGTAAAACCTTTGAATGCCTTAGTAAAATTGAGAAAAGAATGGAATTGCTGTTTGTATATGGTTGTTGGCAATTTCAATTAATGAACAAGGTTTTCTTTGAGCTTTGCTCTGATGGGCATGAAACTTGTAATACATATATGATCAGAGAACACAACACTCATAGTGATATAGAACTTGATTTCATTTGGCTCCATGATTTGCCCCATTTTCTTGATATACATGTATGGTCCCAAAACCGGCATGACACTTGTCTTTGGAGATTTGTATTAGATCCCGTTTCACTCAATAACCAAGATGATTTTAGGATTAGGACCCAAGACAATACATGGATGCTCGAGACCCACGAGATTTTAAGAATCTCTAGACCAAGTGATCCACACTCTATAATAGTTTCCTATGAGGATAAGCACATGGAATAGTCGGGGAATGGGTCGTAAATCCTTTTGGCCGGAGGTAGACGCATTCTGTAAACTAGAAAGAATCAATATACTGGCAATAATGGAGACTAAAACCGATAAAGAAACTGATGACCGCGCATGGAAAAAAGCCGGATTCGATAATTTTGTCTGGTCTCCCGCAACGGGTAAAGCAGGTGGGTTATGTGTCTTGTGGAAAGCGCACCAACTTATAAATGAACAAATAGACGTAATAATACACGAATCAAGATTTATCATCTTGAAATGCAAAAATCTTGCTACCAAATATGTCATGATCATCTGCCTAGTCTATGCCCCTCCCAAAGAAAACGATAAGGACAATTTCTGGAAACAATTGGCTGAGACAATTAATCAAATCAACCTCCCCACGATTGTAATGGGCGACCTCAACGAAATACAAGACCATGCCGAAAAGTTAGGTGGGAATGATCCAGAACCTAGTAGATTCGAACGACTCCTCAAATTTAAAAATGAATGTGAACTTTTTGATATCCCCTGCCTAGGCAATGTATACACTTGGAGGAAGAACAAAACCGAAATCGACAACATATATGAAAAACTTGACAGGACTCTAGTTAGCAACAACATAACTAAAAACTTCCCCAATATATACACTAGAAACTACGCATTCTCATCATCAGACCATTGCATGATTATGACGGAAATAACAAATGAAAAAACCCAAAAAGCGAGTCCATTCAAATTCGAAAAAATGTGGATGCAACGAAAGGATTTTCGCAATGTTGTCAAGCAAGCATGGAGAGTCGATTTCCAAGGATCTAATATGTTCAAATTAGTCAAGAAAACCCTATTACTCAAAACACATGCAAAGAAGTGGAACAAACACACATTTGGAAACACCTTTGAGCAACTCAAATGTGTGGAACAAGAACTGACCACCATCCAACAACGGATCCACACAAGTACATCCCCAACCCTTATGCGAAAACAAATCCGCCTGATAGAGAAAAAAGATAAAATCTTAAGATTTCATACGACGTACTGGAAGCAAAGAGCCAAGGACAAACACACCAAGCTAAATGACGCAAACACCGGATACTTTCATAAGATTGCGAATGGTAGAAGGAACCGAAAGACTATAAAAGAAATTAGAACAAATACCCGACACCCAAGTTACAGGGGAAGAGAACATTAGAGAAGAAATTAGAAAGGATTTCATGCACCGATATAAACCCAAACAAATTAACGAAACACTGTTGCATAACTACCTAAATCTAGTAAGTTGTGAGGTATCTGACGCAGACAACGAGGAACTCACCAAACCAGTAACCAATGAAGAAATTCACCGAGCCATAATGCAAATAGGATCGGATAAATCTCCTGGTCCGGATGGGATGTCATCCGGATTCTATAAAAAATATTGGGACATTGTGGGAACCACAGTGATCAAGGCTGTGAAAAGTTTTTTCCATTCAGGGAAAATCCTGAAGCAAATTAACCACACATTTATTACGTTACTCCCAAAAAGAGACAACCCAGAATCGACTAACCACTTTCAACCAATAAGCTTATGCTCTACCATCTATAAAACCATTGCAAAAATAATAACAGAAAGGCTAAAACACATTATAGAAAAACTCATCCATCCCCTGCAAAGTGCATTTATCCCAAACCGAGCAATTCAAGACAATGTACTCATAGCTCACGAAATCCTTCACTCTTTCCGGGGAAGAAGAGGAAAAGATGGGTGGGTAGCCATCAAACTAGATATGGAGAAAGCATATGACCGGGTAGATTGGACGTTTCTGAATAAAGTACTGAAGAAATTTGGGTTTTGTAGCACCTTTCTCAACTGGATAAAGGAATGCACCCAAACAGTTTCATTTTCGGTGCTTGTTAACAATGGTCCTACAGAACCGTTTTTACCAGCTCGCGGCCTTAGACAAGGAGATCCCCTATCACCATACCTCTTTATCTTGGGAATGGAAGTCCTAGCAAGAAAACTTCAGCAAGTTAGCAATAATCATCGAGCCCCGATTGGATTTCCCCTTGCGCGTGGAGGCACCGCAATCCCATTCCTCGCTTTCGCTGATGATATTATCATTTTTAGCAAGGCAAACCAAAGTGCTTTCATAAATCTACTTTCCACCCTTCCAAATCCGTAGACAACCAAGGAAGGATAAGAATCCAACAATCTCTAGGCATAACACATATGTCGGATCTCGATACTTACTTAGGTTGCCCCATGATAAATGGCAAAGTCAACAAGGAAACATTTAAAGACGTTGTAGGAAAATCAAAAGCTCAACTAACCAAATGGAAAGCGAGTGGTCTCTCCCAAGAAGGACGCACAACCCTGATAAGGTCAAACCTAACTGCAAAGCCGAGTTATGTGATGTAGAGCTTTATGCTACCCACTAGTATACACAATGAGATGGATCAGATAAATCGATGTTTTCTATGGAACAAGGACCGAAACTACAAACCCCTCATCGGATGGGACAAAATATGCAAGCAAAAGAAATTTGGCGGCTTGGGAATAAGAAAGTCAGAACATATGAACAAAGCGCTTCAAATGAAGCTACTCTGGAAAATTATTGCAGAGCCAGACAACATTTGGGTACGACTAATCAAAGAAAAGTACCTCAAAGACAACTCTATCTTCACATATAAAAAGCAAGCAAACACGTCGTGGCAATGGTCCCAACTGATGAAACTTCGAACTGAATTTTTTGAAGGCCTGATTTGGCAAGTAGGTGATGGAGAAACCATTAACTTTTGGACAGATAATTGGGTGGTCAATGAACCATTGAAGAATTATGCACGAAACCCGGACGAGACAGTGGAGGATATGAAGGTTAAAAACTTCATCAATGATAACAAGGAATGGAAGATCGAAGAACTCACCCAAAGACTCCCACAAAATATGGTAGACAAAATCATTACAATCCAAATTCCTGTTAATCCATTACAAGACCGCTTATACTGGGCTCCCAGTAAAAACGGATGGTTCTCGACAACCTCAGCCGCTAACCTGGTAGCAAAAACAAATACAGCTAACCCAGACCAAAATAGTTGGTTATGGAAGTTGGACACATTTCCGAAAGTCAAAAACTTCCTCTGGAAGATAGACAAGAACGGTCTACCAACTAAGGAAAGATTACGAACAAAAGGAGTGGCAGTTCCCCAGGATTGTATAATGTGCGATGGAGCAAGTGAGGACGCAAGGCATCTTCTGGTGGAATGCCTGTACACACAATGCATTGTCCAACAAATTAACCCAATAACAGGGGAAGTGATACGAAATTTTGACACAACAGATAAACCATTCAAACAAGTAATTAAAGAACTCCATCAAATCACGGGAACAACAATGTTCACAGAACTGGCCGTCACTTGGTGGTGTTTGTGGCATCAACGAAATTTAAAGGTGTTCCAACAAGACCCAAGTAGCACAATCACAAACATGCCTCAACATATCAAGAACCAACTCATGAGATGGAAAAGGACAAGCAAATGCACAAAAGACGAGGAAGAAGAAGGAAGGAAACCGAAATACCAGAGACAAAAGACTAAAAAGACTATATGGGAAAAACCAGAGAATGGATTCATTAAACTTAATTTTGATGGATCTAATCTCAATGATAGTTCGCTTCAGCGGGATTTATTCTGAGGAACCACAAAGCAGAATGGATTCATTAAACTTAATTCGATTCTAATGACGGAAGCCCTCGGGCTATGAGACGGAATTAAGCAAGCCAAACAACTCGGATACAAGAAAATTGAAATAGAAGGGGACAATTTGACGGTCATAGAAGCAAATAAGGGCACGAGAAAATGCCCTTGGCAGATCGACTTACTGATCTCGGACATTTGGACGTTCCTCCATGAGTTTGAGACAGTTAAGATCAAGCATGTGAATAGGGTTTTCAATTCCGTGGCCGATAAAATCGCAAAACTGGGCCATGACCTTCCTATTAATCACATTGCGAATCATCAAGAACTTCTTATTCTCATCCGTAAGGATGCTCTAGGTCGTCCTCCGTAATCGGGGAGCACCTAATTCTTACCTTATAAAAAAAAAACCCATGTCAAAGTTGTTTGTTGATCATGCTTGTAATTTAATAGAAGAATATGTAACATGTCAGATCAGTATAGTAGAGTCGCAAAACAAAGTAAGTCCCAAGTGAATCTTACATGTGCATGAAGATACATAAGCCCAGAAACAATGCACCGCATATACTTCCTAGCAATATCTTCTCCCAAGCCGCCAGGAGGACCAAACCCATCACAGTCCCATTTTTCTTCTACATACTCAAGCACTATATAAATAGACAATATCCTTCTTAATCCTTACAACTTTCTCAATAGGCAGAAAAGAAACAAGTGTAAGAATACAAGCTACAAGAAATACCCATATAGAAGTTATCGGAGTTTGGATCATCAATCACCTCAATGAGATTCACAATATTAAGATTATTCAACATCTTCATTATTAGTATCACCATGCCAACACAATACACCCTTCTTAGAAGATGAATGTAAAGAATCAGTTTTGAGGGAAATCTAGACTTCAAATTTACTCAAATAAAGAACCAGTTTTTATTTTGAATGTTCTCATTTGAGGATCATTAAAAAACTATAACATACATTTTTACCCATTTGTTTCTCAAATTACAATATCATCTAGGCTTCCACCTTGTTTGATGAAAATTTTAGATCCAGAAGCACTAATTAATGGTTAAAACTCATTCCTTGTAAGCTAATAATAAACATATTTCACCTAGTAAGGGTCATACTTCTTTTAGTACCAATTTTTGAATGGTTGCAAAAAAAAGGCATGAACTTAGTTTTATTAGAACACAATGAGAAGATCATACATACTCCAAAATGAAAACTTAAGCACATACTTCTTTTAGTACCAAAATGTTGTATTGGAAAACAATGCTTACCTAAGAGCTACTTAATTATTTCAAGTCGTTCAGATAAAAATATAAGCACATACTATCTACCAAATAAATCAACAGCACAAAACACTTCACCTGACCATTATATTGCCCACTCAAAAACACCACACCAGCCACAACTAAAAAGAAAAAATCATTCTGTAGCACTATCTTACTTGCAATCTGCTGAAGACAGCTACTCTACCAAAAAAACATTCGAGAGCTCACCTAAAATGGATCTTATTAACAAATTGGAGACCCCATCTTTACTCAATCAAGTTAGACGCACCTTAATCCCAAAAACAACGGAAATTTTACAAATTCGCAATTGGTAAGGGCTCCTAAATATATTTAACAACACACAATCGGAACAAAAGGTCTTGAATAGATCTACTTCAATGAGAAAACTCACCAAACTAGAAGGTCGAAGCCTTTTCTATGAAGGGAGGTGTGCCGGTGAAAGCCCGGTGAAAGCCCGGTGAAAGCCCGGTGAAAGCCTTTCCCATTTTTGTTAGGATCAAAGCTCTGAGAAATTTAGAATGAAATTTATATTACTAAAACAAATTATAGTATGTAAAGTGAATTAACTCAAAGCTAAGTCTACAATCCTACAACTAGAATGAAATAACAACATAGTGGATGACACAGAAAAAACCATCTAAAAATATCATCAATAGGCTATGTTGTAAGCAAAATGACCGTCACCCTCAAGTTAGGAGAGTTTGTATAATTGTTGTCATAAAAGCATAACTAGCTAACTTACAACATCAGATTATTAAGAAAGAGGTAAGCAATAGAATTTTTCGAAAAGTTTCAAATAATATTATTTGAAACACTTGAAAACTAATCAGCCTAACCACAAACAACTTATAATTGCCAAAATTATGTCCACTCTCATCTAAACTCATCTTACCATTCGCAATTGTGCATAACCAAAACAATTAATTCTCTGCTCTTGCTTAATCAATCATCAAATCCTGATCAAACATAAAGGCAAGACTGAAATCCAGAGCACTAAATAAGCATTAAACTCTTAAAAACTAATTAGTCTAACCGCAAACAACCTCAAAACCAAACAGCAGGCATATGCAATAGCAGAGGAAAACTCAGTTCTCCTTTCTTCCCCTAATCCATCCATTCTAACACCACAAAGCATGCAAGAGCTTCAGTTAGAAGGTTTTCCTTATATACTCAGCCTATTTATTCTAAATTAATCCACACTATATACCCAACTAAAACACACTAGTCACCCCATCCAAACGAATCCACACTATATACCTTAATCCCAAATAACAATGGAAACTGTACATCTTTATAATTCGCAAGGGCTCTTAAACACATTTAACAACACACAATCAACAACAAATTTGAGGAGCAAAAGAATTTCATAACCTAACACCCATTACAAAATACTTACATTCACGAACCTAAACCATAAACCATAAACCATATTCATAAAATACCAACCATCCAATCAACAATTCAAATCACAATTTCTAATACCCTTGTGAAACATGATAAAATGGAAATCAACAACCAATGATTACAAGCTATCAAAAGCAAACGTTCCAACCATAAATTCAACCGTATTATTTGCACTCTAGGCATCAATTAAAGAGTAACAATAAAACAAACAACAGGCTAAACGACGATGAAACCGAAGTTAGTAAGCATATACATCCAATCTTCCTTGGTTGAAAAAGAGGGAATGTCGTACATCTAACAGTTGCACTGGAAGGAATCAAAGGAAAACGAAAATCAGTTCATAATTGAGGATCCAACAAATGCAAAAACGGATAATGGAACTCACGATCAGCGGCGGAAGTCTTGAGCAATTAAAGAGCAGAGACGTTGGAGGAGCGAACGGAATCGAGCGATCCGGCAACATTGGAGGAGGACTCGCATCTATGGTTGACCAAAGAGACGCTACCGCTAGATCTGCAGCCATCGGAGAGACGAACGGTGGATCTACGGAAGAAGAGGCGGCCGTTGGTGTGGAGGGTTGACGGGGTAGCCGAGGCCGGCTGTAGGATCGGAGTTGGAATCTCCGAAGTTGAAAACGGCTGGCAGAGAGGCATAGTGTAGATGGGGAGGAGAGACGGTAGAACTTGTCGTTGTTAAACAATCGTTGTTGCCGTTGGAGAGAAGACGAAGTTGGGTGGCGGTGGAGGTCTGAAACCCTAGTTTTTGAGTTTGACTGTTCAAGTGTAATGGGGGAGCTAAAAGAATTCGCTCCCCCGCGCGATAATAAAAGCCCATATTTATCAATTTTTTTACTTATCTCAAAACCGCCCTTGTATTTTAAAAAACCGTTGCCATATAAGAGAAATACAAAAGCGCCCTCTAAAACCGCCCTATACTATAACCGCCACTAGAAATCGCTAGGATATCTTGAACCGCTGCCAAAACCTTCAGTTTTGCCTAACCGCTGCCATAACCCGCCACAAAAGGCCTTAATTGTAGTAGTAATCTATTTTAATTGTTTTAACTACAATTATGAAATCGTTACACTTAGTAAAGATGTTGTTACATTAGGTCTAGTGCAATGCCAGATTTGGTAACAGATCAAAAGTCCAAAAAAACGTTATATTAGACCTAATGTCATTAGTAGAAAAAGGGTCTTTGGCCACGATATGAGTTACCACGGTTCCGTGCTTTTTCGAGGTAATTGTGTAAACCCGTACTAATACCTTGGTTCATTTATTAATCGTGGTAAATATGTGGCTTGCTTACCACGGTTCGTTATGAAACCGTAGTAAATAGTGTAATGAAAACAATTTACTACCGTTTTTTGGCAAATCGGGGTAAAGTAGTAGCACGATTTTACCACTGTTCGTTATTAAAACCGCAATAATTATAACAAACCAGGGTAAACTAGTACGATCTTACCACGGTTCGTTATTTGATCACATTAAACAGTATAGTAGAACAATTTACTATTGTTTATGACATTTGGGGGTAAATTTACAACCTGAATTATCATTAAAATATAAGAACTCCGCGTCGTGTATAAACCGTGTTATTATGTGAATTGCTTTGTATCTATTCTACTAAATTACTAATTAGAATCCAATTCTTCAAAAAAAATCCATGGGACATGACATAACTTTAATAAAATTATTTGTTGAATTTTCTTAGCGATATTTCATAAAATTTATTTGCAAAATTATCTATACATAACTAAAAGTGGCTAGAATTATTAAAATTCGTCAAGTTGATATAAGATCTTAGTAATATAAAAATAATAAATTTTATTAAAAACGTGATCCTTTTTATAGGTATATTAGCTAATATCATTAAGTTATATTTATAATCATGCTGTGAAAACCCTAAAGAATATCTTTAAACAAAATTGATCTATCAAATAATATCTTTGATGGAGATCAAATAGTAATATATTACCAAAGAAAATTCAAAATAATATTATAAGGGTCCGAATCTGGTAGGAATGCGTCTTAGGGTAGGAAATAGGAATAAATAAGAGCCATTGGATGAAGAGAGATCAAGCACTTAGAAAAAAAAAAGGGCATGGCCGAATTTTTCACGTATTTTTCGGAAAACAAGGATACAACGCGCGTCCAAACTTTGTTCAACTCTATGGTCAATTTGTTCATCCATATTTGTTCAACTCTATTGCCAATTTATTCAACTTTATGGTCAATTCGTTAATTCATATTTATCAAATCTATGATCAATTTGTTCATCCATATTTGTTTTTGATAGACGGTATTTTAGTCGCCTTAATACCTATCAAAGTAATCAGAACAACCTAACTAATGTAGTAGGGAAGTAAGGGTCGATCCCACAGAGACTCAGGTTTTCAATGTTTGTTGTTGTATTACTCAGAGCTAAAAGGGGATTTTATGAAATTGTTCTAACGACTAAACTAATTAAACATGCAACTAAGGATGATTTGTAAACTATGAGAGAGATATGCTCAACCAGTAATATCCATTGTGAACTCGATTATTGATCAATGATTATCAAAATTTTCTTTTTACCTTGTCTAATCTATTGCAGAATGCTAATAACCCAACTTCATGGCATTATTAATCCTACTTCAGTTTTAGTTATTAGCCCGACCGGTACTAACAACCCTAATTATCAAATAACCTAAGAGACTTCCTAGATTCAACTTGACAACAACATTAAGATTCAAGCATCAATAGAAACATGCATTCAGAGCAACCAGACATCCAAATAACATGCAACTGAATTCTCTTCTCTAATCAACTAGTCCTACCAGTCCTAGATTGATTAAAGGTTCTACTTATGATCTAATTAACACCGACCGGTAATTAGAAAGATCTAGTTGTAATTCATCCTAGAAATCCTATTAGGTGATCAAGCTAATAAAACCCTAGGCTGAAATTAATCAATTAAGCACAGAGAAAATAATCTAGTCAAGGAAAATTAAGAACAATCAAACCTCACAATAATACTTCGTTCACAACTGCAATTAACTAGTCAAGCAAAAAGGGTTTCGCTCTTTAAAGACATTGAAAAGCTTACAATTCTCCAAAGAGGTTTTCTTCTTCTCAAAGCTCCAACAACCAATCAAAGATTCAAAAGATAATCAAACCTAAAACTAGGGCTAACTATATATAATATGTCTCCAAAAAATATATCTAAAAACATAACCCAAAAGGCCCAAAAAGATCTCGTACAAAATCTCGTCTTAACTTGGACACGGGCGAAAACTCGGGGTAACACCCAGAAACATGGGTGAGTTTTCGATGCCTTGCCCGCGCTTTCAACATAGAGAGTAAAAGCCCGAAACGCGGTCTGAAACCACGAGACGCGGCCACGTTTTCATTGCACCTGCCCGCGTTTCACGCACCGGTCGATAGGTGAAACTTCAGAGGTCGTTTTGACACACTTCGAGTTGGAATTTGGACTCGGAGTAAAAAGATGAATTGTAGCCCTTAGAGTTTGTTGGATCGTTAGTCAGAAATACAAGGGCGTCCTTAACAGAGTTAAGGTCGTCCTTCACCAGGATGTCCTTAATAAAGATCAATGACTTCCTTGGTCCGCAGCGGAAATCAAAAGACTAAACAGGTTAAGACAATAAGTAAGGAACGCTTTTGATTTATAGAGGAACCACTCAAGTACCAACTAGTCCTTGAGTGTAAACCTCTACCTCCTTTGAGGATTTTGTAATAGCTTTTTCCTTTCTTATTAAGTTTCCTTACAATACACTGGCGAGCGGTTACACTTCTCTGGCACTTAGACTGGCGTCCCTAAGTCCACTAGTAACAACCCCATTAAGCCTGTAGAGTAACCTAACTTAATTTCTCTAAAGGAAACTATCACCTCGTCCTTACAGTTCGTCGTAAGGACTCTCTCACTCTTTTTGTTCTTTTCTATTACAAACAGTTTGTGATTTTGTTGAACGCTTCTCGCTCGATCTAACACCTAAGTCTCATTTGATATTGAGTTTGTTCTTGGTGTTCTTGGTGTTCTTGAGCGACTTGACAAATTCTCTGAATATTCTCTGAAGCATCACATCACAATAAATACTCTGGGGAGTATTTATAGTGACATTTGGAAAAGGGCAACTTTATCTCTGACAATCATGCCCTTGGGGACGTTGCAACAGTAATCGGCTTCCACGTGTTGCTCTGATGATCAAGGAAGCCTACTGGCAATTCCGTTAGGCTTGGATGCGGGATCTTCTTCCACGTGGAGATCATGATCAAAGCTTGTCTGGTGATGTCACTTTGTCGGCCAGCTTTGAAGGACTCCAGTGTAATGATTAAGGACGGTGTCCTTGTTTGTATTTTACCAAGCCGTTCACTGAAGAATGTAGCGTCCTTACTTCCTAAGGACGACTACCTAATCCTCAACTTGTTGTCCTTTTCAACATGCGTTCCTGAAACACTTGGACAACTTTATTAGATCAAGGCGAGTTTGTCATATCAAAACTAAGGGACGCTAGGCACAATGTTAATTACTGAAGGCGTCCTTAACATTGTCCCAACAGTTTCCCCCTTTTTGATGATGACAAACTCTGGGCAATAAACATTTTGCACTTAAGCTCTAGCATGCTTTGAAAACTCAAAGAACGTCCTTTCAACACTTAGAAATAATCTACAGGCACAAGTTTTCAATACTTGATCTAATCTTCCTTTTGGTTTTTAGGGAAGGGACTGCTTTCTAAATCAAATATTTCTTTGTTAAATAGCGTCCCTTTTAAACTTAGTTCCTTTCACTGAAATTTCTCCTTAACACTTGCTTATTCTAGATAACTATTAAAAGCGCATCTCTGCAAAACTACACTTCCCCCTTTTGGCATTATCGAAAGGGATAACAAGTTAGCTTAAGGACGATAGCACAAAATCACAATTAGAGGCAAGAGAACGCTTAAACACACATATGCACACAAACACAAGAATTGCCATTGAAACGAAATGTAGTCATTACAGACAAGCAGACAAGTGTTTGAAAAACAAAAGAAGCACAGGCAAAAATAGCGAGGGAATAAAGGGTTAGGTGGGAGGTGATCCAGCAGGACGGCTTTGATCATTGACATTGGCGTCCGTCGCAGCAGGTTCCTCTTCCTCTTGGGTGTCTCCCTCTGTACTATCCCTGTGAATTGACTGGACTAGCAGCTTAATTAAGTCATTCTGAGTCTTAACGGCCTGAAAGTAGTGGTAGTTCTGTTGCATGGCAGCGTTGTTCTGTTGAATGATGGCGTTCCCTTGTTGCGCAAGAACATTTTGATTGTTAAGGATGAGGGCGTACAGCTGCTTCTCAGAGTATGCTTCTGTGTTGGACGGAGCAGGAGAGCACTGAAAGAAGGACGGCTGTTGAAAAGGAGGAAGATGAGAAGGCGAGAAGTTGAAGTCCATCTGATCGGTATGAAAGAAGGACGACAACTGATCAACTTCAGCATAGCGAGCAGCACCGTCTTCCTCAGTATAAACTATCAAGGGAGGCTCAGGAACAACAGTCTTCCCTTTCTTTGCAGCTTCTTGTCGAGCACGCTCGTCCTCAGCAGCTTTCTTAGCAGCTTCTTGTCTTAATCGTTTCTCTTCAGCTCTCTTGGCGGCCTCTTCTTCTTTCTTTTTCTTTGCAGCCTCTTTTCTCTCTTTCTCAATTTGCTTCCTAATGGAGGGAAGCTCAAGGTTGTGCTTTATCTCCAGGATGCCATACTTTTGATCCCATGGCAATCCCAGAGTTGTTTCTTCTCCAGGAGTGTAAGCATCGTTTTCAATCAGCAGAGCTTTCACTAATCCTGGGTAGGGAAGAGCATGATTCTTCTTTGTACACTTGGCCATGTGCTCAATCATTATTCTGGCTAAGTTTATCTTTCTGCCTTGAAGGAAGGCGTCCAAGAGTAGACAGTCAATAGTTTGTACAATCGACTTCTTCTCCTGCCTGGGGACGATAGTCCTGCAGATCATATAGTGTGCCATAGCACCAGTGTGAGACAGGACTGAAGCAACCCGGTCATTTGCATCTGGAGTCTTCCCATTGAAGATCCTCCGGAATAAGTCATTCAGTGCCTCGCCTTCTATCCCAAAGCCGGAAGCCGGAACTCTGTGCAAAGCGTCATTCCCTGGACGCTGTTTGTCTAGCCCCATCAGCTGGCGGATGGTCTTCTCAGAAAAAGTAGCAGACTCTCCATTTGCCAAGAACGTCCCTGTGCCATTCTCGATGTTGATATTGAGAGAATCATAGAAGTCCTGCACAAGCTTGGGATCAACCTTGACGTTCTCTTCTGAGATCTTGAGCCACCCTTGAACTTTTAGAAGTTCAACGAGATCCTTGGCCTCAGAAAACTGGCTAAGGAAGGCTTCATCAAAGACTAGGGGAGGAAGAATATGTTCAGACTTCTTGTTTTTCTTTTTGGGAGGACCAGAAGTGCCGTCCTCATTCTCTTCTTCCTCATCCTCATCTTCATCTTCATTATTATCTCCTCCCTCAGATGGACCAGCTGCGTCCTTGGACGCCTTTGTTTTCCGTGGACGCTTTCCACCTTTGCCTTTGGGAGCAGGCTTGTCTCCCGCGTCCATAGGGACGGCTTCCCATGGGGGAGTCTCAAGAGCATCAGCAGAAAGTTGCTCATCGAGAGAGAGAGCGTCCTCTTGTACAACGTTGTCGCGTTGATTTGCAATTTGGCGACAAAGCTCTTCGTCCTCAGCAATCTGCTGTCTTGTTGGTTCGTCAAGGACGATTGTTGTAGAGATCTCCTCAGAGTTAGCAGAGCCAAACTCTGCTTCTATGGAGTCGTCCCTCTCAGCTGAGTGGCCCCTTTATTTGGGAGTGGGAGGGGCAGAGGGGGAAGGGGAATTTTGAGGAGATGGGGATGGAGAGATGTCCACATCAGGGAAGGCCTGCTTTAATTGGAGAAGGGTAGGGTCAGGCATGGATGGGTCGAGGATGTCGATTGGTGAAGGTGAAGTTGAAGGGGTGTCAAGGGGAATGGGATTGGGCTTGGCCTTGGCGAGCTTTCGCCTTTTGAGGGGTTTAGGGTGAGGACGGTCATGCTTGAATTTGGTTCGCTCCTCCACATTAGTCGGAAATCTGTCAAAGATTTTTGTGGGTTGGGAGGAGGAAGCCTTTTGTGGGAGAGAGGAGCGGATAAGACGAGATGGAGGGGGAGTAGATTTGGTGGTAATAGCTTGGGGAAGGGATGAAGGAGAGAAGGGATTGGACTTTGGTTTTACTAACCTTTTCTTTGATGCTGTGGGGGGAAGATCCACAAATCGGGCATTGGAAAGGTCTGGGATGGATTCAATCAAGGGGATCCTCCAGTCTTGACCTTGGAACGCCTCTACGAAAATGTTGGTGCCTCCACAGAAAGGAGCGTCCATTCCCCCTGTCTTCCTCAATACAGGCACCACAAAACGATCCAAGAACGTCCTTAGATTGCGAAGACGGACTTGATCCTTGCAGTCCTTCATGTAGTTCACCACAGCAACATAGAGAGTGCGTGGCTTTGTGTCGATGAAGTCCTTCAAGATCTCGTCAATCTGAATTTCTGGAGGACCTTCGACATAAAGTTCCTCTTAGCAAGACGCTTGCGCTTCCCATTCAAAGACGAACCAGAAGTGTTCATGACCCTTGACATTCTGAGCTGATCGGAGAGAGGTCGTCGGAGACTGATCGGAAAGCTAGAGAGATGTTGCCGGAAATCTAGAGAGAAGTCAGAGCAAAACGGAGCTTTGAGATTTTAGCGTGCGAAAGTTCTGACAGCCGTTGCAATCAATGTATATATAGGAGGTTGGTGAGGGGCACGCTGGTAACTTCCTCATTTCAAAATTCAAACGGCAACTGTTCAACTTCCAAAAAGGGCGCGTTCCGAATGAACCTGTACTGTACTGGCGTCCTCAACTCAGATTATAGCTGTCGTTCACAGAATTTACACATCCTTCCTGGGATCACTGATGTCTCTCATTTTGGAGGTGTTTTAGTGGTTAATTTCCTTTGTAAATATGTGTTTTTCATTCTCTTCTTTATAGTTTCGTTCCCTTTTTAGCCTAGTTCCCGGTTTTCTTCAAGAGTCGGAGACTATGCGAGTTTTGTGTGATTTTGTAGGTAAAATGGCAAGAATGAGAGCGATTTCGAGGAGCTAAGGAAGGAGCCAAATCAAGGAGTACAAGAGCCAAGCCAAGAATGAAGTGGAACCAAGAGAAACCAAGGAAGAAAGCAAGGATCGAGGCCCAGGATCGAGTTCCACAACGTCGGGCCCGAGATCGAGCATCCAGCGCACGGGACCGAGGTTGGAGAACGTCGGGCCCGAGGTCACCCGTGTCGGTCCAAAGTCGGCGGATGAAGAGGATTGCTCCCCAAGGCATATTTTTAGCAACTTTCCACATTTGCCCCTTTCTAAATTGGGATTCCTTGGTCCCCAATCCTTAGAAGGCTATAAATAGAGGTGATTAGAGAGCATTGAGAAGACAACTTGGAGAGGAGGGAAGACCACAACCAAATCACTCTCTAAAGGCTCAAAGGAAGGCTTGGAGGGAAAGGAGAAGAAGGAGGAAGGAAGAGGAGAGAGGCCGGTGGAGAGAGAGAGGAGAATTTGTGAGTTTTGTACTTTGTTTTGCTTTGATCTAGTAGAATTGAACTTGGATTTTGTAGAACCCTTTGAATTGGAATGAAATTGGAGTTTGGTTTGATAATGATGATTGAGATTAGCTTGATTTCCCTTTTGATTTCGTTTTTCTCTTACTTGATGGAGTAGATTCCATAGTCTTGGGCTATGGGGGAAGCCCTTAGTTAGATTTGGGTAGAAAACCCCAATTCCATAGCCTTGAGTGCTTGATTTATGAATCCTCTCTACACTAAGCTTCAATTCTCTTGTGAAAACAAGGGGCTTAGGGCTTGTGATTGGTAAGAGCAAAGCGAAAGCATCTCGATCCCAATTGCTAGACCTAACATCGAAGGAGAGTGAAAACTCCCTTGGGTCGAAGTGTAGATTGGAGAGATTTGGGGCGATCAACCTCGATCTCACTAAGATCAAACTCTTATTGGCTGAATTGGGGATAAATATCCAAGTCTAGTTAGGTGTGGAACCCAAAAACCCAAGACCGATCTACCAATTTTGCTTAAATCGAGTTACCCAGTACATCGGGCCCGACTTGCATCAACGTCGGTCCCGGCCAAATCGACCTCGATCCACCCTCGGACCGAAGTGACCAGTGTCGGTCCGAGGTGATCTCTTTTTGCTTTTCTTTCGTTTTTACCTTGTTTTCATCCCTTTTTAAGTATTTCCGGGTACACTCGACACACGAACTCCCGTGTGTTCGACACCCTACCTCTTTACTACAATCTTGAGGTTCGGTTTTATAAATTTAAATTGTGAGACCTCCGATCCCGGACCGATCAATCACCTTAGGAACCAATTTGAAAACTATGCAAGTACGTCCCGTAAAAGAAAAGTGAAGATCATAGGACGCTTTTGCAAAGTTTTCGGCTAGGGAAAGCTTAGAGTTCCCATCATTTCGGCTTATAATGAGGGTAGGGTGATCAGGGAAACTCTTTTTCAAGACAAATAGAGAAATACAAAGGCGTTCTCATGATATGCACACAGCAGTTTTAGACTAGCGTTCTTGCAAAAGTGAAATTAGTGCATAAAGTACTTAGCAATTATGTAATCAACTAAACATAGCCAAGCATTGAGGGAATAGCAGAACGGGACTTGCTACTTAAAGGTTATCATCCCTAAGAGCAGCCTGAGATGCTCAAAGGGACGTCTATCAAGTGCTTTGGTAAAAATATCAGCTATTTGGTCCTCAGTCCTTACATGTCCCATGCTAATAATTCCTAGTTCCACATTATCACGCAAGAAATGATGTCTTATATGAATGTGCTTTGTGCGAGAATGAAAGACAGGATTCTTAGCAATTTCTATGGCACTGGTATTATCACATAAAATAGGAATAGTTTCAAGAGATATACCATAGTCCTCAAGTTGATATTTGATCCAGATAACTTGTGAACAGCACGAGGCAGCAACAACGTACTCAGCTTCCGCAGTTGAAAGCGCCACAGAGTTCTGTTTCTTAGATCCCCATGAGACTAGGCATGAACCAAGAAACTGTGCCATTCCTGAAGTACTTTTTCTATCAATGACATGTCCAGCATAGTCAGCGTCAGAGTAGCCAACTAGTTTGAAGGACGTCTTCCTGGGATACCAAAGGCAAAGATCGTCCCGTCCTTTGAGGTAGCGGAAGATCCTCTTGACTTCTTGCATGTGGGACTCCTTTGGATTTGCCTGGAAGCGTGCACACAAGCAAACTGCAAACATGATGTCTGGACGGCTTGCGGTCAGATAGAGCAAAGAGCCAATCATTCCTCTGTATAGCTTTTGATCAACGTCCTTCCCTTGTTCATCTGTATAAAGACGTGAATTTGGGGAACAAGGTGTTGCCATTGGCTTGGACGTATTCATCCCGAATTTCTCCAGCATTTCACGGACATACTTTTGCTGATGAATGCGCGTCCCATCTTTGAGTTGGTTGATTTGAAGTCCCAGGAAGAAGGTGAGTTCTCCAATGAGAGACATTTCAAATTCACTACTCATTAAGGACTTGAACTCATCTACAAGTTTCATGTTAGTACTACCAAAGACTATATCATCAACATAGACTTGGGCAATTAAAATGTCCTTGTGAACTTTCTTAATGAACAAAGTTTTATCAATTGAACCTCTTGTGTAGCCATTAGACAGAAGAAAGGACGCAAACCTGTCGTACCATGCACGAGGAGCTTGCTTGAGTCCATAGAGAGCTTTGTCTAAGTAGTACACACTATCTGGATGAGAGGCGTCCTCGAAACCAGGCGGTTGAGCAACATACACCTCTTCCTTGAGTTTTCCATTTAGAAAGGCAGTCTTGACGTCCATCTGAAATAGCTTGAATCCTTTGTGTGCGGCAAAGGCAATGAGAAGACGAACGGCCTCAATTCTAGCAACTGGAGCAAAGGTTTCATCATAGTCAATGCCTTCCTCTTGCTTGAATCCTTGAGCCACCAGTCTTGCCTTGTTCCTTGACACACGACCACTTTCATCAAGCTTATTTCGGAACACCCAGCGCGTCCCTATGATATTTTTCCCTTTGGGACGAGGGACGAGAGTCCAAACTTTGTTCCTTTCAAACTGGTTAAGTTCTTCTTGCATTGCTTGGATCCAATCAGCGTCTTGAAGTGCTTCTTTGATATTCTTTGGTTCCACCATAGATACAAAGGCGTTGAACGCACAGAAGGCTAAATTTGCACTTTGGGACTTGCTCGCAGCTGATCTAGTTTGAACTCCTTGAACTGGATCGGAGACAATCTGAGAAGTTGGATGATCTCTTGAGAAACGGGACTCTCTTTGAAATAGTTGAGCAAACCTAGGATCAATTTCATCATCTAAAGAGGCATCCTCGGTGTGTTCCCCCTCAGAGAGAGCGTCCACACCTTGACCTTGCAGACTTGATTCAGCCACATCTTGTTGAATTGGAGATTCACTTCGAGAGGGAATTCCTTCAACAATACCAGGAACGTCCACTGAGACTTCTTCAGGATTTGGAGTGGCGTCCTTAGGAACATAATATTTTCCAGAGGACCCAAAATCAGCTTCGTCTTCAGAATCGTCCTGCTGTTGTGAGGAAGAGCGTTCGTTCTTACTTGGTTTTTCTTTATGAGAAACGCTCTCCTTGAACACAACATGAATGCTCTCCTCAAGCTTTAGAGTCCTTTTGTTGAAAACTCTATATGCTTTGCTGGTTAGAGAGTATCCAAGAAATATAGCTACATCACTCCTTGCATCAAACTTTCCAAGTCGTTCTTTGTCATTGTTGTGAACAAAGCACTTGCATCCGAACACTCGAAGATAATCAATGAGAGGCTTCCTTCCATTCAACAATTCATAGGACGTCTTTTTGAGCAGTGGACGGATCATGGCACGATTGATGATATAACAAGCTGTAGCAATAGCTTCTGCCCAGAAGTACATAGGAACGCTATTGGCTAAAAGCATAGTCCTTGCCATATCCTCCAGCGTCCTATTCTTTCTTTCCACAACACCATTTTGTTGAGGAGTCCTTGGAGCTGAGAAATTGTGCGAGACGCCATGTTGATCACAGAAGGCCAAGAACTCTAAATTCTGAAACTCCGTTCCATGGTCTGATCTTATGGCTTTAAGAGGCGTCTCCAGGGCAACTTCCACTTGTTTGATGAAGACTTTGAACGCATTAAAGCAATCTGTTTTGGAAGCCAAGAAAAGAACCCAAGTGAAACGAGAAAAATCATCTACAAGAACGTAAATGTACCTCTTTCCACCATGGCTCAACGTCTTCATTGGTCCACAAAGATCCATATGAAGGAGTTCCAAAGGCTTCTTTGTGCTGACTTCGTTCTTAGATTTGAAGGACGTTCTTGTTTGCTTCCCTTTAATACATGCTTCACATTGTTCAATCTTCTCAGGATCAATTTGAGGAAGTCCTTTCACAAGATTTCTTTGATGCAGTTTGAGGATTGTGCTTAGTCCAGCATGTCCAAGACGACGATGCCAGAGGTCAGCGTCCTCCTTTGAAACAGATAGGCACAACTCAGATTTTGGCTTGAACTCTTGATTGAAGATGTAGACATTGTTCTGACGAACTCCTTTGAGAACAACTTTGTTGGACTTCTTGTTGATCACGAGACACTCCTTTGAGTCAAATGTGACTAAATTTTCACCTTGGTCACACATTTGGGAAACACTCAGGAGATTGAAACCAAGTCCTTCAACAAGACTGACATTTCTTGCTTTGATGGACGGATTGAGAATAGCAGTTCCCGTCCCTTTGATCTTTCCCTTGCCCTTATTGCCAAACGAGACCGTTCCTCCCGTGGCACTACTCTGGATAGAAGTGAGATGGATCTGGCTTCCTGTCATATGATGTGACGCGCCACTATCAATGATCCATGGGCGTCCCCTCACTTCCACCTGCCAAAACAAAGTTAGTTTTTGGCGACCCAGGCAAGGTGTTCCTTACCTGGTTCGTTACAGAAATAGAACTCTGGTTCTGGCATGTAGTCATTAATGTTCACATCATTTGAAGTAGCATATCTGCGGAAAGAACTCCTAGAACGTCTAGAACGCCTAGACTTAGTCTTAGGGACGGACTTATCATTTTCAATGTTAGTCCTAGCAGCTTTTCCCTTTTCAATGTCTTCCTTTAGTTTCAAACACTCATACTTGTAGTGATCTCTTTGACCACAATACCAACACGTCCTGTAGTAAGTACCGAGGTAGTACTTCTTATTTGGACGTTGGATCCTGTTTTGTTTCATCTTTTGAGGGTTGCAAACTTTAGAACCTTCCCTTTTAGCAATTTTCTTGTAAATCCTATGACCAGTGGAGTTAGTATAGTAGTCCTCTTCACCTTTCTCTCCACTCTCTAGGACTCTAATTCTATCAAGAAGATTCCTGGTTTTCTCCCTCTCTTGTTCAAGTTCTGTGGATTTACTAACCTCAAAGTCACTTGGGAGAGAGTTCTTAGAATCAGACTCATATCCTAGTCCCCTTTTGGCTGGGACAAACATCATAGGTCTAACTTCTTCAACTATAGGACTCTTTCCTAGCACTTTGACTTCATCCCTAAGATTAGCGTTCTCTAGCTTGAGACACATTAATTAAGTTTTCAGGGATTTAACTTCTTCACATGAGGACTCTAGTTGAATAGACATAGTACTGCAATTTTCACATTCAACAACAATGTTTTCATTTTCAAGTTCCAGTTCATCCATTCTCTTTTGCATAAACACACTTTCTTCCATGATTTTTCCAATAAGTTTTATGAGTTTAGTTTTAGAACAACTTTCTAAGGATTTCATCATGGACTTACGGGTTACCTCATTTTCAGATTTAGGAGCGTCCTCCTCATCAACTGTGGCGTCCTCCATAGCCATGAAAGCCACTTGATCATTATCGAAGGCGTCCTCAAGAGCAATGTAGGCCTCTTCTTCATCGGGTTCTTCACCATCAGAACTCATGTTATCCCATGCAGAAGCAAACGCTCCAATGAGTGCCTTTGTCTTCATATCCTTTGAAGACATTCCTGTTGTACACTTTTTAGCAAAATGTCCTTTCTTGTTACATTTAAAACAAGTAAGTTCCTTCATCTCTGCCTCTGTGTACTTGGGACCTTCCTTCTTGGGCATTTTGTGCTTGTTGAAATGTTTGCTTCTTTTTCCAAAAGAACGCAGAACTTTGTTAAAAAGAACAAGTCCTTCCTCTTCTTCAAGCTGTTCCTTAGACTTGCTTTCTCTTTCTTTCACAGCTTGAACTCGCATCTTTTCACGGTTCTCATTCTTATTGACTTCCACCATCATAGCAAGTTCTTGTTGACGACGAAGATACTCAGCGTACTCTGGTGTTGAGGTCATCAATGCAATATCTGTTTGAGGATTTTTTGCCAATTCAGCCAAATCAGCTTCCCTTCTTGCTTCATAACCCCTAAGCTTCCCATAGATTTCTTCCATATCCAGGGTCTTGTTAGCGGTGTTTTCCTTGAACGTGGTTCTATCAAAGTTCCACTTTCCTGTGAGTCCATCAATGACTATTCCAACTCTGTTCCTCATTGAGACTTCGGCTTCTGGGATACCCAAGTTTCGCATTTTGGTCACAAGGGCTTCAAAGCGACTTGAGTAGTCCTTTACAGATTCATTAGGCAACATTCTGAAGGCATAAAACTCCTTTTTAATTTCAAGCTTGACATCTTCCTTCATCTCAGCTGTTCCTATGTGGTACTTTTCGAGAGCTTCCCACTGTTCTTTTGCCGTAGTCAAGTTGCTGACTCTGATGGCGTCCCTCTCACAGAGAGATGCTTGAAGGAAGCATATGGCCTTAGCATTCGTTTCCATAAGCTTGAATTCATCAGGACCCCATTCATCCTCTTTGTCTTTCTTGTCTTCAGGGACTTTGAGATCACCCTTCATGATTACCTTCCAGCATTGATAATTTGTACTTCTGCAGAAATTCTCAAATCTAATTTTCCAGCGGTTGAAGTGGCCGTCCGTCAGGCGCGGAGGCTTCATGAATGAGATTCCAATGGGTTCCATGTCCATCTTAACCTGCAACTCAGTAAGAATCTAGAGCGCCTGCTCTGATACCAATTGTTGGATCGTTAGTCAGAAATACAAGGGCGTCCTTAACAGAGTTAAGGTCGTCCTTCACCAGGATGTCCTTAATAAAGATCAATGACTTCCTTGGTCCGCAGCGGAAATCAAAAGACTAAACAGGTTAAGACAATAAGTAAGGAACGCTTTTGATTTATAGAGGAACCACTCAAGTACCAACTAGTCCTTGAGTGTAAACCTCTACCTCCTTTGAGGATTTTGTAATAGCTTTTTCCTTTCTTATTAAGTTTCCTTACAATACACTGGCGAGCGGTTACACTTCTCTGGCACTTAGACTGGCGTCCCTAAGTCCACTAGTAACAACCCCATTAAGCCTGTAGAGTAACCTAACTTAATTTCTCTAAAGGAAACTATCACCTCGTCCTTACAGTTCGTCGTAAGGACTCTCTCACTCTTTTTGTTCTTTTCTATTACAAACAGTTTGTGATTTTGTTGAACGCTTCTCGCTCGATCTAACACCTAAGTCTCATTTGATATTGAGTTTGTTCTTGGTGTTCTTGGTGTTCTTGAGCGACTTGACAAATTCTCTGAATATTCTCTGAAGCGTCACATCACAATAAATACTCTGGGGAGTATTTATAGTGACATTTGGAAAAGGGCAACTTTATCTCTGACAATCATGCCCTTGGGGACGTTGCAACAGTAATCGGCTTCCACGTGTTGCTCTGATGATCAAGGAAGCCTACTGGCAATTCCGTTAGGCTTGGATGCGGGATCTTCTTCCACGTGGAGATCATGATCAAAGCTTGTCTGGTGATGTCACTTTGTCGGCCAGCTTTGAAGGACTCCAGTGTAATGATTAAGGACGGTGTCCTTGTTTGTATTTTACCAAGCCGTTCACTGAAGAATGTAGCGTCCTTACTTCCTAAGGACGACTACCTAATCCTCAACTTGTTGTCCTTTTCAACATGCGTTCCTGAAACACTTGGACAACTTTATTAGATCAAGGCGAGTTTGTCATATCAAAACTAAGGGACGCTAGGCACAATGTTAATTACTGAAGGCGTCCTTAACATTGTCCCAACAAAGTTAGCTTTCCAATGACATCAAAATCAGATCAATCCAACCATTGTAGCTCCATATCCATCCCTTGCAAGCAAGAGGTGTCGAAACAATAACTCCAATACATAGTCCGGACCCAACTGTGCTTTTCCAATCACCTCTTGGGGCTAACCTCATGGCTTGGTTCCCTTCTTGCCTCCTCCAATGCTTCGTCATCACCTCCTCTACACTTGTTGTCTTCACATCTATAATCAAAAACCACAACAAAGTGTAGATATTCGAATTTTTCTACAAACTAACAAAATTAGCAAAACTAACTAAAACTAAACCAAAAACCATAAAAATCCTAACTACACATGCCCTAAAACACTACCTAACATGTGTCTATCAAATTCCCCCATGCTTGAACCTTGATTGTCCTCAAGCAAGAAATAAAATCAAAGTCACACCACAATAGCATGCCAAGCATCCATCTCAATATCAATCCACATTTCATCAATTAAGTTAAACCTTAACCAAAACATCATTGCATACATGGAATAGAAGCTTTCAAAATCAAATCATTCATCCATTCTAGACCTCACCAAGGTAATGTGTTTTGCACTCTTCACTCAATTGTTTAAGGGATATGTGTTTCACTCAAAATCAACTTTGAAAGCTAGACTACCATAGGTTTGCATCAGTGTTCGAATCTCAACTACGAATGATTAAACAGACAACAAAAATCATGAGGACTTTTATGGGTTGTAATGGGGCCTAGGTATAAACAAGTAGGTAGGGAAATATTTGGTCATGTGGTGCTAAAAATCCGGGAACTAGAACGCGCAAAAACCCAAATTACAAAAAACCATTATCAACTTCATAATTCCACCACTTATTTCACCTCTTTCTCATCTCCTTTCTTTCAACACTTTATCCATTTTCTCATATTTTTCTTTTATAAGAGACATCTTTTCTTTCTTTTTCAACTCCTTATCTTTTTTACTTTCTTTTCAAACCCAACATTCTTCCTTTTCTTTCTTTTCAAACCATTCCCATAATACTACAAAGAACAACTCTAGCTAAATCCTAATTCCCGGATGGGTCAAGCTTATAACGGCTAGGGGTTATTTTTGTGGAGCTTCAAAATAACGCTAATATGCTCAAAAATAGGGGTTATCAAAACATGGAATAGTGCAAGGTAGATAAGGATAATATGAGCTAATGAACATGCCTCAATCATTTTAATGTCATGCATTTAAATCATATAATGTAGCCTTGAAAAAGATTTTAAACGCAAGCTCTAGAGCTAGGCAATCAAAGCGATAAACTCAAGAAAAAATGCAAACATACAATAAAGGCTCAAAATAATCTCACAAGGTAAATATGTCTAGAATTTCATAAACAATTCAAAATTTCAACTTCTTATGCATGCTCAATCCTATAATCAAGATGAATAACTTACGAATCATGCTTCAATCCAAAGAAACTTCAACCAAACAAGCAAGTCATGGGTTAGAAATCACTCTTAACCTAGAAAGACAAGTGGTCAAGTAGGGAAATTGAATCCTAGAATGCAATATTTTTGTGATTTTTTCAAATTTTCAATTTTTTTGTATTTTTTTAAGAGTTTAATCAATGCAAAACAAGAAATTAAACATGCAAATGCAACTATATGAATGCAATCTAAGACTAAGCAAGAAATCCTTTCCCCCATGCTTAAATTTTACATTGTCCCCAATGTAAAGTAAAAGTAAAGAGAAAAGAAAAACTACTTAACATCATCTACTAATCCCCAAAGAAAAACTAACCACGTCATCTACTAATCCGGATCTTGAGGTGGTGGTGCGAAGCACTCGGCGACCGAGCTATGGTATGTGCAACCCGAGTTATGAGACCTGTACGCCGGGCTAACTAGAAACAAAACAAAATGTTGGATCGTTAGTACTACGGGACTGCCTTTACTGTGATAAAGACGTCCTTGGTTAGGCGTTCCTACGGGGTGTAGGAGCGTCCTAGAGTAATGCAGCGGAAAAAGTACTAAGCAGGTAAGTAATGAACGCAATGAGTTATAGAGGAACCACTCAAGACCAAGTAGTCCTTGAGTGTAAACCTCTACCTCCTTGGAGGATTTTTGAATAGTTCTTCCTTTATATTGAACGTTCTTACAGATGTACTGGCGAGTCTTTACAGTTCTCTGGCACTTAGCTTTTCCCTAAGTCCACTAGTAAAGGACTCCTCTAAGCCTACAACTTAGGCAAGTTCAATCTACTAAAGGACTCCTATCCCTGCGTTCTGCAGTACTTCGCAGAACTCTGTTTCTCTTTTGATTACAAACTTGTTTTGTGATTTGTTTACAAGTCTCACTCGATCTAACTCAGGTCTAAGTACTGTTCTTGAGTTCTTGAGTTTGCTCTTTGTGTTCTTGAGTGAGTCGCTTTCTCTTTGATTCTCTCTGAATATTCTTGAAAGCGTTAACGTCACAATAAATACCTTGCGGTATTTATAGGACTTGGGAAGGGCGTCATTCTCGTTCTGACGATCATGCCCTTGTGGTACGTGGCTACAGGATCTTCTTCCACGAGTTTGGCGGTGATGAGGAAGCTTCCTGTATCCAGCTGTGTGTGATGAACTTTGCTACAGGATCGGCCTCCACGTGTTGATGAACTCTGCTACAGGATCGGTCTCCACGTGTCCTTGGATGATCAAACATTTGTCGAGTGATGTCATCCTATCGGCTAGTGAGTAAGGACTCCTTTCTTGCGTTCCTACTTGCTTGGGACTCCGTCCTTGCTCAAGTAGTCTCTTGCTCGTCCTTACTTCCTGTTAGCTGGCGTCCCTAAGCTTATGGGACGCTTATACACACTTGTTGTCCTTTTGGTCATAGACATTCTTGAACACTTGGACAACTTTATTAGAATCATAGTGAGTTTGTCATATCAAAACTAAGGGACGGTTGTGTGGAACACTAACAAGTACGCAGGTGTTCTTGATGGTGTCCCAACAATTTCCCCCTTTTTGATGATGACAAACTCTTCAGCAAAATAGTTTTGACATTGGAACTTAGCATGCATGAAAACTTAGAGGCGTCCTCTAACACATAGAGAAATTTTAATAAGCACAAGTTTTCAATCTTTGATTCTCTAGCTTTTGGATTTAAAGGAGAGAGTCGCGTCCTAGAAAAGTTTCTAAGCGTCCTCTTTTAATCTAGCATGAGCGTTCCTTAGACTTTTCACTTAATAGTTCCCCCTTAGCACTTGCTTATTCTAGATAACTATTTTATAGCGCATCTCTGCAAAACTACACTTCCCCCTTTTGGCATCATCGAAAAGGATAACAAGTGATAAGGACGTCAGCATAAACACATAACTAAAAGCAGTGGAACGCTTAAACACGCACATGGAAGCAAGCGGAGGAAATGCCATTCAAACAAGAGTTAAGAGTTATTACAGACCAATGGTCATAAGTGTTTGAAATTCAAAAAGAAGCAAAAGCAGAATAACAAGGGATGAACGGGGTGTTGACAATCACTGAGAACGGCTCTGGTCTTGATAAAACTTGAGCAGTTGTTCATTAAGTTCATTGGCCTTGGAGAACGCAGAGGACAAGTGCTTGAGAGCAGAAAAGATTAGGCACTAGTTGTCCATAATCGCACCCATGAGTTCTGCTGGCGGATGATCAGAAATGTTTGCAGGAGCAGAACGGGGCCTAGGACCTGAACTTGAAGAGGGAGCGTCTTGAGGGAAGGTTGGAGGAGAAGAGCGTCCTAAGAGCATCTGATCTAGAGTTGTAAGATCGACAGCAGGCTCTTGATCCTGGAATTCCTCTTGAGGCGTCGAAGTAAGCCTTGCGGCCTCAGCCTCAGCAGCCAAGCGTTCTTCCTCAGCTTTCTTTTTAGCTTCTTCAGCCTCAACTTTCAACTGTTTCAGGACGGACGGGAGCTCTTCATTATGTCTTATTTCGACCAGTCCCTTCTTAGCATCCCATTTTAAGCCAAGTTCTTGTTGAGGAGTGCTCTCATCATATGCGTTCTGAGATGCTAGGATCAACTTGACCAGCCCTGGGTACGGCAGAGCATGTCGCTTCCTCCCACACTTAGCCATATGTTGCATTGCGATTTTGGCCAAGTTAATGGGGCGGCGTTCTAGGATGGCGTCTATGAGAATAATGTCAGATGTTTGGACAATAGAACGCTTCTCCTGCCTTGGAAGAATGGCGCGACAGATGAAGTAATGAATGATGGCGCCAACTTTGCTCAGAACGTGAGCTACCCTGTCAAGTCCCATAGGCCTCTTGCCCTGAAAAATGTGCTCAACCAGTGGCAGTTCTTGGTCTGTTGTTTCAAAGCCGCCTTCAGGTAGAGAACTGAGAGCATCAGACGGAGGCTTGCGAGAACCAAGACCCAGGAACGTGCGCATTTGGCGTTCGGTTACGGAGGCCTTCTCACCTTCAATTTTGAAGTGAAGTGAGCCATCTTTGGCCTTGTAGCGCAAGTCCCGGTAGAACGCCTTGACCTGATCTATGTCAACTGTGGTCGGCGCAGGTCCTACGTTCAACCATCCTTGGACTTTTAGAAGCTCAAGAAACTCCTGAACGGCCTCATCATCAAAGGAAGCGAGCCACTCTTCAGAATAAATTAGAGGACTTAGGACTTTAACGGGCACATCAGCGTTCTTCCTTCTACGCTTGCCCTTGGGAGTTTCAGAGTCCTCATCATCTGAAGAACTGTTCTCTTTATCTGAGTCGCCAGACTCATCTTGCTCAACGTCCTCTGTGCCTTCATTCTCAGCATCGCCACCAGATGTGGCTTGAACGGCACCAGCGGAGGTTTGCGCTTGGGACGCGCCTTCAGCGTCCTGAGCCTCTGTTTGTTGTTCGGTTGCGGGCTCAGCGTCCTCAGGGACTTGGACAGTTTTAGATTGGATTGAGGGGAAGGGATTTTCTTGTGGGGGAGGGGAAGGGTTGAGGATGGGAAGAGATTGGTTGTAGGGAGGGACCTCTTGAGCATCACGCTCGAGCTCTTCAGACAAGGAAGGCTCGGCGTCCTTTTGAGCGACCTGGTGCTCACCAGCGTCCTCAATTTCGGTGGGAGCGTTCGCGGCTCCTTCCTCTTCATCATTGGAATCCCCAGTAACGTCAATGAAGGGGGAGTCTTGTGCAGGAGCGTCTTCCTCGCTCCCACATGAGCTAGAGGAGGAAGAGGAGGAGGGAACGTGCTCAACCTGCACCTGAGCTTCTTTGGCCAGCAACACCTTCGGCTTTACGCCAGCTTTCCTGCGGCGGAAGGTGTGCTCAATTGTGCGTCCGGCCTCCTCTGGGCCACTCTCTGAGGATGGACGGCGAGATCTGGGAGTCTCAGGGTCCTTTGGTGGAGAGATATGGGCGGGAGCGGAGGGGAATTGGGCCAAATTAAGCGGGGATGGTGGAGGGAAGGGGATGATGGCATTTTGAGAAGATGGTTGAGGGGACGGGGGAGGAGTTGGGAGTTGTTCGATTTGAATTTGAGGAGGGGGAGTGAATTCTTTTGAGAGGTTGGAAGGCCTTTTTGAGGAGCTTGGCCTTGGGGGATTGGCGGAAGGGACGCTTGAGGTCTTGGCCTTTTTAAGGGGCCTTGGATCATGAGTCTTCTTGGAGCGTCCCTCCTTTAGGTGAGGTGGAAATTTATCCACAATTTGAATGGGATTTGAGGAGGTTTGTTTGGAGGTTTTGGAGAGAGGAGATGAGGGAGTGGGACGTTTGAGAGATTTTGTGGTGGAGGTTGGAACTTGTGGGGTTGGGGGAGAGGGAGTTGGAACTCTAGCTTTGAGCATTCTGTAAGCTAGAGAGTCCTTTGGATACATGGGGAAGTCGGGCAGGACGGCGTTGTGGAGATCGGGAATTAGCTCAAGTAGAGGGCCAAAATTCTCACCTCCAAATTGGGAAAAGAACAGAACGTCGTCCATCCGTCCTGGCAAGTCCTTATAGTTTGTGTTATGAAGACTTGGCATGACGAAACGCTCGATGAAGCGTTCGTAGTTCTTCGTCTTTGTAGCGTCCCTTTTGACCTCAGGAAGGTCCATGCGTTCCCTTATTAGGTTGTAAAGGGTTCGCGGCTTCCTGTTTATGAAGTCCACCAAAGACTCGTTGAGGACGATTGGCTTTGGCTTCTCTATGTGATGGGACTTCACAAGCCTTCGACGCTTTACGCCGGTAGAAGATCCGGTTACGTTCCTCTGTTGTTGAGACATGATTCTGATGAAGTCTTAGAGAGAGAAAGTCGCCGGAGTTCTAGAGAGAAGTCAGAGCTTGAACTGTGTTGAAAAGTGGTTGAGAGCAATAAATGAACGAGAGCGACTGTTCTGGCCTTATATAGAGGAAGCGGTGGCACAAATGGTAATTAACACTGTTTTACTGTGCGACACGTGGCAAAGCTTCCCCCTTAAGATTTGATCAAAAGCAACGGTCACTGTTCACACTTTCAAAAGTTCAAAATTCTGACTCTTCAACTGCGCCTTAACAACTGAACTGGCGTTCTTTCCGACAAGCACTGGGCGTTCTCTCATACTTAGCAAAATTTACCTCTTCAAGCAAATCAACAACCAACTTACCGTTCTTGTGATCACCTTTCGAACCAGTTGAGAACAACGCAAGTACGTCCCGTAAAAGAAAATATGAAGCTCATAGGACGCTTTTGCGGAGTTCTCGGCTAGGGTAAGCTTAGAGTTCCCATCATTTCGGCTTATAATGAGGGTTGGGTGATCAGGGATACTCTTTTCAAGACAAAATAGAGACAGTTTGAATGGCGTTCCAAAGTAGCAAACACATGAAGTTTTAGACTAGCGTCCTTTCAAATATGAATTTAATGCATAACAGTCCTTAAACACTTAGATTCTACTAAACATAGCCAATCATTGAGGGAATAGTAGAACGGGACTTGCTACTTAAAAGTTATCATCCCCAAGAGCAACCTGAGATGCTCATAGGGACGTCTATCAAGCGCCTTAGTGAAAATATCAGCTATTTGGTCTTCAGTACTTACATGCTCCATACTAATGAGTCCTAGTTCAACATTATCACGCAAAAAATGATGCCTTATATGAATATGCTTTGCGCGTGAATGAAAAACAGGATTCTTAGAAATTTCAATAGCACTTGTGTTATCACAACGAATGGGAATAGTTTCAAGATTGATACCGTAGTCCTCTAGTTGATATTTGATCCAGATGACTTGTGAACAGCACGAGGCAGCAGCAACGTACTCGGCTTCCGCAGTTGAAAGCGCCACAGAGTTCTGTTTCTTAGATCCCCAAGAGACTAAGCATGAACCAAGGAACTGTGCCATTCTTGAGGTGCTTTTCCGATCAATCACATGACCTGCATAATCAGCGTCCGAGTAGCCAACAAGCTTGAAGGACGTCTTCCTGGGATACCAAAGGCAAAGATCGTCGCGTCCTTTGAGATAGCGGAAGATCCTCTTGACTTCTTGCATGTGAGACTCCTTTGGATTTGCCTGGAAGCGTGCACACAAGCAAACGGCAAACATAATGTCGGGACGGCTTGCGGTCAAATAGAGCAAAGAACCAATCATTCCTCTGTAAAGTTTTTGATCAACGTCCTTGCCCTGTTCATCTGCGTAAAGACGCGAGTTTGGAGAACATGGGGTTGCAACATGTTTGGACGTGTTCATCCCGTACTTCTCAAGCATTTCACGGACATATTTTTGTTGGTGAATACGCGTCCCTTCCTTGAGTTGATTGATTTGAAGTCCCAAGAAGAAATTGAGTTCTCCAATGAGGGACATTTCAAACTCACTACTCATTAAGGATTTGAACTCATCTACAAGCTTCATGTTAGTGCTACCAAAGACAATATCATCAACATAAACTTGAGCAATCAAAATGTCCTTGTGAACTTTCTTTATGAACAAAGTTTTATCAATTGAACCTCTAGTGTACCCATGAGACAAAAGGAAGGACGCAAACCTGTCGTACCAGGCACGAGGGGCTTGCTTGAGTCCATAAAGTGCTTTGTCCAAGTAGTACACATGGTCCGGATGAGAGGCGTCCTCAAAGCCAGGAGGCTGAGCAACATACACTTCCTCCTTTAGCTTTCCATTGAGAAAGGCAGTCTTGACGTCCATCTGAAATAGCTTGAATCCTTTGTGAGCGGCGAAGGCAATAAGGAGACGAACGGCTTCAATTCTAGCAACGGGAGCAAAGGTCTCATCATAGTCTATGCCTTCCTCTTGCTTGAATCCTTGAGCCACCAGTCTTGCCTTGTTTCTTGACACACGTCCACTCTCGTCAAGCTTATTTCTGAACACCCATCGCGTCCCTATGATATTTTTGCCTTTGGGACGACGTACGAGAGTCCAAACTTTGTTCCTTTCAAACTGGTTGAGTTCTTCTTGCATTGCTTGAATCCAGTCAGCGTCCTGAAGTGCTTCTTTGATATTCTTTGGCTCCACTATAGAGACAAAGGCATTGAATGCACAGAAAGCCAAATTTGCACTCTGGGACTTGCTTGCAGCTGACCTGGTTTGAACTCCTTGAGATGGATCAGATATAATTTGAGAAGTTGGGTGGTCCCTAGAGAAGCGGGACTCCCTTTGAAATAAATGAGCAAATCTTGGATCAATATCTCCATCAGAATCATCACTATCATCTCGAGCATCGTCTTCAGTGCGTTCCCCCTCAGAGAGAGCGTCCACACCTTGACTTTGCCCACCTTGTTGACTTGATTCAGCTACATCATGTTGAACTGGAGATTCACTATGAGATGGAACTCCCTGAATAACACTAGGAGCGTCCACAGAGACTTCTTCAGGATTTGGAGACGCGTCCTTAGAGACATAGTATTTTCCTGATGTCCAATCTTCAGCTTCATCTTCAGAGTCGTCCTGTTGATGCGATGAAGAGCGTTCTTTCTTACTTGATTCTTCTTTGTGAGAAGAACTCTCCTTGAACACAACATGAATACTCTCTTCAAGTTTTAGAGTCCTTTTGTTGAAAACCCTATATGCTTTGCTGGTGAGAGAGTACCCAAGGAATATGGCTTCATCGCTCCTTGCATCAAACTTTTCAAGTTTTTCTTTATCATTGTTGTGAACGAAACACTTGCAACCAAAAACTCTGAGATAATCGATGCGAGGCTTCCTTCCATTCAACAACTCATAGGACGTTTTCTTCAGCAGAGGACGGATCATGGCACGATTAATGATGTAGCATGCTGTGGCAATAGCTTCCGCCCAGAAGTACTTGGGGGCGCTATTAGCCAAAAGCATAGTTCTTGCCATATCCTCTAGCGTCCTGTTCTTTCTTTCCACAACTCCATTTTGTTGTGGAGTCCTTGGAGCTGAGAAGTTGTGCGAGACACCATGTTGATCACAGTAGGCCAGGAACTCTGAATTCTGGAATTCCGTCCCATGGTCTGATCTTATGGCTTTGAGAGGCGTCTCCAGGGCAACTTCCACTTGTTTGATGAAGACTTTAAATGCCTTGAAACAATCTGCTTTGGACGCCAAGAAAAGAACCCAAGTGAATCGAGAAAAATCATCTACAAGAACGTAAATGTACCTCTTTCCACCGTAGCTCTGTGTCTTCATTGGTCCACAAAGATCCATATGGAGAAGTTCCAATGGCTTCTTTGTACTTACTTCATTCTTGGACTTGAAAGACGTTCTTGTTTGCTTCCCTTTGATACAGGCTTCGCACTGTTCAACCGTCTCAGGATCAATCCGGGGAAGACCTTTAACAAGATTCCTTTGGTGCAACTTGAGAATTGTGCTAGGTCCAGCATGGCCAAGACGACAATGCCAGAGATCAGCGTCCTTCTTTGAAGCAGATAGACATAGTTCTGATTTGGGCTTGAACTCTTGATTGAAGATGTAGATATTGTTCTTGCGAACTCCTTTCAGAACAACTTTGTTGGACTTCTTGTTGATGACGAGGCACTCCTTTGAGTCAAATGTGACTAGGTTTTCACCTTGATCACACATCTGAGAGACGCTAAGAAGATTGAAGCCAAGTCCTTCAACAAGACTCACGTTGGTTGCTTTGATGGACGGGTTAAGAATAGCAGTTCCCGTTCCCTTAATCTTTCCTTTGCCCTTGTTGCCAAACGAGACAGTTCCTCCCGTGGCACTACTTTGGATAGAAGTGAGATGGATCTGGCTTCCTGTCATGTGATTTGAGGGCGCCACTATCAATGATCCATGGGCGTCCCCTCACTTCCACCTGCCAAAATAAGGTTAGTTCTTGGCGACCCAGGCAAGGTGTTCCTTACCTGGTTCGTTACAAAAGTAGAACTTTGGTTCTGGCATGTAGTCATTAATGTTCACATCATTAGAAATGGCATTTCTGTGGAAAGAACTTCTAGAACGTCTAGGACGCCTAGAATTAGCTTTTGGAACGGACTTAGCATTTTCATTATTAGTCCTAGCAACTTTCCCACTCTCAATGTCTTCCTTTAGTTTTACACAGTCATGTTTGAAGTGGTCACCTTGTCCACAGTACCAGCACGTCCTATAGTAAGTACCGAGGTAGTACTTCTTGTTGGGACGTTGGATTTTGTTTTGCTTCATCTTTTGGGGATCGCACACCTTTGAGCCGTCCCCTTTAGCAATTTTCTTGTAAATTTTATGACTGGTGGAATTGGTGTAGTAGTCCTCTTGACCTATTTCTCCACTTTCTAGAACTCTAATTCTTTCAAGGAGATTTTTAGTTCTCTCTTTTTCAAGTTCAAGTTCCGAAGTTTTGCTAGCCTTAAAGTCACTAGGGAGAGAGTTCCTAGAGTCAGATTCATATCCTAGTCCTCTTTTGGCTGGGACAAAGACTATTGGTTTTACTTCCTCAACTATAGGACTCTTTCCCAAAACTTTCACTTCTTCCCTAAGCTTGGCGTTCTCAAGTTTAAGACACACAAGTTCAGTTTTTAGGGACTTAGTTTCTTCACATGAGGACTCTAGTTGAATAGTCATTGAATTACAGTTCTCACATTCAACTACAATGTTTTCATCTTCTAGTTCATCCATTCTTCTTTTCATGACAAGACTTTCCTCCATGATTTTACCAATGAGCTTAAGGAGTTTTGGTTTTGAACATTTTTCTAAAGAACGCATCATGGAATCATGAGTTACCTCTTGTTCATTATCGGAGGCGTTCTCTTCAACAACTGAGGCGTCATCCACTGCCATGTACGCCACTTGATCATCGCGTTCCTCATCACTTGAACTGAGATCATCCCATGCAGCTGTACAAGCTCCAATAAGAGCTTTCTTCTTGTCCTTGGAGGACGTTCCCATGGTACATTTTTTGGCAAAATGTCCTTTCTTGTTGCATTTGTAGCATGTGAGTTCCTTCATTTCAGCTTCTGTGTATTTGGGACTCTCCTTTTTGTAAGACTTGTTCTTGCTATTATGCTTGTTTTTCTTGTTGTAGTATTTGAGAGCCTTGTGAATAAGAGAGAGTTCCTCATCTGAGTCAATTTCTTCCTTTGACTTTCTTTTTGTAAGACTTGTTTTTCTTTGTTTTGCATTATCAATGCCAGGTCTCTTTGTCCACGCAGGTATTCAGCGTACTCTGGTGTTGTTGACGCCAAAGCAAGATCAGTTTGAGGGTTCTTTCCTAGCTGGGTCATGTCAGTGATTCTACGTTCTTCGTACCCCCTGAGCTTCCCATAGATCTCTTCCATATCTAGAGTTTTGTTGGTTGTGTTTTCTTTGAAAGTTGTCCTATCAAAGTTCCAAACTCCAGTCAACCCATCGATAACTACTTGAACTCTGTTCCTCATGGAGATTTCTGTTTCTGGAACGCCCAAGTTCCTCATCTTGGTGACAAGGGACTCAAAACGGTACGAGTAGTCATTCACCGTTTCATTTGGCAGCATATGAAAAGCATAGAACTCCTTTTTGATCTTCAGCTGGACGTCCTCTTTCATCTCTGCAGTTCCCACATGAAATTTCTCAAGAGCTTCCCACTGTTGTTTTGCGGTGGGGAGATTGCTAACTCTTGCAGCGTCTCTCTCACAGAGGGACGCTTGAAGAAAACAAATAGCTTTTGCATTGGTTTCCATCAGCTTGAACTCATCAGGACCCCAATCATCCTCTTTGTCAACTTTGTCAGCAGGAACTTTAAGATCACCTTTTCTAATAACATTCCAGCATTGATAATTTGTGCTTCTGCAGAAGTTCTCAAATCTAATTTTCCAGCGGTTGAAGTTGCCGTCCGTCAGACGCGGAGGCTTTACAAACGAGATTCCAATCGGTTCCATGTCCATTTTTACCTGCAACTCAGTAAGAATCTAGAGCGCCCGCTCTGATACCAATTGTTGGATCGTTAGTACTACGGGACTGCCTTTACTGTGATAAAGACGTCCTTGGTTAGGCGTTCCTACGGGGTGTAGGAGCGTCCTAGAGTAATGCAGCGGAAAAAGTACTAAACAGGTAAGTAATGAACGCAATGAGTTATAGAGGAACCACTCAAGACCAAGTAGTCCTTGAGTGTAAACCTCTACCTCCTTGGAGGATTTTTGAATAGTTCTTCCTTTATATTGAACGTTCTTACAGATGTACTGGCGAGTCTTTACAGTTCTCTGGCACTTAGCTTTTCCCTAAGTCCACTAGTAAAGGACTCCTCTAAGCCTACAACTTAAGCAAGTTCAATCTACTAAAGGACTCCTATCCCTGCGTTCTGCAGTACTTCGCAGAACTCTCTTTCTCTTTTGATTACAAACTTGTTTTGTGATTTGTTTACAAGTCTCACTCGATCTAACTCAGGTCTAAGTACTGTTCTTGAGTTCTTGAGTTTGCTCTTTGTGTTCTTGAGTGAGTCGCTTTCTCTTTGATTCTCTCTGAATATTATTGAAAGCGTTAACGTCACAATAAATACCTTGCGGTATTTATAGGACTAGGGAAGGGCGTCATTCTCGTTCTGACGATCATGCCCTTGTGGTACGTGGCTACAGGATCTTCTTCCACGAGTTTGGCGGTGATGAGGAAGCTTCCTGTATCCAGCTGTGTGTGATGAACTTTGCTACAGGATCGGCCGCCACGTGTTGATGAACTCTGCTACAGGATCGGTCTCCACGTGTCCTTGGATGATCAAACATTTGTCGAGTGATGTCATCTTGTCGGCTAGTGAGTAAGGACTCCTTTCTTGCGTTCCTACTTGCTTGGGACTCCGTCCTTGCTCAAGTAGTCTCTTGCTCGTCCTTACTTCCTGTTAGCTGGCGTCCCTAAGCTTATGGGACGCTTATACACACTTGTTGTCCTTTTGGTCATAGACGTTCCTGAACACTTGGACAACTTTATTAGAATCATAGTGAGTTTGTCATATCAAAACTAAGGGACGGTTGTGTGGAACACTAACAAGTACGCAGGTGTTCTTGATAGTGTCCCAACACAAAACAAAAAACAAAAAAAACTATACTAAACTAGTACTAAGAATAAAAAACAACTATCCTAATTCCTAATCCCTTGGGTTGCCTCCCAAGAAGCGCTTATTTTACGTCTTTAGCTTGACGAGAGAACAATTTTACATGCTCAGACATTGTCAATGCCCCTATTAACCTGTCAAAACTCTGCGACCTTATCTCACAAAAACATAAGTCACATAAGCATAAAGTGAAACTACTTAACATACCATTCAAACACCGTTTCAACTTGTCAAACTTGTGTGACCAATCTTCATGACATGGCATATGCTCAAACCAAAATATTAAAAGTGGTGGCTTTTCAAAATAATTACTAAATGGATCAAAACTCTTACCAGAAGTACCACTTTCAATCAAGATGAACTCAGAGCAATCCCTAGATTTTTCATTATTCTGCAAACTTGGTTCTTCGGGGGCATAAGGAGTCATGGAGAATGAGAGATTGGAATAAAGGAGGCATGATCCATCAATAGTCCACAAAGGTGCCTTTGGAATTGAAAGCATGGATGACTCCGCTGGTGAAGGACAATCCTCTATGATAACAACCGGCTCCTCTTCTCTCACATAGTCTTCAACATCGTCTCCAAAGAAGCTATCATTATCACAAAAGAATTCCTCCTCCATATATAGGTGTGGATTGCTCCTCAACTTGCATTTGGGTGTCTAAGTCCAATGCTTCAGACTCAAATGTGACTTCTCCCGTTGTTTCACGAACATCAAAAGGACATGAGATTGTAGAATGGAAAGCAAAGGAGCACCAGTCACAACGTTCCATAGACTCCATAGCCATAACATTTGTACTCTCAACAAGATCTCTTATCATATCCCCAAGTGAAAAATTATGAGTATCATTTTGTTGACGCATTGATTGAGATGATTCAACAACCCAACACTGATGGATCATGTAGCAGAGGAAATCCCAACATTCCATAGGTTCCATCACAAAAATCCTTCTGTTGCTCATATAGTAGGCCATCCTTCGAGTCTCAAGAGTCATACCCTTGACAACACCACTACATATATCTCCAACCCTATACTAATATCCCGAAGCATCAAGTTCATTTGCATAACCTTGGAATCTAGCAAAATACTCATGGAATTGTTCATCCTAGAACTGTGTACACTGAAACAAAGCCATGGATAAGTAGCACGGGTGTGGACCATAAACTAGGTCCACACAGGAGTAACAAAACAATAAACACAAGAAAACAGCCGAGTCCCCGGCAATGGCGCCAATTTGATAGACGGTATTTTAGTCGCCTTAATACCTATCAAAGTAATCCGAACAACCCAACTAATGTAGTAGGGAAGTACGGGTCGATCCCACAAAGACTCAGGTTTTCAATGTTTATTGTTGTATTACTCAAAGCTAAAAGGGGGTTTTGTGAAATTGTTCTAACAACTAAACTAATTAAACATGCAACTAAGGATGATTTGTAAACTATGAGAGAGATATGCTCAACCAGTTAATATCCATTGTGAACTCGATTATTGATCATTGATTATCAAAATTCTCTTTTTACCTTGACTAATCTATTGCGGAATGCTAATAACCCAACTTCATGGCATTATTAATCCTACTTCAAGTCTAGTTATTAGCCCGACCGGTACTAACAACCCTAATTATCAAATAACCTAAGAGACTTCCTAGATTCAACTTGACAACAACATTAAGATCCAAGCATCAATAGAAACATGCATTCAGAGCAACCAAACATCGAAATAACATGCAATTGAATTTTCTTCTCTAATCAACTAGTCCTACCAGTCCTAGATTGATTAAAGGTTCTACTTATGATCTAATTAACACCGACCGGTAATTAGAAAGATCTAGTTGTAATTCATCCTAGAAACCCTATTAGGTGATCAAGCTAATAAAACCCTAGGCTGAAATTAATCAATTAAGCACAGAGAAAACAATCTAGTCAAGGAAAATTAAGAACAATCAAACCTCACAATAATACTTCGTTCACAACTTCAATTAACTAGTCAAGCAAAAAGGGTTTAGTTGTTTAAAGACATTGAAAAGCTTACTATTCTCTAAAGAGGTTTTCTTCTTCTCAAAGCTCCAACAACCAATCAAAGATTCAAAAGATAATCAAACCTAAAACTAAGGCTAACTATATATAATATGTCTTCCAAAAATATATCTAAAAACATAACCCAAAAGGCCCAAAAAGATCTCGTACAAAATCTCGTCTTAACTCGGACACGGGCGAAAACTCGGGGTAACACCCAGAAACACGGGCGAGTTTTCGATGCCTTGCCCGCGCTTTCAACACAGAGTAAAAGCCCGAAACGCGGTCTTGAAACCACGAGACGCGGCCGCGGTTTCATTGCACCTGCCCGTGTTTCACGCACTAGTTGACAAGTGAAACTTCAGAGGCCGTTTGGACACACTTCGAGTTGGAATTTGGACTCGGAGTAAAAAGATGAATTGTAGCCCTTCGAGTTAGCTTTCCAATAACATCAAAATCAGCTCAATCCAACCATTGTAGATCTAGATCCATCCCTTTCATGCAAGAGGTGTCGAAACAATAACTCCAATACATTGTCCGGACCCAACTGTGCTTTTCCAATCACCTCTTGGGGATAACCTCATGGCTTGGTTCCCTTCTTGCCTCCTCCAATGCTTCGTCATCACCTCCTCTACACTTGTTGTCTTCACATCTACAATCAAAAACCACAACAAAGTGTAGATATTCGAATTTTTCTACAAACTAACAAAATTAGCAAAACTAACTAAAACTAAACCAAAAACCATAAAAATCCTAACTACACATGCCCTAAAACACTACCTAACATGTGTCTATCAGTTTTCAACTCTATTGCCAATTTGTACAACTCTATTGCCAATTTGATCAACTCTATGGTCAATTTGTTAATTCATATTTATCAACTTTATGATCAATTTGTTCATCCATACTTATTCAACTCTATTGCCAATTTGTTCAACTCTATGGTCAATTTGTTCATCCATATTTGTTCAATTCTATTGCCAATTTGTTCAACTCTATATTCAATTTGTTCAACTCTATGGTCTATTTGCTCATCAATATTTGTTCAATGCTAGTCAATGTGTTCAACCATATTTGTTCAACTCTATTGCATATTTGTTCAACTCTGTAGTCATTTTGTTAAACTCTATGGTCAATCCATAATTGCAAAAATGTCATCTATGTACGAGTACTTACAAGTGTAAGACAATCGTGTTCACACTAAAACAAGCGAAGATCACACTGAATAAGTGAAAAACTTTATTAAATTGTCCAAATCTTGATTTCTTTATAATGAAGTTCATGCTTAGGTTATAACAAACAAACATGATTGGTGCAAGGCATTGAATGTTATGACCACAGCAAAAAAACCATATTTGTTCAGCTTTATCACCTCTAAATCCATTTGTTCATCAAGTACATACATTAATCAGCATAGAATTCATTCATGTTATTGCATGAGAGTGTTGACCTGTTGCATCATCATCTAAATGACGAGCTAAATTTCATCCTTCGGTCAAGCAACTTTCCATTTCAGACTTGTTGGAGTTTGCAAGGAGCTCTTTCACAACTTTATGACCTTTCCTTCTCACAATGTTAGAAGGTCCTGCCTACAATAAGGCAACACATTTAGCTTTCAACACTTTTGACCTTTTAGTACAGAAAACACAAACAAAATCAGTGCAAACATGTCACAACTAATCAAAATCAAAGAGATTCAACGCTGCTTCAGGAAAAAATATGCATCAAATCCAAATCCGATTCCATTTCCAAACACATCATCCCAAACAAAAACTGCAAAATCAGATCCAAATTAGCCATGCAATCCTCAAAATCAAACACATAGTTGAAGCTCCTAAATCTAATTCACCGAGAACAAACAACCAAAACAGAAAATGAGAAGAAAGGAAGGGGGGGGGGGGGAATTTATGGCTGACCTGTGTGAATTGAAGTTGTTCTTGGCTGACTTGTGTGAATTGAAGTTCTACCTCCATTTTTCAGGGACTGCGGGACACATTCGAGATTGCTTGTCGGAGCCAGTTTCTCCGAACTCGAGAGCGGAGGCAATCGAGTGGGGCTAGAGAAAGCAGATGGAGATGATAAAGGACTTGCCGGAGTCGCTCTACTAGCTCTCGCTCATGGACATCGTTGACCAGGATTCGTCGAACCAGATCTGTCCGCTTCCGGATCGGACAACGGCATTGGACTACTCGTACGAGATCGTATCCGATTTTTGACGACGGCACCAACGCCTGCCACTCCCCGACGTCCTCCACCGGCTGCGGTGCCACCATTGGCTCCCCCTCCACCACCTTTGCCCCCAGGCTCCGGTGGCTTCCTCGCCAGAGCAATATGAGCCGTTGGATCATTCTGGCCCTCGCCTCGATTTTCACCGCTTGTGGATCCTTTCTTTAGAGGTTTCCGAGTCGCGTGAAACTTGATCCAAAGCCATCATAGCCTGCTAAAAAATGCAATTTCACCGCAATCGAGATCGGATCTACACATCGACTCGACAGCCGTGGCAACAAATCGTTCGGAATTGACCAAAACAGCTCAGTTTTTGCCAGAAGCCTTCGCCGGTTGGAGAATAGCCGAATGATTCAGGCTATTTTGTATAGGATAATTCTTGTATTTTGAGATGATTTAGAGAGTGTTTAGGTTAGTTTTGAGCAATATTGTAATATGAAGACCAAAGACCCAACTTGTGAAGAATCAAGAGTTAAAGAGCTCAAAGACGAAGATTTGCCACAGCATGGATATCGCTGTCGCGTTGTCTATGACGCGGGCGCGGTGGCGTGAAGGGACGAACCACGAAGACCTATGAAGGCCGCGGTCGCGCTGTCTGTGGCGCGGTCGCGGTAGAAGCCGACTCAGCGAGTTGACCAAGGAAGACCGCCGCGGGCGCGGTGGTGACGCCGCGGTCGCGGTGCGGCCGATTTTCACGCGGACAAAATTCTATCGTTTCTATCTTGTTTCCTTTCTTATCTTTCAGTTGCCTTTCTTATCTAGTCCGAAAAGGTTGATCCTTGGGGCTATTTAAGGGGAACCTTTCTAGATTTTTAGGATATTCAACTTACTTGTCAATCAATTGTTCTTTCAAAAAAGTTTAGAGTTTTCTTTGTAATGAAGAACTAACTCTCCTCTTGAGTTTATTCAATCAAGGAAGCTTTATTATGAAGTTGTGAAATTCTGGTAACTTCTTTATCCCTAGGTCTTTATTGATACTCTTGTGCTTCATCCCATGATCTATGTTTGATTTTATGAGCCTGATCAACTTGTTTGATTGACTTAGATCTATTGTTTGATTTAGGATTGGTTGATGTCTATGCATTTTTCCTACTTCTCGAAACAACTCTATTCTAGGACCGTGGACTCGTTTAGGGAAGAGTATTCAATGGTTTAATTGTGCATGAGACTCGTAGCTTGATTGCATGATTTGATTTCCTAATATCCCTGTACACTATGCTAATTCTATGTTAAGCGTCCTTGCTTAGGGTTATAGAATTGCTTGGACCGTGGACTTACGATTGCTAATGATTGGGATTGGAATTGACCTAGGCATATAAGAGGTGGATGAATTCATGATCAACGGATTAATAAAGTGGAATTGATTGGATAAACTCTACTTGATAACCTTTGATTGAAACCGACTTTCAAACCCCCATTTTGATTACTTGCATGAAAACCACAAAATCTGAATAAAAACTGATTCCTTTGGGTTCGACTCCTTGCTTGCCTACTATACTATTGTTTGCATGTTTGGGATTTGTTTTTGGCACTGTTGCCGGGGAATCCTTTTTCTTGTTTTGGTTGTGTGCGTTTTTGTGCTTGATTCGGCCTATTTTGTATAGGCTAACTCTTGTATTTTAGGGCTATATTGAGAGTGTTTAGGTTAGATTTGAGCTTTATTGTAATACGAAGACCGAAGACACAAGAATGCAAGAATCAAGAGTTTTAAGGCGTTTTGAGCTGTCTGCGCAACACCACTTGCTTGCGAAGGCTATATCTTGAGTTACAGAGGTCGGATTGAGCTGATTCCGGTGCCATTGGAAAGCTAGCTTCAAGGGCTTCAATTCATCGTTTTACACCGAAGTCCAATTCCAAGCGGAAGATGGTCAAAACAGCCTCCGAAGTGACACCAGAGGTTTTGTCCGAATACCGCGACCGCGGATTGTCCACCGCGACCGCGGTGGCCGCCGAGACGAATTGTTCCTTTCTGTTGCGATAGCGCGGGCGCGGTGAGAGCGGCGCGACCGCGGTGATGCCGGATCCGAAGCGGGCCGAAATCTTTCTATCTTGTTTCCTTTTCTATCTTTTGTCTCTTTCCTTATCTATCTCGTGGAGCTTGTTCCTTGGGCTATATAAGGAGGAGTCCTCTCTAGGTTTTATTCATTCACATTCTACCTTCTACCAATTCTTCTCTTTAAGGTTTTAGCTTAGTTATGGAGAGCTAGTCTCCTTGGGTTTGTTCAAAGGAGAAGCTCTAATGTATGAACTCGTGTGATTTTGGTAATTGATTTCTATCCTTTGGTTGATATTGATTCTCATGTGCTTCATCTTATGAATGTTTATTGTTTCTTTAGGAGTCATGAACCTATTGAATTGATTGATGTTTTATTGTTTGATTTAGGATTGGTTGTTGTCTATGCATCTTTCCTATTTCTCGAAACAACTCTATTCTAGGACCATGGACTAGTTTAGGGAAGCGTATTCAATGGTTAAATTGTGCATGAGACTCGTAGCTTGATTGCATGATTTGATTTCCTAATATCCTTGTTCTCGATGCTACCTCTAGGTTTAAGCGTCCTTGCCTAGGGTTATAGAATTGCTTGGACCGTGGACTTGTGATTGTTAATGATCAGGATAGGAATTAACCATAGGTGTGAATGAAATCAATGGATGAATCTATGATCGAGTGATTATTAAAGAGTGGATCTTTTGAATAAACCTATCTCCCATATTTGTTTGTTTGTTTGTTATTTCTTTCCTAGGTTAGTTTAGTTTAAATCTTTTCTCTTAAATCCCACCTTTCTTTAGTTGATAATTGTATTAATACTAGAAGCCATTGTTCTCTTGGGTTCGACCCCTTACTTGCTTACTATACTAGTTTGTTTGTTTGGGTTATTTATCTTTGATCTTAGCACGACGACTTTAGCCGAGTCAAATTTTGGCGCCGTTGCCAAAGAACTTTGGTTTCTTTCTAGTATTAATATTTTTATTGACTTTGTGTGGACTTATCTTACGGTCCACACTTGTATATTCTGATGCCTTTATATGAGTTTAAGCAATTTCAAGATGAACCATTCTGTGACTATTTTGAGAGAGTTCTAAATGAGGCAACTGACCTAATTTCTCGTGGAGTCTATGTCTGTGCATATGATCTGAGCCTAGAAATCCGTAGTGGCATGACATTGGAGATGCAGGATGAGGTGTATCGCAGGACTGAGAAAGGATATGCCAAATTGAGACCTGAGAAGGAACTATTTGAAATTTCTTGGCCATGTTCGACGAGAGTCGGTTACTGCAGGACGAGCTTAATGCCGGAGAGCCTTCTGACCAAGTACCGCGACCGCGGGATGACAACCGTGCCCGCGGTTCCGATACAGACACGGAGGATTCTCCCCTGGAGGAGAACCGCGACCGCGGCCCACAAACCGCGCCCGCGGCCCCCGAAGAGGTCGGTCCACCGGTTCTCCATGGCGATCCTGTCTTCACCAACGATGTTCCGTGTCTGATTGTAAAGCTCGATTACCCTATCTCAATGCCCGAGGGGCTCCCCAGGCTCGAGTTCATATGGCAGAAAGAGTCCACTCAGGATGACGGGCCCACAGAAGAAGAGGATTGGGCGATTTTTAGTGAATTCCTGGATGGTTTGAAGCAAGAGGAGGTTCGAGATATTGCATTGGAGGTTTCGCCCCCGGTTTTGATAGATCAAGCTTCCGAGCCTGAGCTTGAGGAAGAACGATATGTGATGACAGAAGAGGAGTATTTCCTTCAGTATGGTGACCACTGGAGTGACAACGATGAGCTTGATGACTCGTCGAAGGAGCTAGATGCTGTTATGGAGATTTCTTCTTCACCGTCAAAATATTTCGTATCCCCCTCCATGGAGATTCCTGAAGTCAGCCTTGACGATCCCTATATCCTTTACTCCACTTCTTCTCTTACCTTTGATCCTTGCTTTGTTCTTTCATGTCAATCTTTTGTTAAGGATTCAATTTTTGAGCATGATAGGGTAGTTGATAACTTCTCGTACTTTTTCTTTGATGTAAGTGATAACCTAGATAGGAGATTTGCATGCTTTGCTAAATACTTTGAAAAATCACCTAAATCACCTAATTGGTTTCACTCTAGAAAATCACACCTTAATTGCTCAAGCATGTTTGATAGGTTTAAAAGGAGTTTGAATTATTTCTTATTTCTTGATAATTTGTCAATATGCTATGTGTCCTGTTGTAAGATAACTGTACAGGACTTTGATTTGATGCTCAGGGCATTGACGATGTCCGATCATGAAGACGTCGAGCCAACGACGTTAACCAGAAGCGCTGCTTGGGAGGCAACCCAAGGATTAGATAGATTGTTTTTCCTTTTCTAGCTTAGGATTTATTTGTTTTTCTAACTAACATGTAGGTACTTGGTCCGAAAGGACAAGCCTGGCGTGAAACCGCGCCCGCGCCTCCTTGGCCGCGCTCGCGGTGGACCGTCAGCGCGCCTCGACAAACAGGTACTAGCCCGTGCTCGCGGCAACCATACTGTGTCTCGGTTTTAGCTCGTTTTTATTAAAAAAAAAAGACAAAAAGAGGATTGCTTGGTCCCATTCTACCTCTATATCTTTCATCCACATTCATTCTATCCATCTTCTATCTTTCCACCTTTTATTTCTTTTTTCCATCCACCTTTGTAATTTCATTCTTTGGCTATGTGTAAAGCCTAAGTATGGGGGACCTTTGTTTCCCCGAGAGTTCTTTTCTCCACGGCTCGAGTTCAAGTATTTATCCATCTTTCAAGAGACGAGCCAAGATACGAAGGTTGCTTACATATCACGCTTTTCGAGATGAAATCAAGACGTTGTTCCTGCACGAGACCCGCGACCGCACTCCAGCAGCCGCGCCCGCGGTGCCACCTGATGATAACTCTGATCTCTGCATTGATTCCGCGCCCGCGCCCCTTGTGCCGCGCCCGCGGTTTAGCCACAAACTTAGATTACGAAGCTTTCCATTCTACCACCCTTTAAAGAGTTCCTCCATTCCACCTCTCTTCAATCGATTGTGAGACTTCTGATATACCTTTCTCCTTGCTTCTATCCTTTCTCTTTGCTTCATTGAGGACAATAAAGCATTTAAGTATGGGGGAAGGAGTACTCGCATTCGCTTATCTTAGTTAGTGTAGTTAGAGATTTGCTTCAGATTTTTGATTTTCTTCTTTTTATGGAGCACTTGCACCATATTTTTTGCAAAATAAAGAAAGAAAGAAAAAGAAAAAGATAGAAAAAGGCATAAAATTTGAAAAAAGGCATATTAAATCTTGGGATGAGTCGAAAACCCGAAAGTGCGGCTCAGGTAATAAGCAGGTAACCCGGACCAGCATTAGGCTTGGGTAATATGAGGTTTATGAGTGTTGTGAGTATTTGTGAGCACACCCTTTTGAAAAATGAAAAGAGCGGTTAGGTGAAAACCCGAAAGGGCGCCTAAGCAGAATTGAGCGGTAAAATTTGAGTGTTTTAGGATTCATTCTTGCTTGGGGACTTTGGGGCTTACATGTTAGATTTGGGTAGATCCTAGGTTGATCTTTCATGTTTTAGAGCTTGATTGTTATATCTTGTTGTGAGGTGTGTGTTTGAGCTTCATTGTTTTATGCTCATGATTTCTCTATATTTTTGGGTTCGGGTTGTGAGCTGAGTGTTTTTATCTTACCTTGTATTTCCTGAGATCTTAGATGTGCTACTTTGTTGTATTTATTTTGATCTTACTCGAGGACGAGCAAGATCTAAGTATGGGGGAATTTGATTCGGCCTATTTTGTATAGGTTAACTCTTGTATTTTTTAGGGCTATATTGAGAGTGTTTAGGTTAGATTTGAGCTTTATTGTAATAGGAAGACCGAAGACACAAGAATGCAAGAATCAAGAGTTTTAAGGCGTTTTAAGCTGTCTGTGCGACACCACTTTCTTGCGAAGACTATATCTTGAGCTACAGAGGTCGGATTGAGCTGATTCCGGTGCCATTGGAAAGCTAACTTCAAGGGCTACAATTCATCGTTGTACACCGAAGTCCAATTCCAAGCTTAAGATGGTCAAAACAGCCTCCGAAGTGACACCAGAGGTTCTGTCCGAATACCGCGACCGCGGATTGTCCACCGCGACCGCGGTGGCCGCCGAGACGAATTGTTCCTTTCTGTTGTGATAGAGCGGGCGCGGTGAGAGCGGTGCGACCGCGGTGATGCCGGATCCGAAGCGGGCCGAAATCTTTCTATCTTGTTTCCTTTTCTATCTTTTATCTCTTTCCTTATCTATCTCGTGGAGCTTGTTCCTTGGGCTATATAAGGAGGAGTCCTCTCTAGGTTTTATTCATTCACATTCAACCTTCTACCAATTCTTCTCCTTAAGGTTTTAGCTTAGTTATGGAGAGCTAGTCTCCTTGGGTTTGTTCAAGGGAGAAGCTCTGATGTATGAACTCGTGTGATTTTGGTAATTGATTTCTATCCTTTGGTTGATATTGATTCTCTTGTGCTTCATCTTATGAATGTTTATTGTTTCTTTAGGAGTCATGAACCTATTGAATTGATTGATGTTCTATTGTTTGATTTAGGATTGGTTGTTGTCTATGCATCTTTCCTATTTCTCGAAACAACTCTATTCTAGGACCATGGACTAGTTTAGGGAAGAGTATTCAATGGTTAAATTGTGCATGAGACTCGTAGCTTGATTGCATGATTTGATTTCCTAATATCCTTGTTCTCGATGCTACCTCTAGGTTTAAGCGTCCTTGCCTAGGGTTATAGAATTGCTTGGACCGTGGACTTGTGATTGTTAATGATCAGGATAGGAATTAACCATAGGTGTGAATGAAATCAATGGATGAATCTATGATCGAGTGATCATTAAAGAGTGGATCTTTTGAATAAACCTATCTCCCATATTTGTTTGTTTGTTTGTTATTTCTTTCCTAGGTTAGTTTAGTTTAAATCTTTTCTCTTAAATCCCCCCTTTCTTTTGTTGATAATTGTATTAATACTAGAAGCCATTGTTCTCTTGGGTTCGACCCCTTACTTGCTTACTATACTAGTTTGTTTGTTTGGGTTATTTATCTTTGATCTTAGCACGACGACTTTAGCCGAGTCAAATTTTGGCGCCGTTGCCAAAGAACTTTGGTTTCTTTCTAGTATTAATATTTTTATTGACTTTGTGTGGACTTATCTTACGGTCCACACTTGTATATTCTGATGCCTTTATATGAGTTTAAGCAATTTCAAGATGAACCATTCTGTGACTATTTTGAGAGAGTTCTAAATGAGGCAACTGACCTAATTTCTCGTGGAGTCTATGTCTGTGCATATGATCTGAGCCTAGAAATCCGTAGTGGCATGACATTGGAGATGCAGGATGAGGTGTATCGCAGGACTGAGAAAGGATATGCCAAATTGAGACCTGAGAAGGAACTATTTGAAATTTCTTGGCCATGTTCGACGAGAGTCGGTTACTGCAGGACGAGCTTAATGCCGGAGAGCCTTCTGACCAAGTACCGCAACCGCGTGTGTTGGGACGCTATCAAGAACGCCTGTGTACTTGTTAGTGTTCCACACAACCGTCCCTTAGTTTTGATATGACAAACTCACTATGGTTCTAATAAAGTTGTCCAAGTGTTCAGGAACGTCTATGACCAAAAGGACAGCAAGTGTGTATAAGCGTCCCATAAGCTTAGGGACGCCAGCTAACAGGAAGTAAGGACGAGCAAGAGACTACTTGAGCAAGGACGGAGTCCCAAGCAAGTAGGAACGCAAGAAAGGAGTCCATACTCACTAGCCGACAGGATGACATCACTCGACAAATGTTTGATCATCCAAGGACATATGGAGACCGATCCTGTAAGCAGAGTCCAACACCACGTGGCGGACGATCCTGTAGCAGAGTTCATCAACACGTGGCGGCCGATCCTGTAGCCGAGTTCATCACACAGCTAGATACAGGAAGCTTCCTCATCACCGCCTTACTCGTGGAGGAAGATCCTGTAGCCACGTACCACAAGGGCATGATCGTCAGAACGAGAATGACGCCCTTCCCAAGTCCTATAAATACCGCAAGGCATTTATTGTGACGTTAAGGCTTTTCAAGAATATTCAAAGAGAATCATAGGAAAGCGGCTCACTCAAGAACACGAAGAACTAACTCAAGAACTCAAGAACAGTGCTTAGACCTGAGTTAGATCGAGTGAGACTTGTAAACAAATCACAAAACAAGTTTGTAATCAAAAGAGAAAGAGAGTTCTGCGAAGTACTACAGAACGCAGGGATAGGAGTCCTTTAGTAGTTTGAACTTGCTTAAGTTGTAGGCTTAGAGGAGTCCTTTACTAGTGGACTTAGGGAAAAGCTAAGTGCCAGAGAACTGTAAAGACTCGCCAGTACATCTGTAAGAACGTTCAATATAAAGGAAGAACTATTCAAAAATCCTCCAAGGAGGTAGAGGTTTACACTCAAGGACTACTTGGTCTTGAGTGGTTCCTCTATAACTCACTGCGTTCATTACTTACCTGTTTAGTACTTTTTCCGCTGCATTACTCTAGGACGCTCCTACACCCCGTAGGAACGCCTAACCAAGGACGTCTTTATCACAGTAAAGGCAGTCCCGTAGTACTAACGATCCAACAACGGGATGACAACCGCGCCCGCGGTTCCGATACAAACACGGAGGATTCTCCCCTGGAGGAGAACCGCGACCGCGGCCCACAAACCGCGCCCGCGGCCCCCGAAGAGGTCGGTCCACCGGTTCTCCATGGCGATCCTGTCTTCACCAACGATGTTCCGTGTCTGATTGTAAAGCTCGATTACGCTATCTCAATGCCCGAGGGGCTCCCCAGGCTCGAGTTCATATGGCAAAAAGAGTCCACTCAGGATGACGGGCCCACAGAAGAAGAGGATTGGGCGATTTTTAGTGAATTCCTGGATGGTTTGGAGCAAGAGGAGGTTCGAGATATTGCATTGGAGGTTTCGCTCCCGGTTTTGATGGATCAAGCTTCCGAGCCTGAGCCTGAGGAAGAACGATATGTGATGATAGAAGAGGAGTATTTCCTTCAGTATGGTGACCCCTGGAGTGACAACGATGAGCCTGATGACTCGTCGAAGGAGCTAGATGCTGTTATGGAGATTTCTTCTTCACCGTCAAAATATTTCGTATCCCCCTCCATGGAGATTCCTGAAGTCAGCCTTGACGATCCCTATATCCTTTACTCCACTTCTTCTCTCACCTTTGATCCTTGCTTTGTTCTTACATGCCAATCTTTTGTTAAGGATTCAATTTTTGAGCATGATAGGGTAGTTGATGACTTCTCGTACTTTTTCTTTGATGAAAGTGATAACCTAGATAGGAGATTTGCATGCTTTGATAAATACTTTGAAAAATCACCTAAATCACCTAATTGGTTTCACTCTAGAAAATCACACCCTAATTGCTCAAGAATGTTTGATAGGTTTAAAAGGAGTTTGAATTATTTCTTATTTCTTGATAATTTGTCAATATGCTATGTGTCCTGTTGTAAGATAACTGTGCAGGACTTTGATTTGATGCTCAGGGCATTGACGATGTCCGATCATGAAGACGTCGAGCCAACGACGTTAACCAAAAGCGTTGCTTGGGAGTCAACCCAAGGATTAGATAGATTGTTTTTCCATTTCTAGCTTAGGATTTATTTGTTTTTCTAACTAACATGTAGGTACTTGGTCCGAAAGGACAAGCCTAGCGTGAAACCGCGCCCGCGCCTCCTTGGCCGCGCTCGCGGTGGACCGTCAGCGCGCCCCGACAAACAGGTACTAGCCCGTGCTCGCGGCAACCATACTGTGTCTCGGTTTTAGCTCGTTTTTATTAAAAAAAAAAGACAAAAAGAGGATTGCTTGGTCCCATTCTACCTCTATATCTTTCATCCACATTCATTCTATCCATCTTCTATCTTTCGACCTTTTATTTCTTCTTTCCATCCACCTTTGTAATTTCATTCTTTGGCTATGTGTAAAGCCTAAGTATGGGGGACCTTTGTTTCCCCGAGAGTTCTTTTCTCCACGGCTCGAGTTCAAGTATTTGTCCATCTTTCAAGAGACGAGCCAAGATACGAAGGTTGCTTACATATCACGCTTTTCGAGATGAAATCAAGACGTTGTTCCTGCACGAGACCCGCGACCGCACTCCAGCAGCCGCGCCCGCGGTGCCACCTGATGATAACTCTGATCTCTGCATTGATTCCGCGCCCGCGCCCCTTGTGCCGCGCCCGCGGTTTAGCCACAAACTTAGATTACGAAGCTTTCCATTCTACCACCCTTTAAAGAGTTCCTCCATTCCACCTCTCTTCAATCGATTGTGAGACTTCTGATATACCTTTCTCCTTGCTTCTATCCTTTCTCTTTGCTTCATTGAGGAAAATGAAACATTTAAGTATGGGGGAAGGAGTACTCGCATTCGCTTATCTTAGTTAGTGTAGTTAGAGATTTGCTTCAGATTTTTGATTTTCTTCTTTTCAGGGAGCACTTGCACCATATTTTTTGCAAAATAAAGAAAGAAAGAAAAAGAAAAAGATAGAAAAAGGCATAAAATTTGAAAAAAGGCATATTAAATCCTGGGATGAGTCGAAAACCCGAAAGGGCGGCTCAGGTAATAAGCAGATAACCCGGACCAGCATTAGGCTGGGGTAATATGAGGTTTATGATTGTTGTGAGTATTTGTGAGCACACCGTTTTGAAAAATGAAAAGAGCGGTTAGGTGAAAACCCGAAAGGGCGCCTAAGCAGAATTGAGCGGTTAAATTTGAGTGTTTTAGGATTCATTGGGGACTCTGGGGCTTACATGTTAGATTTGGGTAGATCCTAGGTTGATCTTTCATGTTTTAGAGCTTGAGTGTTATATCTTGTTGTGAGGTGTGTGTTTGAGCTTCATTGTTTTATGCTCATGATTTCTCTATATTTTTGGGTTCGGGTTGTGAGCTGAGTGTTTTTATCTTCAGTATGGTGACCCCTGGAGTGACAACGATGAGCCTGATGACTCGTCGAAGGAGCTAGATGCTGTTATGGAGATTTCTTCTTCACCGTCAAAATATTTCGTATCCTCCTCCATGGAGATTCCTGAAGTCAGCCTTGACGATCCCTATATCCTTTACTCCACTTCTTCTCTCACCTTTGATCCTTGCTTTGTTCTTGCATGTCAATCTTTTGTTAAGGATTCAATTTTTGAGCATGATAGGGTAGTTGATGACTTCTCGTACTTTTTCTTTGATGAAAGTGATAACCTAGATAGGAGATTTGTATGCTTTGCTAAATACTTTGAAAAATCACCTAAATCACCTAATTGGTTTCACTCTAGAAAATCACACCCTAATTGCTCAAGCATGTTTGATAGGTTTAAAAGGAGTTTGAATTATTTCTTATTTCTTGATAATTTGTCAATATGCTATGTGTCCTGTTGTAAGGTAACTGTGCAGGACTTTGATTTGATGCTCAGGGCATTGACGATGTCCGATCATGAAGACGTCGAGCCAACGACGTTAACCAAAAGCGCTGCTTGGGAGGCAACCCAAGGATTAGATAGATTGTTTTTCCATTTCTAGCTTAGGATTTATTTGTTTTTCTAACTAACATGCAGGTACTAGGTCCGAAAGGACAAGCCTGGCGTGAAACCGCGCCCGCGCCTCCTTGGCCGCGCTCGCGGTGGACCGTCAGCGCGCCCCGACAATCAGGTACTAGCCCGTGCTCGCGGCAACCATACTGTGTCTCGGTTTTAGCTCGTTTTTATTAAAAAAAAAGACAAAAAGAGGATTGCTTGGTCTCATTCTACCTCTATATCTTTCATCCACATTCATTCTATCCATCTTCTATCTTTCCACCTTTTATTTCTTCTTTCCATCCACCTTTGTAATTTCATTCTTTGGCTATGTGTAAAGCCTAAGTATGGGGGACCTTTTTTTCCCCGAGAGTTCTTTTCTCCACGGCTCGAGTTCAAGTATTTGTCCATCTTTCAAGAGACGAGCCAAGATACGAAGGTTGCTTACATATCACGCTTTTCGAGATGAAATCAAGACGTTGTTCCTGCACGAGACCCGCGACCGCACTCCAGCAGCCGCGCCCGCGGTGCCACCTGATGATAACTCTGATCTCTGCATTGATTCCGCGCCCGCGCCCCATGTGCCGCGCCCGCGGTTTAGCCACAAACTTAGATTACGAAGCTTTCCATTCTACCACCCTTTAAAGAGTTCCTCCATTCCACCTCTCTTCAATCGATTGTGAGACTTCTGATATACCTTTCTCCTTGCTTCTATCCTTTCTCTTTGCTTCATTGAGGACAATGAAACATTTAAGTATGGGGGAAGGAGTACTCGCATTCGCTTATCTTAGTTAGTGTAGATAGAGATTTGCTTCAGATTTTTTATTTTCTTCTTTTCATGGAGCACTTGCACCATATTTTTTGCAAAATAAAGAAAGAAAGAAAAAGAAAAAGATAGAAAAAGGCATAAAATTTGAAAAAAGGCATATTAAATCCTGGGATGAGTCGAAAACCCGAAAGGGCGGCTCAGGTAATAAGCAGGTAACCCGGACCAACATTAGGCTGGGGTAATATGAGGTTTATGAGTGTTGTGAGTATTTGTGAGCACACCCTTTTGAAAAATGAAAAGAGCGGTTAGGTGAAAACCCGAAAGGGCGCCTAAGCAGAATTGAGCGGTAAAATTTGAGTGTTTTAGGATTCATTCTTGCTTGGGGACTTTGGGGCTTACATGTTAGATTTGGGTAGATCCTAGGTTGATCTTTCATGTTTTAGAGCTTGAGTGTTATATCTTGTTGTGAGGTGTGTGTTTGAGCTTCATTGTTTTATGCTCATGATTTCTCTATATTTTTGGGTTCGGGTTGTGAGTTGAGTGTTTTTATCTTCCCTTGTATTTCCTGAGATCTTAGATGTGCTACTTTGTTGTATTTATTTTGAGCTTACTCGAGGACGAGCAAGATCTAAGTATGGGGGAATTTGATTCGGCCTATTTTGTATAGGTTAACTCTTGTATTTTTTAGGGCTATATTGAGAGTGTTTAGGTTAGATTTGAGCTTTATTGTGATACGAAGACCGAAGACACAAGAATGCAAGAATCAAGAGTTTTAAGGCGTTTTAAGCTGTCTGCGCGACACCACTTTCTTGCGAAGACTATATCTTGAGATACAGAGGTCGGATTGAGCTGATTTCGGTGCCATTGGAAAGCTAACTTCAAGGGCTGCAATTCATCTTTTTACTTCGAAGTCAGATTCCAAGCGTAAGATGGTCAAAACAGCCTCCGAAGTGACACTAGAGGTTCTGTCCGAATACCGCGACCGCGGATTGTCCACCGCGACCGCGGTGGCCGCCGAGACGAATTGTTCCTTTCTGTTGCGATAGAGCGGGTGCGGTGAGAGCGGCGTGACCGCGGTGATGTCGGATCCGAAGCGGGCCGAAATCTTTCTATCTTGTTTCCTTTTCTATCTTTTGTCTCTTTCCTTATCTATCTCGTGGAGCTTGTTTCTTGGGCTATATAAGGAGGAGTCCTCTCTAGGTTTTATTCATTCACATTCTACCTTCTACCAATTCTTCTCTTTTAGGTTTTATCTTAGTTATGGAGAGCTAGTCCCCTTGGGTTTGTTCAAACGAGAAGCTCTGATGTATGAACTCGTGAGATTTTGGTAATTGATTTCTATCCTTTGGTTGATATTGATTCTCTTGTGCTTCATCTTATGAATGTTTATTGTTTCTTTAAGAGTCATGAACGTATTGAATTGATTGATGTTCTATTGTTTGATTTAGGATTGGTTGTTGTCTATGCATCTTTCCTATTTCTCGAAACAACTCTATTCTAGGACCGTGGACTAGTTTAGGGAAGAGTATTCAATGGTTAAATTGTGCATGAGACTCGTAGCTTGATTGCATGATTTGATTTCCTAATATCCTTGTTCTCTATGCTAATTATAGGTTTAAGCGTCCTTACGTAGGGCTATAGAATTGCTTGGACCGTGGACTTGCGATTGTTAATGATCAGGATAGGAATTAACCATAGGTGTGAATGAAATCAATGGATGAATCTATGATCGAGTGATTATTAAAGAGTGGATCTTTTGAATAAACCTATCTCCCGTATTTGTTTGTTTGTTTGTTATTTCTTTCCTAGTTTAGTTTAGTTTAAATCTTTTCTCTTAAATCCTCCCTTTCTTTAGTTGATAATTGTATTAATACTAGAAGTCATTGTTCTCTTGGGTTCGACCCCTTACTTGCTTACTATACTAGTTTGTTTGTTTGGGTTATTTATCTTTGATCTTGGCACGACGACTTTAGCCGAGTCAGTGCTCTGCGCTCAAACCTCGACCGCGGCCCCCTCGGCGCGACCGCGGTTCGTGGGCAGAACCGTCCCTTGGGTTCGGACCTAACACATGGTCCGTACCCGGTCTACTAATACTTCTCTTGTTCGTTTTGATCCAGAAATTGACAGGACTCTTTGGAAGATAAGGAGTGCCCCCATACCTTCTACATCCTACAATCTTCTTGAATCTTTCTCTCTCTCTGACTCTGACCTTGAGGACGTCATGGCGGAGCAAACTATTCGCCAACTCACGCCGCCCGATCTCCAGCAACAGCAACTCGCTATTCAATTCCCCGAACTCGGGGAAGTTGTGAAGTTCGAACTAAAGTCTGGCCTCATCCACCACTTGCCCAAATTCCACGGGTTGAGTGGTGAGGACCCGAACAAGCATCTCACTGAATTCCACGCGGTGTGCGTGAGTATGAAGCCCACTGATGTAACGGAGGATCAAATCAAGCTCCGGGCTTTTCCCTTCTCTCTTGAAGACACCGCCAAGGACTGGCTCCTTTATTTGGTGCCGGGTTCTATCACTACTTGGGCAGCTATGAAGAAGGCGTTTCTTGAAAAGTGCTTCCTCGCTTCCAAACAAACATCTATTAAGAAGCAGCTCAGTAGTTTGGAGCAAGGGGAAGACGAGAACCTCTATGACTATTATGAGAGTTACAAGAGGCTCATCGCGAGTTGTCCCTACCATGGCTACCTGGCCAAGGATCTTATTTGCTATATCATTCAGGGACTCTGCGACAATGACAAGAGGCTGGTGAATGCATCTTGTGGGGGTAGTTACGAGAACTTAACCCCCGCTGCATCTTTTTAGAAGGTTAAGATCCTAGCGGAACAAGCCCGCAATCATAGGTCCAGGACCAATGTGAGGTCCATTAGTGTGGTGAATGAGTCCCTGAATGCTGAAGTACGGGAGCTCAAGGATCTTATGAAGCAGCTACTCACGAAGAAGACGGCTCAGCAAGTCAATGCTTGCGGTCTTTGCTATGATGCGAGCCACCACACGGATCAGTGCCTTACTATTCAGGAGACCGAGGAGTCGGTCAATGCTATTGGCAATTATGGTGCGCCCCGGCCCCGGAATGATCCTTACTCTAATACCTACAATCCGGGGTGGGCGAATCATCCTAACCTAAGGTGGAGCAATCAGCAGCAACAAGACCCACCACAACAACAGCAGCAGTACGCTCCTCAGGGCCAGCAACAACAGTTTCGGTCCAACAATTATGCCCCAAGAGCACCTGCTCCTTCTCAGAATGATGCTATTACCGCCCTCTTGAAGGAGAACCAAGACACGAGAGCTGCTGTAAAGAATCTTGAGACTCAGCTGAGCCAACTCGCCACTATGATCAATAGGCTCGAGTCTAAGGATTCTGGGAAACTTCCCTCTCAACCGCTCAACCACAAGGAGAATGTGAGTGCCATGAATTTGAGGAGCGGTAGAGCATTGGCGAGTCGGGAATCACCCGCAGGTGATGATCAGCGACCGCGTTCCCATAGCCGCTACTACGCCGGGGCGGCAGGAGGTGAAGACCAAGTCTCTGTTGGAAATCCGTGCCCGCGCTCTCTCCTCCGCGCCCACGAAAAGCCAACATAGGACTTGGACCACTAGAGGCGTGAAGCGCCGCGACCGCAGAGCCCGGACCGCGCCCGCGGTAAGGAGGCAGAGTGAAATTTTGGGGCTTTGCTCGATTATGCTTTCAAGAACTATTCGCCCCCAAGACCGAGCTCTCCTAGACGAGACCGCACCCCAGCAGCAGAGGAGGACGATGGCTATGTGGCTTAACCCCTTCCACCATTGAATTCTTTCAAGCCCTCTCCTCCAATCCCCGATGCTCTCAAGGACACGAGGAAGCCGGCACATGACAAGGAACTCTTCGAGACCTTCGCCAATTGCCGGGTAAATGTTCTTCTCATCAATCTCATCCAAAGTGTTCCTCGTTTTGCTAAGTTTATGAAAGAGCTATGCACCATAAAAAGAAAGAATAGGACTAGTCCTAAGATTGAAAAGGTAGCTCTAGTTGAGAAAACGCATGATAGCAAAATTGAGACTTGTAATTCCCTACTCCAAAAGCAATTACCTAAAAAATGCTCAGACCCAGGAAGATTCACCGTCCCTGTCACTATTGGAGAAACTAAAATTGAGCGTGCTATGCTAGATTTAGGTGCCTCCATTAATGTGCTTCTAGCTTGCATGTATGATAGGTTAGGCCTTGGTCCTTTAAAGGAGTCCGATATTGTTATCGAATTGGCTGACCATTCTAATTTGCGCCCGAAAGGGTTAGTTGAGGATGTTCTAGTGCAGGTGCATGGTTTGATCTTTCCTACAGATTTCTATGTGACGGAGATAGGCGAAGGGCGGTAGGACCCGGTTCTCTTACTTGGTCGTCCTTTCATGAAAACCGCCAATACGGTCATCAATGTTGCCAATGGATCTCTTTCCATATCCCATGGTGGCAACGAGGTCCGAATTGATGTTGACGAGGAGCATATTGATCGTATCCACGTCGAGCCAACGATGTTAAACAAAAGCACTGCTTGGGAGGCAACCCAAGGATTAGATAGATTGTTTTTCCATTCCTAGCTTAGGATTTGCTTGTTTTTCTAGCTAACATGCAGGTACTAGGTCCGAAAGGACACGCCTGGCGTGAAACCGCGCCCGCAGTGGATCGTCAGCGCGCCCCGACGAGCAGGTACTAGCCCGTGCTCGCGGCAACCATACTGCGTGTCGGTTTTAGCCCGACTTCTTGGTCCCATTCTACCTCTATATTTTCCATCTATCCACATCCATTCTATCCATCTTCTATCTTTCCATCTTCTATTTCTTTTCTTCATTCACCTTCGTATTTTCCATTCTTTGGATATGTGTACAACCTAAGTATGGGGGAACTTTGTTCCCCCACATGTCTTCAAGGCTCGAGTTCAAGCATTCATCTATCTCTCGAGAGACGAGCCAAGAGACGACGGTGGCGCACACATCATGCTTCTCAAGGACGAAGTCGGAACTCTGTCCCTACACGAGTATCGCGCCCGCGCTTCATCAGCCGCGCCCGCGGTAACCACCCGAGGACGACTTCACTCTCTGCCGAGAAACCGCGCCTGCGTCCCTTGTGCCGCGCCCGCGGTTTGCCCGCCGATTGGAAATACGAAGCTTTTCTTCTACCACTTATGAAGAGTTCTTCCATTTCACCCCTCTTTCATTCGATTGTGAGTCTTCTGATATACCTTTCTCCCTGGTTCTATCCTTTCTCTTTGCTTCATTGAGGACAATGAAGGATTTAAGTATGGGGGAGGGAGTACTTGCATTCGCTTATCCTAGTTAATGTAGTTTGAGATTTGCTTCAGATTTTTGATTTTCTTCTTTTCATGGAGCACTTGCACCATACTTTTTGCATAAGAAAGAAAGAAAGAAAAAGAAAAAGATAGAAAAAGCCATAAAAATTGAAAAAAGGCATATAAATCCTGGGATGAGTCGAAAACCCGAAAGGGCGGCTCAGGTAATAAGCAGGTAACCCGGACCAGCATTAGGCTGGGGTAATATGAGGTTCATGAGAGTTGTGAGTATTTGTCAGCACACCTTTTGAAAAATGAAAAGAGCGGTTAGGTGAAAACCTGAAAGGGCGCCTAAGCAGAATTGAGTGGTAAAATTCGAGTGTTTGAGGATCATTCTTGCTTGAGGACTTTGGGGCTTACATGTTAGATATTTGGGTAGATCCTAGGTTGCTCTCTTTCATGTTTTCAGAGCTTGAGTGTTATATCTTTGTTGTGAGGTGTGTTTGAGCTTCATTGTTTTATGCTCATGATTTCTCTATAGTTTGGGTTCGGGTTGTGAGCTGAGTGTTTTTATCTTCCCTTGTATTTCCTGAGATCTTAGATGTGCTACCTTGCTATATTTGTTTTGAGCTTACTCGAGGAAGAGCAAGATCTAAGTATGGGGGAATTTGATTCAGGCTATTTTGTATAGGATAATTCTTGTATTGTGAGATGATTTAGAGAGTGTTTAGGTTAGTTTTGTGCAATATTGTAATATGAAGACCGAAGACACAAGTTATGAAGAATCAAGAGTTAAAGAGCTTAAACACGAAGATTCGCCACTACATGGATATCGCGGTCGCGTTGTGTATGACGCGGGCGCGGTGGCGTGAAGAGACGAACCACGAAGACCTATGAAGGCCGCGGTCGCGCTGTCTGTGGCGCGTTTGCGGTAGAAGCCGACTCAGCGAGTTGACCAAGGAAGACCGCCGCGGGCGCGGTGGTGACGCCGCGGTCGCGGTGCGGCCGATTTTCACGCGGACAAAATTCTATCGTTTCTATCTTGTTTCCTTTCTTATCTTTCGGTTTCCTTTCTTATATAGTCCGAAAAGGTTGATCCTTGGGGCTATTTAAGGGGAACCTTTCTAGGTTTTTAGGATATTCAACTTACTTGTCAATCAATTGTTCTTTTAATAAAGTTTAGAGTTTTCTTTGTAATGGAGAACTAACTCTCCTCTTGAGTTTATTCAATCAAGGAAGCTTTATTATGAAGTTGTGAAATTCTGGTAACTTCTTTATCCCTAGGTCTTTATTGATACTCTTGTGTTTCATCCCATGATCTATATTTGATTTTATGAGCCTGATCAACTTGTTTGATTGACTTAGACCTATTGTTTGATTTAGGATTGGTTGTTTTCTAAGCATCTTTCCTATTTCTCGAAACAACTCTATTCTAGGACCGTTGACTAGTTTAGGGAAGTATTATTCAATGGTTTAATTGTGCATGAGACTCGTTGATCGGTCCGGGATCGGAGGTCTCACAATTTAAATTTATAAAACCGAACCTCAAGATTGTAGTAAAGAGGTAGGGTGTCGAACACACGGGAGTTCGTGTGTCGAGTGTACCCGGAAATACTTAAAAAGGATGAAAACAAGGTAAAAACGAAGGAAAAGCAAAGAGAGATCACCTCGGACCGACACTGGTCACTTCGGTCCGAGGGTGGATCGAGGTCGATTTGGCCGGGACCGACGTTGATGCAAGTCGGGCCCGATGTACTGGGTAACTCGATTTAAGCAAAATTGGTAGATCGGTCTTGGGTTTTTGGGTTCCACACCTAACTAGACTTGGATATTCTTCCCCAATTCAGCCAATAAGAGTTTGATCTTAGTGAGATCGAGGTTGATCGCCCCAAATCTCTCCAATCTACACTTCGACCCAAGGGAGTTTTCACTCTCCTTCGATGTTAGGTCTAGCAATTGGGATCGAGATGCTTTCGCTTTGCTCTTACCAATCACAAGCCCTAAGCCCCTTGTTTTCACAAGAGAATTGAAGCTTAGTGTAGAGAGGATTCATAAATCAAGCACTCAAGGCTATGGAATTGGGGTTTTCTACCCAAATCTAACTAAGGGCTTCCCCCATAGCCCAAGACTATGGAATCTACTCCATCAAGTAAGAGAAAAACGAAATCAAAAGGGAAATCAAGCTAATCTCAATCATCATCATCAAACCAAACTCCAATCTCATTCAAATTCAAGGTCTCTACAAAATCCAAGTTCAATTCTACTAGATCAAAGCAAAACAAAGTACAAAACTCACAAATTCTCCTCTCTCTCTCCACCGGCCTCTCTCCTCTTCCTTCCTCCTTCTTCTCCTCTCCCTCCTTCTTCTCCTTTGAGCCTTTAGAGAGTGATTTGTTGTGGTCTATCCAAGACATCCTTTAATGCTCTCTAATCACCTCTATTTATAGCCTTCTAAGGATTGGGGACCAAGGAATCCCAATTTAGAAAGGGGCAAATGTGGAAAGTTGCTAAAAATATGCCTTGGGGAGCAATCCAAAATTCTACCGACTTTGGACCGACACGGGTGACCTCGGGCCCGACGTTCTCCAACCTCGGTCCCGTGCGCTGGTCGCTCGATCTCGGGCCCGACTTGGTGGAACTCGATCTTGGGCCTCGATCCTTGCTTTCTTCCTTGGTTTTTCTTGGTTCCACTTCATTCTTGGCTTGGCTTTTGTACTCCTTGATTTGGCTCCTTCCTTAGCTCCTCGAAATCGCTCTCATTCTTGCCATTTTACCTACAAAATCACACAAAACTCGCATAGTCTCCGACTCTTGAAGAAAACCGGGAACTAGGCTAAAAAGGGAACGAAACTATAAAGAAGAGAATGAAAAACACATATTTACAAAGGATATTAACCACTAAAACACCTCCAAAATGAGAGACATCAGAATACCCCATACTTAAACTTGCTTGTCCTCAAGCAATAACAATATAAGCAAGACCGAAGCACAATCTTCAAGTAAAGCCTCTTATGAAAAATCTAGTAAGCACAAGTGATAGACATGCTAGCAAGATTACATCATTACACATGATCAAGTGTTCAAGGGATAAAGTCTAATGCAACAAAGCCTCACTTTAGGTATGTGGAAATGTGTATCACTCATCATGTGTTTAGGCTTAAAAATGAACACTCATACTCAACAATCATACAAGTAAAGACTTTACAATTGAAGCTAATATCACCAATTCCTCCACCTAGAGATGCCTATTACAATGCACACAAAGAATATGAACTTGGCTCAATGGAGGTCCTCAAAGAGGTTCCATTCGGCCGGGTTGTAATGGGGCTTTTGGTATTTCTCAAGGTAGGAATCATTTTGGTCTTGTGGTGCTTACAATGGGGATTGAACTTTCTAGTCTCTCACCAAACTCACCAAATTTCTTCCACTTTCAACTTTCACTCATCCAAAAGACTTTGATTTTCTTTTTCTTTCATCTTTCAACCCACTTTTTCACTTAACATTCCACTTCATCTTTGCACTACACTTTTTGTTGGATTTTTCTCACTTTTTCACTTATGATCGACTTGCAACACAACTCGGGCCCGATGTGCACTTTAACTCGGTCGGTGCCCTTTTCTTTCACTTAAGCATTTTGCTTTCAATCCACTACTATTTCCAACTTTTCTTTCTTTCCACTCAACAAAGATGCACTACCCACTTGATTTTTAACTCCATTTTTCGCCCTTCACCAAAAAGAATCTCAACTCTCCAAATATTCTTCCAAACCTCTCACTAAAGTCCAATCCCATAAGGGTCAAGTCATATAGGCTAGGAATCACATTTTTGAGGAGTTTCAAACAAAGGTCTAAGGCTAAAACGGGGCTACAAACAACGGTTTATCTTCAAGGTAGGATATGGAAATTTTGTGACTAAATGAAATAAAGTTCAAATCAATGTGACAAAGCATAGAACAAATCTCATATTGGCCTTGGAAAATAGATAAACACCTCAATAGCAAGTATTACTTAGCATGCTTGAGCTAATCTCACAAGAAAATGAGGGATATGCAATCATGAACAAACATCCCTAAAATGGCCAAAAATAATCTCACAAGGTTCACTCTAGCTTAGTTGCATCAAAACTCATCCAAGAACTCATGTGCTCAATAAAAACATGCAAGATATCATATCACATCAAAGGCAACATCCATTTAGAGGTTAAACTATCCAAAAATATGCAAAGGAATTTACATGCTCACATCATCATTAGCTCTCATATGGACATCTAAGATGGGAATTCCTAGTCCAAAACCAAAATCTTTTTGACATTTTTCAAATCATTTTCAAATTTTTATGGATTTTTCGAAAATTTTTCTCAAACAAAAACAAACTCAAAACAAACTCATCCATACATGCCATAAAATCAATCATCATTCTCATGCATCATGCCACTATCCAAAATGAAACATCCCATAAACAAGAAACAAACAAAGCAACCTAAACATGGAATTAATGAGCAACTAACCCACCCCATACTTAAAACTTTTGATGTCCCCATCAAAATTCAAAAGTAAAGAGAAAAGAGTAAAGAAGACTCACAATTCCTTATTTGCGAATGGCTTGATGAAGCTTAGTTCGACAAGAGTAGAGCCCAAGAGGCTCTCACTTCTTCGCTCGGGTCGATCCTATCATAGTACTTCTTCACTCTATGACCATTTACCCGAAAAGTCTTTCCATCATTATCCATCAAATCGACCGCTCCTTGAGAATGTATGTGATGTACTACAAACGGTCCGCTCCACCTCGTCCGAAGCTTTCCCGGGAAGAACCGAAGTCGTGAATTAAAGAGAAGCACCTTGTCTCCCACTTGGTAAGCCTTCGGGACCAACTTCCTATCATGCCATTTTTTTGTTTTCTCTTTGTACAACTTGGCATTCTCGTAGGCCTTCAAACGCAACTCCCCTAACTCATGAAGGTCTAAGAACCTCTTTTCTCCGGCCAAATTCACGTCCCAATTCATCTCCTTTAAAGCCCACTTGGATCTATGCTCCAATTCTACCGGGAGGTGGCACGCCTTGCCATACACCAAGTTAAATGGTGTAGTCCCAAGAGGCGTTTTGTAGGCGGTCCTATAAGCCCATAGTGCATCATCGAGCTTAGATGACCAATCCTTCCTTGACTTTGACACCGTCTTCTCCAAAATTGCCTTGATTTGACGATTAGAGACTTCTACTAAACCACTTGTTTGAGGATGGTAAGGAGTAGCAACTCGGTGAGACACCCCATACTTGATCAAAACATTCTCGAAGCATCTCTCAATGAAGTGAGGGCCTCCATCACTAATAAGTACCCTCGGCACTCCAAACATAGAGAAGATGTTACTCTTCAAAAATTTCATCACAACTCTTGCATCATTGGTTCTCGTTGGAATGGCTTCTACCCACTTAGAGACATAATCAACGGCCACTAATATGTACTTGTACGGGCCCGACGTTGGGAAAGGTCCCATGAAGTCGATCCCCCATACATCAAAGAGCTCCACTTCTAGAATTCCGGTTTGCGGAGTCTCATTTCTTCTTGACAAGTTCCCTTCTCTTTGGCACTCCTCACATCTCCTCACAAACTCATGCACATCCTTGAACATGGTTGGCCAATAGAACCCACAATGAAGGATTTTGGCCGTGGTTTTGGAACTCTTGGCGTGCCCTCCGGTTGGCAAAGAATGACAATGGCGAATGACACTTTCAACCTCCTCACTTGGAATGCACCGTCTATAAATTCTATCACTACCCTCCTTGTATAAGTATGGATCATCCCAATAATATTGCCTAGCATCATGCAAGAATTTCTTCCTAGCTGAGTGAGACAAATTTGGTGGGATCACTCCTCCTACAACAAAGTTAGCAAAATCCGCAAACCAAGGAGCAACCCTTCGTTTTGTGGTGTTAATAGACAATAGACAAGTAGGAAATGAAGATTTAATGGACTTCGGATGTGAATGAATTGAGACCGAGTGAAGGATCTTACTTGTTTCCATGGATCGACATTGTAAGGTGTTGAGCCCGACATGTGGTGACATCGATCGAGTTGAGCAAGTGCAGATTTCACTTAGGACCGACGTTGTGGGCCTTGGGACCGAGGTTCTGGGCATCTCGGTCCTGCATTCCACACTTCGGGCCCGACATTCTGGGTTAGTCGATCCATCTTTCTTGCTACTCATTAATCCTTCATCCGCCCTCATGTCGTCTATCTCCATACCATCTCCCATTTCCTTCATGTGCTCCATTGGCAACCTAGATAAATGATCGGCCACCAAATTCTCCGCGCCCACCTTGTCCTTGATCTCATGGTCAAATTCTTGAAGAAGAAGCATCCATCTCAAGAGCCTTGGTTTTGCATCTTTCTTCTTCATGAGGTACTTGATTGCCGCATGATCCGTATAGACCACCACTTTAGACCCCACAAGATATGACCGGAATTTCTCAAATGCAAACACCACCGCTAGGAACTCCTTTTCCGTAGTTGTGTATTTACATTGAGCCTCATCCAAGGTTTTACTTGCATAGTAGATGGCATGCAACTTTCCCTCCTTCTTTTGCCCAAGAACGGCTCCCACGGCAAAATCACTTGCATCACACATCACTTCAAATGGAAGATTCCAATCGGGTGACGCCATGATTGGTGCCGAAACCAAAGCATTTCTCAACCTACAAAAAGCACTCATGCAATCCTCGGAAAATTCGAAGGGAACATCCTTCATCAAGAGGTTAGATAATGGTTTTGAGATTTTAGAGAAATCTTTGATAAAACGTCTATAAAAACCCGCATGACCTAGGAAGCTCCTAACATCACGCACACAAGTAGGTGGGGGAAGTTTCTCTATTATCTCAATCTTGGCCCTATCAACTTCTATTCCTCTACTAGAGACGAGATGCCCTAAGACTATTCCTTCCTTAACCATGAAATGACACTTCTCCCAATTAAGCACAAGGTTAGTTTCTTCACATCTAGCCAACACTCTATCCAAATTAGCCAAGCAAGCATCAAAAGATGATCCATAGACCGAAAAGTCATCCATAAATACTTCTACAATTTCCTCTACCATGTCGGAGAAGATAGACATCATACACCTTTGGAACGTTGCCGGAGCATTACATAAACCAAAAGGCATACGTCTATAGGCAAATGTTCCGTAGGGGCATGTAAAGGTCGTCTTCTCTTGATCATCGGGGTGAATAGGTATTTGCCAAAATCCACTATACCCATCAAGATAACAAAAGTATTCATGTTGTGCTAATCTTTCAAGAACTTGGTCAATAAAGGGAAGGGGAAAATGATCCTTACGAGTTCCACTATTTAGTTTTCGGTAATCAATGCACATGCGCCATTTGGTTGTGGTTCTAGTTGGAATCATTTCTCCTTTCTCATTTTTCACTACGGTCAACCCACCTTTCTTAGGAACTACATGCACGGGACTAACATATTTGCTATCCGAAATTGGGAAGATGATTCCCGCATCCAACATTCTAAGTATCTCACTTTTAACCACTTCTTTCATATTAGGATTCAATCTTCTTTGTGGTTCAATTGTGGGTTTATGATTATCTTCCATGTAAATCCTATGCATGCAAATTGATGGTGAGATTCCTTTAAGTTCCTCTAATGAATACCCTAGGGCCCCCCTATGCTTTCTTAAGATTACTAACAACTTGGACTCTTCCTCATTACTCAAGTTAGCATTCACAATTACGGGGAATGTAGAGTTAGGGCCTAAGAAAGCATACCTCAAGTCCTTTGGGAGCTCCTTTAGCACATGGGAAGGCTCCGGTGGTGCTTGAGTTTCCTCCGTCTCGGCTTTGAACACCTCTAAGTAAGTCATCCCGCTCTCCATCTTCTCGTCCTCCTCTTGAAGAGCTATTACCCCTTCATTCTTCACTTCAACGCCATAGGGTGGAGGGATGGCTTTCAACTCTAGCTTCCTTGTGCTTGGTTTGTTGGCTATAGCTTCCCATTGTACACCATTTGGAAGAAATTGAACCATCTTGGCTTCTCTATGCAATGCTTCTCTCGAGGTTGGCTTGAAAGAGAAGTCAAGCTCGACTCCTCCAAATTCAAGAGACAAATGACCTTTCTTCACATCTATGACGGCTCCCACCGTAGCCAAGAATGGTCTCCCCAAGATGATAGGCTCACCCGGTACTTCTAGCATATCCACCACAACAAAGTCCGTTGGTACATAGTGCCCCTCTATACACAATGGATAATCCTCCACTACTCCAATTGGCTCAATCGAAGTCCCATCGGCTATAGTCAATCTCATATTTACCGGAGCAATGAGTCCCATAGCGGTTGACTTCCATATGGTGTATGGTATAACACTTGTACTCGCCCCAAGGTCACATAATGCTTGAAATTTCCTTGGTCCAACACCCACGGTGATGGCAAATCTTCCGGGATCTCCAAGCTTTTGAGGTAGCTCCAATATCTTCACCTCGTCTTGCATCTCAATGATCGACCTCTTCTTGCTCAAGATCTCTCTCAAAAACTTTGCATAAGACGGCATCTCGCTTAGAGCATCGGTGAAAGGAATAGTGATGTTCAAGCCTTGCAAAAGCTTTAAGAACCGCTTGAACTTGCCCTCAACAATCTCCTTGGGCTTCTTCATAGGATAAGGAAGAGTAGTGCCACCTTGCTTCTTGCTTGGATCATCCTCCTTGGATCGATTCTTCTCAACAAAATCACCTTGGATCGATGTTGGAAGTACCTCGGGACCGACTTCTGGAACCTCGGTCCCAGGGCAAAAGTCTTCCAGGCACATCGGGCCAACTTCAGAGCAAGTCGGGCCAACTTCAGAGCAAGTCGGGCCCGAGTTGCTGGGTATCTCGGTCCGACTCAGGGGACTTCCTCCATCTTCTGGTTCGACTTCAGAGGACCTCGGGCCCGAGTTGCTGGGTAACTCGGTCCGAGTTGCTGGCTCCTCTTCTTTTGGTTTTGGCTCGTGTGGCTCGGGCAAACTCCGTCCACTCCGCAATCCTATGGCTCGAACTTCGTTTTGTTGTTGTGGGGCACGGGGATTCTCCTCGGGTCGGCCCGGGAGTCTCCCTTCCTCTCTTGGAAGTTGATTCGCCATGTGAACAAATTGGTTGTCCACTTGCCTTCTCCACACACCCAACTCCTTGAATTGATCATCAAACTTCCTCTCCATGTTGGTAACTTGGTTCTTCAAATCTTGAGCCCATGGTGGTGCTTGCTCATAGAAACCGGGAGGTCGGTATGGTTGTTGTTGGGCTCTTGGCTCGTTTTGGTTGAAGTTGTTGTTGTAGCCATTTGCTTGCCCTTGATTCCACCTTCCTCCATTGTTGTTGAAGTTGGTTCTCCCTCCGAAATTCCTTTGAACATAATGAGCCTCCTCAATTTGCTCCGCCAATCGGACTTGGCGCTCATTTGGGCACTCTTGAGCTCCATGCTTCAAGGAACCACACTCTTCACATGCTCTTGTGGTTTGGGCATAACTCATTTTCCGCCTCATCTTGTTCAACTCGTCCTCCAAGAATTGGATCTTCACATCCTTATCCACCTCTTCACTCTTGGGGTCGTAGAGCTTCTTCGGGCCTTCTCCATGGACTCTTCCCTCCTTGGTCACGTTGCTAGTGCCATACATCGCCTCATAATCCGAGAGTTTGTCCAACAACTCCCACGCTTGCTCCGGTGGCAAGTCAATGAACCCACAATCGGTATGGAGGTTCAACTTGTCCTTCGTGGCGGTGTTGATCCCTTGGAAAAAGATGTCTTGTAGGACATAAGGTTGTTGGCCATGTGTCGGGCATGCTCTCAACATCTCTTTGAACCGGTCCCACGCCTCAAAAAGTGGCTCATAAGCTCCTTGTTGGAAACTAGCAATCTTCCGCCTAAGCTCCGTCGTCTTGGTGGGTGGGAAGAACTTCATCAAGAATGCTTCATTTAGGGCTCTCCATGAGGTGATAGATCGAGGTGCTTGACTCTCCAACCAATGCAAAGCTTTTCCTCCCAAAGACCACTTGAAGGCCTTGAGTAGCACATACTCAAGTGTCTCATCATCCGTGGAAATGGTCTCGCAAAGGTCCTTGAATTGCTTGACATGCTCGATCGGACACTCATTCGGCCTCCCTTGGAATTGCTCTCTCTTGATGAGCGAGATAAATTGAGTTTTGATCTCAAAATTCCTCGCCACCTCCGGTAAGACTATGGCCGGCTCCGGGACCTTCAACTCCGGATGCATGTATTGTCTAGCATTCCGGGGTTGAGTGTTGATTTGGGCCTCCAATCTTATCCTTTGCTCCCTCTCCCTACGGGCCTCGGCATCTCGGTTTGCCATCTCAATTTGCATTCGAGCCATTTCGGCTCTCAACCTCTCGAACTCCTCATCTCGGGCTTGGTCCGCCATCCTCTTCTTCTTGCAGGCTTGCCTTAGAATACTCTCCGGGTCAATCACAAAGTCGAGCTCAGGAGTTCCTCGGACGGAACTAGCTCGCATGCACCTACAACCAAAAACACAAACAAAAACGAATCAAAACAAAACAAGGGGCTCGGGCTAATCCCTCACCCAAATCACTACAAAAATCAAAGACTCAACAAAAATGGGTACCTCGAACGAGTAGAACTCCCCGGCAACGGCGCCAAAATTCTGATCGGTCCGGGATCGGAGGTCTCACAATTTAAATTTATAAAACCGAACCTCAAGATTGTAGTAAAGAGGTAGGGTGTCGAACACACGGGAGTTCGTGTGTCGAGTGTACCCGGAAATACTTAAAAAGGATGAAAACAAGGTAAAAACGAAGGAAAAGCAAAGAGAGATCACCTCGGACCGACACTGGTCACTTCGGTCCGAGGGTGGATCGAGGTCGATTTGGCCGGGACCGACGTTGATGCAAGTCGGGCCCGATGTACTGGGTAACTCGATTTAAGCAAAATTGGTAGATCGGTCTTGGGTTTTTGGGTTCCACACCTAACTAGACTTGGATATTCTTCCCCAATTCAGCCAATAAGAGTTTGATCTTAGTGAGATCGAGGTTGATCGCCCCAAATCTCTCCAATCTACACTTCGACCCAAGGGAGTTTTCACTCTCCTTCGATGTTAGGTCTAGCAATTGGGATCGAGATGCTTTCGCTTTGCTCTTACCAATCACAAGCCCTAAGCCCCTTGTTTTCACAAGAGAATTGAAGCTTAGTGTAGAGAGGATTCATAAATCAAGCACTCAAGGCTATGGAATTGGGGTTTTCTACCCAAATCTAACTAAGGGCTTCCCCCATAGCCCAAGACTATGGAATCTACTCCATCAAGTAAGAGAAAAACGAAATCAAAAGGGAAATCAAGCTAATCTCAATCATCATCATCAAACCAAACTCCAATCTCATTCAAATTCAAGGTCTCTACAAAATCCAAGTTCAATTCTACTAGATCAAAGCAAAACAAAGTACAAAACTCACAAATTCTCCTCTCTCTCTCCACCGGCCTCTCTCCTCTTCCTTCCTCCTTCTTCTCCTCTCCCTCCTTCTTCTCCTTTGAGCCTTTAGAGAGTGATTTGTTGTGGTCTATCCAAGACATCCTTTAATGCTCTCTAATCACCTCTATTTATAGCCTTCTAAGGATTGGGGACCAAGGAATCCCAATTTAGAAAGGGGCAAATGTGGAAAGTTGCTAAAAATATGCCTTGGGGGAGCAATCCAAAATTCTGCCGACTTTGGACCGACACGGGTGACCTCGGGCCCGACGTTCTCCAACCTCGGTCCCGTGCGCTGGTCGCTCGATCTCGGGCCCGACTTGGTGGAACTCGATCCTGGGCCTCGATCCTTGCTTTCTTCCTTGGTTTTTCTTGGTTCCACTTCATTCTTGGCTTGGCTTTTGTACTCCTTGATTTGGCTCCTTCCTTAGCTCCTCGAAATCGCTCTCATTCTTGCCATTTTACCTACAAAATCACACAAAACTCGCATAGTCTCCGACTCTTGAAGAAAACCGGGAACTAGGCTAAAAAGGGAACGAAACTATAAAGAAGAGAATGAAAAACACATATTTACAAAGGATATTAACCACTAAAACACCTCCAAAATGAGAGACATCACTCGTAGCTTGATTGCATGATTTGATTTCCTAATATCCCTGTGCTCTATGCTAATTCTCGGTCAAGCGTCCTTGCCTAGGGTTATAGAATTGCTTGGACCGTGGACTTGCGATTGCTAATGATTGGGATTGGATTTGACCTAGGCATATAAATAGGTGGATGAATTCATGATCAACGGATTAATAAAGTGGAATTGATTGGATAAACTCTACTTGATAACCTTTGATTGAAACCGACTTTCAAACCCCCCTTTTGATTACTTGCATGAGAACCACAAAATCTGAATAAAAACTGATTCCTTTGGGTTCGAGCCCTTGCTTGCCTACTATACTGTTGTTTTCATGTTTGAGATTTATTTTTGATAAGGGAACAACGACTTTGCCCGAGTCACCGAAAGATGGAGGGATAGTTCCTTGAAGCCGGCGGCGGCGAAACGATTGATGAGGAGGCAGAGGTGGTGGTGGCAGGGAGAAGGAGAGCGCGGGTAAGGATGAGAGAGGGACCAGAGATGGATGAGGCGTTGGAGGGAGAGGTTAGGGACGAAGTCGTCTGTGTTTGTAGAGTTGAATGGTATGCTGCTATTTTTTTGGGGGAAGAAATCCGGGTATAATCTAAGGGTCTAGATTCCAATTTCCTACAGTAAGACTCATTCTTACATGAGACTTTCTCATATTATAATAAAGATTTATTAAATTAGGACAATTTTATGGTAGATGTAAAATTTTTTGGCTCACATATTAATGTTTATTGGGTTTATATCTTATATAGTATATATATTTATTCTGAGAGTTTAGACTAATAGTTATATATAAAAATATATTTTTATATTTTAAAGATTTTTAAATACTTTTTACATATATAAGTTTTATATATAACATATATTTCTTGTCAAAATTTCTAACAAATCATGCACTAGTTATATCTTATACGTACATCCTTGCTTAGAATTCAATCTAACATTATCTTTTCTTTTTGTTCGAATAAATCTAAATCTATCTCTATATAAATTAGGAGGTAATGTTCAACCAATAAAATTGTACCACCTTGTTTCTTTTTGGCCACGGAATCAAATCTAATCATTATCTATATTGTCTATAGTATAAAACAGTGACAAAGTCTTCCTAAAAAATTACGTCAGTTTCATATCTTTAATAAAATAATCAATCGGGCTCTTGCGTATATAAAAAGATACTACTCACAATAGAAAGATAAATATATATGATTTGATAAAAATAATCAGTTGGGCCCTCCTCTATATAAATTAGGTAGTTAGAATCTCATATAATCTTATTTCGTAAAAATTGCCGAAAATTATGAATTATCCCGAAAATTATGAATTATCCCTGACCAAGAATTAATTGTAATCTTTAGATAAGTATTATTATTTAATAAAACGTGATATTTATCATAAAGTAATTTTTGAACAAATCCAACTTATTTGTATTATGAGTTGATTTACTTTTGGTAAAATAACACTAATCATAATACAAAGATACATATATATGGATCATTGACGTTATATATCCAATTAAATTGGGTTTATAATCGCAGTATCCGTACATGGTACGGGGGTTAAACTAGTTAAATATATAAGACGGATATGTATCTTTTGTCAAAGTAGTTTGTAAAGCTGTAAATATACTCCCTCCGTTTCATAATAAGTGTCGTTTTAGCACTTAAAATTTGTTTCATAATATGTGTCGTTTTAGATTTTCAAAGTGATTTAATAGGGGTGAATGATGATAATTTTTATTGGAATGTGTATTTGTTGACTAAAGTTGTTCATGCATTGGCTAAAAAAATGTAATGAGTGATAAAATTAAGAAAAAGTTGTAAGTTTTAAAGTGAATGATTGCTTTTCTAAAAAACTGTGTTAAGAGCTAAAACGACACTTATTGTGAAACGGAGAGAGTATTAAGAAACGTATGTGACTTGTATTTCAAGTCAGTTACGATCAGGACTAAATCTTACAATTATCCCTTAGTCAAGAAAACTCAATCCTGTCAAATTCATACGGTTACGATCTACGGTTACGCGCGGCCAATACAAACATGTTGTATTGTTGCTCGCTATCTCCTCCCAAATTGTAAGTTTTCTTTTTAAATTCCAGCCTTAACCAATTAATTTTTTTTGAGACCATCAACCAATCAAACTTTGATTTACTTTTGCAGTATTAACCGATACTCGATACTTATTGAAAAGAACTTACATACATGCAAAAACTAAAGTTGAAATTCAGTTTAATTTTTTAGCATATTTGAGTAAGAAATACTTTATTGATTATTGAGTTAGACTTGATTTTTAATCTAGAAAAATTAAATATGAGATAATTAGTATTTAGTAGATCTTCTGTTTTCAAATTAAACCTTAATAAATTACTAATTCATAAGCATATATAGGAAAGTGAGTGGTATTATGGACAAAAGTTGGATGTATGCGAGTCGATTGTCAAAAGAGTATGAGAATGGAGTTGATCCCTTTATAAACCAAGCACATAACTATTATGGGCCAAATAGCAAAATACCATGCCCTTGTGTAGATTGTGGAGATATTCAACGAGTAGAGATTGATGAGTTAAGAACGCATTTAATCATGACTGGAGTTGCTAAAAGTTACACAAGATGGAGATGGCATGTGAAATAGATAATATTGATGTTGAAAACAATGAGGATGATAAGGTTGCTGAGGACTATAAAAATGATAGATTAAAAGATATGATACATCATGCTCATGACCCTACGAATAGCTGACCAAAAGCATTTAATCGCATGTTAAGTGTGTTGAAGGGTTTATTCTTGAACAAATAAATTTGTCAAGACCCTACTGAGTATAGCAAAGTCAGGATCGTCCACGGGAGAAAGAAGAATCTATTGTCTAGCAATCGAAGTAACAAAATAAGCAAAACAAAGCAAAGAAACACACTCAGACAATGGTCGCACTTGACCTTAGTCAGGTCGTGCTCGACCACAACGAAACCACAAACACAACTAAACACACAATCTAGTAAGGGGTCGCAGCCGACCTATAGAGGGTAGGGGTCGACCTATCTGGGTACGAGAAAAGACTTTGTAAAGTTAATGGAAAGTATCTTGGGACAAGGTTTCACCACAACATAAACATGCATTCAAACAAATATCAAGGATCAACTCCACCAATTAATCTCATAATGACTTTCGTCACAAATAAACATATCAAAATCTCAACTTTCATAAAGAGGTTGACTTGCAATCCTACATGTATTCTAAAGGTTTTAACTTTCGTCTTTAAACCCGAATTGTTATTCAAATTCATAATTTTCTCTTTCAATTCAATTGCAAATAAGAACATGCCTCAACTTTTATCAAGGAATTGAGCATATAAGTTGGATTAAAGGATAGAGATTAAAAGGTTAAGCATGGATCAAAGATTCAAGTTTTATTATGCATGCTTATGCTGGGTTACACCCCAACCCCAGAAAAGAGGACTCCTAAAATGCTCAAAATACCTACAAAACACAAAACAACACACAAACGATTCCAACCCTCAAAAAGAGAGTTGAAATCTCATGCAAAACACACAAATAGATAGGGAAATATGCAAAACATCCAAGAAAACAACCTATGAAAATCAACTAGAAAGCATGAGATCAAAGTGATGCTGAGAAACCATTATATCCTGGTTGCTCTAAATTTAAAAGATTATCGGCTCTGTTAAAGTTGTATAACCTCAAAGCTGGTAATGGGTGGATTGATGAAATTAAAGCTTTACTTCTTTATTAGAGTTTCTAAAAGATATGCTTCCAGATGATAATGTGCTACCAAGTAGTAATTATGAGGCGAAAAAGATTTTGTCTTACATGGGAATGTGTTATGAGAAGATTCATGATTGTCCTAATGATTACATTTTGTACCGGAATGAATATGCCTTTTTGGAGAGTTGTCCTGGCTGTTTGCATACGATATAAGAAGGATAAGGTTCCCGATAAAGTGCTTTTGTATTTTCCAATAATACCTAGGTTGGAATGTATGTTTAGAATTCCAGAAGATGCAAAGAACTTGGTGTGGAATGAAGAAGATAAGATAAAGGATGCTATTTTAGGGCTATATTCAGTGTGTTTAGGTTAGATTTGAGCATTATTGTAATATCTAGGCCGAACACACAAGGATGCAAGATTCAAGAGTTTCAAGGCGTTTTGAGCTGTCTCCGCGACACCACTTCCTTGCGAAGGCTATATCTTGAGCTACAGAGGTCGGATTGAGCCGATTTCAATACCATTGGAAAGCTAACTTCAAGGGCTTCAATTCATCGTTTTACACCGGAGTCAGATTCCAAGTGGAAGATGGTCAAAACAGCCTACGAAGTGAGACCATAGGTTTTGTCGAGATTCCGCGACCGCAGCGGAGGATCTGCGACTGCGGTGGCTGCCGAGACGACTTGTTCTATTCTGTTGCGGAAGCACAGGTGCGGTGAAGGCGACGCGACCACGGTGATGCCGAATCCGAAGTGGGTCGAACTCTTTCTATCTTGTTTCCTTTTCTATCTTTGGCCTCTTTCCTTATCTATCTCGTGGAGCTTGTTCCTTGGGTTATATAAGGAGGGATCTGCCCTAGGTTTTAGGTATTCAATTCCAATTCATAATTCAATTCTTTTAGTTTAGTTATGGAGAGTTAGTCTCCTTGGGTTTGCTCAAGGGAGAAGCTTTGATGTATGAACTCGTGGGATTTTGGTAATTGATTTCTATCCTTTGGTTAATATTAATTCTCTTGTGCTTCATCTTATGAATGTTTATTGTTTCTCTAGGAGTCATGAACCTATTGAACTGATTTATGTTCTACTGTTTGATTAGGTTAGGACCGTGGACAAAACTAATCTGTGAAATCAACTTAACTTAGACCTGTTGTCTATGCAACTAGGATTAAGAAGAGAATTGATTGTTTTATCTTGCAATTGACTCGTAGCTTGATTGTTTGATATTATATCCTGCATATCCTTGTTCTCTATGCTAATCTAGGTTTAAGCATCCTTGCCTAGGGTTATAGAATTGCTTGGACCGTGGACTTGCGATTGTTAATGATCAGGATAGGAATTAACCATAGGTGTGAATAAAATCAATGGATGAATCTTTGATCGAGTGATTATTTCATGAGTGGATCTTTTGAATGAACTTGTTTCCCATATTTGTTTGTTTGTTTATTTATTTGTTTTGTTTCTTAGTTTAGTTTAGTTTAGATCCTTCTTCTTAAATCCCCCTTTCTTTAGTTGATAGATATATTAATACTAGAAGTCATAGTTCTCTTGGGTTCGACCCCTTACTTGCATGCTATACTTAGTTTGTAGTTTAGGTTATTTATCTTTGATCTTGGCACGACGAATTTAGCCGAGTCACCCCTCAATGGAGGTATATAGACATTAAATATCCAGAATTCAGTAAGGATCCTAGAAATTTGTGCTTTGTCCTTTCCACTGATGGAATGTGTCCCTATGGTACTCTTAGTAGCATTTATAATGTATGGCCCATCTTGATAGTAATTTATAACCTACCTCCTAGATTGTGCATGATACGCAAGTATATGATGTTGTAAATGTGGATTTCGGGGCCAAGGCAACCGGGAAATGACATCGATGTTTGTTTGGCACCTCTTGTAGAAGATTTGAGATTATTATATGGGAGGAGGGTGTTGAAGTTTTTGATGCACATAAGCAAGAAAGGTTCAACTTAAGAGCAATGTTGTTTTGCACGGTAAGTGATTTTCCAGCTTACGGAAATCTTTCTAGTTATACCATCAAAGGACATTCTGGTTCTCCTGGTTGTGAAATGGATACTCACTTTCATCAGCTTGCAAACAAAACTGTGTACATGGGAAGTCGTACGTTTTTAGATGCTACTCATCAGTATCGTAGAGAAAAAGATAAGTTTGATGGTACCGTGGAAGAAAAAGTAGCTCCAACTGCTTTAACAGGTCACCAAGTTTATGAAAGAGTGAAGGATATAGATACAACATTTGGCAAGAAAGATGAATGTGGAAGACAGAGGAAAGTCAAGGCTACTAATGGGTAAAAAAAATCCATATTCTTCTCCCTTCCTTATTGGAGTTCCTTATTCGTAAGACATAACCTTGATGTGATGCATATAGAAAATAATGTGTGTGATAGCATAATTGGCACATTGCTTAACATCCAAGGAAAGACAAAAGATGGTATCCAAGCTAGACGTGAATAAAAAAAACTTTGAATCTAGGACAGAGTTACATGTAGATGAAGATAATGATTGTGTCTATTTGCCTCCTGCATGCCATACTCTTTCTAAAAATGAGAGGTATACGTTTTGTGATTGTCTAGCTAAAGTTAAAGTTCCGGATGGATATTCCTCCAACATATATACAAAACCTTGTTTCGATGAATGATTTGAAGTTGGTGGGTCTCAAGTCTCATGATTGCCATATTCTAATGCAAGAGATGTTGTCGATAACTCTACGTTGTATTTTACTGCGGGGTGTTCGACTTGCAATTACCAAGTTATGTTTTTTCTTTAAAGCAATTTGTAGCAAAGTGATTGACCCTAAGCATCTGAATTCCTTGCAGGATGACATCATCATTACTTTGTATGAGCTTAAAATGTATTTTCCCCCAACTTTGTTTGATATCATGATCCATTTGACAGTTCACTTAGTAAGAGAGGTTAGATTATGCGGTCCGATTTTTTTGAGATTGATGTACCCTTCTGAAAGGTATATGAAAGTGTTGAAGGGGTGTGTAAAGAACAAAAATCGTCCCGAGGGATCGATTGTTGAGCGGTATATAATTGAAGAGGCAATGGATTTTTGTAGCGAATACTTATCTAATGTTGGTTTCATCGGCCTTCCAAATGCTCAACGAGTTGATACAATAGAAGGACGTGGGATTTCAGTAGCCAAACTAAATATTGTGTGTCCTCTGATGCGACAACAAGCACACTTATAGGTCCTTCATAATGTAAATGGAATTGTTCCATACCTAGAGGAGCATAAGGATTTGTTGAGACGCCTTAACGTGGGTAGAAGTGAAACTTGGATTTTGAATGAACATAACCGCACCTTCTCCACATGGTTCGAAAAACAGATATCATCAAAATTGATCGAGTCACTGAACTCTATGTCTGGAAAATTAAGATGGTTGTCCTACGGTCCTAAGATGGAAGCCTTGCAGTATACAACATACATCATTAATGGTTATGCATTTTACATAAAGGACCACGATGATAAAAGTGCAATGCAGAATAGTGGGGTCACTCTTATTGTAGAAGCGATCCATATTTCAGCTGATTAGAGATAAAAAAAAATCCACCTATGCATCCACTCAGTACTATGGGGTGATTGAGAATATTTTGGAGTTGGAAAATACAATTTTAAAGTGCCAGTATTTGCTTGTAAATTGACCAAGGATAGTGCAATCAAGTTGATGATTTAGGTTTCACCCTTGTTGATTTTAATGACGCGGGGCATAAAGATGATCCATTCATATTTGCTTCACAGACAAAACAAGTATTTTATGTTTTAGATGCGTCAAACAAAAAATAATCAATTGTTTTATCGGGGAGGAAAAGATTTGGCAATGATGAGATTGAAAATGATGTTGAGGATATTATTGAAGGAAGTATTTGTTCAACTGTTCAAACACTCAACAATGAAGACATTAATAGAGAGTTTTATGTAAGAGGTGATCATGACGAAGGGTTTTATCTGCTAGCATTAGATGAAGAAGGAACCATCACATCAAAGGAACGTCGTCATAAGTCATGAATCAAACGACAAAGAAATGATACAAGGTTAGTAATTTTAATGTTCTTTTTATTTTGTGAGTTTAGGCTTTGGATGATATACATAAATATCTTTATAATATATATTCTACCAAAAAGTATACATATTTATAATATTTAAAAATTATTTTAAGTAAAGTTTTGTTTAATTAAGTTAACTTTGTAGATATAATATATTTCTTATCAATATATCTAGCAAATTAAATTTTTGGTATGAGGGTTAAACAAGTTAATCACAATTTGACAAATACTTTTTTTTTTAAATGCTACATATATATACTTTATATAATAAATCTTGTCAAATCGGGTTCAATCGGGTTCGTTTTTTTTTTCTATTTTGTGTCTAAATTCTTAGTTTTTAATACTCAAATTTTAGAATCTCACGTCTATTTTTTCGAATAGGATTGACTGATTGAGTTTACACCACTCTACATATAAACATAGTTACGTATAATATATTGGTGTATGTCGTAATTTAAAAAGATATTATTATCAAACTGATAGAGTTAGAGATATATATACAGCTTGATAAGAACATCGGACATTCCTTAGCACGGAATGTAATTCTTGAATTTCTTTACATTCCAATGGCATGTTAATAAAGAAAAAGGCGGGCAAATAAGGCTCTTAATTTTTTGTTGGTAAAAAACCAGGCTCTTAATTTGCTTTCCCATATCCTAAAGTGGTTCCAAACCATTTGTGAGGTCATTCTTTTATGCTCTCCTCCTCTACTCCTACTCTACCGAGTAAACTCCTTCTTGTAAGAATGTAAGTCTCAATCAAAAATCTACTTTTTGATGGATAATCAATCTAAATTCTAAAACCTCTTTTAATTGTAACTTTATTTTTTGGAACCTGTTGCCTTTTCTCCACTTCTTCTTGACAAAAAGCTGAAACGTTTAACATCAATTTTCTTTTCTGAAATTAGATGTTCGAGATTAATGGAATTTGATATTATTTGAATTGTAAAGTTATTTGATAAGATGTCCAAGTGATAAGTGATTTTGTAGATGTATTGATATACTGATCCGGCCAAGTATTTCGTAAAATCTTTAAGAGATGGTTAGCATCTAATTGAAATTAGGTAGCCTTTTTGATGCATTGATAAAGAATTTTTTGTTTAAACTCACAAATCATAACTAGTGTTCTATAGATTATTTGCTTAATTGTTTAGAAGTTGTATAATAATAATAACTATTGAAGTATGTGCACGGTGCATTGACATCTCTTTTCATATTTGTTGCAATTGTGTTGGGACAATGTTAAGGACGCCTGTTGTACTTAACATTGTGCCTAACGTCCCTTGGTTTTGATATGACAAACTCACTTTGATCAAATAAGTTGTCAAAGTGTTTCAGAAACGCGGGTCATGAAAAGGACAACAGGTTGTGTAGATGACCCTAAGAATTATGGACGCTACCTCTCAATACAAACGACTAGGCAAGATTTCACAAAGGACGCAGTCCTTAATCTTTACACAAGAGTCCCTTCAAGGTTGGCCGACAAGATGACATCACTCCACAAGCCTTGATCATCAAGTCCACATGGAAGCAGATCTTGTACACCAATCCATCACCACGTGGAGGCTGATCCTGTAGCCATGTCCAGCAGAAGTTGCCATGAAGCTTCCCTCATCACTGTCAAGGACACGTGGAAGCCGATCCTGTGGCAACGTCCCAAAAGGGAATGATCGTCGAAGAATGACGCCCTTCCCAAGGTCACTATAAATACACCCTTGGGCATTTATTATGATTTGACGCTTCAGAGAATATTCAGAGCATATTGTCAGTCACTCAAGAACACCAAGAACAGCTCAAGAACACGCAAGAACTAGTTGTTAGATCGAGTGAGAAGCGTACACAAAACCACAAAACCATTTGTAAAAGAAAAACCAAAAACAGAGAGCAAGTCCTTATACCGTACTATAACGACGCGTGAATAGTGTCCTTTAGAGATTAAGTTAGGTTGTAGTTCGAGACTGAAAGGAGTGTTACTAGTGGACTTAGGGATGCATACTTAAGTACCAGAGAAGTGTAATCACTCGTCTTGTAACTATAAGAACCTTTAATAAAAAAGAAAAGAAGCTATTCAAAAAATCCTCCAAGGAGGTAGAGGTTTACTCTCAAGGACAACTTTGGCCTTGAGAGGTTCCTCTATAAATAGACACATTCTTTACATATTCATTTCACTTGTTAAGTCTTTTTATTCCGCTGCAACTAAAGGACGCCCTTAACCTTGTTAAGGACGCCTCTCTATTTGACTTACGATCCAACAAATTGTTTATTACTTGTTAGATTTTCTAGTGTATTGACATGTCTTTTCACATTTTCTTGCAATTGTTTATTACTTATTAGCCTTTGTTAATTAATGCATTCATATCTCTTTTCACATTTTATTGTAATTGTTTATTACTTGTTAGCCTTTTTAATTAGCCTCTTCAAACATATACGTGTTTTTCTTGTATGAAAATGGTTTACCATGAATAGAAATAAAACATTTATTTATTGTAGAATAATGAGATAATGTGGAGTTGGGGTGGATTTCACAAATACTCACGTGTTACTTCTTTTGTTATTATGTTTCATAGATACGGTTTCTAAAAACTCTCTTGAAGATGAATGTGCTGAAGGTGATATCAATAACAACTCTATATCTCCTAACAAGGGCACACATAAAGTTACAAGAGGACGTACTCTTATGGAAAAGGTTATAAGACATAAAGAAAAGAGTTTGAAATTCAGGTTAAAATAGAATCACAATGGACAAGCTATAGGCGAGTCTATATGTGCGAACATTAAAAGTTACCTTGAGATGTGTACTCGTTCTTGTGTCAATATCAATTATCGGCGATGGGATAGAGTTCCTGACCATATCAAAGATGCTATATGGATAGATGTGACGGTAAAAATTTCAAAATGTTTATTTTTTTTATTTTTTTTTTCAATTGAATGTTACTTATATAAATATCATGTTTATATTGATTACTAGAGTGCATTTGAAGTTCCTAAACGTAAGTGACGTATGATTTTATCAGAAGCTTCAACTATGTTTAGGGATTTTAAATCCAAATTGAAGCGAAGATTTATGTTTTTAGACAAAGAAACAAAATAGTCAATCCTCACCCTCCACCCAAATATACGTTCATCAATCAACAAATGTGGGACGAATTTGTTACAACAAGTGTTGGGATGCTATCAAGGACGCCTGAGTACTTGGTAGTGTGCCCACACAAACCGTCCCTTAGTTTTGATATGACAAACTCACTTTGATTCTAATAAATTTGTCCAAGTGTTCAGGAACGCCAAATAACAAAGGACAACAAGTGTGTGAGCGTTCCCTAGGCTTAGGGACGCCAGCTAACAGGAAGTAAGGACAAGTAAGAGACTACTTGAGCAAGGACGGAGTCCCAAGCAAGTAGGAACGCAAGAAAGGAGTCCTTACTCACTAGCCGACAGGATGATATCACTCGACAATGTTTGATAATCCAAGGACACGTGGAGACCGATCCTGTAGCAGAGTCCAACACTACGTGGCGGACGATCCTGTAGCAGAGTTCATCAACACGTGGCGGTTGATCCTGTAGCAGAGTTCATCACACACAGCTGGATACAAGAAGCTTCCTCATCACCGTCATACTCGTGGAGGAAGATCCTGTAGCCACGTACCTGAAGGGCATGATCGTCAGAAGAAGAATGACGCCCTTCCCCAAGTTCTATAAATAGCCCAAGACATTTATTGTGACGCTAACGCTTTCAAAGAATATTCAGAGAGAATCAGAGGAAAGCGAATCACTCAAGAACACGAAGAACTAGCTCAAGAACTCAAGAACAGTGCTAAGACTTGTGCTAGATCGAGTGAGATTTGTAACCAAAACCACAAAACAGTTTGTATTCAGAAAAACCCAAAAAGAGAAAGACAGTCCTACGAAGTACTGTAGGACGTAGGGATAGAGTCCTTTTAGAGATTGAACTCGCTTAAGTTGTATGGTTAGAGGAGTCCTTTACTAGTGGACTTAAGGAAAAGCTAAGTGCCAGAGAACTGTAAAGACTTGCCAGTACAACTGTAAGGACGTTCAATATAAAGGAAAAAGCTATTCAAAAATCCTCCAAGGAGGTAGAGGTTTACACTCAAGGACTACTTGGTCTTGAGTGGTTCCTCAATAATTCACTGCGTTCATCTATTACTTGTTTAGTATTTTATTCCGCTACATTACTCAAGGACGCCCCTACTCCTCGTAGGGACGCCTGACCAAAGGACGCCTTTACCAAAGTAAAGGACGTCCCTCAGTACTAACGATCCAACAATTGGTATCAGAGCAGACGCTCTAGATTCTTATTGAGTTGCAAGTAAAAGATGGACATGGAACCAATTGGAATCTCTTTCGTGAAGCCTCCGCGCCTGAAGGACGACAACTTTAACCGTTGGAAGATTAGATTTCAAAACTTCTGCAGAAGTCAGAACTATCAATGCTGGAGAGTAATCATGAAAGGTGACCTTACTGTTCCTACTGACAAGAAAGACAAAGAGGACGAGTGGTGTCCTGATGAATTCAAGCTCATGGAAACAAATGCTAAGGCAATATGTTTCCTTCAAGGGTCTCTTTGTGAGAGGGACGCCACCCGAGTCAGCAATTTGGCAACATCCAAACAACAATGGGAAGCTCTCGAGAAGTACCACGTAGGTACGGCTGAGATGAAGGAAGACGTTCAGCTTGAAATCAAGAGAGAGTTCTATGCTTTTAGAATGTTGCCCAATGAAACAATTAAGGACTACTCATACCATTTTGAAGCTCTTGTCACTAAGATGAGGAACTTGGGTATCCCAGAAACTAAAATTTCAATGAGGAACAAAGTTCAAGTGGTCATTGATGGACTAACAGGAAAGTGGAACTTTGATAGAACCACGTTCAAGGAAAATACAACTAACAAGACTCTAGATATGGAAGAGATCTACGGGAAGTTGAGAGGATATGAAGCAAGGAGGGACTCCGATTTGGCTGAGCTAGCACGGAATCCACAGACAGATCTAGCCTTGATCATGTCAACACCAGAGTACGCTGAGTACTTGCGTCGCCAACGAGAACTTGCTTTAATGGTGGAAGCTAATAAAAATGAGAACCGTGAGAAGATGCGCGTTCAAGCTTTAAAGGAGAAAGAAAGCAAGTCTAAAGAACAGCTAGATGAAGAAGAAGAACTTGCTCTTATTCACAAAGCTCTCCGTTCTTATGGCAAAAGGAACAAATATTTCAACAAACACAAGATGCCTTCCAAGAAAGAAAGTCCCAAGTACACTGAGGCAGAGATGAAAGAACTTACCTGTTACAAGTGTAACAAGAAAGGACACTTTGCTAAAAAGTGTACAACCGGGATGTCCTCAAAGGAAATGAAGACAAAGGCCCTCATTGGAGCGTTCGCATCTACATGGGATAATGGGAGTTCTGATGATGATGATGATGAAGAACCTGATGAACAAGTGGCGTACATGGCTATGAAGGACGCCACAGTTGTTGAGGAGAACGTTCCAAAATCTGAAAATGAGGTAACCCGTGAGTCTATGATGAGTTCTTTAGAAAATTGTTCTAAATCCAAGCTTATTAAACTCATTGGTAAAATCATGGAAGAAAGTGTAGTCATGCAACATAGAATGAAAACATTGTGGTTGAATGTGAAAACTGTAGTTCCATGACCATTAAACTAGAGTCCTCATGTGAAGAAACTAAGTCCCTAAAAACTGAAGTTATGTGTCTCAAACTTGAGAACGCTAAGCTTAGGGAAGAAGTAAAAGTGTTGGGAAAGAATCCCATAGTTGAGGAAGTAAAACCAATAGTTTTTGTCCCAGACAAAAGAGGTCTAGGCTATGAGTCTGACGCTAGGAACTCTCTCTCCCTAGCGACTTTGAGGCAAGCAAAACTTCAGAACTTGAACTTGAAAGGGAGAAAACCAAGAATCTTCTTGAAAGAATTAGAGTCCTAAAGAGTGGAGAGAAAGGCCAAGAGGACTACTACACTAACTCAACTAGTCATAGGATCTATAAGAAAATTGCTAAAGGGGAAGGTTCTAAAGTCTGCAACCCTCAAAAGATGAAAGAAAACAAAATTCAACGTCCCAATAAGAAGTACTACCTTGGTACTTACTATAGGACGTGTTGGTACTGTGGATAAGGAGACCATTTTAAATATGATTGCTTAAAACTCAAAGAAGATATTGAAAATGGAAAAGCTGCTAGGACTAACAATGAAAATGCTGAGTCCGTCCCTAAGGCTATTCCTAGGCGTTCTAGAAGTTCTTTCCGAAAGCATGCTATTTCAAATGATGTCAATATAAATGATTACATGCCAGAACCAGAGTTCTATTTTTGCAACGAACCAGGTAATGTCTACATCTTCAACCAGGAGTTCAAGCCTAAATCAGAATTGTGCCTATCTTCTTCAAAGGAGGACGCTGACCTCTGGCATCGCCGACTTGGCCATGATGGACCAAGCACAATCCTCAAGCTACACCAAAGAAATCTTGTGAAAGGACTTCCCCGAATTGATCCTGAGAAAGTTGAACAGTGCGAAGCCTGTATCAAAGGGAAGCAAACAAGAACGTTTTTCAAGTCCAAGAACGAAGTAAGTACGAGAAGCCTTTTAAACTTCTCCATATGGATCTTTGTGGACCAATGAAGACGCTAAGCTACAGTGGAAAGAGGTACATTTACGTCTCGTAGATGATTTTTCTCGATTCACTTGGGTTCTTTTCTTAGTGTCCAAAGCAGATTGTTTCAATGCTTTCAAAGTCTTCATCAAACAAGTGGAAGTTTCCCTTGAGACGCCTCTCAAAGCCATAAGATCAGACCATGGGACGGAGTTCCAAAACTCAGAGTTCTTGGCCTACTGTGATCAACATGGTGTCTCGCACAACTTCTCAGCTCCAAGGACTCCTCAACAAAATGGAGTTGTAGAAAGAAAGAACAGGACGTTGGAGGATATGGCAAGGACTATGCTCTTGGCAAATAGCATCCCTAAGTACTTCTGGGCGGAAGTTATTGCTACAGCATGCTACATCATCAATCGTGCCATGATCCGTCCTCTGCTGAAGAAGACATCCTATGAGTTGTTGAATGGAAAGAAGCCTCGCATTGATTATCTCAGAGTCTTTGGGTGCAAGTGTTTCGTCCACAACAATGATAAAGAAAAACATGGAAAGTTTGATGCAAGAAGCGATGAAGCCATATTCCTTGGGTACTCTCTTACCAGCAAAGCATATAGAGTTTTCCACAAAAGGACTCTAAAGCTTGAGGAGAGTATTCATGTTGTGTTCAAGGAGAGTTCTTCTCACAAAGAAAAACCAAGTAAGAAAGAACGCTCTTCGTCACAACAACAAGACGTCTCTGAAGACGAAGTTGAAGATTGGTCCTCTAGAAAGTACTATGTTCCTAAGGACGCTACACCAAATCTTGAAGAAGTCTCAGTGGACGTTCCTAGTGTTGTTCAAGGAGTTCCCTCTCGTAGTGAATCCCCAGTTCAACAAGATATGGCTGAATCAAGTCAACCGGGCGAGCAACGCCAAGGTGTGTGGATGCTCTCTTTGATGGGGAACACACTGAGGACGATGCTCAAGGCGACAGTGATGATTCTGATGGAGACATTGATCCAAGATTTGCTCAATTATTTCAAAGGGAGTCCCGCTTCTCTAGGGACCACCCTACATCTCAAATTGTCTCAGATATCTCTTAAGGAGTTCAAACAAGGTCAGCAGCAAGCAAGTCCCAGAGTGAAAATTTAGCTTTCTGTGCTTTCAATGCCTTTGCCTCTATGGTGGAACCAAAGAACATCAAGGAAGTACTCCAGGACACTGACTGGATTCAAGCAATGCAAGAAGAACTCAACCAGTTTGAAAGGAACAAAGTTTGGACCCTCGTCCCATGTCCCAAAGGCAAAAATATCATATGGACGCGCTGGGTGTTCAAAAATAAGCTTGATGAAAGTGGACGTGTGTCAAGGAATAAGGCAAGACTAGTGGCTCAAGGATTCAAGCAAGAGGAAGGCATAGACTATGATGAAACTTTTGCTCCTGTTGCTAGAATTGAGGTTGTTCGTCTTCTTATTGCTTTTGCCGCCCACAAAGGATTCAAGTTATTTCAGATGGACGTCAAGACTGCCTTTCTCAATGGAAAACTCAAAGAGGAAGTGTACGTTGCTCAGCCGCCTGGCTTCGAGGACGCCTCTCACCCAGATCAAGTGTACCACTTGGACAAAGCACTTTATGCACTCAAGCAAGCCCCTCGTGCACGGTACGACAGGTTTGCGTCCTTTCTTTTGTCTCATGGGTACACATGAGGTTCAGTTGATAAAACTTTGTTCATTAAGAAAGTTCACAAGGACATTTTAATTGCCCAAGTCTATGTTGATGATATAGTCTTTGGTAGTACTAACATAAAACTTATAGATGAGTTCAAGTCCTTAATAAGTAGTGAGTTTGAGATGTCCCTCATTGGAGAACTCGATTTCTTCTTGGGACTTCAAATCAACCAACTCAAGGAAGGGATGCGCATTCATCAACAAAAATATGTCCGTGAAATGCTTGAGAAGTACGGGATGAACTCGTCCAAACCTATTGCAACCCCTTGTTCTCCAAATTCGCGTCTTTACGCAGATGAACAGGGAAAGGACGTTGATCAGAAGCTATACAGAGGAATGATTGGTTCTTTGCTCTACTTGACCGCAAGCCGTCCCGACATCATGTTTGCCGTTTGCTTGTGTGCACGCTTCCAGGCGAATCCAAAGGAGTCCCACATGCAAGAAGTCAAGAGGATCTTCCGCTACCTCAAAGGACGCAACGATCTTTGTCTTTGGTACCCTAGGAAGACGTCCTTCAAGCTTGTTGACTACTCGGACGCTGATTATGCTGGTCATGTGATAGATAGAAAAAGCACTTCAGGAATGGCACAGTTCCTTGGTTCATGCTTAGTCTCTTGGGGATATAACAAACAGAACTCTGTGGCGCTTTCAACTGCGGAAGTTGAGTACGTTGCTGCTGCCTCGTGCTGTTCACAAGTCATCTGGATCAAATATCAACTTGAGGACTACGGTATCAATCTTGAAACTATTCCCATTCGCTGTGATAATACAAGTGCTATTGAGATTTCTAAGAATCCTGTTTTTCATTCACGCACAAAGCATATTCATATAAGGCACCATTTCTTGCGTGATAATGTTGAACTAGGACTTATAAGTATGGAGCACGTAAGGACTGAAGACCAAATAGCTGATATATTCACTAAGGCGCTTGATAGACGTCCCTTTGAGCATCTCAGGTTGCTCTTGGGGATGATAACTTTTAAGTAGCAAGTCCCGTTCTACTATTCCCTCAATGTTTGGCTATGTTTAGTAGATTCTAAGTGTTTAAGGACTGTTATGCATTGAAATTCATATTTGCTAGGACGCTAGTCTAAAACTTCATGTGTTTGCCACTTTGGAACGTCATTCAAATTTCTCTATTTGTCTTGAAAAGAGTATCCATGATCACCTAACCCGCATTCTAAGCCGAAATGATGGGAACTCTAAGCTTACCCCTAGCCGAGAACTCTGCAAAAGCGTCCTATGAGCTTCATATTTTTCTTTACGGGACGTACTTGCTTTGTTCTCAAATGGTTCGCAAGGTGATTACAAGGACGGTTATCATGGTTATTGGTTTGCTTGAAGAGGTAAATTTTGCTAAGTTTGAGAGAATGCCATTGGTTTGTAAGAGAGGACGCCAGTTCAGTCTTGAGAAGAAGTTGAAGGGTCAGAATTTTGAACGTTTGAAAGTTTGAACAGTAACCGTTGTACTTGCTCAAAGCTTAAGGGGGAAGTTATGCCACGTGTCGCACAGGAAATCAGTGTTAATTACAGTTGTGCCACCGCTTCCTCTATATAAGGCCAGAACAGTCGCACTCAGAATTTATTATTCTCAACCACTTCCCTGCTCAAATAAGTGCTCTGCCCTCTCTCTAGAATTCCGACGAGTTTCTCTCTCTACATCTCATCAGAATCATGTCTCAACTTCTAGGGAACGCTGCCGGATCTTCTGCCGGCGGGAAGAGAAGAAAGCTGGTGAAGTCCCACACAATTGAGAAGCCAAAACCCATCGCTCTCAATGAATCACTTGTGGACTTCATCAATAAGAAGCCCAAAACTCTTTACTTGCTGATAAGGGAACGTATGGACCTTCCTCTCATCAAGCAGGACGCTGAAAAGACGAGGAATTACGAGAAGTTTATAGAATGCTTCGTCATCCACGGCCTGCACAAGAACGGCTATAAGGACCTGCATGGCCGGATGGAGGACGTTCTATTCTTCCAACAGTTTGGAGGTGAGAATCTTGGTCCCTTACTTGATCTTATCCCCGATCTCCACAACCAAGTTTTCCCAGACTTCCCTATGTACCCAAGGGACTCTCCGGCTTACCAAATGCTCAAAAACCGTTTGCCGAGTCCCTCTCCCCCACCTCCTCAAATTCCCACTGTCACAACAAAGAAGCTTTTAAAGCGTCCAGCCCCATCGTCCCCCCTCTCCCAATCATCTAAACCCTTCTGCTCTTCCAAACCTACTGAGATCATGGACAAGTTTCCACCTCACATAAAAGAGGGACGCTCTAAAAAGGTCCATGACCCAAGGCCCCTTAAAAAGGCCAACTCCTCTAGCACCACAAAACGGCCTAGCACCACAAAAGGCCCGTCCAATCTATCCAAGCAATCCACTCCTCCTCCTCAAACAGGACTCAAAATTGTCCAACTCCCCACTCCTCCACCATCCCCACAACCCTCAAAACGCAATGTCGCAACTCCCTTTCCTCCTAATCCTCAATCCTCTCCCCTCAACCTTGCCAACTTCCCCTCCGCCCCTACCCACATCTCGCCACCAAAGGACCCCGAGACTCCAAGGTCCCACCGTCCTTCTTTAGAAAGTGGTCCGGAGGACCTAAAGCAGCGTTCCACCCTGGAACACACCTTTCGTCGTCGCAAAACCGGTGAAAAGCCGAAGGTGTTGCTTACAAAGAAAGTGGTCGCGCCTGAACCCGTCCCCTCCTCCAACTCCTCATCATCCAGCTCTTCAAAGAAGAGTAACCATGGAAATCCTGCTGGTGAGTCCTCCCCCTTTGTCGATATAACAGGGGACTCCCAAGATGAGGCTGAGACTGCTCAGGCTGAAACTGTTGAGGCTGCTCCGAAAGAAGCAGATATTGTTGAAGTTGCTGAGGATGTTGGCGAGCACCAGGTCTATCAAAAGGACGCCGAGCCTACTCTGTCTGAAGAGCTCGAGTGTGATGCGCACGAAGTCCCGCCCTACAACCAATCCCTTCCTATCCTAAATCCCCTCCCAACTCCACAAGAAAACCCCTACCCCTCAATCCAAACAGAATCCCAAGTCTCTGCGGACGTTGAGCCCCCAACTGAAACTCAAACAGAGGCCTAGGACACAGCAGAACCGTCCCATGGCAAAGCTTCCTCAGGAACTGATCAGGCCGCACCTAGTGGCAACGAAGAAAATGAACAAGTTACTGAGGACGCCTTTGCTGGCAAAGATGCTGATAAAGAGTCTGAGGACGCTGATGATCAGGATGACCGTTCTGATGATGAGGACTCCGAGTCCCCAAAAGGCAAAAGAAAACGCAAGGACGATGGAGCCCTTGTCAATGTTCTAGGCCCTCTATTTTATTCTGAGGAGTGGCTCGCGTCCTTCCATAAAGAAAAGGAAGTCCTGGAATTCCTTGAGCTTCTGAGGTTTCAAGGATGGCTGAAAGTTGGACCTGCCCTTACTGAAGTTGATAAAGAACAGGTCCGAGCGTTCTACAAGAGCTTACGTTACAAGTCCAAGGATAGTTCTCTCCATTTCAAGATAGAGGATGAAAAAGCTTTTGTAAATGAACGCTAAGTTCGCGCCTTCATGGGACTGAACACTCAAAAGCCGCCGTCCAACGCACTAAGCTCTCTTCAAGAGAACGGCTTTGAGATGACAGAGGACGAAGAAAATGCTATGATTAAGAGAGTGTTTCAAGGCAAGAAGCCTTATGGACTTGACAGGGTAGCTCATGTGTTGAGCAAAGTCGGCGCCATTGCACACTACTTCATTTGTCGCACCGTCCTTCCCAGGCAAGAAAAGCGTTCTATCGTTCAAAACCATGATATCATTTTGATAGATGCTTTTCTCGAGCGTCGCCCCATAAACCTTGCCAAAATTTCTATGCAACATATGGCTAAGTGTGGGAGGAAGCGACATGCTTTGCCGTACCCAGGACTAGACAAGCTGATCCTCAAGTCTCAGAATGCTTATGATGATAGTGCTCCCACAGAAGTCCTAGGATTGAAATTGAATCCGAACAAAGGACTTATTCATATCAGACACATTGAGGAACTGCCTTCCGTCATCAAACAGTTGGAAGCTGAAGCTGAGGAAGCCAAGAAGAAGGCTGAACAAGAACGCCTAGCTACTGAAGCTGAACAGGAACGCCTTGCTTCTTTAAATCAAGAGCCCGTTCATAAAGAAGAGCCACAAGTTAATTTTGCAGCTCTTGATCAGCTGATGATGGCAGCGTCCCCTCCAACTTCTTTACCACATGTGAACGCTCCCTCTTCAAGTTCAGGTCCTGTGCCTCGTCCTGCTCCAGCTAATCTTGACCAGCATCCTCCTGCATAACTCATGGGTGCTATTATGGACAACCAGTGTCTTATCTTCTCACCTCTCAAGGACTTGTCAACAGTCTTCACCAAGTCGGCAGAACTTCATGAACAGCATGTTAAGTTCTATCAAGACCAAAGCCATCCTCAGTGATCGTCGTCCTCAACCCCTTTATCCCTAAATAATTTTGCTTGTGCTTCTTTTATTTTCCTCAAACAATTTGCTCTGGTTTGTAATAACCACACTCTCACTTTTGTTTGAATGGCAATTCGATTGTTTGCTTGCATTTGTTTGTTTAAGCGTTCCACTGCTTATAGTTATGTGTTTGTGCTAACGTCCTTATCACTTGTTATCCTTTTCGATGATGCCAAAAGGGGGAAGTGTAGTTTTGCAGAGATGCGCTATAAAATAGTTATCTAGAATAAGCAAGTGTTAAGGGGGAACTATTAAGTGAAAGGTCTAAGGAACGCCATGCTAGAATAAAAGAGGACGCTTAGAAAGGATTTCTAGGATGCGAATCTCTCCTTAAAATCCAAATGTTAGAAAATCCAAGTGTTAGAGGACGCTTCTAAGTTTTCGTGCATGTTAAGTTCCAATGTCAAAACTATTTTGCTGAAGAGTTTGTCATCATCAAAAAGGGGAAAATTGTTGGGACGCTATAAAGGACGCCTGAGTACTTGGTAGTGTGCCCACACAAACTGTCCCTTAGTTTTGATATGACAAACTCACTTTGATTCTAATAAATTTGTCCAAGTGTTCAGGAATGCCAAATAACAAAGGACAACAAGTGAAGTGAGCGTTCCCTAGGCTTAGGGATGCCAGCTAACAAGAAGTAAGGACCAATAAGAGACTACTTGAGCAAGGACAGAGTCCCAAGCAAGTAGGAACGCAAGAAAGGAGTCCTTACTCACTAGCCGACAGGATGACATCACTCGACAATGTTTGATCATCCAAGGACACGTGGAGACCGATCCTGTAGCAGAGTCCAACACTACCTGGAGGACGATCCTGTAGCAGAGTTCATCAACACGTGGCGGCCGATCCTGTAGCAGAGTTCATCACACACAGCTGGATACAGGAAGCTTTCTCATCACCGTCATACTCGTGGAGGAAGATCTTGTATCCACGTACCTGAAGGGCATGATCGTTAGAAGAAGAATGATGCCCTTCCCCAAGTCTTATAAATAGCCCAAGGCATTTATTGTGACGCTAACGCTTTCAGAGAATATTCAGAGAGAATCAGAGGAAAGCGACTCACTCAAGAACACGAAGAACTAGCTCAAGAACTCAAGAACAGTTCTAAGGCTTGTGCTAGATCGAGTGAGATTTGTAACCAAAACCACAAAACAGTTTGTATTCAGAAAAACCCAAAAAGAGAAAGAGAGTCCTACGAAGTACTGTAGGCCGTAGGGATATAGTCCTTTTAGAGATTGAACTCGCTTAAGTTGTAGGCTTAGAGGAGTCCTTTACTAGTGGACTTAGGGAAAAGCTAAGTGCTAGAGAACTGTAAAGACTCGCCAGTACAACTGTAAGGAGGTTCAATATAAAGGAAAAAGCTATTCAAAAATCCTCCAAGGAGGTAGAGGTTTACACTCAAGGACTACTTGGTCTTGAGTGGTTCCTCTATAGTTGTTGGATCGTTAGTCTGATGAACGTTCTCTACTTGAAGTAGAGGCGTTCTTTGGTCGAGCGTCCCTACGAGGTGTAGGGGCGTCCTTTTAGAATTGCAGCGGAAATAAAGACTAAACAGGTGATAAGGACACTAGCATCTCTGCAAAACTACACTTCCCCCTTTTGGCATCATCGAATAGGATAACAAGTGATAAGGACGTTAGCATAAACACATAACTAAAAGCAGTGGAACGCTTAAACAAGCACATGGAAGCAAGCAAAGGAAATGCCATTCAAACAGGAGTTTAAGAGTTATTACAGACCAAAGGTCATAATTGTTTGAAATTCAAAAGAAGCGAAGGCAAATTGATAGAGGATGAACGGGTAGTGGGCAATCACTGAGAACGGCTCTGGTCTTGGAAGAACTTGAGGAGTTGAGATTGAAGATCTGCCGTCTTGGTGAGAGCCGCAGATAAGTCCTTGATGGCGGAGAAAACATGACATTGATTGTCCATGATTGCGCCTAAGAGTTCCGCAGGAGGATGCTCAGAGATATTTGCTGGAGCAGATCGGAGCCTTGGTCCTGAACTGGAAGAGGGAGCGTTCATTTGAGGATCTTGAGCAGGAGAAGGAGCCATGAGTATTTCATCAAGAGCGTTAAAATCTACAGCTGGCTCTTCTACATGGGAGAACTCCTGTCGTAAGGCAGCCAGGCGTTTTGCTTCAGCATCAGCAGCCATGCGTTCTTCTGCTTCTTTTAACCTTCGCTCCTCAGCCTCGGCCTCTAACTGTTTGATCACTGATGGAAGCTCTTCATCGTGCCTGATTTCAACAAGGCCGTTCTTAGCATTCCATTTGAGACCAAGTTCTTCCTGAGGAGCACTGTCATCGTAGGCGTTCTGAGACTGAAGGATGAGCTTGACCAGGCCAGGATAGGGTAGAGCATGTCTCTTCCTCCCACACTTAGCCATATGTTGCATAGCTATTCGTGCTAAGTTTATGTTGCGGCGTTCAAGGAAAGCGTCAATCAATATAATATCGTGTGTTTGCACGATTGAACGCTTTTCCTGCCTTGGAAGGACGGTGCGGCAAATAAAGTAGTGAGCGATTGCGCCAACTTTGCTCAGAACGTGAGCAACCCTGTCCAAACCTAGTGGCCTCTTGCCCTGAAAGACGTGCTCAACCAGGGGCAGTTCCTCATCAGTTGTCTCAAAACCACCTTCAGGAAGGGAACTCAAGGCGTCGGACGGGGGCTTCTTGGCAGCAAGACCCATGAAGGCTCTAACCTGGCGTTCACTGACAGAGGCTTTCTCACCATCGATTTTGAAATGGAGAGAGCCGTCTTTGGATTTGTAACGCAGGTCCTTGAAGAACGCCTTAATCTGCTCTTTGTCAACCACGGCTGGCGCAGGCCCTACGGTTAACCACCCCTGGAATCGCAGAAGTTCAAGGAACTCCTGGACATCATTATCGTTTGTGAAGGACGCTAGCCACTCTTCGGAGTATACGAGTGGACTAAGGACTTTCACGGGGGGACCGTCGGGCTTCTTCTTACGTTTGCCCTTGGGAGTTTCAGACTCCTCGCCATCACTGGACTCGTCCTCAGAGTCATTTTCAGAATTTGCCCTTGAAGGAGCGTCCTCTGTGCCTTTATCTGTTTCAGCTTGACCACCAGATGTGGCTGGAGGGGCATCAGAGGTTTGACCCTGGGACGTGCCTTCGGCGTCCTGAGCTTCAGAAGTTTTTTCATGTGTGGGCTCAGCGTCCTCCAGGACTTGTATGGTTTCAGTTTGGATTGAGGGAGAGGGGTTCTCTTGTGGGGCTGGGGAGGGGTTGAGGATGGGGAGAGATTGATTGTAAGGAGGGACCTCTTCAGCATCACGCTCGAGTTCTTCCGAGAGAGAAGGCTCGGCGTTCCCCGGAGCGACCTGGTGCAGACTAGCATCCTCCACTTCTGCAGGGGCGTTCACCTCCACTGCTTCGTCATTGGAGTCCCCAGTGACATCGATGAATGGGGAATCCTGAGCAGGGACGTCTTCCTCACTTCCAGATGATCTTGACGAGGAAGAGGAGGAAGATGTGGAGGGAACGTGCTCAATTTGCACTGGCGCTTCCTTGGCCATTAACACCTTTGGTTTCTCGCCAGCTTTTCGGCGGCGGAAGGTGTGCTCAAGTGTGCGCGAGGCCTCCTCTGGGCCACTCTCTGAAGATGAACGACGGGACCGAGGAGTCTCGGGGTCCTTGGGGGGAGAGATGTGGGCCGGGGAGGAGGGGAAATGGGCCAAGTTAAGCGGGGACGGAGGAGGGAAAGGGATGATGGCATTTTGAGAGGATGGTTGAGGGGACGGGGGAGGAGTTGGGAGTTGTTCGATTTGTATTTGAGGAGGGGGAGTGGATTCTTTTGAGAGGTTGGAAGGCCGTTTTGAGGAGCTTGGCCTTGGGGGATTGGCGGAAGGGACGCTTGAGGTCTTGGCCTTTTTAAGGGGCCTTGGATCATGAGTCTTCTTGGAGCGTCCCTCCTTTAGGTGAGGTGGAAATTTATCCACGATTTGAATGGGGTTTGAGGAGGTTTGTTTGGAGGTTTTAAAGAGAGGAGATGAGGGAGTGGGACGTTTGAGGGATTTTGTGGTGGTGGTTGGAACTTGTGGAGGAGGGGGAGAGGGAGTTGGAGTTCTAGCTTTGAGCATTCTGTAAGCTAGAGAGTCCTTTGGATACATGGGAAAGTCGGGTAGGACGGCATTGTGGAGATCGGGAATTAGCTCAAGTAGAGGGCCAAGATTCTCACCTCCAAATTGGGAAAAGAACAGAACGTCGTCCAACCGTCCTGGCAAGTCCTTGTAGTTTGTGTTATGAAGACTTGGCATGACGAAACGCTCGATGAAGCGTTCGTAGTTCTTCGTCTTTGTAGCGTCCCTCTTGACCTCAGGAAGGTCCATGCGTTCCCTTATTAGGTTGTAAAGGGTTCGCGGCTTCCTGTTTATGAAGTCCACCAAAGACTCGTTGAGGACGATTGGCTTTGGCTTCTCTATATGATGGGACTTCACAAGCCTTCGACGCTTTCCGCCGGTAGAAGATCCGGTTACGTTCCTTTGTTGTTGAGACATGATTCTGATGAAATCTTAGAGAGAGAAAGTCGCCGGAGTTCTAGAGAGAAGTCAGAGCTTGAACTGTGTTGAAAAGTGGTTGAGAGCAATAAATGAACGAGAGCGACTGTTCTGGCCTTATATAGAGGAAGCGGTGGCACAAATGGTAATTAACACTGTTTTACTGTGCGACACGTGGCAAAGCTTCCCCCTTAAGATTTGAGCACAAGCAACTGTCACTGTACACACTTTCAAAAGTTCAAATTTCTGACTCTTCAAATTCACCTGAAATACTGAAATGCCGTTCTCCTCAATGGACACTGAGCGTTCTCTCAGACTTAGCAAAACTGTACCTCTTCAAACTAGCCAAGGACCAACTTACCGTTCCAGTGATCACCTTTCGAACCATTTGAGAACAAAGCAAGTACGTCCCGTAAAATAAAATAAGAAGTTCATAGGACGCTTTTGCAGAGTTCTCGGCTAGGGTAAGCTTAGAGTTCCCATCATTTCGGCTTATAATTAGGGTTGGGTGATCAGGGATACTCTTTTGAAGACAAATAGAGAAAAATTGAATGGCGTTCCAAAGTAGCAAACATATGAAGTTTTAGACTAGCGTCCTTGCGAATATGAATTCAATGCGTAACAGTCCTTAAACACTTAGAATCTGCTAAACATAGCCAATCATTGAGGGAATAGTAGAACGGGACTTGCTACTTAAAAGTTATCATCCCCAAGAGCAACCTGAGATGCTCATAGGGACGTCTATCAAGCGCCTTAGTGAAAATATCAGCTATTTGGTCTTCAGTCCTTACATGCTCCATACTAATGAGTCCTAGTTCAACATTATCACGCAAGAAATGATGACTTATATGAATATGCTTTGTGCGTGAATGAAAAACAGGATTCTTAGAAATCTCAATTGCACTTGTGTTATCACAACGAATAGGAATAGTTTCAAGATTGATACCGTAGTCCTCTAGTTGATATTTGATCTAGATAACTTGTGAACAGCACGAAGCAGCAGCAACATACTCGGCTTCCGCAGTTGAAAGCGCCACAGAGTTCTGTTTCTTAGATCCCCAAGAGACTAGGCATGAACCAAGGAACTGTGCCATTCCAGAAGTGCTTTTTCTATCAATCACATGACCAGCGTAATCAGCGTCCGAGTAGCCAACAAGCTTGAAGGACGTCTTCTTGGGATACCAAAGGCAAAGATCGTCGCGTCCTTTGAGATAGCGAAAGATCCTCTTGACTTCTTGCATGTGAGACTCCTTTGGATTTGCTTGGAAGCGTGCACACAAGCAAACGGCAAACATAATGTCGGGACGGCTTGCGGTCAAATAGAGCAAAGAACCAATCATTCCTCTGTAAAGTTTTTGATCAACGTCCTTGCCCTGTTCATCTGTGTAAAGACGCGAGTTTGGAGAACATGGGGTTGCAACATGTTTGGACGTGTTCATCCCGTACTTCTCAAGCATTTCACGGACATATTTTTGTTGGTGAATACGCGTCCCTTCCTTGAGTTGATTGATTTGAAGTCCCAAGAAGAAATTGAGTTCTCCAATGAGGGACATTTCAAACTCACTACTCATTAAGGACTTGAACTCATCTACAAGCTTCATGTTAGTGCTACTAAAGACAATATCATCAACATAAACTTGAGCAATCAAAATGTCCTTGTGAACTTTCTTTATGAACAAAGTTTTATCAATTGAACCTCTAGTGTACCCATGAAACAAAAGGAAGGACGCAAACCTGTCGTACCAGGCACGAGGGGCTTGCTTGAGTCCATAAAGTGCTTTGTCCAAGTAGTACACATGGTCCGGATGAGAGGCGTCCTCAAAGCCAGGAGGCTGAGCAACATACACTTCCTCCTTTAGCTTTCCATTGAGAAAGGCAGTCTTGACATCCATCTGAAATAGCTTGAATCCTTTGTGAGCGGTGAAGGCAATAAGGAGACGAACGGCTTCAATTATAGCAACGGGAGCAAAGGTCTCATCATAGTCTATGCCTTCCTCTTGCTTGAATCCTTGAGCCACCAGTCTTGCCTTGTTTCTTGACACACGTCCACTCTCGTCAAGCTTATTTCTGAACACCCATCGCGTCCCTATGATATTTTTGCCTTTGGGACGTCGTACGAGAGTCCAAACTTTGTTCCTTTCAAACTGGTTGAGTTCTTCTTGCATTGCTTGAATCCAGTCAGCGTCCTGAAGTGCTTCTTTGATATTCTTTGGCTCCACCATAGAGACAAAGGCATTGAATGCACCGAAAGCCAAATTTGCACTCTGGGACTTGCTTGCAGCTGACCTGGTTTGAACTCCTTGAGATGGATCAGATACAATTTGAGAAGTTGGGTGGTCCCTAGAGAAGCGGGACTCCCTTTGAAACAATTTAGCAAATCTTGGATCAATGTCTCCATCAGAATCATCACTATTACTTTGAACATCGTCCTCAGCGTGTTCCCCCTCAGAGAGAGCGTCCACACCTTGACTTTGCCCACCTTGTTGACTTGATTCAGCTACATCCTGTTGAACTGGAGATTCACTATGAGATGGAACTCCCTGAACAAAACTAGGAGCGTCCACAGAGACTTCTTCAGGATTTGGAGACGCGTCCTTAGAGACATAGTATTTTCCTGAGGACCAATCTTCAACTTCATCTTCAGAGTCGTCCTGCTGTTGTGACGAAGATCGTTCTTTCTTACTTGCTTTTTCTTTGTGAGAAGAACGTTCTTTGAACACAACATGAATACTCTCCTCAAGCTTTAGAGTCCTTTTGTTGAAAACTCTATATGCTTTGTTGGTGAGGGAGTACCCAAGGAATATGGCTTCATCACTTCTTGCATCGAACTTTCCAAGTTTCTCTTTATCGTTGTTGTGAACGAAACATTTACACCCAAAGATTCTGAGATAGTCAAGACGAGGCTTCTTTCCGTTCAACAATTCATAAGACGTCTTTTTCAAGAGAGGACGAATCATGGCACGATTGATGATGTAGCATGCTGTAGCAATAGCTTCCGCCCAGAAGTGCTTGGGAACGCTATTAGCCAAAAGCATAGTTCTTGCCATGTCCTCTAGCGTCCTGTTTTTTCTTTCTACAACGCCATTTTGTTGAGGAGTCCTTGGAGCTGAGAAGTTGTGAGAGACACCATGTTGATCACAGAAGGCCAGGAACTCTGAATTCTGGAATTCCGTCCCATGGTCGGATCTTATAGCTTTGAGAGGCGTCTCAAGGGCAACTTCCACTTGTTTGATGAAGACTTTGAATGCCTTGAAACAATCTGCTTTGGACGCCAAGAAAAGAACCCAAGTGAATCGAGAAAAATCATCTACAAGAACGTAAATGTACCTCTTTCCACCATAGCTCTGTGTCTTCATTGGTCCACAAAGATCCATATGGAGAAGTTCCAATGGCTTCTTTGTACTTACTTCATTCTTGGATTTGAAACACGTTCTTGTTTGCTTTCCTTTGTTACAGGCTTCACACTGTTCAACCGTCTCAGGATCAATCCGGGGAAGACCTTTCACGAGATTCCTTTGGTGCAACTTGAGAATTGTGCTAGGTCCAGCATGGCCAAGACGACAATGCCAGAGATCAGCGTCCTTCTTTGAAGCAGATAGACATAGTTCTGATTTGGGCTTGAACTCTTGATTGAAGATGTAGATATTGTTCTTGCGAACTCCTTTCAGAACAACTTTGTTGGACTTCTTGTTGATGACGAGACACTCCTTTGAGTCAAATGTGACTAGGTTTTCACCTTGATCACACATCTGAGAGACGCTAAGAAGATTGAAACCAAGTCCTTCAACAAGACTCACGTTGGTTGCTTTGATGGACGGGTTAAGAATAGCAGTTCCCGTTCCCTTGATCTTTCCTTTGCCCTTGTTGCCAAACGAGACAGTTCCTCCCGTGGCACTACTTTGGATGGAAGTGAGATGGATATGGCTTCCTGTCATGTGATTTGAGGCGCCGCTATCAATGATCCATGGGCGTCCCCTCACTTCCACCTGCCAAAACAAGGTTAGTTCTTGGCGACCCAGGCAAGGTGTTCCTTACCTGGCTCATTACAATAATAAAACTTTGGTTCTGGCATATAGTCATTTATGTTAACATCATTAGAAATGGCATTTCTGTGGAAAGAACTTCTAGGACGTCTAGGACGCCTAGAATTAGCTTTTGGAACGGACTTAGCATTTTCATTTTTAGTTCTAGCAACTTTCCCACTCTCAATGTCTTCCTTTAGTTTTACACAGTCATATTTGAAGTGGTCACCTTGTCCACAGTACCAGCACGTCCTATAGTAAGTACCGAGGTAGTAGTTCTAGCAATTTTCTTGTAAATTTTATGACTGGTGGAATTGGTGTAGTAGTCTTCTTGACCTATTTCTCCACTTTCTAGAACTCTAATTCTTTCAAGGAGATTTTTAGTTCTCTCTTTTTCAAGTTCAAGTTCCGAAGTTTTGCTAGCCTTAAAGTCACTAGGGAGAGAGTTCCTGGAGTCAGATTCATATCTAGTCCTCTTTTGGCTGGGACAAAGACTATTGGTTTTACTTCCTCAACTATGGGACTCTTTCCCAAAACTTTCACTTCTTCCCTAAGCTTGGCGTTCTCAAGTTTAAGACACACAAGTTCAGTTTTTAGGGACTTAGTTTCTTCACATGAGGACTCTAGTTGAATAGTCATTGAATTACAGTTCTCACATTCAACTACAATGTTTTCATCTTCTAGTTCATCCATTCTTCTTTTCATGGCAAGACTTTCCTCCATGATTTTACCAATGAGATTAAGGAGTTTTGGTTTTGAACATTTTTCTAAAGAACGCATCATGGAATCATGAGTTACCTCTTGTTCATTATCGGAGGCGTTCTCTTCAACAACTGGGGCGTCCTCCACTGCCATGTACGCCACTTGATCATCGCGTTCCTCATCACTTGAACTGAGATCATCCCATGCAGCTGTACAAGCTCCAATAAGAGCTTTCTTCTTGTCCTTGGAGGACGTTCCCATGGTACACTTTTTGGCAAAATGTCCTTTCTTGTTGCATTTGTAGCATGTGAGTTCCTTCATTTCAGCTTCTGTGTATTTGGGACTCTCCTTTTTGTAAGACTTGTTCTTGCTACTATGCTTGTTTTTCTTGTTATAGTATTTGAGAGCCTTGTGAATAAGAGAGAGTTCCTCATCTGAGTCAATTTCATCCTTTGACTTTCTTTCTTTCTCTTTGGGACGCAAGCTCTCAAGATTTTCTTTGTTTTGCATCATCAATGCCAGGTCTCTTTGTCCACGCAGGTATTCAGCGTACTCTGGTGTTGTTGATGCCAAAGCAAGATCAGTTTGAGGGTTCTTTTCTAGCTGGGCCATGTCAGTGATTCTACGTTCTTCGTACCCCCTGAGCTTCCCATAGATCTCTTCCATATCTAGAGTTTTGTTGGCTGTGTTTTCTTTGAAAGTTGTCCTATCAAAGTTCCAAACTCCAGTCAACCCATCGATAACTACTTGAACTCTGTTCCTCATGGAGATTTCTGTTTCTGGAACGCCCAAGTTCCTCATCTTGGTGACAAGGGCCTCAAAACGGTACGAGTAGTCATTCACCGTTTCATTTGGCAGCATAGTAAAAGCATAGAACTCCTTTTTGATCTTCAGCTGGACGTCCTCTTTCATCTCTGCAGTTCCCACATGAAATTTCTCAAGAGCTTCCCACTGTTGTTTTGCGGTGGGGAGATTGCTAACTCTTGTAGCATCTCTTTCACAGAGGGACGCTTGAAGAAAACAAATAGCTTTTGCATTGGTTTCCATTAGCTTGAACTCATCAGGACCCCAATCGTCCTCTTTGTCAACTTTGTCAGCAGGAACTTTAAGATCACCTTTTCTGATAACATTCCAGCATTGATAATTTGTGCTTCTGCAGAAGTTCTCAAATCTAATTTTTCAGCGGTTGAAGTTGCCGTCCGTCAGACGCGGAGGCTTTACGAACGAGATTCCAATCGGTTCCATGTCCATTTTTACCTGCAACTCAGTAAGAATCTAGAGCGCCTGCTCTGATACCAATTGTTGGATCGTTAGTCTGATGACGTTCTCTACTTGAAGTAGAGGAGTTCTTTGGTCGAGCGTCCCTACGAGGTGTAGGGGCGTCCTTTTAGAATTGCAGCGGAAATAAAGACTAAACAGGTAAGTAATGAACGCGAATGAGTTATAGAGGAACCACTCAAGACAAAGTAGTCCTTGAGTGTAAACCTCTACCTCCTTGGAGGATTTTTGAATAGTTCTTCCTTTATATTGAACGTTCTTACAGTTGTACTGGCGAGTCTTTACAGTTCTCTGGCACTTAGCTTTTCCCTAAGTCCACTAGTAAAGGACTCCTCTAAGCCTACAACTTAAGCAAGTTCAATCTACTAAAGGACTCCTATCCCTGCGTTCTGCAGTACTTCGCAGAACTCTCTTTCTCTTTTGATTACAAACTTGTTTTGTAATTTGTTTACAAGTCTCACTCGATCTAACTCAGGTCTAAGCACTGTTCTTGAGTTCTTGAGTTAGTTCTTCGTGTTCTTGAGTGAGCCGCTTTCCTATGATTCTCTTTGAATATTCTTGAAAGCGTTAGCGTCACAATAAATGCCTTGCGGTATTTATAGGACTTGGGAAGGGCGTCATTCTCGTTCTGACGATCATGCCCTTCAGGTACGTGGCTACAGGATCTTCTTCCACGAGTTTGGCGGTGATGAGGAAGCTTCCTGTATCCAGCTGTGTGTGATGAACTCCGCTACAGGATCGGCCGCCACGTGTTGATGAACTCTACTACAGGATCGTCCGCCACGTGGTGTTGGACTCTGCTACAGGATCGGTCTCCACGTGTCCTTGGATGATCAAACATTTGTCGAGTGATGTCATCCTATCGGCTAGTGAGTAAGGACTCCTTTCTTGCGTTCCTACTTGCTTGGGACTCCGTCCTTGCTCAAGTAGTCTCTTGCTCGTCCTTACTTCCTGTTAGCTGGCGTCCCTAAGCTTATGGGACGCTTATACACACTTGTTGTCCTTTTGGTCATAGACGTTCCTGAACACTTGGACAACTTTATTAGAATCATAGTGAGTTTGTCATATCAAAACTAAGGGACGGTTGTGTGGAACACTAACAAGTACACAGGCGTTCTTGATAGCGTCCCAACAATAGTTCACTGCGTTCATCTATTACTTGTTTAGTATTTTATTCCGCTGCGTTACTCAAGGACGCCCCTACTCCTCGTAGGGACGCCTGACCAAAGGACGCCTTTACCAAAGTAAAGGACGTCCCTCAGTACTAACGATCCAAAAGCAAGACTAACGAAGTAGTTATTTGCATTCAAACATGTTGATTATATTTTAACTACACTTTTTTTTATTGAAAGGAGGAAAGTGAAAAGCACCGAAAGAGTCCTAAGAAGAATGAATATATTTATAGAGCCTCCCGCTTAGGATATCCTCAGCTTGAAGAAGAAATGGTAAGCAATCAAACGACTAATAACTAATAAGTAGATAGTGTATCATTTATTATTGTAACATATTATATCGATTACATGTTTTAGATATTAGAAGCTCAAAAGGGACTAGAAAATCCTGAAGAAGATCTTACAACCTCAATCTCAATACCAAGAGAAAAATTATGGTTAGCTGCAAGGATGGGCAAAGATGGCACTATGGCAGAGAATGTCCAGCAAATTGCAACCCAAATGGTAAAATTGTTATCTCAAATTCACAAGTGAAATTTTCTAATCTGTTCTTTTATGTTTAATCATGTAAGAGCTTGTATGTTCTGCTTTTTACAAATCCTATATCATTGGCCACGGTATGAATTACGTATTTGACTACAGATGGCACTATGGCAAAGACCCTTTTTCTACTTGTGAATTTGACTTGTGATGGCACTATGGCAGAGCTTATATGATTTTTTTTACAAATTCTATATCATTAATTTATGTTTAATCATGGTTTACTGTTTTTTTCCTTGTAATTATCTTGGTACGTATATACTTGCTTGTACAGTATTATATATACAGATATGTCCACATCCACTTGAGAAGAATATGCATGCTTATTTCGTTAACTATATAAATAATCATGTAGAATGTATATATGTAGTATGGTAATAATTTTTTGTTAGTGATCCATGTGTTTGAATAGAGTACCATTTCTTGGTTTATAGATATAATTCAATTAAAAAAATTTGTGTCGGTGATATCTTGTTTATTCTTTGCATGAATAACTTTTGTTTAGTTTGGTCCAGTAGGCTATTTTTTTTCATGGTTTATTAATAAAGTTTTACTTTTAAGATGTGATATCACAAAAAGTAGCTTGAGGTGAAATGAAACTATCTGGTCGACCAAACTTGCTAGCTACTGTTTTAGGAAGGACAGAGCATCCAGGATGTGTTTTGGCTACTGGAGTGGGGGTAACAATTACTCAATACTTTGGAAGGAAAAATAATCAAGTTGAGCATGGGAATGAAGTCCTTGAACAGATGAAAGCTGAGATTGAATTACTAAAGAAAAAGTGTGCAACACTAAAAAGTGATAAATCAAGGAATCTTAGAGATCAAGCACAAGGTGATAGTGGAACTAATAAGGATACTTGTCCTACCATAAATTTCCCTAAGGTAAAATACTACTAAATTTCTCCTCATAACTTGAAATTATACATGCATTTTATTTACATAATTACTTTTTTTCATATGGGGAAATTAATTCAAATAACCCAAACTTTTGATGGGTGTTAAATGAATAACCCAAAATAATAATAGTAAGCAAAATAATCTAAACTTGTAAGATGTGTTAAACAAATATCTTTGAGGTACATTTTTCGGCCATTACCGATGACTTGACACCGGATAAATAAAAACTTTAGCTCTAGGTACCAATTCACCGACGGCGGAAACGACCTCTCTTATCACAACCTCTTCGACTCGCTCGTCGACCCTCGTTCTACGCTGTTATGGAGAAGGCGGCGACGACGGTCTTGTGGTCTCCGAGAGTGGTTGTCGTCTCAAGGGACAGACGTGGCCACATACGTCAATGCAACCACTTACTACAAGAACTTGATTCGACACGTGACCGGTGTGACCCCCAAGAACCAAGGACAACCCTTGTAAACGTATTTGTTTGAGATGTGCGACGAGAGTCGGAAACGGGGCGACAAGACGAAGAGACATTTTGGTGCAAGTCATCGATAATGGCCAAAGAGCGCCGTGTCATTATTATTTAAATTGTCATGTCGTCTATCCGGTGCCAAGCCATCAATAATGACCGAAAAATGTACCTCAGAGATATTTTTTTGACACATCTTACAAGTTTAGGTCATTTTACTTACTATCAATATTTTGAGTTATTCATTTAACACCTATCAAAAGTTTGGGTTATTTGAATTAATTTTCCCTTTTCATATTTGTTTCTTTTTATATTTGATAGGATTGGACTAATTGTCAATTAGCTTCTCCTGACCCTGGACATCCCATAGTAGCAAAAATACAAAAAAAAAATTAAGAGTGACAAATAAGTTCAACAAATTAATTATATTTTTGAGTTAAAAACAAAATAATTTCTAAGTAAATAGTTGAGAAAGATAGAAATTAGGTGAAAGAAGATAAAGAAGAAGATAGATGATAAACAATTACGAAGTAATATTAAGAATAAGAAAGACTTTTAATTTTTTTTCAATTTTTTTTTTCTTAAATGGATTGGGTTCAAAAATAACGTAGAGGCTCAAAAAGTCTCGACTTTATTATATAGCATAAACTGTTATATGTTATGAATGCACAATTACACATTGAGTTAGAAGATGTGTTTGTGAACACATTTATGATCATCTAGAAGATGCATAAGAAACACATGTGTATGACTAATTACCATAGGTGGAAAGGTGTGAATTATTCACCTCCTAATCTTGACTTTGTGGTAACTCTTGCCTAACTTTGATCCTATAAATAGAGACATCACCATTGTAAAACTTGCACCAACAAAGAGTAAGAATACAACCTATAAGGTGCTTACTCTTTCTCCCTCTCTTCTAATGACATTATCATTCTAAAGTTGCTTTCTTAAGTAAAAGTTCTTGAGTAAAGTTCCAATAATCTTCTTCTAATTCTATATTATATAACATGTTATCAGCACGAGTCTCTAATTACCAACTGATCTTTCTTTAATCTTTAATTATACAAACAATTGTATTTCGTAACTTTTCAAACAAAGATTAACTTTGAGTACTACGTATGAAACAAAGCTTTCATTAGAATAGATTATTTTGTTTTAATCTATATGATGGAACTATGTATATATGTATGTTGGATCATTGTTTAAATTTATTTGTGAACACATTTATGATCATCTAGAAGATGCATAAGAAACACATGTGTATGACTAATTACCCTAGGTAGAAAGGTGTGAATTATTCACCTCCTAATCTTGACTTTGTGCTAACTCTTGCCTAACTTTGATCCTATAAATAGAGGCATCACCCATTGTAAATTTTGCACCAACAAAGAGTAAGAATACAACCTATAAGGTGCTTACTCTTTCTCCCTCTCTTCTAATGACATTATCATTCTAAAGTGGCTTTCTTAAGTAAAAGTTCTTAAGTAAAGTTCCAAAAATCTTCTTCTAATTCTTTATTATATAACATGTTATCAGCACGAGTCTCTAATTACCAACTGATCTTTCTTTAATCTTTAATTATACAAACATTTCTATTTCGTAACTTTTCAAACAAAGATTAACTTTGAGTACTACGTATGAAACAAAGCTTTCATTAGAATAGATTATTTTGTTTTAATCTATATGATGGAACTATGTATATATGTATGTTGGATCATGGTTTAAATTTATTTGTGAACACATTTATGATCATCTAGAAGATGCATAAGAAACACATGTGTATGACTAATTACCCTAGGTAGAAAGGTGTGAATTATTCACCTCCTAATCTTGACTTTGTGCTAACTCTTGCCTAACTTTGATCCTATAAATAGAGGCATCACCCATTGTAAATTTTGCACCAACAAAGAGTAAGAATACAACCTATAAGGTGCTTACTCTTTCTCCCTCTCTTCTAATGACATTATCATTCTAAAGTGGCTTTCTTAAGTAAAAGTTCTTAAGTAAAGTTCCAAAAATCTTCTTCTAATTCTTTATTATATAACATGTTATCAGCACGAGTCTCTAATTACCAACTGATCTTTCTTTAATCTTTAATTATACAAACATTTCTATTTCATAACTTTTCAAACAAAGATTAACTTTGAGTACTACGTATGAAACAAAGCTTTCATTAGAATAGATTATTTTGTTTTAATCTATATGATGGAACTATGTATATATGTATGTTGGATCATGGTTTAAATTTATTTGTGTTCTACGTAGCTTTGCAAAAAGATTATTTCATTAAACTAAAGTTCTAAAATTTTCTAATCCTGCAAAAAATTTCTTTCATTAAATTTATTTGTATATATAATCTTGATTTAAGATATATGTATAAGTTTGTGAGTTTTACAAAAAGAAATTGATTAATTCTCGCACACTATACTTAATCACTCCTACGTTTTTAAACCTATGAATTTACTTCTTTTTAACTAAATTCTTGCATAGAGTTTACAAAATTGTTTTGAGGAGTATGCTCTGTAGTCGCCTAATTAAGGATCTTCTACATTAGAAACTCATTTTCAAAATTCTAGATCTAAAATGCTATAAAATAAATATGGAAGCATGTTTATATAGATCTACTAGGATACAAACATAATATAAGATTTACTTACCTTATTTGGCGTTTGTACTCAAATCCCCTTTCGGAAATGTTTGATTTTACCAAGTGGATTGTGAGAAATTTCTTACCCAAATGATTATGAGCGCAATATAGATAATCACGATAAGAACAAGACAAATGAAAAGCTCGGTTAAAAACCGATCATTACCGGCCTTAATACGACGCAAAATGTCGGCGTCGGCCGTGGACATGAAAATGGAAAATGGAGAGGAGGAAGATGAGATGGACGAGATAAGGTGGAAGTGGTAAAAGTGAAATGGATGGATGAGGATAAAAGGATTAAATGGAAACCGGATTTATAACTGTTCCCGCTAATTTTATTTTTCAGTATACTTTCACATTTATCTTATAGATGTCATGCATATATTATTTACCGCTTTGACGTTTATTCTATTTGTTTAGTTCCTTAATCCTTATCATTTATTTACTTCTTTAACTCTTGTCATTTATTTGCATCTTATAAACCTTGTTTATATAAAGTTATCATTCATATGTTATACACATACTAATTACATGCTTATATATGTTAACATAATAATAACATTCATCATGACTAAATTATTTAATCTCATTATACCATATATGTTTACGAGTTACATATGCATTCCTAATTGCCTTTGTTTTGTTAATTTATAATTTTCTTGTAGTAACTAAAATGGCAAGCATCACTAAAAGGGAGTTTGAAATCCTTGACTTCTCGGGCCAAAACTACCTCGAATGGAGGGGTGATGGTTTGACTAGCCTAAATGGCAAATGACCTTGAAAGAACAATTGAGGCGGAAATTTATACCACCCCGCAAGAAAAGGCAAAAGCCATTGTGTTCCTACGTTACCGCATTCACGAAAGTCTAAAGACTGAATACATGTTTGTGGATGACCCAATTGAATTGTGGGAAAGATTGAATGAGCGTTATGGCCATCAAAATGAAATCTTGTACCCACAAGCACGCCATGAATGGAACAATATAAGGTTCCAAGACTACAAGTCTATCACTGAATACAGTAGTGTTATTCATAGAATCAGTTCTCAATTGAGATTATGTGGGCACATGGTCACCCAGCAAGAAATGTTGGAGAAAAATTTCTCCACAATGCATGCCTCTAATATGTTGTTACAATAGCAGTATAGAGAAAGAGGCTTTGAGAGGTATTTTGACTTGTTGAAAGTGTTGCTGGTTGCCGAAAAGAACAATGAACTATTGATGAAAAACCACAACCTCAGGCCTACTGGCTCAACAATAGTCCCAGAAGCAAACGCTATTAAAAAGGCGTTTTATGATGGAAGTACCCATCAACGTGGGCAACAATCACGATTCTATAATGGTCGTGGATGTAACCGCGGACGTGGTCGCGGTCGTGGCCGTAACAGCTTTGTTCGTGGTCGTGGTCAAGGTTACAACAAACCTTATGACCGCATGAACAATGGTTACAAGGGGAATGGCAAGCAAAAGGTCCAGACGGGTCCATCAGGATCCTCCCAAAAGCCTAAATCTATATGCTATAGATGTGGCATGGCTGATCACTGGTCAAAGGTATGTCGTACAGCTCCGCATCTTGTGAAGTTGTACCAAGCTGATAAGAATAAAGAAAAGGCTACCGAGACCAACTACATCGAAAATGGAGATGTGAATAAATCTCCCGTGACCAGTCTAGATGTCAATGATTCTCTCAATCTTGACAATAATGATGAATTTGCCTAAGGGGTTTAAGAAAAAACACTAGCCCCTAATTATCCTTACTACTCACATGTTATATCTAATGTCTTTGTTTTTCGCATGTCATATGATGTCTTAATTATCATTTTCAATATTTTATGTAATAGACTTTGTGTAATATGAATATCATTATGTAATCAATATGCATCTTTATATGCATTAATGTTTCTCTTTATTTCCATAGAAAACATGAAATCATCTAATGTGAAACTCGATGGGAAGAAGCAATGTCTTCTAGACAGTGCAACAACACACACCATCTTGAGAAACAAAGAATTCTTCACATAACTAAGACCTCTCGAAGGAAATGTCAATACGATATCTGGTGTGTCAAAACTAATCGAAGGCTCTGGAAGAGCACTTGTTCTACTCCCAAGAGGAACAAAGTTAATAATAAATGAAGCACTCTACTCAAGTAAATCACGAAGGAATTTACTGAGTTTTAAAGATTTGCGCCACAATGGGTTTCACATGGAAACCTTGAATGAAAATGGCAGTGAATATCTGCTCATCATAAAATATGAATCTGGTCATAGACAGATTCTTGAGAAGATGCCCACGCAAGCCTCCGGACTATATCATACATACATTTGTCCGTTTGAGGCCAATGCGACATCTAGTAAAGGGTCAATTGGCCGAACTGCATACACATTGTGGCATGATCGCTTGGGTCACCCAGGATCAATAATGATGCACAAAATCATAAAGAACTCACTTGGACATCCATTGAAGAACGTTAAGGTTCTCCCGTCCAGTGATGTCCATTGCACTGCATGTTCACTTGGAAAGCTAATTATCAGGCCTTCTAAGAATAAAATTGCAAGTGAAAATCCTACATTCCTAGAAAGGATACAAGGAGATATATGCAGACTAATTGCTCCACCATGTGGACAATTTCGATATTTTATGGTCCTAATTGATGCATTTACACGTTGGTCACATGTAAGTTTATTGTCGACCAGGAATGCAGCCTTTGCCAAACTTCTCGCTCAAATAATAAGGCTAAGAGCTCAATTCCCGGATTATGCAATCAATAAAATCCGACTTGATAATGCCGGAGAATTTACATCCCAAACCTTCAATGATTATTGCATGTCAATAGGGATTAATATAGAGCATCCAGTGCCTCATGTTCACACACAAAATGGTCTTGCTGAATCATTAATAAAGTGATTACAATTAATCGCTAGACCATTATTGATGAACTCAAAGTTGCCATCATCTGCATGGGGACATGCTATATTACAAGCTGCAGCTTTGATTCGATTGAGGCCAAATGCAAACAATGAGCATTCTCTAATGCAATTAGTATCTGGCAAGGAGCCAACCTTTTTCAAACATGTATTTCGCTACCTCCGAGGAACGCATGATTTGGGGTTGTTCTACCGCAACCAAATCAATGCAACTCTAGTCGGATATGCAGATGCAGGATACTTGTCCGACCCACACAAAGCCAAATCACAAAATGGCTACGTATTTACATATGGAGGCACAACCATTTCATGGATATCAACAAAGCAGACTATAACTGCCACATCATCAAATCAAGCCGAATTAATTGCTTTGTATGAAACTGGAAGAGAATGTGTGTCTCTACGATCAATTATTCAGTTCATCCAAAAAGAAAGTGGAATGAAGCCGATCACTGACAATCCAACGATACTATATGAAGACAGCTCAACATGTGTTGCTCAGATGAAGAAAGGCTACATCAGGGGAGATCGCACAAAGCACATATCTCCAAAATTCTTTTCTACTTGAGATCTTGAAGAAACCGGTGAAGCAGATATCCAACAAATTCGGTTGAATGACAACTTGGCCGACCTATTCACGAAGTCTATGATTCTTAAGAAATTTGGAGAACTAGTGCATAGGATCGGAATGTGTAAGCTCCGAGAGCTACGTTGAAGTCAAGGGGAGCATCATACGCGTTGCACTCTTTTTCCCTTCGACCAGGTTTTTATCCCACTGGGTTTTTCATGGCAAGGTTTTCAATGAGGCAGCATCAAAGCGTATAATGGGTTCAACATGGCAACATACATTTGCGTCCCAAAGCAAGAACGAAGATGAATATTCAAGGGGGAGTGTTATGAATGCACAATTACACGTTGAGTTAGAAGATGTGTTTGTGAACACATTTATGATCATCTAGAAGATGCATAAGAAACACATGTGTATGACTAATTACCCTAGGTAGAAAGGTGTGAATTATTCACCTCCTAATCTTGATTTTGTGGTAACTCTTGCCTAACTTTGATCCTATAAATAGAGGCATCACCCATTGTAAAACTTGCACCAACGAAGAGTAAGAATACAACCTATAAGGTGCTTACTCTTTCTCCCTCTCTTCTAATGACATTATCATTCTAAAGTGGCTTTCTTAAGTAAAAGTTCTTAAGTAACGTTCCAATAATCTTCTTCTAATTCTTTATTATATAACATTATACTTGTTTTTCACGCTTTTATTAGTTTATTTTATTCATTCCAGTAAAAATAGTAAGACGGTAAGAGTACTACATTTGTTATCATAAACACTTAACAGTGATTATGTAACAATGAAATTATTTTGAAAAAGGTTGGATAAACATACACTAGAAAAAAAATATTATTAGCTAATCATGTAAAATTATTTGAATAATTTTGATAATGTTAGGGTGCTTTTTGTTAAGGAAACAAAATACAATTTTTGTGAGTAAAGATAAAAGTATCATGATTAAAAATCTTATATTATCTACAAATTTCAATTTTAATTAATTTGAAAAATAATTATAGTCATCATAATTAGTTAAGAAAATATATGATAAAAGATTGTGTATTAGATTTTATAGATTGCAATCTTTTTTTTTTGGTGAAATTTATAGATTTGCAATCTTACTAACTTTCCATTGTAGGTATTTTATTTGTACCCATGATTATATATGAAAGACTATAATTGTGACACACTAACGGAGGAAGAAGGCAACATCAAAGTAGGAGATACATGACTAATTAAAGATTAGAGAAAATGAAACCCTTGATCAACTCAATGAAAGGCGCGAACATTGTTGGATCCATGACTTCCACCCCATGATAACCACCCTCACTAAAGTGAGGCACCACAGCCACGCCTTTCTCCTCCATCAACCTCCCTAGCTCCACCTGCCGGTCAATCAGCGGGTCCCCGCTCCAGCCTATCAATAGAACCTTCCAACCCAGCTCACGGACCCGTTCCAACCGACCCGAACCGCCACCCTTCAACGGGTTGCTATTCTCGTGATCTCTATCCGCGCCCTTGGCCAACGCTAACTCCCACATGAGGTCCGACCCTGCTACCGGCAAGCTCGGGTTGTTGGCCAGCCTCCGCTCGGATTCCGTTCGCTCCACCCCACCGAAGAACGGGATGTGTAAGATGAGCCCCCGGATCCTTAGTGGGTCGAGATTGAGCCCGGTGGCCCGCAGCCCCGCGTGGTAGGCTATGTTTCCTCCCGCGCTCGACCCCATCACTAAGCAACTCGACAAATCTCCGTACCTGTATACCCATCAATAAAACCATAGTTTTATTTTCATTTTTATTTTTGGCTACATATGTAATATAATTGTTGATTCGTTTATTGGCCTAAATACAGCGTGTTTGATTGAAAGGAATATATAGAAAAATTGAAACATGTACGTAAGTTCTTAGTACATACTTATATAAGAATACCTTATAGTTACTTGCCAACATATTCATTTGTTCGCTTTGAAGAAAATTGATACAAACTAAAGGCAAACTTCCATTATATATTTCGGTACGACGACGTACGTACCTTGAGATCCAATGATCCTCAGAACGCTTGATCAACGCTAGAGCATCGGTGGCATCGTCATAGGCAGCAGGGAGGCGGTGCTCGGGGGCGAGCCGATACTCGACGGAGGCCACCAGGGCGGAGGCGGTTGCAGCCAGCAGCTCGCAGAAGTCGTGGACGAGCTTGGAGTCGGCGTGGAACATAACGAAGCCTCCGCCATGATAAAGGACTACGAGAGGGAGCTTGTTGTAATATTGGGGATTGTTGAGGGCCATTTTGGGAAGGTAGAGTCTGACATAGGTTCCGTTTTGCTGGTTCATTGGGAGGTCTTTGGAGAGGGATGGGGCTACGGTGGACGAAGGATCAGCCGACGGTGGAGCCGTAGGAGGTTCGGAAAGACGCGTGACCGTGCCGTCTGGATTAGGGCTCATCTGGAGGTATTCCCATGGATCTATGGTGGAGATTGGTTCGGAGGTGGGGATGTTCTTCTCCTCTTCCATTATTGAGTTTAGTGTTTAATTTGCTTTCCACAAGATAAAGTAAGTAGTCTAATAATATAGTTTGTATAGTGGTATGGGAGTAGTGGGATGGCGTGTAAATCCAATCTTATAAACCCCCTTGAATGTGGTATTGTATGATCGTATTTGATAATGTTCAATCAAAGAGAGTTTAATGGTTGCTTGGAAAATACGTCACCAAATTAACAAATTCTCCAGATCCAAAATTTGTATATATGACGGGCTACTTAGCTTAGTCAAACTTCCCCATTAATAATTGATGTTCAAATATTTTAAAGTGAGAGAGCTACTGATGTTCTACCAAAAAAAAATGTGAGAGATAGTGTGATGATTCACATACAAGACTTGAAACACACCAAACTTGACTATATTGAACGGCCACAATTTTGATCTGCTTAATTCTCCCGAAGCTTCCGATTGGCATGACAGCCCCTTTAAAAAGACTGTAGTAGTAATAAATTAAGATCTCTCGACAAAAAAAAAATAAAATTACAAGGTCTATTTTCATCATTTCAATATTGATCAATTATTTACCAAATTGAGTTTACCAGATCATGCCAACCTGTTCTTCAAACAACTAATATCATCTATACTAAGCGGAGACAATGTATTCACAAAAATTTACGCCACGTGTCATTTGTATAATAAAATAATTAGCCCGGCCCTCCTTTATACAAATTAGGTAGTTAAAATCTCATATAATCTTATCATGTAAAAATTGCTTAATAATTATGAATTATCCATTAACAAGAATTAGTTGTAATCTTTCGATAAATATTAATATTTAATAAAATGTGATATTTATCGTAAAGTAATTTTTGCACAAATCCAACTTATTTATATTATGAGTTGAATTACTATTGGTAAAAAAACACTAATCATAATACGAAGATAAATATATATGATCCTATAATTTTAACGAGATCATTTGCGTTATATACCTATATTAAATTGGATTTATAATCACATTACCCGTACATGGTACGGGGGCTAAACTAGTTACTATGCAAGTTTGTGATTTTTTTCACCCATACTTGTTAATTTTTACGTATGCACCTGCTCGAGAGGAGAACAAACCACTCTTTTGGAGTTGGCTCGAACAAACGACTGACACTTACCAGCTCCCTTTTTTATTAATTGGAGATTTAAATGAAATTGACTGCAACGCTGATAGATTTGGGGTCCCCCCACCCCCTAACTACCTAATAGATTTAATCGTCTTCGGAACTTTCAAAATAACCAAGGAGCCATTAACACCACATTCTCAGGTTTTCCTTTTACTTGGAGAAGAAGTTCAACATCTACTGATAACACCTTTGAGCGCCTGGATCAGGTACTCATTCATCAAGACCTAACAACTATTCTTCATAAATTACAAATTCATCACCACCCCTTCACCACGTCTGATCACTGCCTAATCTCGTTCAACCTAAAATACTAAAAAGAAATTCATTAAATACTCTTTTCGGTTTGAAAATGCATGGACAGCTAATCCTGCCTATGCAAAACTGGTTGAAAAAGTTTGGATATATAAGCTTACAGGTTCTAATATGTTCAAAATATCCATGAAAATGCAACTTCTGAAATAATACTCTAAATCTTGGGCAAAGTAGCATATTAACAATAATTTTGAACAATTAAAAGTTTCAAAGCAACAACTTCTTCGGTTGCAAAACAAACTTCTGCTTAGTCCAATGGATGCAGTCATAATAACTAAACTACAACAACATCTTAATAAATATAACGCCTTAATGGACTATCATCATAAGTACTGGCAACAACGAGCTAAAACGAACCATCTCATCAATGTTGATAAAAACACTAAAACGAACCATCTCATCAATGTTGATATAAACGAACCATCTCATCAATGGAGATTCAAACAAAATATCTCTTCTTTTCAGACCTATGACGGGATCGTCTTAAATGACCACAACTCCATTACAACAAACAACACTGCTGAATTAGCTTCTAGATTCCAAAGTACTACTTCATTGCCTATCCAAGTAACTGATTTGGAAGTCATCACGTCACTCATTAGCTCCCTAGATAACATCTCCCTAGCAAAAGCACCGACTCCATCAGAAATAAAGGCCTTTGTTTTTGACCAAGCTTCAAACAAAACTCCAGGACCAGATGGTTTCATTGCAGAATTCTTTCAGCGTTACAGGCCTTTTGTTGGCCAATCAGTCATCCACGTTGTTTCAGCTTTCTTCCATTCTGGATCGATGCCACAGCTGTGAATAAAACCTTCATTACCCTAGTCCCAAAAATTGATGCACCAATATCAATAAACCATTTCCGACCTATCAGTCTGTGTAATTTCCATTTATAAAATTATAACTAAATTACATTCCATTAAAATTCAGCATATTCTTCCCTTTATTATTCAGCCACTACAAAGTGCGTTTATCAAAGGTCGCCTAATTCAAGATAATATCCTTATAGCCCATGAAATCTTTCACTATTTCCATAAAAAGAAAAAAGGACGCATTGGCTGGATGACTATTAAGCTTGACCTTGAAAAGGCTTATAACAAAATTAGTTGGGAGTTTATTCGCCTTATTCTACAAAAGTTTGGGTTTCATTCCAAATGGATCCAGCTTGTGATGACATGTATTACCTCCTCTTCCTCGTCAGTCCTCGTAAATAATGAGCCAGGAGATGAATTTCTTCCTCGTTGTGGAATTCGTCCAGGAGACCCAATGTCACCTTTCATCTTTGTCCTCTGTATGGAATATCTTTCCAGAACTCTACAAAAAGAATCATCATCTGTTTCTAATCATGTTGGCATTCAGCTAACTAAAAATGGAACCAAAATACCCTTTCTTAGTTTCGCTGATGACACTATAATTTTTGCAAATGCAACTGTCCAGAATATAGATTACATTAGAAATGTACTTGGTAAATTCACTTCTATCTTTGGATTGGCTATTAACTATCATAAAAGCTCAATTCAAACCTCAGCTAATATTTCCCAGCCTACTTCGGCTGCTCTCGCCAACATTATTAATATCCAGGTTACAACGTCCATGGAAAAATATCTTGGAATCCCCATTCTAAAAGGACGTTTTCAAAACTCCATGTTTAATGACACTATTTCTAACCTCAAAAAACAATTATCTCATTGGAAAGCAAATTCCATCTCGCAGGCAGGACGGGTGGTCCTTATCCAGTCTTGTCTCTTAAGCAAAGTTAACTACCTAATGTAGAGTTTTATGTTACCACAAGGTATCCTTAAACAAATTGACAATGTCAGCAAAGCCTTCTTTTGGAATACATACGTCCAAACCACCATCCGCTTATCAGTTGGGATAAAATATGCTTGCCCAAGCAGAAGGGAGGATTGGGCCTCCGCTCGGTTGAAAATATATATTAACCTTTCCTTACAAATGAAACTCCTTTGGAAATTAGTGACTCAACCTTCTAATGTGTGGGTTCAAGTTATTATAGAACAATATCTTCGGAACGAATCCATCTTTGATTACCATAAAAGTAACTGCTCTTGGCAATTTGGCCGCCTTCTTAACATCCGAGATACCTTTTCCAAAGGCCTGAGGTGGCTGGTTAGGAATGGTACCGCTATCAACTTCTGGAAGGATCCGTGGGTCCCTGACACTGACTTATTATTGTTCCTAGACTTAGCAGACCCCAATCTCAAAGTGTCAAATTTTATATTACCAAATCACTCTTGGGATATTGGGTTCCTTCAACAATATCTACTAATGCATATTGTTAATATTATATTGACGATTATAATTCCAACCACAGACCAAGATGATCGTCTCATCTGGCTTCTGTCTGTCGATGGGGATTTCTCTGTTCAATCAGCAACATCAATTATAACCTCTCCCAGTTTTGCCACGAATGATGAGTGCTCTTGGATTTGGAAATCTAAACTCCCACCAAAAATTAAAAACTTTCTTTGGAAGGCATCCGTGGATTGTCTCCCCACCACAGATCAGAATAATAAATTCCATAATTCAGTTCTGAATCTTTGCCCTCTGTGTGAACTACAAAACGAAAGTCTTAACCATTTATTTTTTGAGTGCCCTTTTAGGAAAACAATGATTACTAAACTTGGGAAACTGCTAAACTATGATTTCACCTTATCTACTAGAGACACGTTCCAACTAAATATTCAGAATATATTATTGGCTAAAAAGTATGACACACAACTATGCTTCCTTTGGTGGTATATCTGGGGCCATAGGAACACAAAAATCTTTGACCCAACAAGGATCAACCCAAATAAATCTCCCTTCCAACTTGCCTTTTCAAGTGCGCTTGAATGGGAGAGTATCACCAACCCTGTCAGAAAAATATATAACAACGGACCCAAAAGGAAAAATAATACTACTTGGAAAAAACCTCCCTCAAATTGGTCCAAACTTAATTTTGATGCTTCTAAATTGAACAATGGCATAACCCACGCTGGGTTTATCCTCCGTAACTACTATGGGGCCATCGAGTCGCTTGGTCGTACTCGGCTCCCAGCCATGTCAAGAGTGCAAGATGAAGCAACCTCCCTGTTACACGCCCTCATAAATTTTAACTGTAAGCAAATTCAAAATCTAGTCATTGAAGGCGACAACCTAACCGTGATTAATTCATTAAAACGATTATGGAAAGTTCCTTGGGAAATTCTATCAATTATAACAGATATTAGAAATATCATTTCGACTATCCCATGTGTTTTATTTGTTCATTGATTCAGGGAATCTAATGCTGCTGCTGATTTCCTTGCAAGAAGACCAATCAGCCTTCAAAATCTCAATGTAGCAATTCAATTGTCTTCTTCTTTTCATTCCGCGTCTAATTTGTTTGTAACTCAGTCAAGGTGTTTGTTGAGTCAACAACCCTTGCTGTTTGATTTTTTAAAGATCATCCGTCGTGATGATTTAGGCTATCCTTGTAACATATAGGTTGCCTAATTTTGGCTTGTTCGAGCTAGTAGCTCCTCAATCAAAAAAAAATATTGATCAATTATTGTCCATTGACAAGAATTATCCTCTTGTATATCCATTTTTTAAATTTCTCTTCTTATCCTTTATTGTCATTAGAAAGTTTTACGTTGGTCAAGTCGATCTTTGATATAGATTTCAGATCAGGAAAAAACTTTGGAGAGGTCGAGCGAAGTCGTTAGGACTGCTCAAGTTTTGAGAGGTATACCCACCGATCTACTATCTAAAATACGTACATAGCTAGAGTAGAGAAACGGAAAAATGAAGTCTTTTGCGCGCTTGAGCTTAATTCATGAAAGGGCCGTTACAAGGCTTACCACTTATATAGAGCGCACATGGAAGATTCTAGAAAGTGGCAATTTAGGTGATTTTTAAGAAAATAGATCGATTAGATAGTTTTGTAAAAAGTTAAAATTAAAATGCTTTTTTGTAATAAAGTAGATATTATGGGTATGTTTTATATATACTTTTATCTTTATGTAATATGTTCAAATAATTGTACGAAGTTTTAAAATCTCAAGGTCACCAAACGGAATCCCAGAAATTTTTATACACCACACAAAATTTACAAAACCCTGTGGTTATCATGCCAAATTTCCTCTTTCTTTTACCAAAAGGTTTGATACAAGTCTCCCGTTGATGTTTAATTTTTTGTTACAAGTCTTTTGCTAATGCTTTTAGAAGGTGTGGAGATGTGGACCCTAGCAAATGAGACTATTTTGGTTATGAAATTTAGACATATTAGATCATAGGTCTTATAGGGCCTAATTTTTTTGAGCAACATATAGAGCCAAATTAGTATGACTAATTCGGGGGACTGAATATTATGCAAATAATCCATACTATATTGTTACATGTGTGTAATTTTAGAGGTAAGTGTACATATATATAATCATGTACACTTGTAGGTAAGATTATGCATATTTAGTTTTAAACTTATGCCAAATCGGAATGAACCTAAATTCAACTATTAGACTAAAACAAAATCAATCCCACCAACATCCATTATTCATCCCAAAATGTTGTCATGGAATTCACATTCATAAGATCGGGTCAAGATGAGGGCAATTCAGACTTATATAAAATGTACTCGATAAAACCCAAAAATTAAGTACTAATCCAACCCAACACACTCTAACAAAAAGCCTAAAAATCTAACACGATCAAATTAAACAAGCAAAACAAGCTTGAAAAGTGACGGGGGAAACACAATATAAAAGCTCTGCTAACAAACACAATATTTATTGAGTTAAAATACAAAGTATATTGTAGAACTGTTGATCTATAGAAATATCAATGCATATTACTTTCGATATTTCTAAGGTGTCTAGAATAAAAATGTATGTAATAATTATCAAAAAAAGGATAAAACAAATATTCATTAGTTTAAAATGGAAATAATTATGATATTGATTTGGTATTAGTTCAACAAATCATATATATATATACGGATAGTATTAAATATATATGATATGGACAAATATATATGACACATGTATTATGTATATCATGTGGGAAAATATATATGATTTGGATCAATATTATATGATGTGGCTTAATTAAAAAAATATTATATGAGATGGATCATCGATATTATGACATGTGGAAAAACTTGAGTTAACGTTGGCGCAATGCGGTGGCTCCAAAGCCTACAACTTTTATGTATACTAGTATTAGTCCAAGTGCCTTGAAGGCATGATTTCGATTCTAGTAAAATTATAGCGTAAATTAATAATATTATTCAAAAGAATAGTTTGATACAAAATCTTGTATTAAGTTTTTTTTTAATTTTCTTCTTTCGGGATTTATAATATTGATAAATTACTTGTTCTATAATATATTCTTTTATTCGAGAGGGATTAGGGTGGGGTGGGTTGTTTTTACACAATATTGAACAAAATAGACTCCTCCTAAATTTATTTCACTAACTAATCTATTCCCCCATATAAAAACCCCATTTCTCTCCCTTTTCTCTCTCCTCATTTTTTTTCTCTCCTTCCTCTCTTCTCTCTCGCCTCTCTCCTTCTCCCTCTCCCACTCTCCCTCCCTCTCCTCTCCATTTTCTTTCTTCTTCCTCTTCCAATTTCTCCGACCACCGGCACTTCCGTCGCTGCCACCGCCGTCGCCTTTAGGTTTGTCGCCCTCTCCTTCTCTCCCTCTCCTCCCTCTCTCCCGGATCTGGGCTCGTACGAGCCGGATCTAGCTGGATCTAGTCGGATTTAGGCTCGTACGAGTCGGATCTAGGCTCGTTTAATTTTTTGGGTTTTTTTGGTTTTTTGGATGACAAGTTGATTTTATGAGTTTTGGGATGATTTTGTGGGTTTGGGTGATGACAAGTTTGGTTTCTAAGGTTTTTGGGATGCTTTTATGGTTTTGGGTGATGACAAGTTGTTTTTAATGAGTTTGGGTGATGACAAGTCTATTTTACAGATTTGAGGTGATGACAAGTTTGTTTTAAGGGTTTTGGGATGATTTTATAGGTCTGAGTGATGACAAGATTTTTTATGTGATTTGCTGATGACAAGTTTGTTTTACGGATTTGAGTGATGACAAGTTTGTTTTAAGAGTGTTGGGATGATTTTATGGGTCTGGGTGATGACAAGTTTGTTTTAAGGGTTTTTGGATGATTTTATGGTTCTGGGTGATGACAAGTTGTTTTTTATGGGTTTGGGTGATGAGAAGTTCGTTTTTATGGGTTTTGGCAATGACAAGTTCGTTTTTAATGTGTTTTGGTGATGACAAGTTATTTTACGGATCTGGGGGTGATGACATGTTTGTTTTAAGGTTTTTTGGATGATTTTATGGGTTTGGGTATGTTTTTGGGTGATGACAAGTTTGTTTTACGAGTTGGGGTGACGACATGTTTTATTTTACATTGTTAAATTTGTATATATATATATTACATATAATTATGGCCTTTTAGCTTAAATGGTAGACCAATGTGCTTGATGCACGATAATGTGAGTTCAAATCCCACATAGGTCAATTTCTTAATTGATCTTCACTGATGACAAGTTTTTTATGTGAATGATGGGGTTTTACCTCAACTTGTCATCAGATGACAAGTTGAGTACGTGAATGATGAGTTTTATCTAAACTGATCATCACTGATGACAAGTTTTTTATACGTGGACTGATGACAAGTAACTTGTCATCTGATGACGAGTTACTTGTCATCACTAATGACAAGGCGGTCAACGCCGGTCAACGTTGGTCAATGACTAGTCAATGCCGATAGTGGTAAGGGGTGCTGATGTCAGCAGTGACATATGATGACATCATCATGTAATTTAAAAAAAGGGAAAAATTGGAAAAAATACTAAAGGGGCTCATTTATTTCCTTGTAGACTATTTTGTTCAATATTTCCCCCAATGGGATAGAAACCCATTTTCGTCTTTTATTCGAACAAAAATTTGTAAGATTATAATTTTTGTATAAGGATTGAATATTTGTTTTTATCAAATAAGATTCCTTATTTTATAATTTTTATTTTTATTTTGTATTATTTTATTTTATTTTATTTTATTTTGTATTATTTTATAGTTAATTTGTTTTAATAAATATGGGTGGTGTAGTATAATTCAACAAATTTGGATATATGTTTTAAATATTTTGATAGATAAACTTAATTTAAACGAAAAAAATATATTTTGAAATTTTATATTTGGCAATACGTTTGGTTTGGATACAAATCTTAATTTTGCAATTCTATCTATTGGTGGCATTTTCAATTTTGTAATATCGGATAAAGTTTTCAAAATTTTTAGTAGATAAGAAAAGTTATTTATAAATTTTGAAGCTCATTTTTTAGAAAATAAAATAAAAGGGAAATCAATTGATAAGAATTGTTCTAATGTTTGGTCTATAATCAAATTTCAACCAATTAAATAAATTAAATTATTTTAATAAAGATGGGTGATGTGGTCTAATGAGAAGTTGACACGTGTCATGCTAAATATTATTTTTAACCTCTGCTTTAGTATATAGTTATGATTATGATATGATAATAGATTGATCTAATTACTTTTAATTACCTAGTCAGATATTCATATATTTTAATCATCGTAGAATATTTGGATATTTATTGTTCACTTATATACTACTCATGTGGCGTTTACAAGTTTGGTTGATTATAAATCTTAATAATTATCTTATAATGTTTCAAGTCTAATTTTAGATTTTATTATAGCACAATTAAATATAACATTTATCAATAATATTGATCCATAATCAAGATCGGACTGGTTTGGTCCGGACCGATAGCTGTTGGGACGCTATCAAGGACGCCTGCGTACTTGGTAGTGTGCCCACACAAACCGTCCCTTAGTTTTGATATGACAAACTCACTTTGATTCTAATAAATTTGTCCAAGTGTTCAGGAACGCCAATTAACAAAGGACAATAAGTGTGTGAACGTTCCCTAGGCTTAGGGACGCCAGCTAACAGGAAGTAAGGACCAGCAAGAGACTACTTGAACAAGGATGGAGTCCCAAGCAAGTAGGAACGCAAGAAAGGAGTCCTTACTCACTAGCCGACAGGATGACATCACTCGACAATGTTTGATCATCCAAGGACACGTGGAGACCGATCCTGTAGCAGAGTCCAACACTACGTGGTGGACGATCCTGTAGTAGAGTTCATCAACACGTGGCGGCCGATCTTGTAGCGGAGTTCATCACACACAGCTGGATACAGGAAGCTTCCTCATCACCGCCATACTCGTGGAGGAAGATCCTGTAGCCACGTACCTGAAGGGCATGATCGTCAGAACGAGAATGACGCCCTTCCCAAGTCCTATAAATAGCCCAAGGCATTTATTGTGACGCTAACGCTTTCAGAGAATATTCAGAGAGAATCAGAGGAAAGCGGCTCACTCAAGAACACGAAAAACTAACTCAAGAACAGTGCTAGGACTTGTGTTAGATCAAGTGAGATTTTGTACCCAAACCACAAAACAGTTTGTAACCAGAAAACCCCAAAAGAGAAAGAGAGTTCTGCAAAGTACTGCAGAACGTAGGAATAGAGTCCTTTGGTAGATTGAACTATAGCTTAAGTTGTAGGCTCAAAGGAGTTCTTTACAATTGAACTTAGGGAAAAGCTAAGTGTCGGAGAACTGTAAAGACTGTCAGTACAACTGTAAGAACGTTCAATATAAAGGAAAGAACTATTCAAAAATCCTCCAAGGAGGTAGAGGTTTACACTCAAGGACTACTTGGTCTTGAGTGGTTCCTCTATAATTCATTGCGTTCATTACTTACCTGTTTAGTACGTTATTTCCGTTGCAATACTCAAGGACGCCCCTACTCCTCGTAGGGACGCCTGACCAAAGGACGCCTTTACCCAAAGTAAAGGACGTCCCCCAGTACTAACGATCCAACGATAACGGAACGGGTCAGATTATTACAGCCTGCTCTTCGGTCCATAATCTATGATGATTCCGATTCCAGGCCGATCCAGACCCACATGTACTGAAGTACAATCCTAATTCTTCCCCGTGGTATACCATTTAAGGTGACATATATAATCTTTTTTTTTCGTTCGAATGTGGCATAATTAATTAATGCATAAGAATGATTTTTTCCATCAACATTTATAGTTTTACAACAACAAATCAAAGATTACTAACATAAATCGACATGTATTCATTGAAACTGATCATGAACTTTTACAAAGTGTATATCCTACAAACCATCACAAGCTTGGTCAGATACATCTTCTAAATCGTCAATATCTATCTATTACTGTATACTAAAGCGGAAGCAAATTCTGTCACCATATTGCGCCACATCACATCTTTTCCAAAAAATCTATCTTATTAAATCTTGATGTTATCATAATCTTATACATCCTTGATTAAGATATTAGTTTTATCTTAGAATTTGAGTTGTTTAATTAATAATTCTATCCAAATATATAAATCTCTATCTTATCATTATACACATTTAATTAATACATACTTGGTACTTCTATCATAAACCTTTTATTTAAAAAAATATTTTTTCCGTCATAATGTAAATCATAATCATTATATTTTACCCATTTAACTAAATATATATTAAGTTTCTTTTATTTTTCGTAATTTTATTATGGTATTTTTTAAATCATCAATGGTAGCAAATTCTACCACTATATTTAAGACAAATATTCATTCTAATAAATTAATGTATTATATAAATCTTTACTATCATATCATATTAAAATATCAATAAAACGTAGATTTTATATTTACCATATATATCACTAATATTGCATATTGATTACGCTTTAAAAAAAAGATAGATTTCTTAAATATAATAATCATTTGTCAGCACTTTGATTACATATTTAATCATTTAATTATTTTTCCAAAAAATAATAACATATATACGAGATAGTTTGTTTTTCTATTTAACTTATTAAATATTATCTATATCTTTAATATTATAATATGTTAATTTGACCGTCCCCTGCCCCCTCCACTCCGTCCCCATCTTGACCCTCTTCTGCAACGGCCGCAAGATCGGCTTCGCCTTCTGGTGAAAGGCCTCCGACGAAGTCTAGAGAAATGCCTCCGTCCCCGTGGATGCAGTAGCCTCGCCGAGAAGCCCTCCTCTGCCCTCTTCATGTTTCTCTCTGTTTGTAGGCTATATTGTTTTTTTCCTTAATTGTTGTTTCAATTTTTAACGGAAGATAAATATTTTGGACAGAAAGTGTGTTGATAGAGAAATTTAGGCACGGAAAGGAAAATGTGTAAACTATAGGGGTACCAAAAGGAAAACGTTTTTTCATGGGACACCAAAAGGAATTGTTGATACTACAGGGGTACCAAAAGGAATTTCCCCTGATTTTATTATATAATTTAGTTTATGCAATTTAATTTAAATGCCAAAAGATTTGTATAAGTTATTAATAAAATGTGATAATGCATCTTATCTTATTTCATTCTTCCTCAATTATTAAAATATATGTTTATGTATGTCTGTATGTATAAATATATATATAATGATATACAAGAATCATGTCATTTTATAATTCAAAAAATAAGCATCGTTTTAAAATGAGGGATACATAATATTTTATGATTGTGATAGTAAATTCATACACGAAATAATAGATAAATAAATAACACCCCCGTACAAGGTACGGGTCATCTTCTAGTATACCTCTAAACTTGAAGCAGTTAAAGGCAGTTTCGTCAATAAAAATTTTTAAACCGCCCATCCTATTTTTAATTAAGTGATTAATTATGACAAATTTCTATCCATCCCTATCGATACATATTATATCTATCCTATTTTTAATTAAGTGATTAATTATGACATATTTCTATCCATTCATATCTATACGTAGTATATCTTGATATCCATATTTTTATTTAATTTTCTATCCATTTATGCGACACAAGATAAGTTATAGCCTCTATATATACATATAAAACACAAACACAAACGCGTGATTACTTAACAAAATTTCTCCGAGTCCAAGAAATTTGTAGGTTCGATAGCTCTCTTATTGGCCTTCTCTGATTTTTATTGGCATTCTCCACGGATTTTTATTTTAGTCTTCATATATTATTTGGATGTTACCAGCTTTTGATCCATTGTTGGGTTATTTTTTTATATTTTGGGTCTAGGAAATAATATATCTTTTATTTGTTTCTGCTGATTGTATCTACACGTAGTCAATGTATGTTGATGATCTTAATTGTATCTTTTATTTTAATTACTTCGTTTATTTTTGCAAGAAAATTGCATGAACTATACATGACTACTTCTATAAATCTTATCGGTGATCTTGATATAAAAAACAAGACAAATTGGAAGTTACGTGTCCGGTGTATACATATGTGGAGTGCTATCAATTTTCGCGATAACATTCGGATTGTTTGCAAAGAGATGATCTTCGTATATGAGAAGGTTTTATCTATTTCCTCGAATTCTTTAGTTTGGAAATAGTTTTCATCTAAATAAACTCTCATAAGTATGATCATTATTAATTTATTTATTTTGGGTTTTTCAGGGAGATAAAATTAATGTTTGTATGTACACATCAGTTGCTGGCATATTTTCACTTATTGAAGAGGGTGAAGTTTTCTTAATATCAAACTTTTCCCTAATCAAAGTTGCCAGTACATTTAGATGCACACATCTTCTCACAAAATCATGTTTTACAAGAGTAAAAATGTCAAACCGATACACCACAATTCTATTCCACAAACTTCTTTTGGCTTTGTTGATTTTGATCAAATCATCAAAAAAGCTCTTGATGTTGATTACTTAATTGGTAAGTATTTTATTTTTTTAATGATTTTTAAATAAAATTTAAGTATTTTTTAGATTCTCATTGTTTTTTTATCTATTACATATGCCATTGAACAATTAGTAGGAATTGGAAGTGTCGTTGAATCTATAGTGGAAGGTGACTCTTCCATGCATAAGAGGCTAGATATCAATATACAAAACTTAAGGTATTTTTAGTATATAAGGTCATTCCTATTTTGATCTACAAGCATAAATTTTACGTTGAACTTAATCTTATGTTATTGTCTACTTTTTATTTCATATAAGAACGAGGTCATCATATGTACTTTGTGGGGCACCTATATCGATCAATTTCTTCCTTATGTTGGTTCTACAATTGATAATCCCGTCATTGTTCTAATACAATTTGCAAGAATACAAAAATTAAAAGGTAATATTTCAAATATATAAGCATAACAAATTATTTTATTATTATTTAGGTTATATAACATGTTTTATTTTGTTTATATAGGTCATGATAGATTGGTCAATGCTCATGGTCCTACTAGAATTTTTATTGACGACCCTCTTATATCGGAGATCGTTGAATTTAAAGGTAGATAAAATCTTATTAATTAAAATTTTGATGTGTATTAGTTTATGTTGAATTTTAAATTTAATTTTTAATTGTAGCCTTCTCAAGACTATGGATCCATCTGATCTCAAGAAGACTACACCCTTACCAAGCGGACCTGCGCGCTCATATACAATTATTGGATGTTAAACTTTGGAAAACAATTGATGGGATATTTGACATCAATGAGGTATTTATAAGCGTTTAACTATGTATTCCTCAACTATTAATTTTTTTAAATTTTTTTATTATTCACCTTTTTTTATATCTAGTTAATAAAAGTTAACCAAATTAATTTTTGATATGTTTTCAAAAATGCTATTGTGTTACTATTGGTACTGTAGAAGATATTGATGATAGTTTTGGATGGTACTACAATTCATGCAAACAATGCAAGAAGAAGGTGAAGCAAGATGGTTGTGCATTTTGGTGCAATGGTTGTAATCGTGCTGTCAAATACGTCCTTCCAAGGTACATATAATATTTATAATTCATATTGATAGTTTAACATACATATATATCTGTTGCATATTAATAGCATTGTTCTAAATAATTTATAATTACAGGTTAAAAGTTACTTTTTTTAATCTTTTGCCCGGTTCGATTAGCCGGAGCTAGTCTACGTCCGGACCGGGTACTGCCAGGGGTTAAGGAAGACCCTCCCCAATGCTTTCTCTCTACCATAGAGTGAAATTCGATCTCTTCCAGTTTTGAACTCATGACCTCTGGGTGACCCAACCCCATTTTTAACCACTGGGCCAATACAATCACATTCATACTCTCAAGTAAGTTTAACCCTTTATTTAATTACTCTTGGGTCCTATTTGTTTGCTTATAGTTTGAACACTCTTTTTCCTTAATCATTGAACGTCCAAAACACGTTAAGTATATTTTGACCAATTTGTGTTAATCCATTTCTAATCACCTTTTAATTTGGCCGGTGCCGCGTTTATGTTACATGATAGATCAATTAATAAAGAATAGTATATAATATTAGTAGTATTTTTAGGGCTAACTCAAATTCCATTTTGTTTCCCTCATTGCTACTTGATAATATATAGTATAAACGTATAGTAATGCATCGCAACTTTAATGACATGACATTAATATATATATATATATATATATATATATATATATATATATATATATACTTAACCCAAATTACATCTGTGTTGAGTGATTGACCCAAACGGTAGGACTTAGGAGATATGGAATTACGGAAATGGAAGCTTTATATGGCCATTAGACCTGTAAATCGAGTCGCCTTGTTCCGGGTTCGAGTTGAGTTCGGTTTCGGGTTCGGGTCAAACTGGTTCGGGTCGCTTTGGGTTTTCGGGTTGGGTCGGATCAACCCAACGGGTCAAGAATATCAATTTTTTGACCAAAATTTAAATAAAATATTATTTAAATAATAAAATATAATAACAAAATATTATTTTTAATTATTTTAATAATAAATATATCATAATTTTTTAAAATAAATTTTATATATTGTAATATAAATAAAACCTTTGGGTGCACAATTACCCTTCGATCTGTCATTTCATTATATTAGAGTGTATTCTAAAATAAGTTTTCCACCTTATAGATTTCTTGACCCAACGGGTTTGACCCGATCCTAACCCTGAAATTTTTGGGTTTACCGGGTTCGGGTTCAAACTGGGTTTCAGGTTCAAATTTTTGGGTTGAAATCCAAAAAATTCGGGTCGGGTCGAGTCGGGTTTACGGGTCGGGTCAGCTTTTGACAGGTCTAATGGCTATGCATAATTCATTATATTGTATTATATAAAAAATTTCTACCTTTTTGTGCAGTTCAAAGGGAAATAGTCCCTACAAATCTGAAATTGTTTCGGCTTTGAAGGCAATGATTGATAACCACAATCCTCATGCTAAAGCATTCAGAATGGCAAGGGATATTTTCAGCCAAAATTCATATGCAGATGTTACAATGAAGCTTTTGCACTCAAGGGAAACTGATGTTAGGACATACAATTTGCCTACCTTATGGAAGTATTGCAAAGTTCTAAGACTGACTAGAAACATGAGGTGACAGCATGGATGTACAGATTCATAAGTTCTGGAGGCAAAAAACTTTTCAAAATGGATATTGAGAGTTGGGGATGGGATATATAGAAGGCGCCTAATGACTGTGAAGCAAGAATTGAGATACCTTCCGATCTACTAATCACTGAAACCACCAATCCGGTTGTAACTATTGTAGAAACTGTATATCCATCTTTTACTAGTGTTACAAATCCTCAACAATACTTCCAAGAGAGGGCTATTCTTGCACCAACTCATGGGAATGAGTAAGGGCGACCTTCCGGTTAAGTATCTGGGGGTCCCCCTTTGCAGCTCGCGAGCACAGCGCAAAGACTTTGATGATCTCCTAGCCAAACTGCGTAGAAAGGCGAACGCTTGGGCTGCCCGTCATTTGTCTTACGTGGGGAGGCTAGAAATCATTCGAGCGGTGTTCAATGGAATTATACAATATTGGCTCAAGATATTCCTTCTCCCTAAATCGACGATTGCTGACATTAACCAGGTTCTTAGGAGCTTCCTGTGGGACGGCAACAGTAGTGGTTCGAAAGCCCCTATAGCTTGGCATAGAGTTTGCAGGCCGAAGAGTGAAGGGGGGTTGGGGCTTAAGGACTTGGTGGCTTGGAACAAAACTAACATGGCTGAGCTAATTTTTGATGCCTCTAATGATACCGAGTCCATCTGGCAGCGCTGGGTGCATGATCATCACCTTAGGGGCACGGGTATTTGGGCTGTGGATTGTAAATCCTCTGACAGCTCACTGTGGAAGTCGGTTCTGAGTTTGAGGAATGAATTCAACGCATCTTTGAATAGCAACAGTGAGCCTTCGGTCATTATTGCTAGGCAGGGTAAATTTGACTCAAAAGGGCTGTATGAGAGTTTGAGAAACAGGGGTAGCGTTGTTGCTTGGGTTGACCAAATCTGGCACAATGCTTGGAAAACAATCAGTGGAGGAACAAGGACGAAATCCCAGCTCAAGCAATGGGGCTTATTAACCGACGACTCTTGTGTGCTCTGCCATGCTCAGCAGCAAGAAACCCATAACCATTTGTGGTTTGAATGCCCATTCGCAACTAAAGTCCTTTCTGGTGTCTTGGATTGGGCACGAATTGGAAGAAGAAGCAGTAATATTGAAGATTGGATCACTCAATCAGCATCTTTCAAGGATAAGCATTCGATTGCGTTTAGCCTTTGGAGTCACTGCCACTGCACTGTTATGTTTTTCATTTGGAAAGTCAGGAACTTAGTGGTGTTTGAGAACAAGTATACTAGTGTTGAGGATTGCAAGGCCTATTGTATTAGGCATGTTAGGAACTGTTGTAAGGCTAGGTTCAAACCTAAGTCTAGAGCAGCTAGGAATTACTTGGAGAGATTGGAGTGTGGTGAGACTGTAAATAGCTAGCCGAGCTAGCAATTTTGTTCCCGTTTTAAGTTTATAAAAATTACCCTTTAATTCAAAAAAAAAAAACTCATGATGTTGTTCATTAGGTAAATGATTACATGTTATCTCAACTTCCCAGAGAAGACAAGGTATACCTTAGCTCAGATAGTATTTCCAAGTCTGAAGATAAGAACGGAGATCATGGCCCAATTTATTCGATGGAATACCTAAATTCAATCCAATGTTCTGGTGTGCCAAACCATGCGTTGAGACTGAAAGTAGGTGTTCCTGTTATGCTAATCAAGAATATTGATCAATCTTCAGGATTATGTAATGGTACAAGGTTGCTAATCACTGATCGGTCCGGGTGTGGGTGGTCAAAATTTAAATTTATAAACCGAACCTCACTTGTAGTAAAGAGGTAGGGTGTCGAACACTCGGGAGTTCGTTTGTTGAATGTACCTAAAAGACTAAAAAGAGGTAAAAGAAAGGCAAAACGAGAAAAAACAAGAGAAATCACCTCGGACCGACACTTGTCACTTCGGTCCGAGGGTGGATCGAGGTCAGATTGGCCGGGACCGACACACACTACGTCGGGCCCGATGTGCTGGGTACTTCGATTAGGCAAAAATAGTAGATCGGTCTTGGGTTTTTGGGTTTCTTCCCTAACTAGACTTGGATAATTCCACCCCAATTCAACCAATAAGTGTTGATCCAAGTGAGATCGAGGTTGTTCGCCTTCGATCCCTCCACTCTACACTTCGACCTAAGGGAGCTTTCACTCTCCTTCGATGCTAGGTCTAGTGATTGGGTCCGAGATCACTTTCGCTACTCTTACCAATCACAAGCCCTAGGTCCCTTGTCTCCACAAGAGAATTGAAGCTTAGTGTAGAGAGGATTCATAGATCAAGCACTCAAAGGCTATGGAATTTGGGGTTCACACCCAATCCTAGCTAGGGGATTCCCCCATAGCCCAAGACTATGGAATCTACTCCATGTAGCAAGAGTAAAAAGCAATCAAATGCCAAAGCAAGCAAATCTCAATCATCAAACTCAAATTCAACTCAAATTGCATTCAAATCCAAAGGGGTTCACAATATCCAAATCCAAATCTACTAAAACCAAAGAAAAACAAGTACAAACTCACTAATCTCCTCTCCTAGGTCCACCGATTTCCTCCTCTTCTCCTCCTCCTTTCTTCTCCTTGCTCTCCAAGTCTTCCTTTGAGTCTTTGAGAGTGATTTGGTGTGTGTCTCCTTAATCTCCACCCTTAAATGCTCTCTTAATCACCTCTAATTATAGCCTCTCATGGATTGGGGACCAAGGAATTCCCAATTTAGAAGAAGGGCAAACTTGGAAGATCACAACATTTTGCCTTGGAGCCTAATCTTCTAAATTGCCGACTCGGACCGACACGGGGCAACCTCGGGCCCGACGTTGGGAACGTCGGTCCTGTACGCTGGTACTCGATCTCGGGCCCGACTTGGTATGAACTCGATCTTGGGTCTCGGTCCTTCTTCTCTTCTTGGTTTTCCTTGAGTTCCTCATCATTCTTTGCGTGGCTCTTCCGCTCCTTAGCTCACGAGCTTGACTCTTCTTTGATACTCCTCCAAAACATCCTCTTTTGTGCCATTTTTCCTACAAAACATAACAAACTCGCGTAGTTTCCGAATCTTGAAGAAAACCGGGAACTAAGCTAAAAAGGAACGAGACTCAACAAGGAAAGACAAGAAAAACACATATTTACAAAGGAAATTAACTACTAAAACACCACCAAAATGAGAGACATCTGAATACCCCATACTTAAACTTGCTTGTCCTCAAGCAATAACAATGTAAACAAGACCGAAGCACAATCTTCAAGTAAAGCCTCATATGAAAAACTCAAGTAAGCACAAGTGATAGACATACTAGCAAGATTACGTCATCACGCATGATCAAGTGTTCAAGGAATAAAGCCTAATGCAACAAAGCCTCACTTTAGGTATGTGGAAATGTGTATCACTCATCATGTGTTTAGGCTTAGCAATGAACACTCATACTCAAAATCATGCAAGCAAAGACTTTACTATTGAAGCTAATAACACCAATTCCTCCACCTAGAGATGCCTATTACAATGCACACAAAGAATATGAACTTGGCTCAATGGAGGTCCTCAAAAAGGTTCCATTCGGCCGGGTTGTAATGGGGCTTTTGGTAATTCATAAGGTGGGAATCACTTTGGTCTTGTGGCGCTTACAATGGGGATTGAACTTTCTAGTCTCTCACCAAACTCACCAAATTCTTTCACTTTCAACTTCACTCATCCAAAAGACTTTGATTTTTCTCTTTTCTTTCTTTTCTTTTCTTTTCTCAACCCACTTTTTACTAAACATTCCACTTCATCTTTGCACTAAACTTTTTGTTGGATTTTTCACACTTTTTCCACTAGGATCGACATGCACTGAACTTGGGCCCGAGGTCCTTTTGAACTCGGTCGGTGCCCTTTTTTACACTTAAGCACTTTGCTTTTCAATCCACTACTTTTCCAACTTTTCTTTCTTTCTTTTTCACTTCTTTCTTTTCAAAGATGCACTACCCACTTGATTCCATTCTTTGCCCTTTACCAAAGAGAATCTCAACTCTCCAAACATTCTTCCAAACCTCTCACTAAAGTCCAATCCCATAAGGGTCAAGTCATATAGGCTAGGAATCATATTTTTGAGGAGTTTCAAGCAAAGGTATAAGGCTAAAACGGGGCTACAAACAACGGTTTCTCTTCAAGGTAGGATATGGAACATTTTGTGACTAAATAAAACAAAGTTCAAATCAAAGTGACAAAGCATAGAACAAATCTCATATTGGCCTTGGAAAATAGATAAACATCTCAATAACAAGTTTTACTAAGCATGCTTGAGCTATTCACACAAGGAAATGAGGGATATGCAATATGAACAATCATCCCTAAAATGGCCAAAGATAATCTCACAAGGTTCACTCTAACTTCATCCAAGAACTCATGTGCTCAATAAAAACATGCAAGATATCATATCACATCAAAAACAACATCCATTTAGAGGCTAAACTATCCAAAAATATGCAAAGGATTTTACATGCTCACATCATCATTAGCCTTCATTTGGACATCTAAGATGGGAATTCCTAGTCCAAAACAAAATATTTTTGTTGTTTTTCACACAATTTTCGAATTTTTATGGATTTTTTTTTCGAAAATTTTCTCCAAATCAAAACAAACTCATCCATACATGCCATCAAATTCATCCATCATTCATACACTTCATCATGCCACAATCCAAAAGAAACATCCCTTTAACAAAACAAGAGCAAACATAAGAAACCTAAACACGAAACTATGAGCTACTAACCCACCCCATACTTAAAATTTTGATGTCCTCATCAAAGAAACAAAAACTTTAAAAGTAAAGAGAAGAGTAAAGGAAACTCACAATTTCTTTATTCTTGCATGGCATGAAGAGGCTTAGTTGTTGGATGGATGTCCTCGACGTCGACCTCTTTGGAGTCTAGCTTGCCGCTCACGCTCGTACACATGGTCGTGGAAAGGATCTTGACTTGGTGGTTGAATTTGTGGGGCGGGACGCATCCATTGATCTTCACGGGAAGAGAAGTTCCCGGTCATCCATTCATTGAAACTCTCTTGGACGCTCCATCTTTGGTCCTCGTCCGCCCTTAAGTCGTCCACGTCACGTCTTGTGTAGGCTATGTTGCGGTTCACTTCATCAAATTGAGCTTGGAAGTCTTCTTGGTAGTGGAAAAGTTGTTTTTGTTGGTTGTTGAGGTGTTGTTGTTGAAGGTTGAGTTGGTGTGCCTCTTGGAGCATACTTGATTGTTGAAGTTGGAGATGCGCCATTTGGTTAGCAAGGAAGTTCATGTCCACCGTTTGATTTGGCTCGGGGAACGCCATTCTGGGGCCATACCATTGGGCATACCCCTCATACCCTCCATAGCTTGGTGGCTCTTGTCTTGCTCCACTCCCTTCACCCCTCTCAAATTGGCTCGGGACCGGATCGGGCAAAAATGTGTCGGACCGACGTTGGTGGACGTCGGGCCCGACTTGGGACGCACCTCGGTCCAATAGTGTGGGTGAGTGGTCGGTGAACATGTTGTGGTAGCCACCATCATCTTCTTCTTCATCTTCATTCTGTGGGTCAACCTCCATGTCTTCTCTTCTCACGAACTCAAATTGGTTGGGCTCCTCTTCTTCGGTGTCCGGGGAAGCTTGAGGAGTAGTGAAACGGATATGTTGTGCTTGTCTCCTAACCTTAAGTGTCCCCTCCGGCTCACCATAAGGGTTCACGTTGCCCGCCCATACTTGATACCAATTGTAATAGCTTGTGCGGTCGAAGAGGCGAGGTGACAAAGGGACTTGCACTTGGCCGAAGTTGGAATGGGGCATGAGTTGGTTGATGAAGCCGGGAACCACTTTCTCCTTGACAATGTTTACCTTCTTGAAGTACTTAAGGTCCATGAGTTCCACACCATTTGGAGCCGGTGTGTACAAGGATAGATCAACCTCAAGGCCCGGGCCAACCGAGCTATCATGCCTCCGAAGTATATCCATGAGGAACTTTGGAAGTCTCTTACCATCTTCACCCATTCCCAAGTAAGATTCATCGGCTTCTCATTTTGGAACAACATCTCGTAAAGTAACATGGCTTCCTCCTTCATTGGCTTGCTAAGCTCATGTCGGGCATAAATCGTGCACCCTAAGATGCGGATCATGACTCGGAATAGCGGGTTAGCGATCTCATTGGTGGAGGCTCCCTTCCTCATCTCGCTCCTGCCCGCCACATACTTCCAAAGGTAGTTAACCTTGTCATTGTCAACCGAAGCTTCTTCTCTAGCAAAAGGGAATCCTAGGTAAACCGCCAAATTCCTCAAAGAAAGCTCTTGTGCATGGTTACCCAATTGGAAGGAGATCATGCCTTCATCTTCAACTCCCTCATATGTGCACTTGAAAGTAGCCATAAACTCGGAGGTCAAAGCCGGATAATGGTTGTTGTTCCACCTTAGCATCACATTTAGCCCAATGTTCGAGTAGCACCGAACAAGAGCCTCATCCATGCACATCTTCTTGATTGACTCCCAATCTACCCACCGAGTGGGGTGAGATAGACCCATGAGTCGCTCATACTCATTAGCTACATCATCGTCCTCGAAGTGCACATCATCCATCCGTTGCACTCTCTTTGATGACTTCTTGGACTTTCTTGTTGCTTTCTCCATCCTTGAAGATGATGATCGGGTAGTCATGGTACCTACACACAATCAAGCAAAGAACCCCAAGATAAAATCTACACAAACACCTCAAGATCACATGTTATCACAACAAACAACTCATCATGCAAAGTAATGACCCCATACTTATTCTTAAGACACTCACTACTCAAGATCCAACATATATGAGCAAAGATTCACATATCAATGGTCAAGTTACAAGATACATCATGATAATCATGCTTTAACCAACATTCAAGCTCATGAATCCTAAAGCTCACACGAGAAAAAGTCTAATTGCTCAAGACCGACCAACACAAGACGTCGGGTCCGAGGTTCTCAACCTCGGTCCATGTCTTGGACCGACATTCAACATCGGTCCCGAGGAACTGGGTACCTCGGACCGACTACAATTCGATTTCTCCTCCTAACTTTACCCAAAATTCACTCTATCATGCTCCTAAAATCAAAAATCAACCATGTCTCATCATCAATCGAAGTTCCAAGTAGGCTTTAGCATGCATAATCAACATCCAAGCACAAATTCTACTATTCATGCAAATCACCATGGATGCTCAAGGTCTAAGCTCACTCAATCATGGCAAATCTCAAATCTAGCAATGAAAGCATGAAATTCACAAGGAATCAAGTAGAGATAGAGATTCACATACCAAATTTGAAGAAAACTAAGACTTCTAGCAATCAACTCTCAAAACTCAAATTCTCCTTCTAGATCTAGAAGAAGGATGAAGATCTATGGGGTTTTTGTTGGGATTTTTTGGCTTTGGATCGGCTTTTGGGGTTGCTAGAGTGTTGGATCGAGATTTGTGGGTGGGGTTTGGCTTGGATCGACTATGGTGAGGGGGATCGATCGGCTAGGGGGTTTTGAAGGGGACTTGGTATTTTGGGAAGGTGGTTATGAGGGTGATGGGTGTTAGGTATGTGGAAGAAGGCTTTGAATGGGGTAGAAGACAAAGTTAGGTCAGAGGGGCATAATAGGCATTTCACAATATCAAGACCAAAGTTGACTCGGCTAGCTAGGACCGACGTCTTAACCTCGGGCCCGAGGTACTGGGTACCTTGGTCCAACCCGTTTTGGCTCCCTAAAAATCCCTTGACTTGGCAAGTCTCTACCTATAAGTCCTTTTATTGTTTCCACCAATACCACACATGATCATGAAGCTCACATACTCACAATTCCACAAAACACATGCTAAAGAGAGAGATTAGAAAGAATCTAAGCTAAGGCAAAGAAAACAAACTAGAAACTACGAAAATGAACCTACTAAACTCGGGTTGCCTCCCGAGGAGCGCTCTTTTTAAGTCACTAGCTTGACTTCTAACCTCTACCCTTCAAGGAGGGTGAAAAACGGTGACTTGATCATCCTTGTCATATGCATCTCCACACTCCTCATAGCCAAAGTACCACCACTTATTTTTGATGAAAGTGGGGTATCCAACTTCTCCATCATTCTCCAAAAGGTAGGGTGGCATCTCTTGCATCTTCTCCACTTGATCTTCATTACCTACATCACAAATATCAAAAGCATCTAGAGAATATCTAGGGGATTCAATGACATTATAACTCAAATCTTCCTTCAAATCACTTAAGCAAATGAAACTATCCTCTAGATCCTCTTTCAAGTCACTTAAGCAAATGTAAGAGTCTCCCACATCAAAAGGATACGAAGAAGGATACTCTTCACGGTTTCTCGGGCTATCTTCCTCATGGTTCCCAAGTGGATTGTGTAACTCCCTTTCTAGCTCATGAATGTTGATCATGTCTTGACTTCTTAAAGGTGCTTCTCCCTCTCTCGTGGGTTCCAACTCTTCTCTCTTACGCTTGGCACTTTCCTCCAACTTCAAGATCGCCAAAGCATCCGGTTCATTGAGGGCTTTGTTGAAATGGAACTCCACTTTTTCCTCTCCAATTTCGAAAGTCACTTTCCCATTCCTCACATCAAATTTGGCACCCGCCGTAGCTAGAAACGGCCTTCCAAGAATGAGGGGCACCATTGGATCTTCTTTCATGTCGAGGATGACAAAATCGTCGGGGACAAAATATCGCCCAACTCGAACCGGGATGTCATCTAGGATTCCGGTGGCCTTTGTAGATGATCCATCGGCCATGGTAAGACTCATATCAACCGGTTCCATATCTCCGAGGTTAGCCCGTCTCCATATGCTCATGGGCATAACCGAAATACTCGCTCCTAGATCACAAAGAGCTTTGAAGTTTTGGGATCCAATCCCCACGGTGATGGCAAATCTTCCGGGATCACCTAGCTTTTGAGGTAGCTCTAGGATCTTGACTTCATCTTGCATCTCCACAATTGACCTCTTCTTGCTCAAAATTTCCTTCAAGAACTTTGCATAGGATGGCATCTCACTTAGAGCATCGGTGAATGGAATGGTGATGTTCAAGCCTTACAAAATCTTCAAGAATCTCTTGAACTAGCCCTCAACAATCTCCTTGGGCTTCTTCAAAGGGTATGGAAGAGTTGTGTCACCTTGTTTCTTGCTTGGATCCACCTCCTTGGACCGATCTTGATCTCTCTCAACATTTTCAGCTTGGATCGATGTTGGAATGACGTCGGGACCGACGTTCAGAACCTCGGTCCTGGGGCAGGGGACTTATGGGTTCATCGGGCCGACTACAGGGCATGTCGGGCCCGAGTTCTACTCCTCCTCGGTCTTGGTTGCTGGACTTCCTCCATCTTCTGGATCGACGTTATGACACATCGGGCCCGAGTTGCTGGGTAACTCGGTCCGATTTTCTTCTCTTGTTCTTGGCTCATGTGGTTCGGGCAAACTCCGTCCACTCCTCAATCCTATGGCTTGAACTTCATTTTGTTGTTGTGGGGCACGGGGATTCTCCTCGGGTCGGCCCGGGAGTCTCCCTTCCTCTCTTGGAAGTTGATTCGCCATATGAACAAATTGGTTGTCCACTTGTCTTCTCTATGCACCAAACTCCTTGAATTGGTCACCCATCTCATCAACTTTTCTCTCCATGTTGGTGACTTGATTCTTCAAATCTTGAGCCCATGGTGGTGTTTGCTCATAGAATCCCGGAGGTCGATATGGTTGTGGTTGGGCCCTTGGCTCATTTTGGTTGAAGTTGTTGTTGTAGCCATTGGCTTGACCTTGGTTCCACCTTCCTCCATTGTTGTTGAAGTTGGCTCGTCCTCCAAAGTTTCTTTGAACATAGTGTGCCTCCTCAATTTGCTCGGCCAATCGAACTTGGCGCTCATTTGGACACTCTTGGGCTCCATGCTTCAAAGAACCACATTCTTCACAAGCTCTCGTGGTTTGTTTTTGGTGATAGAGCCACTTCATCTTGTTCAACTAATCCTCCAAGAATTAGATCTTCACATCTTTATCCACCTCTTCACCCTTTGGATCGTAGAGCCTCTTCGGACCGTCTCCATGGACTCTCACCTCCTTGTTCACTTGATTCACCCCGTACATGGCTTCGTAATCGGAGAGCTTGTCTAGCAACTCCTACGCTTGCTCCGGAGGCAAGTCAATGAACCCACAATCAGTGTGAAGGTTCAACTTATCCTTGGTGGCGGGGTTGATTCCTTGGAAGAAAATGTCTTGAAGGACATAAGGTTGTTGCCCATGTGTTGGACATGCCCTCAACATCTCCTTAAACCGATCCCAAGCCTCGAAGAGTGGATCGTGGGCTCCTTGTTGAAAGCTTGCTATCTTCCTTCTAAGCTAAGTCGTCTTGGTGGGTGGGAAGAACTTCATCAAGAATGCTTCATTGAGAGCCCTCCATGATGTGATGGATCGAGGTGCTTGGCTCTCCAACCAATGCAACGCCTTGCCTCCCAACGACCACTTGAAGGCTTTGAGTAGCACATACTCAAGTGTCTCATCATCCGTCGAGATGGTCTCACATAGATCCTTGAATTGCTTCACATGCTCGATCGGACACTCATTCGGTCTCCCTTGAAATTGCTCCCTCTTGATGAGCGAAATGAATTGAGTCTTGATCTCAAAATTCTTTGACACCCTCGGCAAGACTATGGCCGGCTCCGGCACCTTCAACTCCGGATGCATGTATTGTCTAGCATTCCGGGGTTGGGTGTTGATTTGAGCCTCCCACCTCATCCTTTGCTCACGCTCCCTTCTAGCCTCGGCATCTCGGTTCGCCATCTCAATTTGCATTCGGGCCATGTCGGCCCTCATCCTCTCGAACTCCTCATCACGGGCTTGGTTCTCCATTCTCTTCTTCTTTCGGTCTTGTTTGATGATGCTCTCCGGATCACACACAAAGTCGAACTCAAGTGTTCCTTGGACGGAACGAGCTCGCATACACCTACAACCAAATACACAAACAAAACCGAATCAAAACAAACAAGGGGTTTGGGCTAGTCCCTCACCCTAATCACTACCAAATCAAAGACTCAACAAAAGATGGTACCTCAAACGAGTAGAACTCCCCGGCAACGGCGCCAAAATTCTGATCGGTCCGGGTGTGGGTGGTCAAAATTTAAATTTATAAACCGAACCTCACTTGTAGTAAAGAGTTAGGGTGCCGAACACTCGGGGGTTCGTTTGTTGAATGTACCGAAAAGACTAAAAAGAGGTAAAAGAAAGGCAAAACGAGGAAAAACAAGAGAAATCACCTCGGACCGACACTTGTCACTTCGGTCCGAGAGTGGATCGAGGTCAGATTGGCCGGGACCGACACACACTACGTCGGGCCCGATGTGCTGGGTACTTCGATTAGGCAAAAATAGTAGATCGGTCTTGGCTTTTTGGGTTTCTTCCCTAACTAGACTTGGGTAATTCCACCCCAATTCAACCAATAAGTGTTGATCCAAGTGAGATCGAGGTTGTTCGCCTTCGATCCCTCCACTCTACACTTCGACCTAAGGGAGCTTTCACTCTTCTTCGATGCTAGGTCTAGTGATTGGGTCCGAGATCACTTTCGCTACTCTTACCAATCACAAGCCCTAGGTCCCTTGTCTCCACAAGAGAATTGAAGCTTAGTGTAGAGAGGATTCATAAATCAAGCACTCAAAGGCTATGGAATTGGGGGTTCACACCCAATCCTAGCTAGGGGATTCCCCCATAGCCCAAGACTATGGAATCTACTCCATGTAGCAAGAGTAAAAAGCAATCAAATGCCAAAGCAAGCAAATCTCAATCATCAAACTCAAATTCAACTCAAATTGCATTCAAATCCAAAGGGGTTCACAATAGCCAAATCCAAATCTACTAAAACCAAAGAAAAACAAGTACAAATTCACTAATCTCCTCTCCTAGGTCCACCGATTTCCTCCTCTTCTCCTCCTCCTTTCTTCTCCTTGCTCTCCAAGTCTTCCTTTGAGTCTTTGAGAGTGATTTGGTGTGTGTCTCCTTAAGCTCCCCCCTTAAATGCTCTCTTAATCACCTCTAATTATAGCCTCTCATGGATTGGGGACCAAGGAATTCCCAATTTAGAAGAAGGGCAAACTTGGAAGATCACAACATTTTGCCTTGGAGCCTAATCTTCTAAATCGCCGACTCGGACCAACACAGGGCAACCTCGGGCCCGACGTTGGGAACGTCGGTCCTGTACGTTGGTACTCGATCTCGGGCCTGACTTGGTATGAACTCGATCCTGGGTCTTGGTCCTTCTCTTCTTGGTTTTCCTTGAGTTCCTCATCATTCTTTGCATGGCTCTTCCGCTCCTTAGCTCACGAGCTTGACACTTCTTTGATACTCCTCCAAAACATCCTCTTTTGTGCCATTTTCCCTACAAAGCATAACAAACTCGCATAGTTTCCGAATCTTGAAGAAAACCGGGAACTAAGCTAAAAAGGAATGAGACTCAACAAGGAAAGACACGAAAAACACATATTTACAAAGGAAATTAACTACTAAAACACCACCAAAATGAGAGACATCAGAATACCCCATACTTAAACTCGCTTGTCCTCAAGCAATAACAATGTAAACAAGACCGAAGCATAGAATACCACCAAAATGAGAGACATCAGAATACCCCATTCTCACATGGTCAGCTATATGTTGTAGTATCCAGGGTTACCACAAAGAAAGGATTGAAGATTTTAATATGTGACTCAGAAGGTCGAGCATAGAATACAACTACAAATGTTGTTTATAAAGAAGTCTTTCAGAACTTAATATCTACAGGTATATTAATTCATTATATTTGCAATTTATACACAAATAATAACATACATAATCCAATATTATGAAACCTCTATATCAAATTTCGTGTTAAATTTTATAAATAATATTATTCTTTTAATTTCTTGTGATTTAAAGACCCTCATGGAAGACCAATAATAATGTTTAAGTAATTGCCAAGCTTCATCATTGATTTTGACCAATAAACTCTTTGATGCAGAATAACATGTCCAAAAACTACATCTATTTTTTCATTTTAGATGGAAAACTTATATGTTATAAACAACATTTTTTACATCTTATTGCTATTGTTATACTTCATCTTGAATAATGATTTACACAAAAATAAATATCTATCAATTTCAATTACACAGACCCCGGGCAGGCCCGGGTAATAAACTAGTTTCACTATAAAACAAAAGAAAAGCTCTATAATGATCCAACAATCACATCTCCCACATATCCTTAACCACCACATCAAACATCTCCTTAGCAAGAGCCCGATCCGTCAAATAAACACAATGATAGTACCCGGTGCGATATATGCGCGAAACACCATGATATGCTCTCTTTAGTATAGGTTAACTCTTGTATTTTAGGGCTTTATTGAATGTGTTTAGGTTAGACTTTGAGCTTAATTGTAATATGACGACCGAAAACACAAGATATGAAGATACGAGAGTTTGTAGGTAAAGATTCAAGCAAAGTGTCGCGATTGTCCCAAAACCGCTGGTGCGGTGGTGGAGAGGAAGCGACCTATCTATCTCGTCAAGGCTGCGGGCGCGCCCCATGGGCAGCTGGCGCGGTAGTAGCAGGCCTTAGGAATCGAAACCCACCGTAACCACGGCCGTGGTTTGCTAGGAGCGGGCGCAGTTTGTGCCAGATCTGAGCAGACACATTTTTCAATCTTGTTTCCTTTTTCTTATCTTTGTCTCTTACCTTATTTGATTCGCGGAGCATGTTCCCTGGGTTTATATAAGGAGAGCCTTGTCCTAGGTTTTAGGTATCCGATATTTTAAAACTTAATTGTTTTAGCTCTCTTGTATTATAGAGAACTAATCTCCCTTGGAGTTTATTCAATCAAGGAAGCCTTATGATGAAATCGTGAAATTCTAATAACTTCTTTATCCCTAGTTCTTTATTGATACTCTTGTGTTTCATCCCATGATCTTTGTTGGATTCTATATGCCTGATCAACTTGTTTATTTGGCTTAGATTTATTGTTTGAATTAAAATTGGTTGTTGTCTATGCATCTTTCCAATTCTCAAAACAACACTTTTCTAGGATCGTGGACTAGGTTAGAGAAGAGTATTCATTGGTTGTTTTATGCATGAGACTCGAAGCATGATTGCATGATTCAATTTCCTATTATCCTTGTGTTCATAGCATGATTTGAATTAAGCGTCCTTGTTCATATCATAGTTTCGCTAGGACCATGGACTAGTGGATAATTAAGATAAGGATTGGAATATACCTAGGAATATAAAGAAGTGGATGAATTGATGATTGATTGATTATAAAGATGGAATTATTTGAATGAACTCTACTCTCTAAATATTGATAACAAGCTTCTCTAAAATCCCCCTGTTTGTGCTTTGTGATTGAACTAAAATTGCATAAGAAAACTAGATTCTCTTAGGTTCGACCCTTACTTGCATGCTATGTTAATTTTATTAGTTTAGGGATTATTTTGGATATTGGCACAACGACTTAAACCGAGTCACACGGACTCCTTTTTCCTCTAAGAGTTTTGCTAGCCCCACCTCCCGATCAAACAATGGGTCCCCATCAACCGCTGTCACAACAACCTACCACCCCAACTCCCAAATCCTCTCTGCCGCACTTGACCCGCTTCCAATAGTTAGGTTACAATAATCGTGATCAAGACCCACCCCGACGGGCAATGAGAGCCTCCACTAGACATCGCTTGCGGACATAGGCAGAACCGAATCATTCTCCAACCAGGTCTCCGATTCGGTAGTTTGGATCCCCCAAAATACGGCTGGGCAAGAGCCAATCCACGAATGTGTAAGGGACTGAGGTCTTCTTAGAAGTGGCGGCACGAAGGCCACACTTTAGCTCAGTACATGTCTTTTCCAAGAAGACTCCTTTAGAAGTCATCCCATAATCCTATCGGCTTTCCACACAACCTTTCTCATCATCGCGCTGAAAGGTCAAGTAGCATTCACGAACTTCTTCTATCTTTGTCAAGCGTAAACAAAGTTGAAACTTCTCAAGCAAACGGATGTCCCTTAATGATCCAGACTGTCTATAGGTAGGACCGTGCGGGAAGACATCACCATGTCTTCCAAGCACTCTTTCCAACCGAATTTCCCCATAAGCATTCATGCTTGGAACGTGTAAAAAGAAGAAAGAAGAGGATCAGAATAAGTAGCACGAATCAACCAATCTGTCTATGTGTTCTTCAAAATCACACACATAAAGTTTTAGGGCATCTATTGATGAAATAGTTTCACACATTATGATCAATAAAAAAGGGGGATCATATAATATATATGTATAAATATATGTGCATATATAAAATTGAGGTTAACACACATCAAATATCCATATGATCCCGTGTTGGTCCATAATGTGAAGTTTATGAAATATAACAGCAAAATTACACTACTAGAAAATTAGTGATCCCCGACAGAAGCCTGTTGACACCCAAGGTCATTGGGAATACATCGATGAATATGATTGTCGGTAATATTGTCGGATGCCAACATTCATGACTATCTGGTATGGGAACACCTACCCCTTCCGACAAAACCAAACGATACCACAAACTTTCGGAGATGTATCGATGGATACAATTGTCAGTATAGACGTTGGATAACGCTACGACGCGTGTAACCGTCGAGTTCAATGACAAAAAATAATTTGTACAATTTTATATTTAATTAGTTGTTTATATAATCAATAAAATCATAATTTGTTACATATTTGTACACCAAATGAATTGTTTTCTTCCAAATAATAATACATATACATATATATATATATATATATGTCTTTCCTAAAATCATGACAGGGTCAAGATTGATTTGCTAGAACTTTTTGCGTTTTCAATAAAGCTTTTGAAACTTGAATATGAATTAGTTACGAACAAAGCAAATTTTAAAAACAAAAATATTTGATTCATCTAAAAAAACGCTAACCATCACTTATTTTCGAAAAAAACTCAACTTACATAGAAGGATCAACGTTCACAATTCACAAACGTACACCTTTTTTTTAATAAAAAATGTGGGCAAAGTAACCTAACCTATATATATACACACAACTAACCTATATTGTGTTCATTCCTCTCTCGTTACAAACGTACTCTCCTCTCCCCCTTTATATTACAAATCATTTGCTACAGTGTTAGTGCAAACACAGTAAGAAAGGTGTCTCGATCATCATCAAATTTTGCTTGACGTTGTTTAGTTGTTGTGCACACCAGCCCATTTTAAAAAAACATATCCACCAGTGTCACATGATTAATTAAGGTATGCATCACCAATCCTAAATTCAATTTTGTAGAAACTTGATAGTATATGTATATATATATAGAATTGGGTTCAAGTGATCCTATCCCTTAGATTGCTACACAGTGAATATTTTTAGGCCATTGGATGTAAACAAAATTCAGGGCGATGATGAAATTTGAAATGGGGCCCTTCTCTCTCCTCATTCTCGTTCCTCTTTTTCCTCCAGATCTCCTCAAACACGATTTTCCTCCGGATCTCGTTTTCCCTCCACTGCCCCGCCTCCGCCACCGAACCACCACGCCCCAGCCTCCGCCTCCGCCACGCAACCGCTTCCGACTCCGCCACCGAGTGATAACGGTATTTTAGTCGCCTTAATACCTATCAAAGTAATCCGAACTACCTACTAGGAATGTAGTAGGGAAGTATGGGTCGATCCCACAGAGACTTGTGTTTTTGTGTATTGAATTTGAATACTCAGATGAATGTAAAACGGGGGGGTTTTGAATGTTATCCTATCAACTAATAAATTGAACATGCAAAACTAAGATGATTTATCAAATATGAGAGAAATATGCTCAACTAGTTAATATCCATTGCGAATTCGATTATTGATCATTGATTATCAAAATTCTCTTTTTACCTTGACTAATCTATTGCGGAATGCTAATAACCCAACTTCATGGAATTATTAATCCTACTTCAATTCTAGTTATTAGCCCGACCGGTACTAACAACCCTAATTATCAAATAACCTAAGAGACCTCCTAGATTCAATTTGACAACAACATTAAGATTCAAGTATCAATAGAAACATGCATTCAGAGCAACCAGACATCCAAATAACATGCAATTGAATTCTCTTCTCTAATCAACTAGTCCTACCAATCCTAGATTGATTAAAGGTTCTACTTTTGATCTAATTAACACCGACCGGTAATTAGAAAGATCTAGTTGTAATTCAACCTAGAGATTCAATTAGATGGCCAGTCTAACTAAACCCTAAATCAAACTTATTCAATTAAGCATAGAGAAAACAATCTAATCAAGGGAAATTAAGAACAATCAAATCTCACAATAATTCTAAATTCACAACTTCAATTAACTAGTTAAGCAAAAGAGGTTTAGTTGTTCAAAGACATTGAAAAGCTTACAAAGTTTCCCATAGGGTTCTTGTTCTCCAAGTCTTCCATAACCAAAACAAAGTCAAGAGTTATGAAGATAATCCAAACCTAGAAAACAAAAGCTATTTATATATCTCTAAGGTTCCCAAAAATATATCTAAAAAGATAACCCAAAAGGCCCAAAAAGAATCCCATAAAAATCTCGCACATAACTCGGACACGAGCGAAAACTCGGGCAAGCACCCAGAAACGCGGTCGCGTTTTCGATGCCTTGCCCGCGCTTTCACGGCAGAGACTCAGGTCTCGAAACTCGAGCGAAAACTTGGCCTCCTGCCCGCGCTTTCAACACTGGTCATCACGTATCACTTCAGAGGCTGTTTTGACCCACTTCGAGTTGGAATTTGGACTCGGAGTAAAAAGATGAATTGTAGCTCTTCGAGTTAGCTTTCCAATGACACCAAAATCAGCTCGATCCGACCACTATAGCTCCAGATCCATCCTTTGCAAGCAAGAGGTGTCGAAACAACAACTCCAATACATAGTCCGGATCCAAGTGTGCTTTTCCCATCACCTCTTGGGGTAATCTCATGGCTTGGCTCTCTTCTTGCCTTCTCCAATGCTTTTGCTTCACCTCCTCCACACTTATTGTCTTCACATCTACAATAAAAAACCACAACAAGGTGTAGATATCCGAATCTTCCTAACAAACTACAAAACTAATAAAACTAACTAAAACTAAACTAAAAACCATGAAAATCCTAACTAAACATGCCCTAAAACACTACCTAATATGTGTCTATCACCGAGCCACCACCGCATCTGCCCTGCCACGACACTGAATTGAGAATCCAATCGAAGACGGCGAGGATCGGAGGCTGTTGTGGCAGGATCGGCCTGTGGAAGAGCTCACAACGATTTCAATTTCTTCTTAGCATCAGTGAAAGATCGGCCTGTGTTTAGTCCATACTAGCATAGTGGCATGGCAAGACGCCTACTTTTTTTTTAGCACAAAGCATGACACATACGTTCGGTAGTAGTATGCTATTACTATTAATTTAGTATAATCTCAATATCAATATGTTGGGATGCACGTAAAAGTTTGAAGCGTTGTAATTTCAGGAGTATTTGTTTACTGATTATGGTATAGGATGCACTGTTTACATGTCTAAGCTGAGTTCTCTTTCAGACCGGGACTTCATTGCTCCGTGCAAATGCAACAAAATAGCACGTTTGTTCATAGGGATTAGGGAATGAAGAGATCATTGACAAATGGTAACGGTATGAATCAAATAAGCTCATCCTCTTTCAAACCAAGAAAGTCTGTAATTGATGATTGCTAATTGGAGCTCTCAGCTATTTTTTTTTAAAATGGTTATGAACTAGTTATGGTATAATAGCATATAACAATTTGATATGAATTGACTGAATAGATGAACATGTTTTTCTAACAACGACTCTCAGGTTTTGGAGGAACAATATAACGTGTTCTTTGCTGTTAAATGGCTCTTCAAAATCGTGTGATGGAAGAGACAAAAGACCGTAAGAACGTCGTGGATGCATATGTAGACTACTACACAGTAGACTAGATTGAAGACTCTATGACTCTGGCAAAGTCGCTGTTCCCTTATCAAAAATAAATCCCAAACATGCAAACAACAGTATAGTGAACAAGCAAAGGGTCGAACCCAAAGGAATCAATTTCTAGTCAAGTTTTATGGTTTTCATGCAAATATTCAAAAGGGGGGTTTTGAAAGTTGGTTTCAATCAAAGTTAGCAAGTAGAGTTTATCCAATCAATTCCACTTTATTAATCAGTTGATCATGAATTCATCCACCTCTTTATATGCCTAGGTCAATTCCAATCCCAATCATTAACAATCGCAGGTCCACGGTCCAAGCAATTCTATAACCCTAGGCAAGGACGCTTAACCTAGAATTAGCATAGAGAACAGGGATATTAGGAAATCAAATCATGCAATCAAGCTACGAGTCTCATGCACAATTAAACCATTGAATACTCCTCCCTAAACTAGTCCACGGTCCTAGAATAAAGTTGTTTCGAGAAATAGGAAAGATGCATGGACAACAACCAATCCTAATTCAAACGATAGATCTAAGTCAATCAAACAAGTTGATCAGGCTAATAAAATCAAACGTAGATCATGGGATGAAGCACAAGAGTATCAATAAAGACCTAGGGATAAAGAGGTTACTAGAATTTCACAACTTCATAATAAAGCTTCCTTGATCGAATAAACTCAAGAAGAGAGTTAGTTCTCCATAACAAAGAAAACTCAAATCTTTATTGAAAAAACAATTGATTGACAAGTGAATAATTAATCCTAAAAACCTAGAAAGGTTCCCCTGAAATAGCCCCAAAGAACAACCTCTTCAGACTAGATAAGAAAGGAAACCGAAAGATAAAAAAGGAAACAAGATAGAAAAGATAAAATCTCGTCCGCGTGAAAGTCGGCCGGTACCGCGACCGGAGCGTCACCACCGCGCCCGCGGCGGTCTTCGAATGGTCAAATGCTGAGTCGGCTTCTACCGCGACCGCGCCACAGACAGCGCGACCGCGGCCTTCATGGTTCTCGATGGTCCGTCTCTTCACGCCACCGCGCTCGCGTCATAGACAGCGCGACCGGTATCCATGCAGTGGCGAATCTTCGTCTTTAAGCTCTTTAACTCTTGATTCTTCATAACTTGTGTCTTCGGTGTTCATAATACAATAATGCTCAAAACTAACCTAAACACCCTGTAAATCATCTCAAATTACAAGAGTTAACCTATACAAAATAGCCTAAATCAAATTCCCCCATACTTAGATCTTGCTCATCCTCGAGTAAGCTCAAAACAAATACAACAAGAAAGCACATCTAAGATCTCAGGAAATATAAGGGAAGATAAAAACACTCAGCTCACAACCCGAACCCAAAATATAGAGAAATCATGAGCATAAAACAATGAAGCTCAAACACACACCTCACAACAATATATATCACTCAAGCTCTAAAAACATGAAAGAGAGCAACCTAGGATCTACCCAAATCGAACATGTAAGCCCCAAAGTCCCTAAGCAAGAATGATCTTAAAACACTCGAATTTTCCGCTCAATTCTGCTTAGGCGCTCTTTCGGGTTTTGACCTAACCGCTCTTTTCATTTTTCAAAAGGTGTGCTCACAAATACTCACAACTCTCATGAACCTCATATTAGCCCAGGCTAATGCTGGTCTGGGTTACTTGCTTATTACTTGAGCCGCCCTTTCGGGTTTTCGACTCAACCCAGGATTTAATATGTCTTTTTTCAATTTTTATGTCTTTTTTTATCTTTTATCTTTTCTTTCTTTCTTTATTATGCAAAAAGTATGGTGCAAGTGCTCCATGGAAAGAGGAAAATCAAAAATCTGAAGCAAATTACTAACTACTCTAACTAGGATAAGCGAATGCGAGTACTCCTTCCCCCATACTTAAATCCTTCATTGTCCTCAATGAAGCAAAGAGAAAGGATATAAGCATGGAAAAAGGTATATCAGAAGACTCACAATCGATGAAGAGGGATGGAATGGAAGAACTCTTCAAAGATGGTAGAAGAAAAGCTTCGTATTTCCAATCGGCAGGCATACCGCGGGTGCGGCACTAGGGGCGCAGGCGCGGAATCACGGCAGAGAACGAAGTCATCTTCGGATGGTCACCATGGGCGCGGCTGATGGAGCGCGGTCGCGGTACATGTGCAGGGCCAAAGTCTTGACGTCGTCTCGAAAAGCATGATGTGCAAACAACCTTCGTATCCTGGCTCGTCTCTTGGAAGAGGGATTAATATTCGAACTCGAGCCATGGAGAAGAAATCCCGAGGAAACAAAGCTCCCCCATACTTAGGCTTGACACATAGCCAAAGAATGGAAAGTACAAAGGTGAATGGAAAGAAGAAATAAAGGGTGGAAAGACAGAAGATGGATAGAATGATATAGATTGATGAAAGATATAGAGATAGAATAGGACCAAGAAGTCCTCTTTTTTTTGTTTTTCTTTTTTTAATAAAACAACGAGCTAAAACCGAAACGTAGTATGGTTGCCGCGAGCACGGGCTAGTACCTGTTCGTCGGGGCGCACTAGTGATCCACCGCGGGCGAGGCCAAGGCGGCGCGGGTGCGGTATCACACCAGGCGTGTCCTTTCGGACCTAGTACCTGCAAGTTAGCTAGGAAACGAATCAAATCCTAAGCTAAGAATGGAAAAACAATCTAACTAATCCTTGGGTTGCCTCCCAAGCAGCGCTTTTGTTTAACGTCGTTGGCTCGACATAGATACGATCAATATGGGTCATCATCAACATGAATTCGGACCTCGTTGCCACTATATGGAGAGGGATCCATTGGCAACATCAATGACCGTTTTGGCGGTTTTCATGAATGGGCGGCCAAGTAAGAGAATCGGGTCGTAACGCCCTTCACCTATCTCCATCACATAGAAATCTGCATGAAAGATTAAACCATGCACCTGCACTAGAACATCCTCAAGTAACCCTTTCGGGCGCACATTAGAATGGTCAGCCAACTCAATGACAATATCAAATTCCTTTAAGGGACTAAGGCCTAACCTATCATACATGCAAGCTGGAAGAACATTAATGGAGGCACCTAAATCTAGCATAGCACGCTTGATCGGTCCGGGATCGGAGGTCTCACAATTTAAATTTATAAAACCGAACCTCAAGATTGTAGTAAAGAGGTAGGGTGTCGAACACACGGGAGTTCGTGTGTCGAGTGTACCCCGAAATACTTAAAAAGGGATGAAAACAAGGTAAAAACGAAAGAAAAGCAAAAAGAGATCACCTCGGACCGACACTGGTCACTTCGGTCCGAGGGTGGATCGAGGTCGATTTGGCCGGGACCGACGTTGATGCAAGTCGGGCCCGATGTACTGGGTAACTCGATTTAAGCAAAATTGGTAGATCGGTCTTGGGTTTTTGGGTTCCACACCTAACTAGACTTGGATAATTATCCCCAACTCAGCCAATAAGAGTTTGATCTTAGTGATATCGAGGTTGATCGCCCCAAATCTCTCCACTCTACACTTCGACCCAAGGGAGTTTTCACTCTCCTTCGATGTTAGGTCTAGCAATTGGGATCGAGATGCTTTCGCTTTGCTCTTACCAATCACAAGCCCTAAGCCCCTTGTTTTCACAAGAGAATTGAAGCTTAGTGTAGAGAGGATTCATAAATCAAGCACTCAAGGCTATGGAATTGGGGTTTTCTACCCAAATCTAACTAAGGGCTTCCCCCATAGCCCAAGACTATGGAATCTACTCCATCAAGTAAGAGAAAAACGAAATCAAAAGGGAAATCAAGCTAATCTCAATCATCATCATCAAACCAAACTCCAATCTCATTCAAATTCAAGGTCTCTACAAAATCCAAGTTCAATTCTACTAGATCAAAGCAAAACAAAGTACAAAACTCACAAATTCTCCTCTCTCTCTCCACCGGCCTCTCTCCTCTTCCTTCCTCCTTCTTCTCCTTTCCCTCCAAGCCTTCCTTTGAGCCTTTAGAGAGTGATTTGGTTGTGGTCTTCCCTCCTCTCCAAGTTGTCTTGTTGTCATAAATGCTCTCTAATCACCTCTATTTATAGCCTTCTAAGGATTGGGGACCAAGGAATCCCAATTTAGAAAGGGGCAAATGTGGAAAGTTGCTAAAAATATGCCTTGGGGAGCAATCCAAAATTCTGCCGACTTTGGACCGACACGGGTGACCTCGGGCCCGACGTTGTCCAACCTCGGTCCCGTGCGCTGGATGCTCGATCTCGGGCCCGACGTGGTGGAACTCGATCCTGGGCCTCGATCCTTGCTTTCTTCCTTGGTTTCACTTGGTTCCACTTCATTCTTGGCTTGGCTCTTGTACTCCTTGACTTGGCTCCTTCCTTAGCTCCTCGAAATCGCTCTCATTCTTGCCATTTTACCTACAAAATCACACAAAACTCGCATAGTCTCCGACTCTTGAAGGAAACCGGGAACTAGGCTAAAAAGGGAACGAAACTATAAAGAAGACAATGAAAAACACATATTTACAAAGGAAATTAACCACTAAAACACCTCCAAAATGAGAGACATCAACGCTCAATTTTAGTTTCTCCAATAGTGACAGTGACGGTGAATCTTCCTGGGTCTGAGCATTTTTTAGGCAGTTGCTTCTGGGGTAGGGAATTACAAGTCTCAATTTTTCTATCCTGCGTTTTCTCAACTAGAGCTACTTTCTCAATTTTAGGACTAGTCCTATTCTTCCTTTTTATTGTGCATGGCTCTTTCATAAACTTAGCAAAACGAGGGACACTTTGGATGAGATTGAGGAGAGGAACATTTAACTAGTAGTTGGCGAAGGTCTCAAAGAGTTCCTTGTCATGTGCCGACTTCCTCGTGTCCTTGAGTGCTTCGGGGAATGGGGGAGAGGGCTTAAAAGAGCTCAAAGGTGGAATTGGTTGAGCCACATAGCCGTCCTCCTCCTTTGCTACTAGAGCGCGGTCGCGTCTAAGAGAGCGTGGGCGCGGGGGTGATTAGTTCTTGAAAGCATAGTCGAGCAACGCCCCGAAATTTTGCTCTGCCTCCTTACTACAGGCACGGTCCGGGCTCCGCGGTCGCGGCGCCTCATGCGTCTCGCGATCCGAGTTCTTTGTTGGATTTTTCCGGGCGCGGTGGGAAGATCGCGGGCGCGGATTTCCGATAGAGATTTGGTCTTCGTCTTCTGCTGCCCCGGCGCGGTCGCGGTTCATCACCAGCGGGTGGTTCCCGACTCGCCAATGCTCTACCGCTCCTCAAGTTCATGGCACTCGCATTCTCCTTGTGGTTGAGCGGTTGAGAGGGAAGTTTCCCGGAATCCTTAGACTCGAGCCTATTGATCATGGTTACAAGTTGGCTTAGCTGAGTCCTAAGATTCTTTACAGCAGCCCTCATCTCTTGATTCTGCTTCAAGAGGGCAGTAATAGCATCCTTCTAAGACGGAGCAGGCGCTCTCAGGGCATAGTTATTCGACCGAAATTGTTGTTGCTGGCCTTGAGGAGCATACTTCTGTTGTTGTTGTGGTGGGTCTTGTTGCTGCTAGTTGCTCCACCTTAGGTTAGGATGGTTTTCCCACCAATAGGGATCATTCTGGATCCTAGGCGCACCATAGTTGCCAATGGCATTGACCGACTCCTTGGTCTCTTGAATAGTAGGACACTGATCTATGTGGTGGCTCGCGTCATAGCAAAGACCGCAAGCATTGACTTGTTGAGACGTCTTCTTAGTGAGCAGCTGCTTCATAAGATCTTTGAACTCCCTTACTTCAGCATTCAGGGACTCGTTCACCACACTGATGGACCTCACATTGGTCCTAGACCTCTGATTGCGGACTTGTTCCGCCAAGATCTCAACCTTCTGAAAAGCTGCTGCGGGGGTTAAGTTTTCGTAACTACCCCCACAAGATGCATTCACGAGCCTCTTGTCATTGTCGCAGAGTCCCTCAATGATGTAGCAAATAAGATCCTTGGCAAGATAGCCATGATGGGGACAACTCGCGATGAGCCTCTTGTAGCGCTCATAGTAATCATAAAGGTTCTCGTCCTCCCCTTGCTCCAAGTTGTTGAGCTGCTTCTTAATAAATGTTTGTTTGGAGGTGGGGAAGTACTTCTCAAGAAACGCCCTCTTCATGGCCGCCCAAGTAGTGATAGAACCCGGCACCAAATAAAGTAGCCAGTCCTTGGCGGAGTCCTCTAGAGAGAAGGGGAAAGCCCGGAGCTTGATTTGATCCTCCGTCACATCTGTAGGCTTCATACTCACGCACACCGCGTGGAATTTAGTGAGATGCTTGTTCGGGTCCTCACCACTCAACCTGTGGAATTCGGGCAAGTAGTGGATGAGCCCGGACTTCAGTTCGAACTTCACACCTTCCCTGAGTTCGGGGAATTGAACAGCGAGTTGCTGTTGCTAGAGATCGGGCGCCGTGAGTTGGAGAATAGTTTGTTCCGCTATGACGTCCTCTGGTTCAAAGTCAGAGAGAGAGAGAGAGATTCAAGAAGATTGTAAGATGTAGAAGGTTTGGGGGAACTTCTTATCTTCTGGAGAGTCCAGTCAATTTCTGGATCAAAACGAACAAGGGAAGTATTAGTAGACAGGGTGCGGACCATGTGTTATGTTCGAACCCAAGAGAACATTCTGCGCGCGAACCGCGGTCGCGTCGAGGTAGCCGCGGGCGCGGTTTGGGCGCAGACCACGAAAATGCACACAATCAAAACACACAACGGCGCCAAAATTTGACTCGGGCAAAGTCGTTCATCCCTTATCAAAAATAAATCCCAAACATGCAAACAACAGTATAGTGAACAAGCAAGGGGGCGAACCCAAAGGAATCCGTTTCTAGTCAGATTTTATAATTTTCATGCAAATATTCAAAAGGGGGGTTTTGAAAGTTGGTTTCAATCAAAGTTAGCAAGTAGAGTTTAACCAATCAATTCCACTTTATTAATCAGTTGATCATGAATTCATCCACCTCTTTATATGCCTAGGTCAATTCCAATCCCAATAATTAACAATCGCAGGTCCACGGTCAAAGCAATTCTATAACCCGAGGCAAGGGCGCTTAACCTAGAATTAGCATAGAGAACAGGGATATTAGGAAATCAAATCATGCAATCAAGTTGAGTCTCATGCATAATTAAACCATTGAATACTCCTCCATAAACTAGTCCACGGTCCTAGAATAGAGTTGTTTCGAGAAATAGGAAAGATACATACACAACAATCAATCCTAATTCAAACGATAAATCTAAGTCAATCAAACAATTTGATCAGGCTCATAAAATCAAACATAGATCATGGGATGAAGCACAAGAGTATCAATAGAGACCTAGGGATAAATAGGTAACTAGAATTTCACAACTTCATAATAAAGCTTCCTTGATCGAATAAACTCAATAAGAGAGTTAGTTCTCCATTACAAAGAAAACTCAAATCTTTATTGAAAGAACAATTGATTGAGAAGTGAATAATTAATCCTAAAAACCTAGAAAGGTTCCCCTTAAATAGCCCTAAAGAACAACCTCTTCGGACTAGATAAGAAAGGAAACCGAAAGATAAGAAAGGAAACAAGATAGAAAAGATAAAATCTCGTCCGTGTGAAACTCGGCCGGTACCGCGACCGCGGCGTCACCACCGCGCCCGCGGCGGTCTTCGAATGGTCAAATGTTGAGTCGGCTTCTACCGCGACCGCGCCACAGACAGCGCGACTGCGGCCTTCATGGTTCTCGATGGTCCGTCTCTTCACGCCACCGCGCCCGCGTCATAGACAACGCGACCGCGGTATCCATGCAGTGGCGAATCTTCGTCTTTAAGCTCTATAACTCTTGATTCTTCATAACTTGTGTCTTCGGTCTTCATATTACAATAACGCTCAAAACTAACCTAAACACTCTCTAAATCATCTCAAATTACAAGAGTTAACCTATACAAAATAGCCTGAATCAGTCTAGAGAGACAATAAATACTTTAGGAGAATATATGATTGACATATATGCATACTGTTGTCCGATTTTATGAATACCCATATAAGAGTTGAGTTTATGTATACGAGAATTTTTTAATATGAATATATAATAATACTTTATGCATACAAATACCTTAGATCATGCATATAACGTATTAATATAAGAGTCGAGTAATCAATATATATACAACTAATAAAATACCATGCATATAACCTTCATAATGATGCAAATAGCGTATTAAATCATGCATATGACGTGTTGTATCATGCATATAAGTAATTAGCTTCAATTCCTATAATTCCAAGATTACGGGAATTTGATGTATATAACTAACAAAACATCATGCATATAACGTTTATAATCATGCATATAACGTATCATGCATATGACATGTTATACCATCCATATAACGTATTAAAATCATGCATATAGGTAACATAATTTCAGTTCCTATAATTCCGGGATCTGGGAATTTGATGTATATAACTAGCGAAACATCATGCATATAACCTTTCAAATCATGCATATAGCTTCGTAAAATCATGCATATGACGTGTTATATCATGCATATAGGTATGTAACTTGTTTTATTAAAATCATGCATATAACATGTTATATCATGCATATAGATCAACGGTCCAGATTTATCCACTGTGTAGCACTATAAGACTTGTTTTATTTGAATCCACTCCAATATATATATATATATATATATATATATATATAAAGTCTTGATATTGTTTCATGTTATGATAGGAGAACCTTAATTTATATCGTTACAATTCAAAATTATACATTTTAAATGCATGAATGATTTTAATTTGCTTAGTCGAAATTGTTTTCTTATAAATTTACGTGGTTGTTTAGAGAAAATACATTTTGTATGAGACATGCAAACAATTTTTGTATTACATATACAAATTTTAATCATATAAAATTTACAAAACTCTATAGCTTAAATAGTAGTGATCCATCAGGCAGATTGATAGAGCATATAGGTTATAGTATTTAGGACATGTTTTGATTAGTTTTTCATGCAAATAGATTTTCCTTTGTTTCGTAGTTTAGCTTTAGCGTTGGAAGTTTCGGAATCTACACTCGTTTGGTTGATATTCGCAGATATGAGTGATCGAGTGCCGGATCATGGTGATGGTGGACATGGAGATGAGCTTGAAGGTACCTAAGGAGTGTGCAAGGACGAAGGCCAAGGAAGAAATCAAGTGCCCAAAGTGTTAGAGAAACTCGAGCTTCAGGACCAAAAGCGCGGGGCAATACGGTGAAAGCGCGACCGTTCTTTGGAGTCCCATGCCGCGCTTTGACATCTGGCGTTCAGGAGTGAAAACGCGGGCAACTCAGGCGAAAGCGCGACCGCGCTTTGGTCTCTGACCGCATTTCTGCTCGCGTGTCCGAGAACATAATAGTTTGTATTGGGCTTGGGTTTTGGGCTGAAAACTTGTTTTGGTTGTTATTTTTAGAAACCTCTTAGATATATTTTTGGATAGTGGTTTCTAGGATTTTATTCTCATAACTCTTGACTTTGAGGAGGATTTGTTGTTGAAGCTTGAGAAGAACAAGAAACCTTTGGGAAGAATTGTAAGCTTTTCAATGTCTTTGAACAACTAAACCTCTTTTGCTTAACTAGTTAATTGAAGTTGTGAATTAAGAATTATTGTGAGATTTGATTGTTCTTAATTTGCCTTGATTAGATTGTTTTCTCTATGCTTGATTGAATAAGTTTGATTTAGGGTTTTGTTAGATTGGCCATCTAATTGAATATCTAGGTTGAATTATAACTAGATCTTTCTAATTATCGGTAGGTGTTAATTGGATCATAAGTAGAACCTTTAATCAATCTAGGACTGGTAGGACTAGTTGATTAGAGAAGAGAATTCATTCGCATGTTATTTGGATGTCTGGTTGCTCTGAGTGAATGTTTCTATTGATGCTTGAATCTTAATGTTGTTGTCAAATTGAATCTAGGAGGTCTCTTAGGTTATTTGATAATTAGGGTTGTTAGTACCGGTCGGGCTAATAACTAGAATTGAAGTAGGATTAATAATTCCATGAAGTTGGGTTATTAGCATTCCGTAATAGATTAGTCAAGGTAAAGAGAGAATTTTGATAATCAATGACCAATAATCGAATTCGCAATGGATATTAACTGGTTAAGCATACCTTTCTCATATTTGATAAATCATTTTAGCTTTGCATGTTCAATTTATTAGTTGATATGAAAACATTCGAAAACCCCCTATTTTACATTCATCTAAGTATCCAAGTTAAATACCTAAAAACACAAGTCTCTGTGGGATCGACCCTTACTTCCCTACTACATTCCTAGTAGGTAGTTTGGATTATTTTGATAGGTATTAAGGTGACTAAAATACCTCTATCACAGATGCTGGTCCCAAATAAAAGTCTACATTCTAACACTTGTCTTATATGCATTTTGCTTTTAGCCATTTAGATAAATTTTAAAAAAAATATATATGTTGATCGATCACCCTTTTTAACGAAAATAAAATTTAGAAATAGACAACTTGTCAAGACGAAGTTGTAATTAACCAGGGGGCAACCAAAAGAAAAGAAGAAAATTAAAATTTTGAAATAAACGTAGATTTATAGGATCAAAATTTAAGCCTTTTTTTGTTGAATTTTAAATTTCAATCTTTGCACTGTACGTAAAATCTAGAATATGATTTGAATTAGAGCTTAATTAACACGTAGATTTATAGGATCAAAATGATAGTTTAATATTATTCAAATGCACCATTGGTTATACAGTTTGTAACTATGTCATTTTATTTATAGTTGAAATTGTAAAACAGGTCTAATTTAAGAACAAAATATGGCCGATTGAAGCTGGATGTATAACAAAGTTTTAGATGAACATGGTCGTATCACTGATGAATTTCGTAGAGGTGTTAATGAATTTATAGCATTTGCGCAATCACATGCTAGTGGAACTCAGATTCGATGCCCTTGTAGCAAATGCAAGAATGCAAAGTATCAAACCGTGTCATTAGTTATAGACCACTGAAAAGGCTTCACCCGTGGATATTTTACTTGGATATGTCATGGGGAACCTTATGTCCCTCCTACAAACATGGATGCCTCATCTCAACCCCAAGATCATCCAATGAAAGAATAATATAGTAATTTAAATCCTCAACAAAGAATGATATTCGACGTAGTGGGTCCAAATTTTGTTCCATATTAGGACAAAAATGTTACTCCAAAACCAAATCAGGATGAAAATGCATATTTTTCCTCATCAAGCACATCTGATGTTCAACCACGAATTAATGTGGATGATTATAGAAGCCTATCAGAAAGATTTTGGGAAGTGTTGAGAGTTGCAGATGAACCGTTATGGGATGGTTGTGAGAATGAAGCACAATTGTTAACCGTCTCTAAGCTGCTTAAAGTCAAATCCGAGTTTAATTTGTCAGAAAGTTGCTACAATAAAATTTGTCAATGGGCCGGAAAATGCATGCCTCGTGACCATACATTTCCTAGGGACTATTATCAAACCAAGAAGCTTGTGAGAGAATTAGGATAGCCAATGAAAAAAATTGATATTTGTTCAGAAGGTTGTATGTTGTACTGGAAGGAGGATCTTGAGTTAAAGCAAGGTAAATTTTGCAACCACGATAGGTATAAACGCACATCTGGGAAGAAAGAAGTTCCACATAAGCAATTGCGTTATCTACCATTGATCCCTAGGTTACAGAGATTATTTGCATCGTCGGCTACTGCTGCGCACATGACATGGCATTCTGAACTTAAGCCTTATGAAGAGGGGATAATGTGTCATCCTTCGGACAGTGAAGCTTGGAAGCATTTTGACATAGCATGTCCAGACTTCGCAAGTGAGCCACGCAACGTGCGTTTGTCATTAAGTGCAGATGGATTCGCCCCTTTTGGTCAATTTGGAAAAGCATATTCGTGTTGGCCAATTATCGTGACTCCGTATAATCTTTCACCGTCAATGTGCTTGAAAACTCCTTATATGTTATTGTCAACGGTTGTCCCTCGTCTGCACAATCCTAAAAAGTTAATAGGTTTATGTATACAACCATTGATCGAGGAGTTAAAGTTGCTATGGACAAAAGGTGTGTCTAAATTTGACATCTCTCGAAAAGAAACTTTTTGTATGCGAGCTGCATTATTGTGAACAATTAATGATTTCCGTGCATATGGAATGTTGTCTGATTGGAGAACATCAGGTTTAATGGCTTGTCCAATTTGTATTGAGGATATAAAGTCCTTTTGGCTTGACCACAACAAGAAACGATCATGGTTTGATTGTCATAGGAGATGCTTATTACATGACCATCCATATAGAGAAGACAAGAATGCATTTCTACGAGACTATGTTGAGAAGTCCTCTACTCCTCCAAGCCTAAATAGTGGTGAGACTTGGGATCGTGTGAAGAACTTGGCAAGTGTGATTGGTGATCCTATTTCAACACCTAAAGGGTACCTGATGATGTCTCTCATTTTGGAGGTGTTTTAGTGGTTAATTTCCTTTGTAAATATGTGTTTTTCATTCTCTTCTTTATAGTTTCGTTCCCTTTTTAGCCTAGTTCCCGGTTTTCTTCAAGAGTCGGAGACTATGCGAGTTTTGTGTGATTTTGTAGGTAAAATGGCAAGAATGAGAGCGATTTCGAGGAGCTAAGGAAGGAGCCAAGTCAAGGAGTACAAGAGCCAAGCCAAGAATGAAGTGGAACCAAGTGAAACCAAGGAAGAAAGCAAGGATCGAGGCCCAGGATCGAGTTCCACCACGTCGGGCCCGAGATCGAGCATCCAGCGCACGGGACCGAGGTTGGACAACGTCGGGCCCGAGGTCACCCGTGTCGGTCCAAAGTCGGCAGAATTTTGGATTGCTCCCCAAGGCATATTTTTAGCAACTTTCCACATTTGCCCCTTTCTAAATTGGGATTCCTTGGTCCCCAATCCTTAGAAGGCTATAAATAGAGGTGATTAGAGAGCATTTATGACAACAAGACAACTTGGAGAGGAGGGAAGACCACAACCAAATCACTCTCTAAAGGCTCAAAGGAAGGCTTGGAGGGAAAGGAGAAGAAGGAGGAAGGAAGAGGAGAGAGGCCGGTGGAGAGAGAGAGGAGAATTTGTGAGTTTTGTACTTTGTTTTGCTTTGATCTAGTAGAATTGAACTTGGATTTTGTAGAGACCTTGAATTTGAATGAGATTGGAGTTTGGTTTGATGATGATGATTGAGATTAGCTTGATTTCCCTTTTGATTTCGTTTTTCTCTTACTTGATGGAGTAGATTCCATAGTCTTGGGCTATGGGGGAAGCCCTTAGTTAGATTTGGGTAGAAAACCCCAATTCCATAGCCTTGAGTGCTTGATTTATGAATCCTCTCTACACTAAGCTTCAATTCTCTTGTGAAAACAAGGGGCTTAGGGCTTGTGATTGGTAAGAGCAAAGCGAAAGCATCTCGATCCCAATTGCTAGACCTAACATCGAAGGAGAGTGAAAACTCCCTTGGGTCGAAGTGTAGATTGGAGAGATTTGGGGCGATCAACCTCGATCTCACTAAGATCAAGCTCTTATTGGCTGAATTGGGGAAGAATATCCAAGTCTAGTTAGGTGTGGAACCCAAAAACCCAAGACCGATCTACCAATTTTGCTTAAATCGAGTTACCCAGTACATCGGGCCCGACTTGCATCAACGTCGGTCCCGGCCAAATTGACCTCGATCCACCCTCGGACCGAAGTGACCAGTGTCGGTCCGAGGTGATCTCTTTTTGTTTTTCCTTCGTTTTTACCTTGTTTTCATCCCTTTATAAGTATTTCCGGGTACACTCGACACACGAACTCCCGTGTGTTCGACACCCTACCTCTTTACTACAATCTTGAGGTTCGGTTTTATAAATTTAAATTGTGAGACCTCCGATCCCGGACCGATCACCTGACTGATCACAAACGGACCAAGCGGGGTATATTTTGGGAATTGCCATATTGGAAGACGCTTCTGATTCATCATAACCTTGATGTCATGCATATCGAGAAAAATGTTTTTGATAACACATTTAATACAGTGATGGATGTCAAGGGCAAGTCTAAGGACACGTTGAAAGCACGGAAAGATTTGAAGGAATATTGCAATTGTCCAGAATTGGCTGTCGACAAGAATCACTCAGGATCAATACCAAAAGCTATATATACTTTAGTAAAAAATCAAAAAAAGAAGTGTGATTTGATCACAACTTTGAAGTTTCCGGATGGATATGCTTAAAGTATTAACCGATGTGTGCAACCAGATGAGTGCAAACTAATTGGAATGAAGAGCCATGATTGTCATATTTTTATGTAGAGGTTAATCCCAATTGCTTTTAGGGAATTCTTGCCTGAGACTGTTTGGGGGTCTCTTACTGAATTGAGCCAATTTTTCCACGCATTATGCTCACCAACATTATCAGTTAAACACATGCAAGAATTGGAAAATACAGTTCCGTTGTTGTTGTGCAAGTTAGAAAGAATATTTCCTCCGTCGTTTTTAGACTCAATGGAGCACTTGTTAATTCACTTGCCCTTCGAAGTAAAAATTGCAAGACCAGTTCAGTATCGTTGGATGTATCCATTCAAGAGGTAAACTTTATCTTACAAATATGTATGGTTAGTGAAAATACATATATACATATATAGATATATACACTTAATTAAAAAAATTTAATAATTTTGTTCAGGTTCTTACATCACTTGAAGAAAAAGATCAATAATAAAGCACGAGTTGAAGCGTCAATTTGCTCCTCCTATATAATTGAAGAAATATCAACGCTAACAAGTCAATACTCTGAGCGTCATGGTGCGTCTAAAAGTCATGATGCATCTAAAAGAAGAAGATATGGAAAGTTCATTGATGATCCTTCTAATGGAAAATTGAAGCATTTTTCCATATTCAGTTATCCAAGGTCAAGGATTTGGTAAATCAAAAACCCGATGGCTTACAGATAAAAATGAGAAACATGCGATTGACACATATATTTTGCTAAATTGCGATGAAACCGATCAGATTGCACCGTGAGTATCTATTACATTAGGGGAAATATATTGTGTTGTTATGATTATATATATAGTTACATATAATTATCAATATTTATCAATACTAATATATATCATTTTAATTTCTAGGATATTCTCCAATGAAATGGGTGGAGCTCGTGATGAAGATTTTGATAAAAAAATCACTCTTTGGTTTAAATCATATGTGAGCAATTTATGATACGTAATTTTTAACTACAACTAAAATGTGTTGGAATAACTCTTGTTATATAAAATACTTTATAACAGGTCAAAGGCAAACACATTGAGGATGCATTGCTCAAAAGTTTAGCAGTGGGTCCAAGTGCTTTCGTAACAATATGGCCTGCTTATATTGTAAATGACTATACTTTCCACACTATGGAAAGAGGAGAGGGAAAATCTACTATGAATAGTGGAGTCTGGGTTCGAAGTTCAAACTGCGACGATGTTGCATATGATTTTATGGTCTTCTTGAAGAGATAATACAAGTAGAGTACACAAGAGTCCCCACAAAGCAAGCTGTGCTTTTTAAAGGTCGATGGTTCGATCCAACTAGAAAAGGGACACGTGTGCATTAGAAATACGATCTTGTGGAGATTAATCATAAACTAGTATATAAAAGCAGTGATGTCTTCATTTTGGTAGAACAAGCCATCCAAGTGTATTATGCACCGTACCTGGCAAAACGTGATCAAGCTAATTGGTGGGTTGTATGTAAAACAAAAGCTAGGAGCATAATTGATCAAAGATGGACAGAGGCTGAAGAAGCTTACCAACCTGATGATGCCGTTCAGATACCATCAATTGATGATGGAGACATAGAAAACTTAAGGGATCCAACAGGAGAAGTTCTTATAGTAGAAGATGAGGTGGAGAATGAAACCGAGATACAAGAACTTGATGAAGAGGAAGATGGATCGAGTTCTAGTTCAGATGATGATTTCTAAGGTTTGCTATTTAATTTATTAAAATTTTGTAAGATATAGTTCGAGCTAATCATGGTCAATATCATGTCACAAAGTTTTTAACTCTTTTTTAGTTGAATGTTATTTTTTTATCTGCTATTGTATCAAAGTCCTACTGTATTTTATTTTTACCCGTTCTTATCTTTATATTATTTCTATTTTATATCATTACAAGAACCGAGTTGCCCTTCAAAGGAAAAAAGAGTTGTCATTCTTATCTTCAAGCTTCCGTCGGCCTCCGCCTCTCGCGATCTCCACCACTCCGCCACCAGCCTCCTCCCCCCGTCCCACCACCACCACCACCTCTCCTTCTCCGCCACCAGACACTGGAGTTTCACGACCTCCGCTTCCATGCCATTTGCTGTCGTCTTCTCCACCAAATCGCATCTCAAGCCGTCGTCACCGCCGCCGCCGGTCTCCTTCCACCGCATACGCCGCCGCTCTGCTTGACGCCGCTCAATTCGGCGGATCCGCCGTCCGAGCTTCCTTCTCCAGGGACTTCTGGAGGCTCTCAAAGCTTCTCAAGAGGGACGAAATTAGGGGTTTCGGTTCCGATGAGTCGATAGAGGAGACCGATAAGGCTCACGGAAGCCCGAGGCCTTGAAATTGCGATTGGGGACGCTACCCCTACCAGTCTGCCAGGCCAATTGTCCTTGTCAATGATCCGATCAAGTACAGGAAGAAGAAATCCATGTGGCCAACTCAAGTGGAATTTGATAATTAGATTTGGCCGACTTGGATCTTCAAAAACAGAATGCCTAACAAGATTTCATGTTGAAGCTGTAACACCCCTATTTCGTACTCTGGGTATTACTGCCAGTGACCTCGGATTTCTCCCATCCAAAGTCACTCAAGGCTCGTTATTCACAAGGAAACGTGTTGGGACGCTATCAAGAACGCCTGCGTACTTGTTAGTGTTCTACACAACCGTCCCTTAGTTTTGATATGACAAACTCACTTTGATTCTAATAAATTTGTCCAAGTGTTCAGGAACGCCAGTGACAAAAGGACAACAAGTGTGTATGGGCGTCCCATAAGCTTAGGGACGCTAGCTAATAGGAAGTAAGGACCAGCTAGAGACTACTTGAGCAAGGACAGAGTCCCAAGCAAGTAGGAACGCAAGAAAGGAGTCCTTACTCACTAGCCGACAGGATGACATCACTCAACAATGTTTGATCATCCAAGGACACGTGGAGACCGATCCTGTAGCAGAGTTCATCACACACAGCTGGATACAGGAAGCTTCCTCATCACCGCCAAACTCGTGGAAGAAGATCCTGTAGCCACGTACCTGAAGGGCATGATCGTCAGAACGAGAATGACGCCCTTCCCAAGTCCTATAAATAGCCCCAAGGCATTTATTGTGACTTCAACGCTTTCAAGAATATTCAGAGAGAATCATAGGAAAGCGGCTCACTCAAGAACACGAAGAACTAACTAAAGAACTCAAGAACAGTGCTTAGACCTGAGTTAGATCGAGTGAGACTTGTAAACAAATCACAAAACAAGTTTGTAATCAAAAGAGAAAGAGAGTTCTGCGAAGTACTGCAGAACGTAGGAATAGAGTCCTTTAGTAGATTGAACTAGCTTAAGTTGTAGGCTTAAAGGAGTTCCTTACAAGTGAACTTAGGGAAAAGCTAAGTGTCAGAGAACTGTAAGAACTCGCCAGTACAACTGTGAGAACGTTCAATAGAAAGGAAACAACTATGGCATTGATGATGCAAAACAAAGAAAATCTTGAGAGCTTGCGTCCCAAAGAGAAAGAAAGAAAGTCAAAGGATGAAATTGACTCAGATGAGGAACTCTCTCTTATTCACAAGGCTCTCAAATACTATAACAAGAAAAACAAGCATAGTAGCAAGAACAAGTCTTACAAAAAGGAGAGTCCCGAATACACAGAAGCTGAAATGAAGGAACTCACATGCTACAAATGCAATAAGAAAGGACATTTTGCCAAAAAATGTACCATGGGAACGTCCTCCAAGGACAAGAAGAAAGCTCTTATTGGAGCTTGTACAGCTGCATGGGATGATCTCAGTTCAAGTGATGAGGAACGTGATGATCAAGTGGCGTACATGGCAGTGGAGGACGCCCCAGTTGTTGAAGAGAACGCTTCCGACAATGAACAAGAGGTAACTCATGATTCCATGATGCGTTCTTTAGAAAAATGCTCAAAACCAAAATTGCTTAAACTCATTAGTAAAATCATGGAGGAAAGTCTTGCTATGAAAAGAAGAATGGATGAACTCGAAGATGAAAATATTGTAGTTGAATGTGAGAACTGTAACTCAATGACTATTCAACTAGAGTCCTCATGTGAAGAAACTAAGTCCCTAAAAACTGAACTTGTGTGTCTTAAACTTGAGAACGCCAAGCTTAGGGAAGAAGTGAAAGTTTTGGGAAAGAGTCCCATAGTTGAAGAAGTGAGACCTATAGTCTTTGTCCCAGCTAAGAGAGGTCTAGGTTATGAAGATGACTCTAAGAACTCTCTTCCCAGTGATTTTGAGGCAAGCAAAACTTCTGAACTGGAACTTGAAAAAGAGAAAACTAAAAATCTCCTTCAAAGAATTAGAGTTCTAGAAAGTGGAGAAATAGGTCAAGAGGACTACTACACCAATTCCACCAGTCATAAAATTTACAAGAAAATTGCTAAAGGGGACGGCTCAAAGGTGTGCGATCCCCAAAAGATGAAGCAAAACAAAATCCAACGTCCCAACAAAAAGTACTACCTCGGTACTTACTATAGGACGTGTTGGTACTGTGGACAAGGTGACCACTTCAAATATGACTGTGTAAAACTTAAGGAAGACATTGAGAGTGGGAAAGTTGCTAGGACTAACAAAGAAAATGCTAAGTCCGTTCCAAAAGCTAATTCTAGGCGTCCTAGACGTTCCAGAAGTTCTTTCCACAGAAATGCCATTTCTAATGATGTTAACATAAATGACTATATGCCAGAACCAAAGTTCTATTTCTGTAACGAACCAGGTAAGGAACACCTTGCCTGGGTCGCCAAACACTAACTTTATTATGGCAGGAGGAAGTGAGGGGACGCCCATGGATCATCGATAGTGGCGCCTCAAATCATATGACAGGACGCCAGATCCATCTCACTTCTATCCAAAGTAGTGCCACTGGAGGAACTGTCTCGTTTGGCAATAAGGGCAAAGGAAAGATCAAGGGAACGGGAACTGCTATTCTTAACCCGTCCATCAAAGCAACCAACGTGAGTCTTCTTGAAGGACTTGGCTTCAATCTTCTTAGCGTCTCTCAAATGTGTGATCAAGGTGAAAATCTAGTCACATTTGACTCAAAGGAGTGCCTCGTCATCAACAAGAAGTCCAACAAAGTTGTTCTGAAAGGAGTTCGCAAGAACAATATCTACATCTTCAATCAAGAGTTCAAGCCCAAATCAGAACTATGTCTATCTGCTTCAAAGAAGGACACTGATCTCTGGCATTGTCGTCTTGGCCATGCTGGACCTAGCACAATCCTTAAGCTACACCAGAAAAATCTTGTGAAAGGACTTCCCCGAATTGATCCTGAGACGGTTGAACAGTGCGAAGCCTGTATCAAAGGGAAGCAAACAAGAACGTCTTTCAAGTCCAAAAATGAAGTCAGTACGAGGAAGCCTTTGGAACTTCTCCATATGGATCTTTGTGGACCAATGAAGACACAGAGCTACGGTGGAAAGAGGTACATTTACGTTCTTGTAGATGATTTTTCTCGATTCACTTGGGTTCTTTTCTTGGCATCCAAAGCAGATTGTTTCAAGGCATTCAAAGTCTTCATCAAACAAGTGGAAGTTGCCCTTGAGACGCCTCTCAAAGCTATATGATCCGACCATGGGACGGAATTCCAGAATTCAGAGTTCCTGGCCTTCTGTGATCAACATGGTGTCTCTCACAACTTCTCAGCTCCAAGGACTCCTCAACAAAATGGCGTTGTAGAAAGAAAGAACAGAACGCTAGAGGACATGGCAAGAACTATGCTTTTGGCTAATAGCGTTCCCAAGCACTTCTGGGCGGAAGCTATTGCTACAGCATGCTACATCATCAATCGTGCCATGATCCGTCCTCTCTTGAAAAAGACGTCTTATGAATTGTTGAACGGAAAGAAGCCTCGTCTTGACTATCTCAGAGTCTTTGGGTGTAAATGTTTTGTTCACAATAATGATAAAGAGAAACTTGGAAAGTTCGATGCAAGAAGTGATGAAGCCATATTCCTTGGGTACTCCCTCACCAGCAAAGCATATAGAGTTTTCAACAAAAGGACTCTAAAGCTTGAGGAGAGTATTCATGTTGTGTTCAAAGAACGATCCTCGTCACAACAGCAGGACGACTCTGAAGATGAAGTTGAAGATTGGTCCTCAGGAAAGTACTATGTTCCTAAGAACGCCACTCCAAATCCTGAAGAAGTTTCAGTGGAAGTTCCTAGCTTTGTTCAGGGAGTTCCATCTCATAGTGAATCTCCAGTTCAACAGGATGTAGCTGAATCAAGTCAACAAGGTGAGCAAAGTCAAGGTGTGGACGCTCTCTCTGAGGGGGAACGCACTGAAGACGATGCTCAAGATGATAGTGATGATTCTGATGGAGATATTGATCCAAGATTTGCTCAACTATTTCAAAGGGAGTCCCGCTTCTCTAGGGACCACCCAACTTCTCAAATTGTATCTGATCCGTCTCAAGGAGTTCAGACCAGATCAGCTACTAGCAAGTCCCAGAGTGGAAATTTAGCCTTTTGTGCATTCAATGCCTTTGTCTCTATGGTGGAACCAAAGAATATCAAAGAAGCACTCCAGGACGCTGACTGGATTCAAGCAATGCAAGAAGAACTCAATCAGTTTAAAAGAAACAAAGTTTGGACTCTCGTCCCACGTCCCAAAGGCAAAAATATCATAGGGACGCGATGGGTGTTCAGAAATAAGCTTGATGAGAGTGGACGTGTGTCTAGGAACAAAGCAAGACTGGTGGCTCAAGGATTCAAGCAAGAGGAAGGCATAGACTATGATGAGACCTTTGCTCCTGTTGCTAGAATTGAAGCCGTTCGTCTTCTTATTGCCTTCGCCGCTCACAAAGGATTCAAGCTATTTCAGATGGACGTCAAGACTGCCTTTCTCAATGGAAAGCTAAAGGAGGAAGTGTATGTTGCTCAGCCTCCTGGCTTTGAGGACGCCTCTCATCCGGATCATGTGTACTACTTGGACAAAGCACTTTATGGACTCAAGCAAGCCCCTCGTTCCTGGTACGACAGGTTTGCGTCCTTCCTTTTGTCTCATGAGTACACTAGAGGTTCAATCGATAAAACTTTGTTCATAAAGAAAGTTCACAAGGACATTTTGATTGCTCAAGTTTATGTTGATGATATTGTCTTTGGTAGCACTAACTTGAAGCTTGTAGATGAGTTCAAATCCTTAATGAGTAGTGAGTTTGAAATGTCCCTCATTGGAGAACTCAATTTCTTCTTGGGACTTCAAATCAATCAACTCAAGGAAGGGACGCGTATTCACCAACAAAAATACGTTCGTGAGATGCTTGAGAAGTACGGGATGAACACGTCCAAACCTGTTGCAACTCCTTGTTCTCCAAACTCGCGTCTTTACGCAGACGAACAGGGAAAGGACGTTGATCAAAAACTATACAGAGGGATGATTGGTTCTTTGCTCTATTTGACCGCAAGCCGTCCCGACATTATGTTTGCCGTTTGCTTGTGTGCACGCTTCCAGGCAAATCCAAAGGAGTCTCACATGCAAGAAGTCAAGAGGATCTTTCGATATCTCAAAGGACGCGACGATCTTTGCCTTTGGTATCCCAGGAAGACGTCCTTCAAGCTTGTTGGCTACTCGGACGCTGATTACGCTGGTCATGTGATTGATAGAAAAAGCACTTCTGGAATGGCACAGTTCCTTGGTTCATGCCTAGTCTCTTGGGGATCTAAGAAACAGAACTCTGTGGCGCTTTCAACTGCGGAAGCCGAGTACGTTGCTGCTGCTTCGTGTTGTTCACAAGTTATCTAGATCAAATATCAACTAGAGGACTACGGTATCAATCTTGAAACTATTCCTATTCGTTGTGATAACACAAGTGCAATTGAGATTTCTAAGAATCCTGTTTTTCATTCACGCACAAAGCATATTCATATAAGGCATCATTTCTTGCGTGATAATGTTGAACTAGGACTCATTAGTATGGAGCATGTAAGGACTGAAGACCAAATAGCTGATATTTTCACTAAGGCGCTTGATAGACGTCCCTATGAGCATCTCAGGTTGCTCTTGGGGATGATAACTTTTAAGTTGCAAGTCCCGTTCTACTATTCCCTCAATGATTGGCTATGTTTAGCAGATTCTAAGTGTTTAAGGACTGTTATGCATTGAATTCATATTCGCAAGGACGCTAGTCTAAAACTTCATATGTTTGCTACTTTGGAACGCCATTCAATTTTTCTCTATTTGTCTTCAAAAGAGTATCCCTGATCACCCAACCCTCATTATAAGCCGAAATGATGGGAACTCTAAGCTTACCCTAGCCGAGAACTCTGCAAAAGCGTCCTTTGAGATTCTTATTTTATTTTACGGGACGTACTTGCTTTGTTCTCAAATGGTTCGAAAGGTGATCACTGGAACGGTAAGTTGGTTTTTGGTTAGCTTGAAGAGATACAGTTTTGCTAAGTCTGAGAGAACGCTCAGTGTCTATTGAGGAGAACGGCATTTCAGTATTTCAGGTGAATTTGAAGAGTCAGAAATTTGAACTTTTGAAAGTGTGTACAGTGACAGTTACTTGTGCTCAAATCTTAAGGGGGAAGCTTTGCCACGTGTCGCACAGTAAAACAGTGTTAATTACCATTTGTGCCACCGCTTCCTCTATATAAGGCCAGAACAGTCGCTCTCGTTCATTTATTGCTCTCAACCACTTTTCAACACAGTTCAAGCTCTGACTTCTCTCTAGAACTCCAGTGACTTTCTCTGTCTAAGTTTTCATCAAAATCATGTCTCAACAACAAAGGAACGTAACCGGATCTTCTACCGGCGGAAAGCGTCGAAGGCTTGTGAAGTCCCATCATATAGAGAAGCCAAAGCCAATCGTTCTCAACGAGTCTTTGGTGGACTTCATAAACAGGAAGCCGCGAACCCTTTACAACCTAATAAGGGAACGCATGGACCTTCCTGAGGTCAAGAGGGACGCTACAAAGACGAAGAACTACGAACGCTTCATCGAGCGTTTCGTCATGCCAAGTCTTCATAACACAAACTACAAGGACTTGCCAGGACGGATGGATGACGTTCTGTTCTTTTCCCAATTTGGAGGTGAGAACCTTGGCCCTTTACTTGAGCTAATTCCCGATCTCCACAACGCCGTCCTGCCCGACTTTCCCATGTATCCAAAGGACTCTCTAGCTTACAGAATGCTCAAAGCTAGAGTTCCAACTCCCTCTCCCCCTCCTCCACAAGTTCCAACCACCACCACAAAATCCCTCAAACGTCCCACTCCCTCATCTCCTCTCTCCAAAACCTCCAAACAAACCTCCTCAAACCCCATTCAAATCGTGGATAAATTTCCACCTCACCTAAAGGAGGGACGCTCCAAGAAGACTCATGATCCAAGGCCCCTTAAAAAGGCCAAGACCTTAAGCGTTCCTTCCGCCAATCCCCCCACCAAAAGGCCAAGCTCCCCAAAACGGCCTTCCAACCTCTCAAAGGAATCCACTCCTCCTCCTCAAATTCAAATCGAACAACTCCCAACTCCTCCCCCGTCCCCTCAACCATCCTCTCAAAATGCCATAATCCCCTTCCCTCCTCCGTCCCCACTTAACCTGGCCCATTTCCCCTCCGCCCCGGCTCACATCTCTCCCCCCAAGGACCCCGAGACTCCTCGGTCCCGTCGTCCATCTTCAGAGAGTGGCCCAGAGGAGGCCTCGCGCGCATTTGAGCACACCTTCCGCCGCCGAAAAGCTGGCGAGAAACCAAAGGTGTTAATGGCCAAGGAAGCGCCAGTGCAAGTTGAGAACGTTCCCTCCTCATCTTCCTCCTCTTCCTCGTCAAGATCATCTGGCAGTGAGGAAGACGTCCCTGCTCAGGATTCCCCATTCATCGATGTCACTAGGGACTCCAATGACGAAGCAGAGGAGGTGAACGCCCCTGCACAAGTGGAGGATGCTGGTCTGCACCAGGTCGCTCCAGGGAACGCCGAGCCTTCTCTCTCGGAAGAACTCGAGCGTGATGCTGAAGAGGTCCCTCCTTACAATCAATCTCTCCCCATCCTCAACCCCTCCCCAGCCCCACAAGAGAACCCCTCTCCCACAATCCAAACTGAAACCATACAAGTCCTAGCGGACGCTGAGCCCACACTTGAAAAACCTTCTGAAGCTCAGGACGCCGAAGGCACGTCCCAGGGTCAAACCTCTGGTGCCCCTCCAGCCACATCTGGTGGTCAAGCTGAAACAGATAAAGGCACAGAGGACGCTCCTTCAAGGGCAAATTCTGAAAATGACTCTGAGGACGAGTCTAGTGATGGCGAGGAGTCTGAAACTCCCAAGGGCAAACGTAAGAAGAAGCCCGACGGTCCCCCCGTGAAAGTCCTTAGTCCACTCGTATACTCCGAAGAGTGGCTAGCGTCTTTTACAAATGATAATGATGTCCAGGAGTTCCTTGAACTTCTGCGATTCCAAGGGTGGTTAACCGTAGGGCCTGCGCCAGCCGTGGTTGACAAAGAGCAGATTAAGGCGTTCTTCAAGGACCTGCGCTACAAATCCAAAGACGGCTCTCTCCATTTCAAAATCGATGGTGAGAAAGCCTCTGTCAGTGAACGCCAGGTTAGAGCCTTCATGGGTCTCGCTGCCAAGAAGCCCCCATCTGACGCCTTGAGCTCCCTTCCTGAAGGTGGATTTGAGACAACAGATGAAGAACTGCCCCTGGTTGAGCACGTTTTTCAGGGCAAGAGGCCACTAGGTTTGGACAGGGTTGCTCACGTTCTGAGCAAAGTTGGCGCAATCGCTCACTACTTTATTTGTCGCGCCGTCCTTCCAAGGTAGGAAAAGCGTTCAATCGTGCAAACACACGATATTATATTGATTGACGCTTTCCTTGAACGCCGCCCCATAAACTTAGCACGGATAGCTATGCAACATATGGATAAGTGTGGGAGGAAGAGACATGCTCTACCCTATCCTGGCCTGGTCAAGCTCATCCTTCAGTCTCAGAACGCCTACGATGACAGTGCTCCTCAGGAAGAACTTGGTCTCAAATGGAATGCTAAGAACGGCCTTGTTGAAATCAGGCACGATGAAGAGCTTCCATCAGTGATCAAACAGTTAGAGGCCGAGGCTGAGGAGCGAAGGTTAAAAGAAGCAGAAGAACGCATGGCTGCTGATGCTGAAGCAGAACGCCTGGCTGCCTTGCGACAGGAGTTCTCCCAAGTAGAAGAGCCAGCTGTAGACTTTAACGCTCTTGATGAAATGCTCATGGCTCCTTCTCCTGCTCAAGATCCTCAGATGGACGTTCCCTCTTCCAGTTCAGGACCAAGGCTCCGATCTGCTCCAGCAAATATCTCTGAGCATCCTCCTGCGGAACTCTTAGGCGCAATCATGGACAATCAATGTCATGTTTTCTCCGCATCAAGGACTTATCCGTGGCTCTCACCAAGACGGCAGAACTTCAATCTCAACTCCTCAAGTTCTTCCAAGACCAAAGCCGTTCTCAGTGACTGCCCACTACCCGTTCACCCCTTATCATTTTGCCTTCGCTTCTTTTTCAAACACTCATGGCCTTCGGTCTGTAATAACTCTATTTTGATTGAATGGCAATCCATCAGTTTGCTTGCATGTGTTTGTTTAAGCGTTCCACTGCTTTTAGTTATGTGTTTGCGCTAACATCCTTATCACTTGTTATCCTTTTCGATGATGCCAAAAGGGGGAAATGTAGTTTTGCAGAGATGCGCTATAAAATAGTTATCTAGAATAAGCAAGTGCTAAGGGGGAACTATTAAGTGAAAGGTCTAAGGAACGCCCATGCTAGAAATAAAGAGAACGCCTAGAAACTTCTCTAGGTTGCATCTTTCACCCTAAAATCCAAATGTTAGAGAATCAAAGGATGAAAACTTGTGCTCACTGAGATTTCTCTAAGTGTTAGAGGAAGCTTTTAAGTTTTCATGCTTGCTTAGTTCCAATGTCAAAACTATTTTGCTGAAGAGTTTGTCATCATCAAAAAGGGGGAAATTGTTGGGACGCTATCAAGAACGCCTGCGTACTTGTTAGTGTTCTACACAACCGTCCCTTAGTTTTGATATGACAAACTCACTATGATTCTAATAAAGTTGTCCAAGTGTTCAGGAACGCTAGTGACCAAAAGGACAACAAGTGTGTATGGGCGTCCCACAGGCTTAGGGACGCTAGCTAACAGGAAGTAAGGACCAGCCAGAAACTACTTGAGCAAGGACGGAGTCCTGAGCAAGAAGGAACGCAAGAAAGGAGTCCTTACTCACTGGCCGACAAGATGACATCACTCAACAATGTTTGATCATCCAAGGACACGTGGAGACCGATCCTGTAGCAGAGTTCATCACACACAGCTGGATACAGGAAGCTTCCTCATCACCGCCAAACTCGTGGAAGAAGATCCTGTAGCCACGTACCTGAAGGGCATGATCGTCAGAACGAGAATGACGCCCTTCCCAAGTCCTATAAATAGCCCCAAGGCATTTATTGTGACTTCAACGCTTTCAAGAATATTCAGAGAGAATCATAGGAAAGCGGCTCACTCAAGAACACGAAGAACTAACTCAAGAACTCAAGAACAGTGCTTAGACCTGAGTTAGATCGAGTGAGACTTGTAAACAAATCACAAAACAAGTTTGTAATCAAAAGAGAAAGAGAGTTCTGCGAAGTACTGCAGAACGTAGGAATAGAGTCCTTTAGTAGATTGAACTAGCTTAAGTTGTAGGCTTAAAGGAGTTCCTTACAAGTGAACTTAGGGAAAAGCTAAGTGTCAGAGAACTGTAAGAACTCGCCAGTACAACTGTAAGAACGTTCAATAGAAAGGAAACAACTATTCAAAAATCCTCCAAGGAGGTAGAGGTTTACACTCAAGGACTACTTGGTCTTGAGTGGTTCCTCTATAATTCCCTACGTTCATCTGTTACCTGTTTAGTTCATTTAATTCCGCTGCATCACTCAAGGACGCTCCTACACTTCGTAGAAACGCCTAATCAAAGGACGCCTTTACCAAGTAAAGGACGTCCCTTAGAACTAACGATCCAACAAAACGTAATCGCAATGGGGAATTCATTGTAAATATGAAAAAAAGTGCGGAAATTAGAAATGTTATTACAAGTAGTTTGCTTGCTCCCAAAAGACTTTCACCCTTATAGTGTTATACAAAACAGTAGCTCATAATAGTAAATAATACGAAAGTATTCCAAAAGTGATTCTTCTAGTCCTCCCCCGATCAACTACGACTTCGTCTTCAACCTTCGGCGGCCTTGTCCCTATTCCCTGATATTTCCATAAAAGCAAGAAATACCAGCCGACCAGTGTCGGGAAGAAAGAAAGTGGTATTAGTCTAACGTGAGACTAAGCAAGTGGTAGAACGTGATTTGGTTCTAAAAGAAAGTTAAATTAAATGGGATTTTGCTGATGACGAGAGTCGGGACATTTTTAGGAGAACGGTATGTAAGGACTTACGTGGAAAGGCATACGGGTTTTCGGGGCTTATGAAAGAAATGGATTCATCGTTGGGAACTTAATTATTTCACATCAATTTTTAAAAAGCCTCCGTCGACGAGATTGCTCAGGTAGGGAGCTAGAATGGTTTTTTCCAAAACGTAATCACCATCCTTGTTCATTAATTATTGTGCATAAGGCACTCCTCTTCCCTTAATGACAAAACAGTACATTCAGTTATCGATTTTTAGATGCAGCAACCCAGGACGGGTCAAGAGCCACATCGGAGAAGGACGGAGTCCTTAACACCTAGCTAGGGTGTTATCACCCCTCTACGCTTGTAGAGCAGGCAGAGTCATGACCCAATATTAGGGTATAGGTACATCCTAATACTTTTTCGAGAGGTGTTTCAGAGGCGAGCTCTCACCCCTAATGACTATCCTAGTCCTTAGCAAAGTCTCAAACGAGACATTTAAACACATAAAGGCAGCAATCAATCGGTCGTAAGTCCAAGTACTAGCGTAGTACAGGAATAATAACAATATGAACAATGAGGTCATTATCTCTAACAATAATAATCCTAGGTTCGTTTTATTCAACAAACAAGGTGTTCTCAACAATTATATGGATATTAAACGGAATGGGAGAAAATTCACGTTTAATCGTAAGAGCAAGAGAACCATCCACTTGCCTTTGATTTTCAAGATTCGCGTCCTGCGGAATTGATTCACGAGCTTAGGACGACTCCGTATTTGACCTAAATTATGCGAAATTCCAAGACGAGCGAACACGAGATAAATTAATATCTAATTTACTTCTTGATATAAAGAAAATATTTTCTCTCATTAACATATTCCTTATAAAGATCCGAGAAGTGAGGATAAACTATTTTTCGTTGAGGGTTTATAATTATTACTCGACGTTCAAGAAAACGTTTCTTAAACTCTTTATAAAAATGATTTTGAGTCTTTCAATATTAATAACTTAATATTTCGTGGTAAGGGTAAATTAGTTAATTACTTAGTTTTACTTCTTATTTATGACTTGGCCTTTTAAGCAAGTTTCATACTTACATAGTCATACCCATTAATCTTATATTTTTATCAAAATCTAACTTCTTATATTGATGAGTTACGAACTATACTAGATGAATATGTTGTTTAATTAGCATCATGCTATCATGGTCCCAAGGGTGAAATTGGTCAAAATTGTCTATTTGAGTCGATCGATACATGAGTACGCCAAATATATGTGTTTATACTTTCTAAAAATCATCCCTTAAGATTTATAAGCTATTATAGTCCTACATATAATTTAAGGCTTAACCTTTTATAAAAAAAATTAGTTAAGTGTATCATTCACAAATAGTGTACGTGATCTTTTTATGCAAGGAGAATTAAATTAGGGGATTAAACTAATTGGGTTACTTAATTAAATATTTACCTTTTATTACATGTTGGGTATTGATAGTGTTAGCAAATTCAGATTCGTATGGGTGCATGTATTACATGAATACATCTATATGGGTTAGGACTTGTGGGTCAATTAGTCATAGGCTGACTAAAGTGTATTCATTTGCCCTTTTTTTTTTGGGTTAATCAAATGGGCCTAATCAAGCTTTAAGACCAATTAAAAACAAAGCCCGTACGTAACAAAAAAAACAAAAGGTTGCTTGCCTTGGGTTTTTACGCAGCCACACAAGGCACGACAACATCAACGACACGGCAGCAGCAACCACGGCAGCAACGGCGGAGACCGGCGACGAACGGCGGAAACTCTAGCGGCTTCCTGGAGGCGGACGGCGACAAGAGAAGGGCGGCGGTTCGGTCGAATTCCCATCGGAGGGAAAAAAAAAGGCAGAAAGAAAGAAAACAGATTTTTGGAACTTGCAGATTTTAGGCGTTTTTTGTTTGGACGGATTCTTTCGGGGTTGAAACTTGGAAACACAGGTTGAGATTTTTGGGGGTCGGATTTGTGGATGGGTTCAGGGATTTGTATGGACAAGCGGTGAACTCAAGGTTGAAGATGAACTTGAATTTAATGCTGGAGCCCTTATTTTATAACAGATTTCTCTAATTCACTACGTAAGGAAGTATGGGTGTAATGATGGGGGCTGATCCGCTGGATTTCATTTGGCAGAAAAAATCTCTGCGTTGTCGCGAATGCAATTGGTGAAGGACGGTAAAAATCTCAGTCAAGGATTTTTAAGTAGTCAGACAAATCAGTTTAATAAAAATACGTTCCCTTAATACACGAGAAGCTCTCGTAGCTCGACTGGTAAGGGAAGGGAAGGGAGGGTTGGAGAGGTTGGGGTTTCAAGTCCCACTTTCCAATTTTTTTTTTTTGTACTCTCTCCTTTTTATTTTTGGGCTGGGATTTAATTATTTAAGGGCCTACCCAAATATTGTACTTGTTACTTGTTATTTTTCTCTTTAATTAAAATTTTTTTTTCTTAATTCAATCTTCTTATATTCTTGAACAATTTATTTCAAAATAATAATTTAATATAACGGCTTGTTTTTCCATAATTGAATTTGAACGAGTTTTACACTTAATTGGGCGAGGAATTTACTATTGACGACATTTTGATAGTTGTACGAATAAGGATTTTAAGAAAACTTTATTTCCCTTATTTATAAAAATAGCGGTTATTACAGAAGCAAGAAGGAGGAGACCACCCGAGACAACATACAAGACAAAGGTTGATGGCTTTCTTGAATACATCTTGTAAGCCTTCAATCCTATTTAGTTATTCACCATTTGAGGTGGATAGAGATGATTCTAACCCTCAGCATGTGGGCTGAAAGCCATCAAAATTGTGTCTTCCTTTTTCGGGATTTCACTGAAAAATATCCTTTGACCATTTATGTACAGACTGAATGGCAGTTGCAGCAGATGGTACGGTTTGGAAATCACAGCCTCTTGGTTTTTGATTCAAGATTTGGCATGTACAAGTTACAAGTCTGCACTACAACCTTTAGTGTTTACTTATGCTCTGCAACCTCTTGGTCTGCTCATGGAACAATGATGAAAAATACAAGCGTAATAGTGCACAGAATAAGATTAGTAGAGCATTTGAGAGAAGGAGGGGGAAATCTAAGTATGCGGGTGACTCTAAGTCTGTTGTTCGAAAAGTGGATAAGAAAGTAAGTTATGTCGATCTGTTATTCAATCGTTCTATTGATATGGTAATGATTAACGATTTGACTTTGATAATTCTTAGGAGAAAGAGCTTGGTAGAAGATTGACATAAGAAGAACTTATGATTTTGATGTATCATAGTGAAAAAAAAAGGAATATGGATGGGTGATCGACCACAAAAAGATATGGTATGTATGTTAAATTATGCATTGACATGTAAAATATGTTTGTGTTTTTACTTTGATCAACCGGAAATTTGATTACATACTCTAAAGGCTTTTAATAATATGTTACAATGATTAACCATAATTTAATCATGGTTGTTGCATTCTCATAGTACGATGTAAGAGCCGACATATAGGTTGGCTATTTGTTAGGTAGAATTCAGCTGATTGGAATTGTACTGTTTGATTATGATTTGAGTGGGCGGGTGAATTGGAAAAGTATGTTTTGAGTTTCAACACACAACCAATAAAAATGCTACGAGTGTTTGACATTTTCATATATATATATATATATACACAAAGATTATAACTAACACGTAGGTGTAGAATATATAGAGAGAGAGAGAGGTAGGTTCTATAGTGAACAAGCTTCTATAGAGAACAAGAGAACAAATCTCATCCATCGGATGAGATTTGTAATGGATGGTTGGATTAGTGTCTCTAATATCCATTAATAAGAAAATAGGAAAACCCATAAAATCCAAAATAGGGAGATCATGCCAACGTGATTTCCTCCCTTCTTCATAACTACCATAATTAATTTATTTTGTTAAATCAGCATATAGCCACAATTCACATCATTTTTTCGGTAGTTTCTATGCTATTGATCCACGCTACAAAAACTCCGGCGAGCCACCGCAAATCTACATCGACAAAGAAACCGACGAGCATAGAAGAAAAATAGGACGCCACTACAAATCTGCATCGACAAAGAAACCGGCGAGCATAGAAGAAAAACGGGATGCCACCAAAAATCTGCATCGAAAAAGAACCCGACGAGCATAGAAGAAACCGGTGAGCCACCACAAATCTGCATCGAAAAAGACGATTCGGTAAGTATCGTGTAGTAGCTTCATTCAAAAACCCATAAAAATTATCCAAATCTAAAAAATCAATAATCCAACTGGCTATTTTTTCTTATTTGTGTTGTTTCTTAATTAATCAATGACAGGAATTCACAAATTTGATGTTCGGTAGGAAGAAGATACAAAAGGGTGCCAAATTCAAACAAATTGTTCGTTCGATCAATATCGAAAATATGGAAGCAGGTAAATCAGTATATAATATGACATCACGTTGCCAATTATTAATCGTATAGATAATTCATCATGTATTTTTTGTATATAATGTTTTCATCATGTATATAACTGTTTTGATTTAGTATATGTTGTGAATTTATTTGTAAATTGTTTATTTTATCTATTCGTACAGATCATGATGTATATATGTACAGTCATAATGTATATGACAACCTGAGAAATATATATACGAAATTTGTTGTGGTTGGATTGTTTAGGTGACTTATCCCTACACATCAAGATGTATATATGTACAGTAATAATGTATATGATAACCTGGGGAATGTATATTCGAAATTTGTTGTGGTTGGATTGTTTATGCGACCTATTCCTACAGATCAAGATGTATATATGTACAGTAATAATGTATATGTCAACATGATGAATGCATACAAGAGATTTGTTGTGGCTAGATTATTTATGTAAAATACTCCTACAGATCAAGATGTATATACGTACAGTAATATTGTATAAACCAACCCGAGGAATGTATATACGAAATTTGTTGTGGCTGAATTGATTATGTGACTAATTCCTACAGATCAAGATGTATATATGCACGATAATAATGTATATGACAACTTGAGGAAAGTATATAAGAAATTTGTTGTGGCCAGATTGTTTATGTGATCTATTCCTATAGATCAAGATGTATATACGTACAATAATATTGTATAAGCCAACCTGAGGAATGTATATACGAAATTTGTTGTGGCTGGATTGTTTATGTGATCTATTCCTACAGATCAAGATGTATATATGTACAATAATAATGTATATGACAACCTGAGAAATGTATATAAGAAATTTGTTGTGGCCAAATTGTTTATGTGACCTATTCCTACAGATCAAGATGTATATATGTACAATAATATTGTATAAATCAACCCGAGGAATGTATATTTGTTGTGGCTAGATACTAATTACATTATTGTATGTACAACTAATAGAAAAATGTATCTTACAATACTTTATGTATAACTAACGAATTGATTTGTACACATCAAATATGTTGACGATGATGATGGTGAAGAGGATGAACTAGAAGATGAGGAGTCAAATTATGGGTCAGACTGTACACACTGAAGAATTGATTTAATTCAAAGTGGTTGGCACATAAGCTAATTTTGAAATTGTTTGTTGGATAGATCAGTAGAAAACTGAAACAATGCGTAGCATACTTGCTAGCTAGCCTCTTTTCAATGTTCTACTTGGACTAAACATGTGTATACGTATGATCATGTATTCCATTAGTGTTTCCTTTGAATAAAATAAATGAACATGGGGTTATCAGGTTATGCGCTCATCTTCTCAATAAATCTAATCAACTTTTCTATTTTGGCCACTTTAATTTCTTTATGAAAGGTCATATGACACTTACATTTTACGATTACAACCCAAGTTGTACGTAGATTTTTTTTTTCAAAAAAAATGTTGATCGAGCAATGGATTTAAATCAATCTCAACAAACTGGAATATAACGTTAATGGGATATCAATGAACCTTCCATTTTGTGATTTTTTCAAAATTCAAAAATTAATCATCACTTGCTATAATTAAGGATTAGGTTTAATTTTGAAATTTGATCAATTTTAGATAGTTAATTTGAGCCATCCATTAGCTTAACATCCAATGGTCCATAATTGTTCACCCGTTCTCTCATATTTAGGTGTCCACTATTGAACTTTATTCTATATATATATATATATATATATATATATATGAACCTACATTTTATTACGAAACCATATTATTAATTAAAAACTGTTTCAGATTTTCAATATTGTTTGGCAAAACCCATCGACCAATCTAATATTGAAAAGACTAACAGTTGCTCAACCTTTTTGTTTAGCAACCTGATGAACTCAGTGCTTACATGTTATGTTAAACATTCATATTCCTTTGTTTAGTGTTGAAGGGTTTTCTTGAACAAATAAATTTATATTCAAGACCCCGCTGCGTATAGCGAAGTCAGGATCGTCCACGGGAGCGAGAGTAGTGCTGAGTTTAATCGATAAACTACGAAAAGCAAAGAAAACAAGGGCAGAACAACTCCGACTCGACCCAAAGAGGGTCGATCTCGACCCTAGGGGGGTCGATCCTGAGAGCAGAAACACACGAACACACACAAATCACACTCAATCACAATCAAGGGCTCGAACACGACGAAGGGAGTCGAGATCAAGGCAAAAGATACGAATTTTAATCAATGTAAAGGGCAAATCCTAGGGTTAGGGCTACCTCAACAACAACCATACTTACTTTTAACAAGAAACCACAACTATCATGCAATCTAGATCATAGAAAAGTTAACTTTCGCAAACAATTCAATTTATTCAATCAACTTTCGCAAATAAAACAACTTTCTACCTATCCTTCAACCTAGGAATATCGACTTTCGCAAATAATCCTATTAGATATAATCAAGCAACTGACTTTTCACTTTCGCTAAGGTTAATTACAAGACATGCCTCAATTTTCACCAAGGATTAAGCACAAGATAGGTTAGATATGATCATCAAGCATTCAAGTCATGAATTCAAATTTTAAACATGCATGATTGTGTTGGGTTTTTGCCCAACCCTAGAACTTTAGAAGACTACTCACACATAGCAAAGAAGAACAAGGAAGAAGAAGAGGAAAACATCATCAAACCAAACTCAAATTCAACTAAAAACCAAGGATCAATCTTACAAACCTCAAACTTGCTCTCCAAGTCTTCTTCCTAATCCTCCAAGTCTTGATTGTTAATTGATTAAAGCATAAAGCATGAATAAAAACTATAGGTTCAACCTCCTTTTATAGACAAAAAGGAGTCCTAATCTAACTAGGAAACACAAACAAAACACCTTCCTAAAATACAGATTTGGAAACTTCAGCTTGTAATCCGGAATAAGGAAGTTCGGCGCGAGGTTCGACCCTAATAGGGTCGATATCGACCCCCTCAGGGTCGATCCTGAGTAGTTTATTCCTTGCGTTCCAAGTTTGGTCAAATGGCTCGAGATCGACCTCCTTGGGCTCGATCTTAGGGTCGATTTCTTCACTTCTCTTCTTCATTTTGCTTCTCTTTAGCTCTTCTTCTTGGCTCTTCCACTTGAATCTTCCTCTTAGCTCATCCATCCTCTCCTAGCCTTGCTCCAAACTCATCTTCAAGCTTCAAAATACCTACAAAACGACACAAAAGCGCAGTTTCCGAATCTCAAGGAAATACGAAAACTTATGCAAAAAGACTCAAAAACACATGACTCAAGCAAGAAAACCAACTTAAACTAACCTATCTAGACCCTAAAAATCTACCTAAAACGCGGACATCAAAACACCCCATACTTAGACTTGCTTGTCCTCAAGCAATAATCATGCAAATCAAGACCAATAACACAATCTTCAAGCATAGCCCTTGTCAAAACATTTTAAACATAAATGAAAAAGAAGACAAGTAACTTTAACGTCATCACATAAGTATAAGTCTCAAGTTAGGCAATCAAAATCCAACCTCACAAGGGATATAAATGTGTTTCTCGCAACTCTCATGTGTTTAGGCTTTCAAATCAACTCTCATCTCAATCTTTATGCAACATCCACTTTATCATTGAGACTTATATCACCAATCCCTCTACCTAGAGAAGTCAAGACACATCAATCTTCATAAGAACTTAGGCACAATGAAATCTTCATAGAAGACTCCATTCGGCCGGGTTGTAATGGGGCTTGGTAATAACAATAGGTAAGGAGTTATTTGGCCATGTGGTGCTAAATCCGGGAATCAAACTCCTAAATACAACACTTCAAACCAAAACAACTCACTTCTTCTCCTTTCAACTCATAACCAAACACTTCAATGAAACTCACACCCATCAATTTCTAACCCAAACTTCCAAAATACAACTTATAAACACTAGGAATTCTTGGCTTTGCACTTATATTATTTTTCCTCTTTTTTTTTCTCTTTCTTCTCTTTTTTTCTCGCTCGAGCATAGAGGGGGTCGAGGTCGACCCCTGGGGGGGTCGAACCTGAGACCGTGTTTTACACTGGGGTCCGAGATCGACCCACAGGGGGTCGATCCTGAGTAATTTGCTTCAAGCTTCCTTTCTTCTTTTCTCTTCAATTTTTCAACAATGTGCATTCCAAGCCAAGAATCCTATTACAATACACTTCAATAAGTTGTTCTCTACCCTTAACCATGTCACCACTTTCAAACCCAACACAATCTTCACTCAACAAAACTTATTCCCAACACTCATCTAAGTTCAATTCCCGGAATAGGGTCAAGCTAATATAGGTTAGGGATAATTTTTGTGGAGCTTCAAACAAAAGGCTAAGGCTAGAATGGGGCTTCAAGCAAAGACAATTCAAGGTAGGCATGGAATAATATGGGCTAAAAATATAAGTTCTTAATCACAATCAACATGCATGAACAATCTCATAGCGGTTTCAAGAAATAGATAACCATATCAATGACAAGAGACATATGCATAAAGAGAGCAAAATCACACAAACAAGAAGAGGGAATCAATGAAGTTCTCCCTATAAGGCCAAAATTCTCACTAGGTAACAATTTTGTTGGATTGCAATTACTTTCACTCAAAACACATATGCTCAATTTCATCACAAGTCATATTCACAATCAAAAGCAATTTCTCATAAACATGGGCTACACTATCCAATTATGCCAAAGGAATTACATGACAAACATGAAAATTAGTTTTCATCATAGGACATCTAAGATGGAATGCTCTTCTATCCTAAAACCAACAAGGAAGCAAATATTTTTTTTGTTTTTTGACATTTTTCAATTTTTTTGGATTTTTGAACTTTTCTCATTTTTTTGGATTTTTTCAAGATTTTTCTTAACAAACAAACTATCAAACAAGCAAAGCAAACAAACAAAGACTCAATTATATACAACATGCGAGAATTCTTCTTCCCCACCCCATACTTAAATCATGCAATGTCCCCATGCATGAAAGCATATGACAAAGTAAAGAGAAAAAGAAGAAGAAGACTCACAAAAACTCTTAGAAGCTTGGTTGGAGATGGAGCACCTCATGGAGGAGGAGGTGCGTCTTGTCCCCTCTTTTTGAGCTCATGTTTGCAATCATAAAGTCCTGCAGAAACATTACAAAACTCCTATCCCAAGCAAAATATATCCTAATCTAATCTAAGGAAGGTTAGAAAAAACAAAAATCTAGTCTAGAAAACGGAAAATAAAAAATGAAGAAAATAAAAAGAAAAATCTAATCTAGAAACCGGGTTGCCTCCTGTAAGCGCTTTTTTAACGTCGTGAGCTTGACGAGAAGTGATGTCTCTCATTTTGGAGGTGTTTTAGTGGTTAATTTCCTTTGTAAATATGTGTTTTTCATTGTCTTCTTTATAGTTTCGTTCCCTTTTTAGCCTAGTTCCCGGTTTTCTTCAAGAGTCGGAGACTATGCGAGTTTTGTGTGATTTTGTAGGTAAAATGGCAAGAATGAGAGCGATTTCGAGGAGCTAAGGAAGGAGCCAAGTCAAGGAGTACAAGAGCCAAGCCAAGAATGAAGTGGAACCAAGTGAAACCAAGGAAGAAAGCAAGGATCGAGGCCCAGGATCGAGTTCCACCACGTCGGGCCCGAGATCGAGCATCCAGCGCACGGGACCGAGGTTGGACAACGTCGGGCCCGAGGTCACCCGTGTCGGTCCAAAGTCGGCAGAATTTTGGATTGCTCCCCAAGGCATATTTTTAGCAACTTTCCACATTTGCCCCTTTCTAAATTGGGATTCCTTGGTCCCCAATCCTTAGAAGGCTATAAATAGAGGTGATTAGAGAGCATAGAGGACAACTTGAACTTGGAGAGGAGGGAAGACCACAACCAAATCACTCTCTAAAGGCTCAAAGGAAGGCTTGGAGGGAAAGGAGAAGAAGGAGGAAGGAAGAGAAGAGAGGCCGGTGGAGAGAGAGAGGAGAATTTGTGAGTTTTGTACTTTGTTTTGCTTTGATCTAGTAGAATTGAACTTGGATTTTGTAGAGACCTTTGAATTTGAATGAGATTGGAGTTTGGTTTGATGATGATGATTGAGATTAGCTTGATTTCCCTTTTGATTTCGTTTTTCTCTTACTTGATGGAGTAGATTCCATAGTCTTGGGCTATGGGGGAAGCCCTTAGTTAGATTTGGGTAGAAAACCCCAATTCCATAGCCTTGAGTGCTTGATTTATGAATCCTCTCTACACTAAGCTTCAATTCTCTTGTGAAAACAAGGGGCTTAGGGCTTGTGATTGGTAAGAGCAAAGCGAAAGCATCTTGATCCCAATTGCTAGACCTAACATCGAAGGAGAGTGAAAACTCCCTTGGGTCGAAGTGTAGATTGGAGAGATTTGGGGCTATCAACCTCGATCTCACTAAGATCAAACTCTTATTGGCTGAATTGGGGATAAATATCCAAGTCTAGTTAGGTGTGGAACCCAAAAACCCAAGACCGATCTACTAATTTTGCTTAAATCGAGTTACCCAGTACATCGGGCCCGACTTGCATCAACGTCGGTCCCGGCCAAATCAACCTCGATCCACCCTCGGACCGAAGTGACCAGTGTCGGTCCGAGGTGATCTCTTTTTGCTTTTCTTTCGTTTTTACCTTGTTTTCATCCCTTTTTAAGTATTTCCGGGTACACTCGACACACGAACTCCCGTGTGTTCGACACCCTACCTCTTTACTACAATCTTGAGGTTCGGTTTTATAAATTTAAATTGTGAGACCTCCGATCCCGGACCGATCAGAATTTTGGCGCCGTTGCCGGGGAGTTCTACTCGTTCGAGGTACCCATTTTTGTTGAGTCTTTGATTTTTGTAGTGATTTGGGTGAGGGATTAGCCTGAGCCCCTTGTTTTGTTTTGATTCGGTTTTGTTTGTGTCTTTGGTTGTAGGTGCATGCGAGCTAAGTTCCGTCCGAGGAACTCCTGAGCTCGACTTTGTGATTGACCCGGAGAGTATTCTAAGGCAAGCCCGCAAGAAGAAGAGGATGGCGGACCAAGCCCGAGATGAGGAGTTCGAGAGGTTGAGAGCCGAAATGGCTCGAATGCAAATTGAGATGGCAAACCGAGATGCCGAGGCCCGTAGGGAGAGGGAGCAAAGGATAAGGTTGGAGGCCCAAATCAACACTCAACCCCGGAATGCTAGACAATACATGCATCCGGAGTTGAAGGTCCCGGAGCCGGCCATAGTCTTACCGGAGGTGGCGAGGAATTTTGAGATCAAAATTCAATTTATCTCGCTCATCAAGAGAGAGCAATTCCAAGGGAGGCCAAATGAGTGTCCGATCGAGCATGTCAAGCAATTCAAGGACCTTTGCGAGACCATTTCCACGGATGATGAGACACTTGAGTATGTGCTACTCAAGGCCTTCAAGTGGTCTTTGGGAGGAAAAGCTTTGCATTGGTTGGAGAGTCAAGCACCTCGATCTATCACCTCATGGAGAGCCCTAAATGAAGCATTCTTGATGAAGTTCTTCCCACCCACCAAGACGACGGAGCTTAGGCGGAAGATTGCTAGTTTCCAACAAGGAGCTTATGAGCCACTATTTGAGGCGTGGGACCGGTTCAAAGAGATGTTGAGAGCATGCCCGACACATGGCCAACAACCTTATGTCCTACAAGACATCTTTTTCCAAGGGATCAACACCGCCACGAAGGACAAGTTGAACCTCCATACCGATTGTGGGTTCATTGACTTGCCACCGGAGCAAGCATGGGAGTTGTTGGACAAACTCTCGGATTATGAGGCGATGTATGGCACTAGCAACGTGACCAAGGAGGGAAGAGTCCATGGAGAAGGCCCGAAGAAGCTCTACGACCCCAAGAGTGAAGAGGTGGATAAGGATGTGAAGATCCAATTCTTGGAGGACGAGTTGAACAAGATGAGGCGGAAGATGAGTTATGCCCAAACCACAAGAGCATGTGAAGAGTGTGGTTCCTTGAAGCATGGAGCTCAAGAGTGCCCAAATGAGCGCCAAGTCCGATTGGCGGAGCAAATTGAGGAGGCTCATTATGTTCAAAGGAATTTCGGAGGGAGAACCAACTTCAATAACAATGGAGGAAGGTGGAATCAAGGGCAAGCAAATGGCTACAACAACAACTTCAACCAAAACGAGCCAAGAGCCCAACAACAACCATACCGACCTCCCGGTTTCTATGAGCAAGCACCACCATGGGCTCAAGAGTTGAGGAACCAAGTTACCAACATGGAGAGGAAGTTTGATGATCAATTCAAGGAGTTGGGTGTGTGGAGAAGGCAAGTGGACAACCAATTTGTTCACATGGCGAATCAACTTCCAAGAGAAGAAGGGAGACTCCCGGGCCGACCCGAGGAGAATCCCCGTGCCCCACAACAACAAAACGAAGTTCGAGCCATAGGATTGCGGAGTGGACGGAGTTTGCCCGAGCCACACGAGCCAAAACCAAAAGAAGAGGAGCCAGCAACTCGGACCGAGTTACCCAGCAACTCGGGCCCGAGGTCCTCTGAAGTCGAACCAGAAGATGGAGGAAGTCCCCTGAGTCGGACCGAGATACCCAGCAACTCGGGCCCGACTTGCTCTGAAGTTGGCCCGACTTGCTCTGAAGTTGGCCCGATGTGCCCGGAAGACTTTTGCCCTGGGACCGAGGTTCCAGAAGTCGGTCCCGAGGTACTTCCAACATCGATCCAAGGTGATTTTGTTGAGAAGAGTCGATCCAAGGAGGATGATCCAAGCAAGAAGCAAGGTGGCACTACTCTTCCTTATCCTATGAAGAAGCCCAAGGAGATTGTTGAGGGCAAGTTCAAGCGGTTCTTAAAGCTTTTGCAAGGCTTGAACATCACTATTCCTTTCACCGATGCTCTAAGCGAGATGCCGTCTTATGCAAAGTTTTTGAGAGAGATCTTGAGCAAGAAGAGGTCGATCATTGAGATGCAAGACGAGGTGAAGATATTGGAGCTACCTCAAAAGCTTGGAGATCCCGGAAGATTTGCCATCACCATAGGGATTGGTTCTCAACAATTCAAAGCTCTTTGTGATCTAGGAGCGAGTATTTCGGTTATGCCCATGAGCATATGGAGGAGGGCTAACCTTGGAGAGTTGGAGCCGATCGATATGAGTCTCACCATGGCCGATGGCTCTTCAACAAAGGCTACCGGAATACTTGATGATGTCCCGGTTCGTGTGGGAAAATATTTTGTGCCCGATGACTTTGTGATCTTAGACATGAAAGAGGATCCAATGGTGCCCATTATTCTCGGAAGACCGTTTCTAGCCACGGCGGGTGCCAAGTTTGATGTGAGGAATGGGAAAGTCACCTTCGAGATTGGAGAAGAGAAGGTTGAGTTCCGTTTCAACAAAGCCCTAAATGAACCGGATGCATTGGCAATCTTGAAGCTTGAAGAAAGTGCCAAGCGAAAGAGAGAGAAGTTGGAGTCCACAAGAGAAGAAGCACCATTGAGAGACCATGATATGGTCGATGTTCAAATCCATGATGAGGCAAGAGATGGAGATGGAGCCAACCCACCAAACCATGAAGAGTATCCTAATCTATATCCTTTTGATGTGGGAGATTCTTTTATGAGTTTAGATGACTTGAAAGAAGATTTAGGAGACGATTATCTTTGCTTAGATGACTTGCAAAATGACTTGAGTTATGATGTTATAGAGTCTCCTAGAAATTCTTTAGACTTTTGTGATGTAGGTGACAAGATGCAAGATGAGATGATGCAAGAGGTGCAACGCTACACTTTGGAGGATAAGGATGATGGAGGCCACATTTTCATCAAACATAAATGGTGGCATTTTGGCTATGATGATTGCGGAGATGTCTATGGCAAGGAGGACCAATTCACGGTTTTTCACCCTCCTTGAAGGGTAGAGGTTAGACGTCAAGCTAATGACGTAAAAGAAGCGCTTCTCGGGAGGCAACCCGGGTTTGGTAGATTCATTTTCATAGTTTCTAGCTTGTTTCTTTTTGCCTTAGCTTAGATTAGTCCTAATCTCTTCCCTAGCTTATATTTTGTGGAAATATGTGTTATGTGAGCTTCATTGGCATGTGTGGTATTTGTGGAAATGATGCAAACGACTGTGGAAAGGAGTAACCAAAGTGTGGGATTTTTAGGAGCCAAAATCGGGTAGGACCGAGGTACCCAGTACCTCGGGCCCGAGGTGCCCAACATCGGTCCAAGCCAGCCGACTCACCTTAGCTTTGATTTTGTGGAAATTCCTACTATACCCTCTTGACCCACCTTTGTCTTCTTCCCCATTTAAAGACCCATTTACCTTACCTAACATCACCATCACCATAACTACTTTCCCAAAATACCCAATTTGCTCTCAAAGCCAAATCGATCCAACCCTTTCCTCCATACTCGATCCTCAAGCAACCACACCACAAGATCTCGATCCATCCCCTAGTTCACCCAAGCATTGAACCAAAAGCCAAAAATCCTACCTAAAACCCATAGATCTAGATCTAGAAGAGGAAACTTTGAGTTCTAAGGATTTGCTTGCTAGGAGTTCTTGTTTGCTTCATATTTGGTATGTGAATCTCGATCTCTACTTGATTCCTTGTGAATTTCATGATTTCATTGCTAAATTTGAGAGATGCCATGATTGAGTGAGCTTGAACTTTGAACATCAATGGTGATTTGCATGTCTTATGAAATTTGTGCTTAATTGTTGCTAAATTCCACTTAGAACTTCGATTGATAATGATTGATGGTAGAATTTGGATTTTAGAGGCATGAATAGGTGTTGCATGATTGAATCTAGAGTGAGAAGTCGGAAAAGACTCGGTCCGAGGTACCCAGTACCTCGGGACCGACGTTCCATATCGGTCCAATGACTCGGACCGAGGTTCCCAACCTCGGGCCCGACGTCACTTGCAAGTCGATCCAGTGCTTTTCGAGTTTCTCTTGCGTGATCTTAAGATTTCTGGCGCTTGAATGTTGGTTATAGCATGCTATTCATGATATGATTTGAAGCTTGACCATTGATATGAGAATCTTATTTCATGCATGATTGAATTTTGTGGATTGAGTGTGCTAAGTTCAAGTATGGGGTTGTCTCTTTGAATGATAAGTTGTTGATAATGGAAGCTTGTGTTTGTGTTGGATTTTACCTTGTAGTTTCTTTGGTTTTTGATTATGTGTAGGTACCATGTCTACCCGAGCATCTTCTTCAAGGATGGAGAAAGCCACCAAGAAGTCCAAGAGGTCTTCAAAGAGAGTCCAAAGGATGGACGATGTTCGCATTGAGGATGAGGACGAAGCTAGAGAGTATGAGCGTCTCATGGGTCTATCCCACCACACCCGGTGGTTAGATTGGGAATCAATTCGCAAGATGTGCATGGATGAGGCTCTTACTCGATGCTACTCTACCATAGGGCTTAATGTCTTGCTAAGGTGCAACAACACTCATTTTCCCGCCTTGACGTCCGAGTTCATGGCGACTTTCAAATGCACTTACGAGGGAGTTGAGAGTGATGGCATGATTTCCTTCCAATTGGGCAACGAGTTGCAAGAACTCTCACTCCGGAATTTGGCGGTTTATCTTGGATTTCCTTTTCCAAGTGATGAAGCCTTTGTTGACAATGAGAAGGTCGACTATCTTTGGAAGTACATAGCCGGGAGAAGTGAGATGAGGAAAGGCGCCTCAACGAATGAGATAGCAAACCCACTTTTCCGAGTCATGATCCGAGCTTTGGGTTGTTCTATCTTTGCAAGACATGAGCTAAGCAAGCCGATGAAGGAGGAGGCCATGCTACTCTATGAGATGTTGTTTGAGCATGAGAAGTCGATGAACCTCACGTGGGAATGGGTGAAGATGGTGAGGGACTTCCAAAGTTCTTCATGGATATACTTTGGAGGTATGATTGCCCGGTTAGCTCATAGTCTCGAGGTGGATTTGTCTACCTATACACCGGCGGCAAATGGCGTAGAGTTCATGGACCTCAAGTATTTCAAGAAGGCCAACATTATCAAGGAGAAGGTTGTCCCCGGTTTCATGGACCGACTCATGCCCCATTCAAACTTTGGCAAGGTACAAGTTCCATTGGGAGCTCGACTCTTTGACCTTACTTCTTACTATAATTGGTATCAAGTATGGGCGGGGAACGACAATCCCTATGGAGAGCCGGAGGGGACACTCGAGGTTAGGAGACGTGCACGACATATACGTTTCACTACACCTCAAGCTTTCCCGGACACCGAAGAAGAGGAGGCCAATCAATTCGAGTTTGTAAGAAGAGATGATATGGAGGTGGATGCACCAAGAGAAGAAGAAGAAGAAGAAGGAGGAGGTGGTTACCAACACTTGTTCACCGACCACTCCCCCACGCTCTTGGACCGAGGTACATCCCCTGTCGGGCCCGACGTTCATCAACGTCGGTCCGATGTGTTTTTGCCCGATCCGGTCCCTAGTCACTTCGAGCGGGGCGAGGGAAGTGGAGCACACCAAGCGCCACCTAGCTTTGGAGGATATGAGGGGTATGCCCAATGGTATGGCCCCGGAATGGTCTTCCCCGAGCCGAGCCAAACGGTGGACATGAACTTCTTAGCCAATCAAATGGCGCATCTCCAACTTCAACAACAATCAATGTTTCAAGAAGCCCACCAACTCAACTACCAACAACAACAACTTATCCAACACCAAGAGAACTTCCAAGAGAGATTTGATGAGGTGAACCGCAACCTCGCATACACAAGGCGCGAGGTGGAGGATTTGAGGGCGGCCGATGATCAAAGGTGGTCCATGCAAGCTAGTTTCAACGATTGGATGTCCGGGAATTTTGCAAACCGTGAAGACCAATGGACACCTCCCGCGCCACCAATCCAACCACCAAGCCTTGACCTTTTCCAAGATCATGTACATGAGCGAGAGCGGCACGCCCGGAATCAAAGGAGGCAACACCGTGGTCATCCTCCGAACTAAGCCTCATCAAGCCATTCGTCAATAAGGAATTGTGAGTCTTCTCTACTCTTTTCTCTTTACTTTTGAATTTTGATGGGGACATCAAAAGTTTTAAGTATGGGGTGGGTTAGTTGCTCATTAATTCCATGTCTAGGTTGCTTAGTTTGTTTTTTTGTTTATGGGATGTTTCATTTTGGATAGTGGCATGATGCATGAGAATGATGATTGATTTTATGGCATGTATGGATGAGTTTGTTTTTGTTTGAGAAAAATTTTCGAAAAATCCATAAAAATTTGAAAATGATTTGAAAAATGTCAAAAAGATTTTGGTTTTAGACTAGGAATTCCCATCTTAGATGTCCATATGAAGGCTAATGATGATGTGAGCATGTAAATTCCTTTGCATATTTTTGGATAGTTTAGCCTCTAAATGGATGTTGCTTTTGATGTGATATGATATCTTGCATGTTTTTTTTATTGAGCACATGAGTTCTTGGATGAGTTTTGATGCAACTAAGCTAGAGTGAACCTTGTGAGATTATTTTTGGCCATTTTAGGGATGTTTGTTCATGATTGCATATCCCTCATTTTCTTGTAAGATTAGCTCATGCATGCTAAGTAATACTTGCTATTGAGGTGTTTATCTATTTTCCAAGATCAATATGAGATTTGTTCTATGCTTTGTCACATTGATTTGAACTTTATTTCATTTAGTCACAAAATTTCCATATCCTACCTTGAAGATAAACCGTTGTTTGTAGCCCCGTTTTAGCCTTAGACCTTTGTTTGAAACTCCTCAAAAATGTGATTCCTAGCCTATATGACTTAACCCTTATGGGATTGGACTTTAGTGAGAGGTTTGGAAGAATATTTGGAGAGTTGAGATTCTTTTTGGTAAAGGGCAAAGAAATGGTGTTATAACCCAAGTGGGTAGTGCATCTTTGTTGAGAAGAAAGAAAGAAAAGTTGGAAATAGTAGTGGATTGAAAGCAAAATGCTTAAGTGAAAGAAAAGGGCACCGACCGAGTTCAAAGTAACCTCGGGCCCGATGTCTAGTCAAAGTCGGTCCAGTGCAAAAATAGGTGAAAAAGTGAGAAAAATCCAACAAAAAGTGTAGTGCAAAGATGAAGTGGAATGTTTAGTGAAAAAGTATGGGTTGAAAGAAAGTTGAGAAAAGAAAAAAAAGAAAATCAAAGTCTTTTGGGAGAGTGAAAGTTGAAAGTGGAAGAAATTTGGTGAGTTTGGTGAGAGACTAGAAAGTTCAATCCCCATTGTAAGCACCACAAGACCTAAATGATTCCCACCTTGAGAAATACCAAAAGCCCCATTACAACCCGGCCGAATGGAACCTCTTTGAGGACCTCCATTGAGCCAAGTTCATATTCTTTGTGTGCATTGTAATAGGCATCTCTAGGTGGAGGAATTGGTGATATTAGCTTCAATTGTAAAGTCTTTACTTGCATGATTGTTGAGTATGAGTGTTCATTGTTGAGCCTAAACACATGATGAGTGATACACATTTCTACATACCTAAAGTGAGGCTTTGTTGCATTAGACTTTATTCCTTGAACACTTGATCATGTGTAATGATGTAATCTTGCTAGCATGTCTATCACTTGTGCTTACTAGATTTTTCATGAGAGGCTTTACTTGAAGATTATGCTTCGGTCTTGCTTATATTGTTATTGCTTGAGGACAAGCAAGTTTAAGTATGGGGTATTCTGATGTCTCTCATTTTGGAGGTGTTTTAGTGGTTAATTTCCTTTGTAAATATGTGTTTTTCATTGTCTTCTTTATAGTTTCGTTCCCTTTTTAGCCTAGTTCCCGGTTTTCTTCAAGAGTCGGAGACTATGCGAGTTTTGTGTGATTTTGTAGGTAAAATGGCAAGAATGAGAGCGATTTCGAGGAGCTAAGGAAGGAGCCAAGTCAAGGAGTACAAGAGCCAAGCCAAGAATGAAGTGGAACCAAGTGAAACCAAGGAAGAAAGCAAGGATCGAGGCCCAGGATCGAGTTCCACCACGTCGGGCCCGAGATCGAGCATCCAGCGCACGGGACCGAGGTTGGACAACGTCGGGCCCGAGGTCACCCGTGTCGGTCCAAAGTCGGCAGAATTTTGGATTGCTCCCCAAGGCATATTTTTAGCAACTTTCCACATTTGCCCCTTTCTAAATTGGGATTCCTTGGTCCCCAATCCTTAGAAGGCTATAAATAGAGGTGATTAGAGAGCATAGAGGACAACTTGAACTTGGAGAGGAGGGAAGACCACAACCAAATCACTCTCTAAAGGCTCAAAGGAAGGCTTGGAGGGAAAGGAGAAGAAGGAGGAAGGAAGAGAAGAGAGGCCGGTGGAGAGAGAGAGGAGAATTTGTGAGTTTTGTACTTTGTTTTGCTTTGATCTAGTAGAATTGAACTTGGATTTTGTAGAGACCTTTGAATTTGAATGAGATTGGAGTTTGGTTTGATGATGATGATTGAGATTAGCTTGATTTCCCTTTTGATTTCGTTTTTCTCTTACTTGATGGAGTAGATTCCATAGTCTTGGGCTATGGGGGAAGCCCTTAGTTAGATTTGGGTAGAAAACCCCAATTCCATAGCCTTGAGTGCTTGATTTATGAATCCTCTCTACACTAAGCTTCAATTCTCTTGTGAAAACAAGGGGCTTAGGGCTTGTGATTGGTAAGAGCAAAGCGAAAGCATCTCGATCCCAATTGCTAGACCTAACATCGAAGGAGAGTGAAAACTCCCTTGGGTCGAAGTGTAGATTGGAGAGATTTGGGGCTATCAACCTCGATCTCACTAAGATCAAACTCTTATTGGCTGAATTGGGGATAAATATCCAAGTCTAGTTAGGTGTGGAACCCAAAAACCCAAGACCGATCTACTAATTTTGCTTAAATCGAGTTACCCAGTACATCGGGCCCGACTTGCATCAACGTCGGTCCCGGCCAAATCAACCTCGATCCACCCTCGGACCGAAGTGACCAGTGTCGGTCCGAGGTGATCTCTTTTTGCTTTTCTTTCGTTTTTACCTTGTTTTCATCCCTTTTTAAGTATTTCCGGGTACACTCGACACACGAACTCCCGTGTGTTCGACACCCTACCTCTTTACTACAATCTTGAGGTTCGGTTTTATAAATTTAAATTGTGAGACCTCCGATCCCGGACCGATCAAGAAGTACCTCAACTAGTTGGAGGATGTGAGTGCCAAGGTGGCTCGGATGTCCTCATCGCCACCCCATACTTAGAATGAGAAGAGAGGGTGGAAGAAGGTGTAGAGAGAGGTGTACCACAAAGCGTGCAAGTTGAGTGAGAATATTGACCTGTATCGACCGGAGGACGGGTCGGTGTCGAGTGGCTTTGTCCGGAGTCAAGCTTCTCTTGTTCATGAGGTGTGGTCAGTCTTGACCCAGGACTGGTCATGACCGATCTTGCATGGGCGATATTGTTGGGACTCTATAAAGGACGCCTGCGTACTTGGTAGTGTGCCCACACAAACCGTCCCTTAGTTTTGATATGACAAACTCACTTTGATTCTAATAAATTTGTCCAAGTGTTCAGGAACGCCCAATTAACAAAGGACAACAAGTATGTGAACGTTACCTAGGCTTAGGGACGCCAGCTAACAGGAAGTAAGGACCAGCAAGAGACTACTTGAGCAAGGACGGAGTCCCAATCAAGTAGGAATGCAAGAAAGGAGTCCTTACTCTCTAGCCGACAGGATGACATCACTCGACAATGTTTGATCATCCAAGGACACGTGGAGATCGATCCTGTAGCAGAGTCCAACACTACGTGGCGGACGATCCTGTAGCAGAGTTCATCAACACGTGGCGGCAGATCCTGTAGCGGAGTTCATCACACACAGCTGGATATAGGAAGCTTCCTCATCACCGCCATACTCGTGGAAGAAGATCCTGTAGCCACGTACCTGAAGGGCATGATAGTCAGAACGAGAATGATGCCCTTCCCTAAGTCCTATAAATACCGCAAGGCATTTATTGTGACGCCAACGCTTTTAGAGAATATTTAGAGAGAATCAGAGGAAAGCGTCTCACTCAAGAACACGAAGAACTAACTCAAGAACTCAAGAACAGTGCTAGAACTTGTGTTAGATCGAGTGAGATTTGTAACCAAATCATAAAAACAGTTTGTAACAGAAAAACCCAAAAAGAGAGAGAGAGTTCTGCGAAGCACTGCAGAACGTAGGAATAGATTCCTTTGGTAGATTGAACTAGCTTAAGCTGTAGGCTTAAAGGAGTTCTTTACAAGTGAACTTAGGGAAAAGCTAAGTGTCAGAGAATTGTAAAGGCTCGCTAGTACAACTGTAAGATCGTTCAATAGAAAGGAAAGAACTATTCAAAAATCCTCCAAGGAGGTAGAGGTTTACACTCAAGGACTACTTGGTCTTAAGTGGTTCCTCTATAATTCACTGCGTTCATCTATTATCTGTTTAGTACTTAATTTCCGCTGCAATACTCAAGGACGCTCCTACACCTCGTAGGGACGCCTAACCTTAGGACGCCTTTACCAAAATAAAGGGTGTCCCTCAGTACTAACGATCCAACAATTGGTATCAGAGAGGGCGCTCTAGATTCTTACTGAGTTGCAGGTAAAGATGGACATGGAACCTATTGGAATCTCTTTTGTGAAGCCTCCGCGCCTGATGGACGGCAACTTCAACCGCTGGAAGACAAGGTTTGCAAATTTCTGCAGAGGTCAAAATTATCAATGCTGGAAGGTCATTATGACGGGAGATCTCAAGGTACCCGCTGACAAAGCTGATAAGGAGGACGAGTGGGGTCCTGACGAGTTTAAGTTGATGGAAACCAACGCAAAAGCCATGTGTTTCCTTCAAGCATCTCTATGTGAAAGGGACGCCACTCGAGTTGGCAACTTGCCAACAGCTAAACAACAGTGGGACGCTCTTGAGAAGTTCCATGTAGGAACAGCTGAAATGAAGGAGGACGTCCAGCTAAAGATTAAAAAGGAGTTCTATGCTTTTAGTATGTTGCCAAATGAAACAGTGAACGACTACTTTTCGAGGCTCTTGTCACTAAAATGAGGAACCTGGGCATCCCAGAGACAGAAATCTCCATGAGGAATAGAGTTCAAGTGGTCATTGATGGATTGACTGGCGTCTGGAACTTTGACAGGACAACGTTCAAAGAGAATACAGCCAACAAAACTCTAGATATGGAAGAAATCTACGGGAAGCTCAGGCAGTATGAAGAAAGAAGGATTTATGATATGGCTCAACTAGCAAACAACCCTCAAACTGATCTTGCTTTGGCGTCCACAACACCAGAGTACGCTGACTATATTCGTCGTCAACAAGAAATTTCCTTAATGGTGGAAGCCAACAAGAGTGAGAACCGCGAGAGGATGCGTGTTCAAGCCTTGAAGGAGAAGGAAAGCAAGACTAAGGAACAACTTGAGGAAGAGGAAGAACTTGCTCTCTTCAACAAAGTTCTTCGTGCCTTTGGCAAAAGGAACAAATATCTCAACAAACACAAGATGCCCAAGAAGGAGAGTCGTAAGTATACTGATGCAGAAATAAAGGAACTCACATGTTACAAGTGTAACAATAAAGGACACTTTGCTAAGAGGTGTACAACAGGAATGTCTACAAAAGATATGAAGACAAAAGCCCTCATTGGAGCGTTCGCCTCTGCATGGGATAATAGGGAGTTCTTCTGATGATGATGATGATGAAGAACCTGATGAGCAAGTGGCGTACATGGCTATGGAGGACGTCTCAGTTGTTGAGGAGAACGTTCCGAAATCTGAAAATGAGGTAACTCGTGAATCTATGATAAGTTCTTTAGAAAATTGTTCCAAATCTAAGCTCATTAAACTGATTGGAAAAATCATGGAAGAAAGTGTTGTCATGCAACATAGAATGGATGAACTTGAACTTGAAAATGAGAATATTGTTGTTGAATGCAAAAACTGTAGTTCCATGACTGTTCAACTAGAGTCCTCATATGAAGAATCTAAATCTCTAAAAACTGAAGTAATGTGTCTCAAACTTGAGAACGCTAAGCTTAGAGAAGAAGTGAAAATGTTGGGAAAGAGTCCCATAGTTGAGGAAGTCAAGCCAATAGTTTTTGTCCCAGCCAAAAGAGGACTAGGCTATGAGTCTGAACCTAGGAACTCTCTCCCTAGTGACTTTGAGGCTAGCAAAACTTCAGAACTAGAACTTGAACGGGAGAAAACCAAGAATCTTCTTGAAAGAATTAGGGTCCTAGAAAGTGGAGAAAAGGGACAAGAGGACTACTATAACAATTCCACCAGTCATAAAATTTATAAGAAAATTGCAAAAGGGGAAGGTTCAAAAGTTTGTGATCCCCAAAAGATGAAGCAAAACAAAATCCAACGTCCCAACAAGAAGTACTACCTCGGTACTTACTATAGGACGTGTTGGTACTGTGGACAAGGAGACCACTTCAAGTATGACTGTGTGAAACTGAAAGAAGATATTGCAAGTGGCAAAAAGGCTAGGACTAACAATGAGAATGCTAAGTCTGTTCCCAAAGCTAATCTTAGGCGTCCTAGACGGTCTAGCAGTTCTTTCCATAAGCATGCCATTTCTAATGATGTTAACATTAATGATTTCATGCCAGAACCAGAGTTCTTTTATTGTAATGAGCCAGGTAAGGAACACCTTGCCTGGGTCGCCAAAAACTAACCTTGTTTTGGCAGGTGGAAGTGAGGGGACGCCCATGGATCATTGATAGTGGCGCCTCAAATCATATGACAGGAAGCCAGATCCAACTCACTTCTATCCAAAGTAGTGCCACGGGAGGAACTGTCTCGTTTGGCAACAAGGGCAAGGGAAAGATCAAGGGAACGGGAACTGCCATTCTTAACCCGTCCATCAAAGCAACTAACATGAGTCTTGTTGAAGGACTTGGCTTCAATCTTCTTAGCGTTTCTCAAATGTGTGATCAAGGTGAAAACCTAGTCACATTTGACTCAAAGGAGTGCCTCGTCATCAACAAGAAGTCCAACAAAGTAGTTCTCAAAGGAGTACGCCAAAACAATGCCTATATCTTCAATCAAGAGTTCAAACCTAAATCAGAATTGTGCCTATCTGCTTTAAAGAAGGACGCTGATCTCTGGCATCGCCGTCTTGGCCATGCTAGACCTAGCACAATCCTTAAGCTACACCAGAGAAATCTTGTGAAAGGACTTCCCCGAATTGATCCTGAGACAGTTGAACAGTGCGAAGCCTGTATCAAAGGGAAGCAAACAAGAACGTCGTTCAAGTCCAAGAATGAAGTAAGTACAAAGAAGCCTTTGGAAATTCTCCATATGGATCTCTGTGGACCAATGAAGACGCTGAGCTACGGTGGAAAGAGGTACATTTACGTTCTCGTAGATGATTTTTCTCGATTCACTTGGGTTCTTTTCTTGGTGTCCAAAGCAGATTGTTTCAATGCATTCAAAGTCTTCATCAAACAAGTGGAAGTTGCCCTTGAGACGCCTCTCAAAGCTATAAGATCAGACCATGGGACGGAATTTCAGAATTCAGAGTTCCTGACCTACTGTGATCAAAATGGTGTTTCGCACAACTTCTCAGCTCCAAGGACTCCTCAACAAAATGGAGTTGTAGAAAGAAAGAACAGGACGCTAGAGGATATGGCAAGAACCATGCTTTTGGCTAATAGCGTCCCCAAGTACTTCTGGGCGGAAGCTATTGCTACAGCATGCTACATCATCAATCGTGCCATGATCCGTCCTTTGTTGAAGAAGACATCTTATGAGCTGTTGAACGGAAAGAAGCCTCGCCTTGACTATCTCAGAGTCTTTGGTTGCAAGTGTTTCGTTCACAATAATGATAAAGAGAAACTTGGAAAGTTTGATGCAAGAAGTGATGAAGCCATATTCCTTGGGTACTCCCTCACCAGCAAAGCATATAGAGTTTTCAACAAAAGGACTCTAAAGCTTGAGGAGAGTATTCATGTTGTGTTCAAGGAGAGCTCTTCTCACAAAGAAAAATCAAGTAAGAAAGAACGCTCCTCATCACAACAGCAGGACGACTCAAAAGATGAAGCTGAAGATTGGTCCTCTGGAAAGTACTATGTTCCTAAGGACGCTGCTCCAAATCCTGAAGAAGTCTCAGTGGACGTTCCTAGTTTTGCTCAGGGAGTTCCATCTCGTAGTGAATCTCCAGTTCAACAGGATGTGGCTGAATCAAGTCAACAAGGTGAGCAACGTCAAGGTGTGGACGCTCTCTCTGAGGGGGAACGCACCGACGATGATGCTCAAAATGATAGTGATGATTCTGATGGAGACATTGATCCAAGATTTGCTCAATTATTTCAAAGTCCCGCTTCTCTAGGGACCATCCAACATCCCAGATTGTCTCAGACCCTTCTCAAGGAGTTCAAACTAGGTCAGCTGCAAGCAAGTCCCAGAGTGTAAATTTAGCCTTCTGTGCGTTCAATGCCTTTGTCTCTATGGTGGAGCCAAATAACATCAAAGAAGCACTCCAGGACGCTGACTGGATTCAAGCAATGCAAGAAGAACTCAACCAGTTTGAAAGAAACAAAGTTTGGACCCTCGTCCCTCGTCCCAAAGGCAAAAATATCATAGGGACGCGCTGGGTGTTCAGGAATAAGCTTGATGAAAGTGGACGTGTGTCAAGGAACAAGGCAAGACTGGTGGATCAAGGATTCAAGCAAGAGGAAGGAATAGATTATGATGAGACCTTTGCTCCTTTTGCTAGAATTGAGGTCGTTCGTCTCCTTATTGCCTTCGCCGCTCACAAGGGGTTCAAGTTATTTCAGATGGACATCAAGACTGCATTCCTCAATGGAAATTGAAAGAGGAAGTGTATGTTGCTCAACCGCCTGGTTTCGAGGACGCCTCACACCCAGATCATGTGTACTACTTGGACAAAGCACTATATGGACTCAAGCAAGCTCCTCGTGCATGGTACGACAGGTTTGCGTCCTTTCTTTTGTCTCATGGGTACACTAGGGGTTCAATTGATAAAACTTTGTTCATAAAGAAAGTTCACAAGGACATTTTAATTGCCCAAGTTTATGTTGATGATATTGTCTTTGGTAGCACTAACATGAAACTTGTAGATGAGTTCAAGTCCTTAATGAGTAGTGAGTTTGAAATGTCTCTCATTGGAGAACTCAATTTCTTCTTGGGACTTCAAATTAATCAACTCAAGGAAGGGACGCATATTCACCAACAAAAATATGTTCGTGAAATGCTTGAGAAGTACGGGATGAGCACGTCCAAACCTGTTGCAATCCCTTGTTCTCCAAACTCGCGTCTTTACGCAGATGAACAGGGAAAGGACGTTGATCAAAAGCTTTACAGAGGGATGATTGGCTCTTTACTCTATTTGACCGCAAGCCGTCCCGACATCATGTTTGCCGTTTGCTTGTGTGCACGCTTCCAGGCAAATCCAAAGGAGTCCCACATGCAAGAAGTCAAGAGGATCTTTCGCTACCTCAAAGGACGCGATGATCTTTGTCTTTGGTACCCTAGGAAGACGTCCTTCAAGCTTGTAGGCTACTCGGATGCTGATTATGCTGGTCATGTGATTGATAGAAAAAGCACTTCAGGAATGGCACAGTTCCTTGGTTCATGCTTAGTCTCCTGGGGATCTAAGAAACAGAACTTTGTGGCACTTTCAACTGCGGAAGCCGAGTACGTTGCTGCTGCCTCGTGCTGTTCACAAGTTATCTGGATCAAATATCAATTGGAGGGCTACGGTATCAATCTTGAAACCATACCTATTCGTTGTGATAACACAAGTGCTATTGAAATTTCTAAGAATCCTGTTTTTCATTCACGCACAAAGCATATTCATATAAGGCATCATTTCTTGCGTGATAATGTTGAACTAGGACTCATTAGTATGGAGCATGTAAGGACTGAAGACCAAATAGTTGATATTTTCACTAAGGCGCTTGATAGACGTCCCTATGAGCATCTCAGGTTGCTCTTGGGGATGATAACTTTTAAGTAGCAAGTCCCGTTCTACTATTCCCTCAATGATTGGCTATGTTTGGTAGATTCTAAGTGTTTAAGGACTGTTATGCATTGAATTCATATTTGCAAGGACGCTAGTCTAAAACTTCATATGTTTGCTACTTTGGAACGCCATTCAAACTTCTCTATTTGTCTTGAAAAGAGTTTCCCTGATCACCCAACCCTCATTATAAGCCGAAATGATGGGAACTCTAAGCTTACCCTAGCCGAGAACTCTGCAAAAGCGTCCTATGAGCTTATTATTTTATTTTACGGGACGTACATGCTTTGTTCTCAAATGGTTCGTAAGGTGATCACTGGAACGGTTGTGTTGGTTATTGGTTTGCTTGAAGAAGGTAAATTCTCGCTGAGGTAAATTTTGCTAAGTATGGGAGAATGACATGGTTTGAAAGGGAGAACGCCAGTTCAGTTTTTAAGAAGCAGTTGAAGCATCAGAAATTTGAATATTTGAAAGTTTGAACAGTGACCGTTGCTTTTGCTCAATGCTTAAGGGGGAAGTTTCGCCACGTGTCGCACAGTAAAACAGTGGTAATTACAGTTGTGCCACCGCTTCCTCTATATAAGGTGAGCACGTTCCCTCCTCCTCTTCCTCCTCGAGCTCATCTGAGAGCCAAACAAGTACGCCCGCTCAGGTCTCCCCTTTCATAGATGTTGTTGGGGATTCAAATGATGAAGCGGAAGGAGAGGTGAACGCTCCTTCTGAACAGATTGAGGACAATGGTGAGCACCAGGTCGCTCCGGAGAACGCCGAGCCAACTCTTTCTGAAGAGCTCGAGCGTGATGCTCAAGAAGTCCCACCCTTCAACCAATCTCTCCCCATCCTCCAACCTTCCCAAGCTCCACAAGAACACCCCTCCCCCACAATCCAAACAGAATCCCACCAAGTCCCGGCGGACGCTGAGCCAGCAACAGAACATCATTCAGAGGCCCAGGACGCTAAGGGCACGTCCCAAGGTCAGACCTCAGGTGCCGATCAAGCAACAGCTGGTGGTGATGCAGAAAAAGAACAAGGCACAGAGGACGCTCCCTCAAAGGACGCTTCTGACAGTGACTCTGAGAAAGCTGAGGAAGAGTCAGATGATGATGAGGACTTTGAGTCTCCCAAGGGCAAGCACAAAAGGAAAAATGCAGATGTGCCCATCAAAGTCCTTAGCCCACTCATTTACTCTGAAGAGTGGCTAGCCTCCTTCGATGATGAATCCGTTCAGGAGTTCCTCGAGCTTCTGAGATTTCAAGGATGGCTGAAAGTTGGACCTGCGCCGACCGTTGTCGATAAGGAACAGGTGAAGGCGTTCTACAAGGATTTGCGCTTCAAAGCAAAAGATGGCTCCCTCCACTTCAAAATTGAAGGTGAGAAAGCCTCAGTAACAGAACGCCAAATCCGATCCTTCATGGGTCTAAGTCCACACAAGCCACCGTCCGATGCTCTTAGCTCACTTCCTGAAGGCGGCTTTGAAACAACAGATCAAGAACTGCCTCTTGTTGAGCACGTCTTTCAGGGAAAAAGGCCAATGGGACTTGACAGGGTAGCTCACGTTCTGAGCAAAGTTGGCGCTATCGTTCATTACTTCATATGTCGCGCCATACTTCCAAGGCAGGAAAAGCGTTCAATTGTGCAAGCACATGACATTATCCTAATTGACGCTATCCTAGAACGCCGTCCAATAAACTTAGCCAGAATTGCTATGCAACACATGGACAAGTGTGGAAGGAAGAGGCATGCCTTGCCATACCCTGGAGTAGTGAAGGCAATCTTGCAGTCCCAGGACGCTTATGATGAGAACGCTCCCTCTGAAGAACTTGGCTTGAAATGGAATGCTAAGAAGGGACTAGTTGAGATAAGGCACAATGAAGAGTTGGCGTTTGTGCTAAAACAGTTAGAAGCTGAGGCTGAGGAAGCTAGACTGAAAGCTGAGGAAGAACGCTTAGCTGCTGAGGCTGAGTTCTCTCAGGACCAAGAGCCCGCAGTAGATCTTGCAACCATTGATCAAATGCTCTTTGGGCCTTCTTCTCCTCCAGCTCTTCCAACGGACGCTCCTTCTTCTAGCTCAGGTCCAAGGCCCCGTTCTGCACCTGCAAATCTTGCTGAACATCCTCCTGCTGAACTCTTGGGTGCCATAATGGACAATCAGTGCCATGTCTTCTCTGCCATCAAAGATCTGTCCGCGGCCCTCACTAAGTCGGCTGAACTTCAAGAGCAACTTCTAAAGTTCTTCCAGGATCAAAGCCGTCCCCAGTGATCGCCGTCCCCCAACTTTTAATCCCTCAATTAATTGCCCTTGCTTCTTTTATTTCAAAACTCTTGATCCTTTGGTGATCACGTTTGTGTAATAACTCCAATCTCGTCTGAATGGCTATTACACTGTTTGCTTGCATTGTGTGTGTTTAAGCGTTCCACTGCTTTTATTTATGTGTTTGTGCTAACGTCCTTATCACTTGTTATCCTTTTCGATGATGCCAAAAGGGGGAAGTGTAGTTTTGCAGAGATGCGCTATAAAATAGTTATCTAGAATAAGCAAGTGTTAAGGGGGAACTATTAAGTGAAAAAGTCTAAAGAACGCCCATGCTAGTACATAAGAGGACGCCTAGAGAATTTTCTAGGACGCGACTCTCTCCTTAAAATCCAAATGTTAAAGAATCAAAGAATGAAAACTTGTGCTTACTGAAATTTCTCTAAGTGCTAGAGAACGCTTTTAAGTTTTCATGCATGCTAAGCTCCAATGTCAAAACTATTCTGCTGAAGAGTTTGTCATCATCAAAAAGGGGGAAATTGTTGGGATGCTATAAAGGACGCCTGCGTACTTGGTAGTGTGCCCACACAAACCGTCCCTTAGTTTTGAAATGACAAACTCACTTTGATTCTAATAAATTTGTCCAAGTGTTCAGGAACGCCCAATTAACAAAGGACAACAAGTGTGTGAACGTTACCTAGGCTTAGGGACGCCAGCTAACAGGAAGTAAGGACCAGCAAGAGACTACTTGAGCAAGGACGGAGTCCCAATCAAGTAGGAACGCAAGAAAGGAGTCCTTACTCTCTAGCCGACAGGATGACATCACTCGACAATGTTTGATCATCCAAGGACACGTGGAGATCGATCCTGTAGCAGAGTCCAACACTACGTGGCGGACGATCCTGTAGCAGAGTTCATCAACACGTGGCGGCAGATCCTGTAGCGGAGTTCATCACACACAGCTGGATACAGGAAGCTTCCTCATCACCGCCATACTCGTGGAAGAAGATCCTGTAGCCACGTACCTGAAGGGCATGATAGTCAGAACGAGAATGACGCCCTTCCTCAAGTCCTATAAATACCGCAAGGCATTTTTTGTGACGCCAACGCTTTTAAAGAATATTCAGAGAGAATTAGAGGAAAGAGACTCACTCAAGAACACGAAGAACTAACTCAAGAACTCAAGAACAGTGCTAGAACTTGTGTTAGATCGAGTGAGATTTGTAACCAAATCATAAAAACAATTTGTAACAGAAAAACCCAAAAAGAGAGAGAGAGTTCTGCGAAGCACTACAAAACGTAGGAATAGAGTCCTTTGGTAGATTGAACTAGCTTAAGTTGTAGGCTTAAAGGAGTTCTTTACAAGTGAACTTAGGGAAAAGCTAAGTGTCAGAGAACTGTAAAGGCTCGCCAGTACAACTGTAAGATCGTTCAATAGAAAGGAAAGAATTATTCAAAAATCCTCCAAGGAGGTAGAGGTTTACACTCAAGGACTACTTGGTCTTGAGTGGTTCCTCTATAATTCACTGTGTTCATCTATTATCTGTTTAGTACTTAATTTCCGCTGCAATACTCAAGGACGCTCCTACAACTCGTAGGGACGCCTAACCTTAGGACGCCTTTACCAAAGTAAAGGGCGTCCCTCAGTACTAACGATCCAGCAGATATCGAGCCTTAAGACCTTGCCTTTCCAAAGGTCCTCTTCCGGATGAAAGTTGTTGATGGGTACCACGTCTTTAGACTCCATGACGCCTCCAATAGGTAGCTGAAACTCTACCACCTCATCACCAATTCCGAAGGTAAGGAGGCCCTTCTTCACATCAACCTTAGCTCCGGCGGTTGCTAGGAATGGTCGCCCAAGGATAATTGGTACGTCGGGATCTTCCGGCATATCCATGACAATAAAATCATTAGGCACGACAAACTTGCCGACTTGGATAGGAAAGTTGTCGACAACACCGGTAGGCTTCACACAAGAACCATCCGCCATGTATAACCTCATGTTCACCGGTACTAATGGCCCCATGTTGGTCTTGGACCAAATTGAGAGTGGAAGCAAGCTAGCACTAGCACCAAGATCACACAATGCCTTGAAGCGATAAGCTCCAATACCGATAGTAATAGCAAACTTCCCGGGATCACTAAGCTTCTCGGGAAGGTCCAACGACCTCACCTCATCCGTTAATTCCGACATTGATCGCTTCTTAGATAGAATCTCCTTCAAGAACTTGGTGTAAGCGGGCATTTCATTCAAGGCCTCGGCGAAAGGAATAGAAAGATTCAAGCCTTGAAGCAACTTAACAAAGCGCTTAAACTTTCCTTCTGTCGCGTCCTTGGGTTTCTTCGAAGGGTAAGGAAGTATTTTAGAGGAAGGAGTGGGATCGGGAATGAGTGGAGGAGAAGGGTTGGAAGACGTTCCGGGTGCAAAATGGTCGATCTCGACCTCAGCGGGGTCGATCGCCCCTTCGTCCTCATCATTGGCGGTCTCAAGCTCGACCATGGAGGGGGTCGATCTCGACCCAGGTGGGGTCGATCCTGAGGCAGCTTCTTTCGCCGTTTGCTTTGGTGGATCGGGTAATGCTTTGCCACTCCGAAGGTTCATGGCTCGGATTTCACCATTGCTTGCTCGGCCTCTAGGATTCTCCTCGGGTCGGCCCGGGAGTTGTCCTTGAGGTCGTGGGATTTGAGCCGCTAGATGACCAAGTCGGGAATCAATATTCTTTTTCCATGAGTCGAGGTCTCCCAACCTTGTATCCAGCTCGGTCCGCACTCCTCGCATGAGTCCTTCTTGCAACTCTTGCACCCATGATGGCTCCGCTTGATACTCGGGAGGTCTATAAGGAGGGGCCCTTTGCTCTTGTGGAGGAGGAGGATAACCTTGGCCTTGCCCATTGTTACTCCATTGAGAATAGTTGTTGTTGTTCCTCCCCGCATAAGCATTGTTTTGGCCTCGGTAGGTTCCTCGCATATAGTTGGCCTCCGCATATGCCTCAGCAGCCCGAACTTGCTCCACATTTGTGCATGAAGCGGTGGTATGAGATTGAGAACCACATTCTTGACAAGTGGGGGCAACGGACTTGTAGTAACTCATTTGCTTCTCGAGCCGGTTGATCTTATCTTGCATGAATTGGAACTTCACATCATGATCAATTGGCTCGCTATTCGGATCATAAAGCTTCTTTGATTGAATCCGGATGGGTTGTTGGGTCCCATACATGGCATCATAGTTGGTGAGTTTGTCCAATAGAGCCCATGCCTCATCGGGATCCATCTCAATGAAACCGCAATCTGTGTGAAGATTGATGCGGTCCTTTGTGGCGGCATTGATCCCTTGGAAGAATATCTCTTGAAGAACATAAGGAGGTTGTCCATGAGTAGGACATTGCCGAAGAAGCTCCTTGAATCTCTCCCAAGTCTCAACAAAAGTCTCATTAGAAAGTTGATGATAAGAAGTGATGCGCTTCCTTAGCTCGGTAGTCTTGGCCGGTGGAAAGAACTTCGTCATGAACAAGTCGTGCAAAGCCTTCCATGTAGTGATGGACCTAGCGGGTAAAATTTCGAGCCAATGAAGTGCCTTCCCGGTTAGAGACCACTTGAACGCCTTGAGGAGCACATATTCAAGGGACACGCCATCGGCGGCGATGGTGTCACAAAGATCGGTGAAATTTTTGATGTGCTCCATGGGGCATTCGGATGTCTTGCCTTCATATTGAGACCTCTTGATAAGAGTGATGAAGTGGGATTTGATCTCAAAGGCACGCTCAATCGCCGGGAGCACAATAGCGGACTCGGGAACTCTAAGCTCCGGGTGCATGTACTGCTTAGCGTTCCTCGGAATAGCATCTAGTTGTTGTTGGAGACGGACAGCAGCCTCTCTCTCTCGGGCAGCAACCTCTCTTTCTCGATGCAAAGCAGCATCTTGAGCAGCACGCTCCATTTGCATACGCTCCATCTGAGCACGGAGTTGTTCCATCTGTTGAGCAAGAGCCTCAGCGTCGGCCATTGCTCGTCGTTCTCGTAGCCTGCGATGAAGGGTTCTCTCTATTTCAGGATCAAAGGGAAAATAGTCGATTTTCCTTCGTGAACTAGAGGGCATACACCTGCGATCACAAACACAAGAAAACGAATTAGTAACACATAAGGGGTATGGGCTATTCCCAAACCTAAATATCAACTAAACTCGGCACTATTGCACACTCCCCGGCAACGGCGCCAATTTGTTGAAGGGTTTTCTTGAACAAATAAATTTATATTCAAGACCCCGCTGCGTATTAGCGAAGTCAGGATCGTCCACGGGAGCGAGAGTAGTGTTGAGTTTAATCGATAAACTACGAAAAGCAAAGAAAACAAGGGCAGAACAACTCAGGCTCGACCCAAAGAGGGTCGATCTCGACCCTAGGGGGGTCGATCCTGAGAGCAGAAACACACGAACACACACAAATCACACTCAATCACAATCAAGGGCTCGAACACGACGAAGGGAGTCGAGATCAAGGCAAAAGATACGAATTTTAATCAATGTAAAGGGCAAATCCTAGGGTTAGGGCTACCTCAACAACAACCATACATACTTTTAACAAGAAATCACAACTATCATGCAATCTAGATCATAGAAAAGTTAACTTTCGCAAACAATTCAAGTTATTCAATCAACTTTCGCAAATAAAACAACTTTCTACCTATCCTTCAACCTAGGAATATCGACTTTCGCAAATAATCCTATTAGATATAATCAAGCAACTGACTTTTCACTTTCGCTAAGGTTTATTGCAATACATGCCTCAATTTTCACCAAGGATTAAGCACAAGATAGGTTAGATATGATCATCAAGCATTCAAGTCATGAATTCAAATTTTAAACATGCATGATTGTGTTGGGTTTTTGCCCAACCCTAGAACTTTAGAAGACTACTCACACATAGCAAAGAAGAACAAGGAAGAGGAAGAGGAAAACATGATCAAACCAAACTCAAATTCAACTAAAAACCAAGGATCAATCTTACAAACCTCAAACTTGCTCTCCAAGTCTTCTTCCTAATCCTCCAAGTCTTAATTATCTTACAAACCTCAAACTTGCTCTCCAAGTCTTCTTCCTAATCCTCCAAGTCTTAATTGTTAATTGATTAAAGCATAAAGCATGAATAAAAACTATAGGTTCAACCTCCTTTTATAGACAAAAAGGAGTCCTAATCTAACTAGGAAACACAAACAAAACACCTTCCTAAAATACAGATTTGGAAACTTCAGCTTGTAATCCGGAATAAGGAAGTTCGGCGCGAGGTTCGACCCTAATAGGGTCGATATCGACCCCCTCAGGGTCGATCCTGAGTAGTTTATTCCTTGCGTTCCAAGTTTGGTCAAATGGCTCGAGATCGACCTCCTTGGGCTCGATCTTAAGGTCGATTTCTTCACTTCTCTTCTTCATTTTGCTTCTCTTTAGCTCTTCTTCTTGGCTCTTCCACTTGAATCTTCCTCTTAGCTCATCCATCCTCTCCTAGCCTTGCTCCAAACTCGTCTTCAAGCTTCAAAATACCTACAAAATGACACAAAAGCGCGTAGTTTCCGAATCTCAAGGAAATACGAAAACTTATGCAAAAAGACTCAAAAACACATGACTCAAGCAAGAAAACCAACTTAAACTAACCTATCTAGACCCTAAAAATCTACCTAAAACGCGGACATCATTTAGTAACTTGATGAACTCAGTGCTTACGTGTTATTTCCAATTGCTAAACAATTTTGTTCTTTTACAGGATTCTTGTAATAAGTTATGCATTGAATGGAAGGAATCTCACCCCGAGAAAGAAATGTCTCAAGATCATATCAACAAGCAATGATTGATAGCAACTGGAGGTGAATATAACGGAAGAATTTCTAGCCAAGGATCATTGTACCGTAAGATGGATAATGTGTTAAATCCAGCAGCCCCAACAACGTCTGCTCCGCGACTTCAACCTTCTTCAGGTTTATCTTCACCGCCTCAGATTCGGTCTTCTTCTACTCAAAATCTAACTTCACTACCTCGTTGTATCTCTCCAACACCTCGTGTTGCTTCTCCATCGAGGCTGGAAGGCTCAATGGAAGCTCGTATCGAAAGACAAGATGAGATAATCGAAAAATTAGCTCAACAACGATATCAAGAGCGTCAACCACGACAACCCACACCCTTATCAAGAATGTCGTTCCAACCCATGTCCACACACTCTTCTAACATGTCTTTCCAGTCCATGCACCTGCCCTTTTCTAACTTATCATTCCAGACTATGTCCACATCCAATGTGTCACTCCAAGTTATGCCTCCGTCCAACATGTCATACCAATCTCTGTTGCAATCAATCGAACCAAGTGTGTATCAAGACATGAGTGCAGAAATGTTTGCTCCGATTGGTGGTGTTTATAGAGATGGAGCAAGACCACATTAATTATGTTGGTGTTGATTATGCTTGCGAGTCTAATATTGAAAAGTACTTACTGTTACCGTGATGTTTGATTAGGTTTCCCTTTAGTCTTGTTATTGCCTTGTAAGCAATGAACAATTTGTTTGGAGTCTTGTTATTGCCTTGTAAGCACTAAACAATTTGTTTTCGTACATGTACGTATTATTTCCATTCTAGTAGACATTTCTTGGTCTTTAATTATATATGATATTTGATTTGTAATTTGTTTATAACAATAGTTCCTTTATTATATATTAATATGTTTTTAGATTTTATTTTATGTTTTTTAATATTGTTAATATATGATTGTATTAAATAATAATCTATGTTTATAATTTTAATTTAATTAAATGGAATTTTTGTTGGCATATATGTCATTTGATGTTTAGATATGATATCTATATTCGTCGGAAATTCTTACCGACATACATATTCATGTATTTATCTAATAACTATATTGTCGAAAGTTTCTTTTTGACAAATATATGCGTAAATATAGTTCACAATTATAACCATCGGGGTTCTAATACCGACAAAAATAACAGTACATATATTCGACAAACATATTCGTCGGCATGTTTTTACCGACAAAACAAGTCGTTTGTAATTTTGATAGTTATATTTGTCGGAATTATATAAATGACAACCATATATGTCGGGATATTCTTTTCGACAAATATATACATCAAAACATCTGACAATTTCTTTTGTCGGCACTAGCTACACACTATATACCGACGTTTGACTAATTATCAACATTTTCAACAAAACCCAAAAAAACGTCAGTAATGACGATTGATATATCTGACGAGGATCACTATTTTTCTAGTAGTGTTATAGTCAACAAAAAATAATGTTGATTATATAATTTTGACAATATAATAAAAAATAATAAAAGCTCTCAAATTACCCCACAAGCATTACGAAGTGTTGATATTAAACTTTGATTTTCCTTTTTAAACCCACATGACTTTGTTCACTTATATAAAAGGGGGGGGGCAAAGGTATATATGCACTTAGTGAGAGGCAAAATACATACACAGGCCCCTCTACTTGTACATTTTTTTCATTTACAAACCCCTAATTTTAATATTGAATTAAGCCCTTCAACTTAGTTGATTTTGTTCTATTAAACCCCTTTCACTCTCATTTCTTAGGGTGAAGTTCATGCACCCTCTGAGTGGACATAAATCATGCGACATGTGTACATGTGTACCACTTAAGATGCCACATATGTTATTGTATTTATTTTAAAAATTTTAAACATTAAAACATTAAAAAAATATTATTTTACCTCTGTAGATTTTATTAAGAGGAATGTACATATAAAAGTTTTGTAAACCCACCGCTTGGATTTCCACCGTCTCGACCGCCGAAGAACACCATCCCGCCGGAACTACACTGCCCTCTTCAACATTCCCAATCGCTGCCTTCCACCGTCCCCATCGCCCAAGCACACCATCCCGATTGTCACCTTCCACCGTCCCGACTACGAACTCCGACACTGATGCAGCCGCACCAGAGATCCGACGGGATGAGTTTCTTTTCTGACTATATCCCAACTTTTCCCTCTCCAACAATTATTGTTGTTCTATAGGTCAAATCTGATTGTTCTTAGCTATTCTACGTTTTTTTGAACATAAAACACTAGATTTGTAGATTGTGATTTTGATCCAACTATTGACTTCTCTATGTATGTACAAGAAAATGGAAAAAATAATAGGGTGGTGTCAATCACTATTTACAATGGAGAATCACTGGTCAACGAAATCATTTTGGAAAATTAACTAAATATGAAGATTTGGGGGGCTCTTAGAGGTTTTCAAAGAATAATCTGTGCTAGAGGTGTGAGTTGGAGGTATGATTGGAGTTCATCAGGAAAAAATCAATAGTGAATTAGGTAGGAAGAAGATGAATAGAAAAAATAATGAATTTCATGTATTTTTTTAAAGAGGTTTTTGTCTCTTTGCAACTTTTATTCATTTTTTTTTCAAATTAACATGTTAGAATGTTCTCACTCGCCTAGGAAGAGAGTGAATCTCACGTCCTATGCCACATCAGCGTCAAGTGTTCAATTGAATAAATTTGGTTAACTTTAGGTGCTTGATAGAACATTTTTAAGTAGGAGTGTCTCTTTGAAAAAAAAAGTACGAGGGGCCTACATATGCTATATGTATTTTTCCTTTAGTGAGGGGTAGCCATGAGTACCCATGTTCACCTTCATTAAAAAGGGGTTTGTAACTGGAAAAAAAAAGGAAAGAAAAGCCTCCTTGTTTTGATTTGTAATGTAAAAAATGTCAATGCAAATCAATGTCTTTAATTAGCTAAAGGGTCGTCCAATGGTTTTGGGGGGCCTTGTGCGAATTTTTTAAGTGTCCACAATCTAAATACAAATTTGATTAGTGATTTACAACTAACAAAATTTTATGATTAGTAAATTTGTTTAAACATAGAGTTTGAATTACAAGTGTAATAAAAAGTTATGTACGAATATATATGACAAGTAAAGTGCAACATAAAACATTAAATGTGTATTATATAGGATCCAAAATGTATTCATTACTGACACTATTATGATGAAGTAATTCTATAATATTAAAAGTTTATCATAAAGCACTAAAAATGCATTCCTAGTTAAAATAAGTTTTTAACACTTTACAATGCACTTTTAATATAAATCATAGATATGATGAAGTGCATCTATTGACTAATAATGCACCTCATATTACTAAGAACTTATATGATGCACTTGATTCACACTCTTAATTCTTAAACGTAACATATTGTTAGTTTATGATTCTTTAATCAAAATGATTTAGTTTTATTAATAACAAACGTAATTGTAAGGATAAATATGTAGCAAAAACAAAATCAAAATTACATATCCATATAAATAATATTTAGTAAGTAAGAGCTGTAACACCCCTATTTTAACCCAAGGGTGTTATCGCCAGTGATCTCAGATTTTACCATCCAAGACCACCCGAGGTTGTAGGTAACACAACACGGTTCAAAGTAATATAAAACAGGATAGTTATATTACATTAAAGTGGTTCATCGTTTACCACATACTTGAAAAGGCGTTCAAAGGTCCGACACGCTAGTGCTTGAAATGGAAACGACATTAGATAATAGTGCAACGGAAATTAAGACAATAATATTATACAAAGTAGCATGGGGGACCCAAATTGTTCAAAAGACTTGAAACCTTCTTTCCTTCGGATCCTTGAGTCTTCGACTTTAATCTGCTGCAATCTTGGCCTTGTTACCTGATATTTCCATAGAAGCAAGAAATACCAGCCAACCAATGTCGGGAAGAAAAGAAAGTGGTATTAGTCTAACGCGAGACTAAGCAAGTGGTAGAATACAACCAGGTTCTTAAAAAGGCCAAGTATGTCGACATCAAAGTTCAAAAGGAAACTGAACGATGCGCGACAAATCGGGTTCTTTGGCGGTGAGAGAGAGCTAAAAGTAGTAACGGCTTTATTTGAATGTAACTCAAACGATGAGGAACAGAGAAGACTTGTTGAGAAAAGAAATACGAGATTTCTTTTAGGGATAGGAACTCACAAGAAAGTGATTTCCTAGGAACGAGAGATGATTAAGTTTTTGTTGGGAACATTATCAATTCACGTCAAGTAACAACAAAAGTCTAACCATCCTTGTCCCATTAATTAATTAATGTGCATTGGGCACTTATCTTTCGTAAGTCGTAACACATAACACTTCAGTGATGACTTTTAATTAAGTTGGCCGCTCAAAGGATGAGACGTGGCCTTACGGGGACGAAGTCCCGGCACTTAGCTAGAGTGCCACACCCCTCTATTCGGAGAGCAGGTGGAGTCATGACCCAGTATCAGGAGACGATAAATTATTATACCTCCCAATACAGTTATAAACAGATGTTGAGGGTCCCAACCCGCATCCCTGTTTCCTACACTAGTCCACAACAAAGTCTCAAAAAGAGACTTGAAACAAACAAAGGCCAATCATCAGCCCTAAGTCCATGGGCTAGCGCAGTACGATAAAGTAAATAACAATAGGGTCGTCATCTCTAAGCAATAAATAAATCCTAGGTTCATTTTATTTTACAAACAAGGCGTTCCCAACAAAGTGGATAGGCTAGCAAGATAGGAATTTACGATTTATCGAATATCAAGAGAATAGAGAGAAAGAACCATCCACTTGCCTTCGATGTTCGAGAGTTAAGTCGCTACGAAGACGGAATCGGGGAACGAGCGCTCCTAGAAGCTTAACTTAATTCGAGGCACGGAATGATAACGAAATAAATTAATATTTAATTTATTTCTTAGTCTAGGAAATCCTCTAATTGTTAATTTATAAATCTAAGTTTTCGGCTTATTAACATGTTAGAATCGAGTTTAGGATTTTTTGTAAAATCATTAGTTTATGAACGTCCTTCATAAAATTTATTTATAAAAAATGCTTCTTAAGGAAATTAAATACTCCCTCCGTTTCAAAAAACATGGTCTTTTAGACAATTTAGGTTGTTTCAAAATACATGACCATTTCATATTTTTTTCCCTACTCTTTCCATTTGTACCCCTAATATTTAACTTTATCATAATCATTACACTTTTACAAATTTCTCTAAACAAATAATTAACTCTACATTATATAGGGGTAATATAGGAATAACATTTTTTCTTAATATATGTGCAATGTCCAAATGGTCATGTATTTTGAAACGGAGGGAGTAAATACTTAATTAAGATTTATTATTCATAATAAAATAATATTTTATAATTATAAATCTCAATTAAGAAGAAGGTACAAATTTATCTTATAAAGAGATTGACTTAATCACATGGGTAAAATACCTTTAATTAACTTAATAAATTTTATCACTTTATAAAAATAATTCTTCTAATGGGTATAGGTTTTTAAATTTATACTTACTAATTTGAGGGTTAGTAATAGGGAAAGGGGATCAGGTGAGATCAACCCTTAAAATGTAAAATGAGATCAAATCTCATCCGTTAGATATCCAGAATTCAATGGCCCGGATTACCTCTATTTTTTAAAGCCCTTTTTATATGTAAGAGACATTTTTTGTCTTTTTCTACTTCCAATCCTTCTTTGATCGACCTTCTGCTTCGTTAGTCCCCAACTTTTTCAATCTCCTTCGGAAATCGCCATACATCAATTGTTCTTTCCTCAAGTTCATCCATTGTTCTTCTTCAACATGATTCTCTTCAATTCCCTTCTCCAACAAAATTTAATATGATTCCTTTGACCTCTAATTCTTTTCTTATGGATTTAAGTAGATGATTTCAAATATTGAAACTTGTTATTTTTTGAACTTCTACTGTGTTTATAATTGTGAAACTCATTAGTCTATAGATGTTTTCACTTTAATATGCTCTCTTTTATGTGAACTCGTTAAATTTGCATTGTTGAAGGTTATGACAACATGAACAACTCAATTTTGATGGTTTCGATTGAATAGCTATGACGAAAGTTCATTCTTGTCTTGTTGCCCACCATGTGTTCGACAAAATGACTCAACACACGTGCCTTAGTTTAGATGAACCGTTTCATGACTTTCAATGAACCTTTCCTTGAAAACTTATGAACCATAATGACATTCATTGTGAACCAATAGAATAAACGTATTTGCCCATTTGTAGTACTCATTATGTGTTTCATGTTACTTCATACATAGCTTTTACGTTTCTTTTGTAGATTGTTTTATGTCTTTTACATTGCAAATTGACAATTTCGATTGAATAGAGAGGTTGAAAGCATATGCTTGTCTAATTGTCCACCATGTGTTCGACAAAATGCCTCAATATATGTGCCTTAATTTACATGAACCGTTTTATGGGTTTTAATGAACCTTTCCTTGAAAATTTATGAACCATAATGAGATTCTTTATGAACCAAAAGAAGAATCGTATTTGCACATTTGTAGAACTCAATATGTGTTTCATATTGCTTTACACATAGCTTTACATTTTTTTGTTGATTGCTCCTCAAACTCGGGTCATTTTAACATGTGTAATTAAAATGGTGATGCTAGTATGGATGGAGTTTCATCGAAGAATTTTCATAATAATGCGAGTACCATTAGTGAAGCCCCATTGGAGGATGTTGAGAACGATACGATGCCTACATTCTTCACTTATCACAAGATTGTTCTTATTTCATTACTACTTGTACGGTTGAGTATAAATCTCAAACAATGTTTTGTTATGTGTGTTGGAGGATTAAATTATTGTCTATGCACTTTAACATTAAATGAACTGTATAATTACACAACGTGGGCCTACAAGTGAAACACAATGAACCAAGTTCCTTTCTTTTACACAATTTACGCATTTTGTCATATATGAACCGAATGATTCAAATTCATGAACCATTATGTCGAATCCAATGAACCAAACAAATACACTTCATGAACTTAAAAACAATGAATTCAATATTTTTCTTTTATACACTTTACGCATTTTGTCATATATGAACCGAGTGATTTAAAAATTTGAACCATCACGTTGAAGACAATGAACCAAACCATTAAACTTCATGAACCTACTTTCTATTGCACAAGGAACCTTACAAGTGGACCACAATGAACCTACAAGTGGAACACAATGTACCTACAAGTGGTACACAATGAACCTTTTGGGTCAAAATTAGTTTATTTACAAGTTTGCCACCGCTTTTTCCTTTTCCTTATTTCCTCATTTAATCTCTACCATTAGATCTAAAAGATCTAACGGTAGAGATTGTTTCTCATTTTACACTATAAGGGTTGTTCTTACTAGAACCAAACTCTAGTAATAGTTTCACACACTTAATGTTGTACGTACTTGTAGATGGTCATTCAAATTGAATTTCATTCTCTACACTAATTAACAAGTATATGGGCTTAATGGAAATTTAGTGGGCCTAATTAACAAAAAAATTTAGGGAAAAGCCCACCTTCTCTTTTGAGTTGTACGCAGCCAACCTTGCTTAAATTGTAGCAGCCTCCTCCTATTTTGTACGTACAATAATGGTGGCTTGCCTCCTTCCCTTCTCACGAGCACCAACAACGACGACAACACCCACAACAACTCGGCCGGCTTCCTAAGCGGCTCCCGGCGATTCCCAGACGACGGCGGACGAGCGGACGTCAGCGGACGGTGCGATGGAGGCCGGCGGTTCGGGTTTTACGAAAAGAACAAAAATTCAGATTTGTAACTTGTTACTTTGGGTAGAGTTTGATCGGTCTTTGAGAAAAAAATTCGGAGTTGGAATTGATGGGATGAAGAGCTGGATTATTCAGGGATTTAAGAGAGGATGAAGATGGAGTTGAAGATGACAGATTGAAGGTTTGCAACTCCCCGCTTTATAGCAGATTTTTGCCCCAAAATCACACGCAAGGGGAGTAGGATAGGACATGATGGAATGACTAGGGCGTAATGAGTGCAGGAAGGAAGTTCACGGGAGTGTTCTCCGGATTTTTGGGCAGGGGTGATGGATTTGCACTCTCCAATTTACAAAGGCAATTCACCATGGTCATGGGCAGAGGTGTTGAGTTGATATCTTGTCCACTCTCCAATTTACTACCCTAGTTACACAACTACACGCAAGAGAGAATAGCCGGGTGGCAGGGGTGAGTAATAAAGGAAGGTTGACCGGATTTCCCGTTTCACAATCTCGCCCGTCTTGCGGATATGACCGGAGAAAGAAACCTGGATTTTCGCCGGTCAAAATTGGTCCAAGGGGGTTATTTGGGTTTAGTTTAAATGCGTGCCCAACTCTTAATTAAATTTTATAAATATAATAATTAATCCAATCTAATTAGTTGTTGCTAATTATTAAGATCAGTCTTCTCAAATTATATTTCTTTTATTATTATTTCATTTTCTTCTTAAATCACTAGACTTGTAAATTATTTATGAGTGAAAATACTTAATTTTATCTTTAGACTATAAATCTCTATTTTATACTTTTAAATTATATTTAACGATTAGTATGCTCCCTTGAAGGCTTTAATTTATCGTTACGAAAACGAAATCATTTGAATTGTTCTTACACTTCTAATAGCATATAGTACATAATATCTTATAAAAATAGCGGGTATTACAAGAGCATAGGGAATATTAAAATTTCACTATTAAATGTAGCTAATTAGATCAATTTTAACAATAAGTTGAAGAGAAAAATTTTAAATTTTATCATCTGAAGTTTACAGATATGCATCCACGTTGAAAATAATGCAAGATCCATTCGGTGGCCCACACTTTGGAATTCCAAGAAATGAAAAAGTAAAAAATAAAAGTGTTGTTGCAAAAAAAAAATAGTTGTTCTGGAAAAAAAAAAAGGAGTGTTGCCGGCAAGAATTGAACGCGGGGTGGGTTGCTCCCTTCTCCGTATAGCTTCCTGCTACCACCAACTGTACTAATTCTGCAAATATTACTCATAGCACACACTTTTTAGATATATTATAAAAATGTAGATTTTAGGGGCCCTGTTGCCAACAGCCCGATGGACGTCCCTGATTAGCTATAGGTATATAGCGGCTGCTCTCTAGTCACATCAGGGGTACAAATCAACACAAAAAAATCAAGAGAGGAGCATTGCCGACGGCAAAGAGGAGAAAAGGAAACTCTCTACTTGGTTTTTGCACTTCAGTCCAATCGAGAAAAAAGTTCTAAGTATTCTTCTCTTACTATTATCCTTTTAACATGTTAACTAACTATTTTATGGATCATTCTTCATTTTAAGGTATATGGAAGATGTGATTCAAAGCATGGTTGATACAAGATGACGTGTTGGAAAAATGTTATCAAAACAGATAGTTTTGTTTTGGGTACGCGATGTATTGTAGGTCGAGATTAAACGATACGAAACATTTCTTTTGAAAACCGAGAGGTTTTGCAAATCAAGACCAAACGAGACAAAACGTTCCTAACTGGAAACGGGATATTTCAACCATTAAAAAATCGATACAAAACGTCTCTTTTTAGAGGCGGGATGTTTCGTACCTCAATTTCTCAAATAAGATGTACGTAGTCCATTGAAAGAGGCTCTCAAACAAGAAACAAAATTGCACTAGACTTGCTATATACATGTATGTGTGGAATGTGTAGATCATGGCACTATCCATATATTTCTAAATTAAATTACAAATATGTGGGAATAAATATATTCCACAATATTGCAAGATCAAAAAAAATCGGATGTTTTGGGTGCAAATGTATATTGACGTGGCCGTGAATCTTGATATGGTGCAAATAGAGATCTTTAGGACTACCATATATACATGTAGGCTAATTCCCATATAAATATCAAGGATGGAGAAGAAACAATTGCCTGTATATGTTAGACATGAGTACCCAAAAAATGTATATGGCCTCAAGACCGGCCCATATGTGAGAAGACTTTTAGGCTTGTATGTGTGAACAAGAGCAAAAATGAAGAAAGAAATGCATTTATCAAAAAATACATACCTTCTTACATGAAGACAAGTTTGCATTGGAATGGGTCGTGATCGGTGGAAGAGTGGATTGCAAGAGGATTTTCTATATAGTAAGCCTAATGTGGAGAAGCCCAATTCAAATTGTTCAAAAATTTATTTGCTCAGTTGTAAAAGGCTACAACGATACAGAGCATGCGTTGTTGTCCCAAGTATATATATAAAAAAAAAAACTACGTAGGAAACTTGATGCCAAATATCGAGTACAGTCGTCAAATCTCAAATCAAAAGTAAAACACTCCCGCACTACGTTGGCTTGTTCCCTCTAAAGGGTACGTAGGAAACTTGATACAAATAAAAAAAATCAAGTCTAGTCGTAAATTTTAAATTATATTCAAACTCTAAACTACATAAGGCTTGATTCTTTTCAAAGAGATACGTGGGAAACCCATAAAATTTTGGGTGCAACCCAAATTTTAAATAAAACATGACTAAGTGTGTCTATATTATTATTATTAGAACTTGTAGAGATATATAGTTAAAGGTCGAACTTATAAAAAAAACAAATGAAATGTGTTTGTGCATGGTTGTTTTCTTTTAACAAATTTTGCCAAAGAGACGTTCAAGCAATTAGCAACCTAATGGTGGTAACACGTGCAATTGGTGCAAATGTATCAAAGTAGTTTGTTCCATACTTTTGTCTAAAGCCTCGGATCACCAATTTGGCCTTAAACTTGTCTATATGATACCATCCACTTTCATCTTCCTCTTGAAGATCTACTTACTTCCCGAAGGCTTACAACCAGGGGGAAGATCAGCCAAAACCCATGTATTGTTCGCTATCATGGAATGAATCTCATCATTTATGGCCTCTTTCCAAAATGACACATCTTGAGACTTCATTGTCTCATTAAACGTCCTTGGTTCATCCTCAATATTGTAACAATACAAATGATTGGAACCAATCTCCTCTCTTGATCCCTCTACCAAATAAACATGGAAATCGGGACTAAGGACGTTCCCTTCCTTACTCTTTTGCTTTTCCAGATCTCGGGTTCATTGTTCCCATGTGGTAAATCAGAAACATTGATCCATTGGAACTAGGAACCATTTTACTATCTTCACTTGAGTTAGGAATCATATCTTTTGATACAGGTATCAATGACAGTTGTTTTTTTAATCAAATATTGCATCTCTTGATTCGATGATGGTGTAACCGAAATATATTTATCTGGCTCAACAGCATAGAACCTATATGTCTTGGAATGCTCCGCACATCTAATAAAGATGCACTCTACACCTCTTTCACCTAACGTTTTCCTCTTGGGATCAATTAGCCTTACAATAGCCCGGCATCCCCAAACTTAAAGATAATTCAAACTTGTTTTTCTTTTGAACCAAAGTTCATAATGGGTAGTCTTTTTTCTTTTATTTGGAACCCTTTTCAGTAGGTAACATGTTGTTAGCATGGCCTCTACCCAAAACCCCTCATTCAATCTTGAATAGCAAAGCATAAATATGAACATCTCCTTGAGAACTCTATTCTTCCTCTCCAAAACACCATTTTGTTGTGGTGTGTAAGGAGCCTAGTTTCATGAATGATCCCTACTGACTGGAAGTATTTCGGGTCGAAATATTCACCACCTCTATTAGTGCGCAACCTTTTGATTGTTGATCCCAGTTGAAGTTCCACTTTAGTATGTAACAAAAATACATAGCAATAACGAGAATAATCATCGATATAAGTAACCACATACTTCTCATTACCCATGGAAGGGGCAACTTGAAAGTCACACAAATCACTATGTATCAATTCAAGCATGACACTAATCCTTTGGACATTAGGAAAAGGTTGTCTAGTTATCTTATTTAGCATGCATGCTCAACATTTTTCTATACTCATATCAAATGTTGGAATCAAATCAGCTCTATACATATCAAGTATGTGTTTATAATGCACATGTCCTATCCTAGCATGCCATAAAGAAGAGTTTGTTCTCGAGGGAATAACGGTTGATCCAGAACTCCTTGGAACAGTAGTTGATCCTGAATGAATAGATTCATTCAAACAAGTCATATAAACTGAATTCACAACCTTATTGATACTTCATTTAAACATCCTTTACATAAGTAACCACGACCAACAAACACACCGCCTTTCGACAATATGAATTTGTCAGCTTCAAACACTAAACGAAAGCCTAACTTGTTAAGTATACTACAAGATATTAAGTTTTCCTTATTTTGGGTACATACAACACATCCTTAAGAGTTAAAGTCTGCTTAGATGACAACTCCAACTCTACTTGTCCTTTGCCTTGAACGAGAACAGTTACTCGTTTCCCATATGAAGTACACGTCCATCGTCCACGGGAACGCCTGACTTGAACATCGATTTGTCTCTTCACACGTGAGTGGTAGCCTCAAAGAATGCCTCAAAAAATCATAAAAACAAAATCCAAAATAGAAAATGTAAGTATACTAAGGATCAACTTTGATCCTTCCTGACCTTGATGCGATTTTTGCCCTTGTTCCTTAGAACTTTAAGCATCCTAGTTCGTATCCTTTTTCTTCCCCTTTGCAGCCTTACAATCTCTTTTGAAATGACCTGGCTTACCACAGTAACAATTACCATCTCCTTTTGGGGAGTGCTTCTTTCGGGACTAGTGTATGTGTTGTTCCTTGACCTCTTCTAGCCTTTGTTCTTGATCCATTTTTGGGAACCATCTTCTACCATATTTATGGAGGAAGATCTTGGAGTATCTTTTTCTTTTCCTTTATCTTGCATACGAAGACACTCCTCGATACACATGTGACTTCCAAGATCAACAAGAGAAACAAATTCCTTCTTGAGCTTCAGCATATGTTTAAAGTCATTCCATGATGGAAGCAACATATCAATGATACATGAAACCGAAATGGATTCATCCACATTCAACTTGTGCTAAGCATATTGCCCCAAGATACGTAGTATCTCATTGTATTGTTCCATCACTAGCCTGGCATTAACCATCTTGTAATTGTTGAAATTACTTACACAAAACTTCACACTTGAAGCATCCTTATCCATATATTTTGACTCAAGAGAGTCCCAAAGCTCTTTCACGGATTCAACATTTTGATACACATCAAAGAGAGAATCAAATATACCTTTAAAGATTTGGCATCTACATCATGCACTCATCATTCTCTCATTTGTTCCCCTTCCTAATAGCTTCAAGCACTTCATCATCACCCACCTCGGGCCTCAATGTGGACAGGACATACACCACCTTGAGTGTGGTCAAGAGGAAGTGCATCTTCTTTTGCCAGGGCTTGAAGTCCATCCCCTCGAACATATCCAATTTTTGGAAATTTGAACTCATCTCACCCACAGACGTCATTGATCAGAAAATTCTGATTTTGTATGTTGGATTTTGGTGTTGATCCTTGTGTTGATCCAACGCGTACTGACTGCGTCTGGGGAACAATCAATGATGTTTGTCTTCGGATAAGATTGGAATCGTGTAAACACTTCCCAAAATCAAAAGTTTGATCCTTGAAAGCCTTAGGGATTCAACAAAATCTAAAGTGAGATAAGACAAATCTTCTAGTCCTTTCTAAGGCTTATGGTAAGGACCAAACTATAGAATATGTACTAAATGGATGTATGAGTTCGACTTGTCTCACTAGCCTTGACCTTATCTTCCTTTATCCTTATATAGGTCGTAGGAAAGCCTAGGGAGCAGTTTCTAGAAGCTAGAGTGGTTACCAACAATTACCGCTGATCTCTTGCCACCAACGATTCTCTCTTAGAGAAACATGTATCCCAGCAGAAACCAATCATAAAAGGAAGTTACTCAAGTGGTTATTTAATGGTTATAAAGAAGATTAATCCACGTGATCAAAATCAAAACCGCTAAACAATTGATCTCGTAGGTACCAATCAACCAAAACTATTGTTCTTTGAGCCACTGATCCTAGAGGAACATCACAGAGTAACTAATCCTTAATATCTCCCACTAGATCTCAAATATACTTACACAAGTGTGTACTCCACACCCCCAAACTTGTAATAAGCTAAATGAAACCTCATATAGTCGTATGAACCTTAACAACACTAAAAGGGAATTGATCCCTAGAGCATTAATACCTCAAGAACCATCACTGATCCCTCAGGAACCACTAAACCATAATGGAACACCCTTTGATGACACTAAAATCACCAACAATAAAAATGTGGAAGGAAATCCTTCGTCGACCTTCAACTTAGAAGGATGAAAATCCTTCTCTTCTTACCTCGATTCTTAGCGCTTAAGCTCTCCAATTGAATCTCCTTTCACAATAATCGAGCTTAATCTCTATATAATGAACCCTAGAAATTCCACCATCCTCCCAAATCGGCTTGATTCCATCAACAATGTTGTTTGCATCGAACGAATCAATTACCTTCATTGTCACCAACGCACTAGGAAAGATCTCGTCTACACTAACCTCGCCTACTGCTCATTGAGATCTCAGGCACTGCACCGTCATTGGATATAGGCAATGCCGCATGGCCTTTCCAAGAAAGTCGATCGTCCTTTCCCTAGAAGCTCACGTTGGGATAGCCAACGGCGCGAACGGATTGAACACCATTTAGCGGCGTTATTTGAGAGTTTCGAATCCCTTTGACGAAGTTTGTTCCTCGGGAGGATTTCGAATTCGCATTGCTAACGGTCATAATTACCCATTTCATCAAACCGTTTCCATCTAAAAACTATCCAAACAAACGCCCTTATTGTCTACATATTTAAGCTAGTATTATTGTGAAACCAAATTAAATATAAACTTAATTTTTTGAATGCAATATGTACCATGAAAAAACAGCAGTAATGAGACATGAAAAAACTATAAAGATTACATAATATGCGCAACATTAATTACTTAGAAAACCTTTCTTTATAGGTTTGTAGATAATAATAATAGAGAATAGATAGATTATAAATAAGATAGATATAGATTGAAATTTTGAATTATAAGTTATCATAAATTTAAATTTAAATTTTTTATATATAAACTTATACAATAAAAAAGTAATTTCATAGCATTAATATTTGAAAATATACTTACATCATCGTCACCTTATCTGAACTAGCATACTTACCCGCGCCTTGCACAAATTTTACTAAAATTTTATTTATATGATGTTGTGTGTTTATTGTCGATAAATTGACTATATATTCTACGTTTTGGTACACACTTCTTATGTTAATTCATTATGTTAAAAAGGTCAACACTATGTCATCTTATCTTAATATATTCTTATCAAAACTCATCACAGTTTGTTAAAAAGGTAAAATTTAGTAATAATATGACTTTTCATGCTTCAATTAAATATTTAGTTATCAATATCTCCATTTAATCATACATTATTTGTTTCTTTATATGAATGAAAAGAAAAAAAGCACCATTTTGGAACTTTATCTATATTGATATATAGTGTGATTATTATCGTTCAAGTTTCAATGAACGTAAATAACTTTCATAAAGATATATCTAGTTAGATACGAAGATAATCTTTGTCAAATAATTTATATTACCATATACAAAGTATGTTATAGCGATAAATTCACATAATGCAAGATAATCTTTGTCAAATAATTGATCCTCCTATTTAAATAAGTAAATATCATAATGCAAGATCATGGTATGAATTAAAGAAAAGATACGTCTCCACTAGCACTTACATTATTAAAAAGGAACTACAATGAAATTACAAAAAATAAAAATTAATCTAAACATTCGTTTGTAAATTGTCAAAAAAAAATATTAAAAGCTAATTCAAAGATAAGTCATAATCTCAACTGAAATGAAATATTTGCAAGATTACCAAAAGAAAAAAAAGTCCTAACAAAAAAAAATTGACTACCAAATATAGATGTGATGCAAATTTTAATTAAATAAATTATCGAATAGTAAATATCCACAATAGAAAGTATTCCATAAATCCATGTATTTAAATCTGGTATTATATCCAAATTCAAAAAAACATAGCCACATTTATTTTTTAAATTTGAATAATTTTGGTTTTTTCTAATCCTAATTATTCTCATCATATTTACAAGATCAAAGATTCGACAGTTAATATTTGATTCATTACAATTCTATCAAACAAAAAAAATAATTCAATTCATTGCAAATTTTGGGTTAGTGTGTATGATTTAGACCTGTCAATCGGGTCGGGTCGGGCGGGTTCGGGTCGGGTCGTTTCGGGTTCGGGTTGAGTTCGGGTTCGGGTCAATCGGGTTACGGGTCAAACCGGGTCGGGTCGGGTCGGGTTTTCGGGTCGGGTCGGGTCAACCCAACGGGTCAAGAGTATCAGTTTTTTGACTAAAATTTAAATAAAATATTATTTAAATAAGAAAATATAATAAGAAAATATTATTTTAAATATTTTAATAATAAAATTTATCATAATTTTATAAAATAATTTTTATATATTGTAATATAATTAAAACCTTTGGGTGCACAATTACCCGTCAATCCGTCATTTCATTATAATAGAGTGTATTCTAAAATAAGTTTTCCGCCTTATAGATTTCTTGACTCAGCGGGTTTGACCCTGACCCTAACCCTATATTTTCGGGTTTATCGGGTTCGGGTTGAAACTGGGTTTCGGGTTCAAGTTTTTGGGTTGAAACCCTAGAAATTTCGGGTCGGGTCGGGTCGGGTTTACGGGTCGGGTCAGCTTTTGACAAGTCTAGTATGATTCATTGAAGATCCAGTAGGGAGGATTACGATGATAACGTCCAACATGCAACAATTCATAATGAAAAACGATAATATGGATCAACAAAAAAAGGGCCTGATTTGTTACATAAATTATCCAAAAAGTCGTTATGGCAATTTTTAATCCAAAAAGTTGTAATTCAAAAAAATCATTAATTGACTTAAGTTAATTGTCAAAAATTCTAAATTAGAAATTATAGATTTTGTCACAAAAATAAAAATAAGAAATTATAATAGGATTATGAAGACAATTTGTCTTGATTGTACATAAATTATGAAAAAAACTAGTATCTATACTATTCTTAAAATTGTCCATAAAGAGAGTCAAATAAATCTAGCTACTCTCTACCCCCTTCCCTATATCTGTGTTTTGCACATTAACATGATTACTCTCCTCTCCACAATTGATTCATTGGTGCACTTATTGAGAGGCAGTTGAGAGGCCTCATGAAGTACATGGACATGAAGAGTTCCCAAATTGTTTCCCCATTAGAGATGCCCTGCTCAGTACTTCATAACGTTGCTATTCACGAATTAAGGAGCTTTTCCAACTCTCTACAATAGTTAAAGCCCTATACTTCATAACCCCTTCAATCCAAGTCTACTATGATCGTCCAACATCTACTGGCGCTATATATAAGGCAATGAATTGGAAATCGGTCATTTTGTAACCTCCTAGAGCCGGAAGACACACAACCACAACAACGGCCTTATAAAGGATTATAATGTCGCTTGTTGGACCCGCTTTTTAGCCAAAGAAGTATCAAGACCCGAGTAATATTTCTTTGCTACCTCTTTAGAGCACGACGAGGGGTGCAGCGAAAGGGAAAGTCTGTCGAACAAGATAGAGCCAAAGATATAAGATAGACTTCGTCCGATTTATGCCGTTAAGATTGGGATTGGTTAGAATCATGTATAATCTTATCTTTTTCATAAGATAGATCGATCTTCAAGGGTGCTATATAAACTAGTCGTAAACCCTAAGCAAGGTCACGTTTTGACACAAATTCATTCTTACGATTAATACAATATACAACTTACTATCTTTTTGTTAGTTCTTCATGGTTTACCTTGATCAGGCCCGATCTAGGTCAAAGTTCCTCTTAGGGAGAATTTTGGCTCAAACACCGCTTCTGTCATCTCCCGTAAAGGATTGGGGCTTGGGGTTTGTTTGGTTTGGGTTTGGAGATTATAGATAAGGTGTTCGATGGAATGCCTACGAGACAGAGAGTTCTTCTGTGTCTAATTCTCTATCACCGTATGTTTCCATTATGCAGGTAAATCAAGCAATAATCACCTGCTTCAACCCCCTTTCAGGTCAGTGCCTCGTTGGTATCCTCTCCACCCGCATCTCCTCTCTTGAAGTTCGCATCAAAACCAAGACCAAGGTCGCCTACGATCAGTTCGAATAATGAAAGATTTGGGTGTTCATGTTATATATATATATATATATGGAACTAACTATCCGAGTTTCCTCCTCACAGCCTACTTGCAGGACAACATGTTTGTGCAATTGATATGCTCAATTTAGTATAGGGTGGTGAAAGAATATGCAGATGATGCCTTTTATGAGTCACAAAATCCCAGGGAGCAAATACAGGCTTATGTCTTTGATGGTAATACGAATAGGGAAGTAATATGCTCTATGGTCTGGATCTTACAGCCCACAGGCACAGTTGTTTAAATTTGCAATTTTATGCTTTTGCTTTTATTTTCCCAGTGGTTCATGCTATTGTTCCACAGATGAAATTGGATCAGCTGTTTGAGCAAAAGGGCGAGTTTGCTAAATCAGTTCCGGAGGAACTTGAAAAGGTAAACCGTTATTATTGTTTATTACTAGATTCCCTACTCTGGACTCTGTCTATTGTATGTATGGTGTGTTGGATGGAATAACTCTTCTTTTTTATGTAATCACAACAACAATGGCTTTGGTTGTTATCTTTTGTTGGATAGGTTATGGGTGCATATTGATACAACATGGAGCACATACTAAGGAACCTCTTGGGAGCTGTGGCCGTAAAATTTTGCTATGGTGGCTCCGGGTTGAAGCTCGTTGTTGAAGGGTTTCTCGAACAAATAAATTTGTATTCAAGACCCCGCTGAGTATAGCGAAGTCAGGATCGTCCACGGGAGTGAGAGTAATGCTAAGTTTAGTTGAAAACTACGAAAAGAGCAAAGAAAACAAGGGCAGAACAACTCAGGCTCGACCCAAAGAGGGTCGATCTCGACCCTAGGGGGGGCGATCCTGAGAGCGGAACACACAAAACGCACACGAAAACACACTCAATCACAAGCAAGGGCTCGAACACGACGAAGGGAGTCGAGATCAAGGCAAAAGATACGAACTTTAATCAATATAAAAGGCAAATCCTAGGGCTAGGGCTACCACAACAACAACCATACATGCTTTTAACAAGAAATAACAACTATCATGCAATCTAGATCATAGAAAAGTTAACTTTCGCAAACAATTCAAGTTATTCAATCAACTTTCGCAAATCAAACAACTTTCTACCTATCCTTCAACCTAGGAATATCAACTTTGGCAAATAATCCTATTAGATATAATCAAGCAACTAACTTTTCACTTTCGCTAAGGTTAAGTACAAGACATGCCTCAATTTTCACCAAGGATTAAGCACAAGATAGGTTAGATATGATCCTTAAGCATTCAAGTTATGAATTCAAGTTTTAAACATGCATGATTGTGTTGGGTTTTTGCCCAACCCTAGAACTTAAGAAGACTACTCACACATAGCAAAGAAGAACAAGGAAGAAGAAGAAGAAGACATGATCAAAACCAAAACTAAAATTCAAATTAAACAAAAGATCAATCTTACAAATCTCAAACTTGCTCTCCAAGTCTTCTCCCTAATTCTCCAAGTCTTGATTGTTAATTGATTGAATTGTAAAGCCTCCAAAGCATCTATAAAACTAAAGGTTCAACCTCCTTTTATAGAAGAAAAGGAGTCCTAATCTAACTAGGAAACACAAAGAAACAACCTTCCTAAAATACAAACTAGGAAACTTCAACAAGATATCCGAATAGGAGGAAGTCGGTGCCTAGGATCGACCCCCCTCAGGGTCGATCCTGAGAGCACTTTTCAGCTTCTTCACACTTCTTGACTTGGCTCGAGCTCGACCCTTCCTAGCTCGATCCCGGGGTCGATTTCTACACTTTTCCTCTTGATTTAGCTTCTCTTAGCTCTTCTCCTTAGCTCTTCCACTTGAGATCTTCATCCTAGCTTGTCCAACCTCTCTTAGCATTACTCCAAACTCATTTTCAAGCTCCAAAATACCTACAAAATGACACAAATATGCGTAGTTTCCGAATCTAAAGGAAATACGAAAACTTATGCAAAAAGACTCAAAAACACATGACTCAAGCATGAAACACAACTCAAACTAACCTATCTAGACCCTAGAAATCTACCTAAAATGCGGACATCACTCGTACAGACAACAAATTCCCTTCTAGGTCAGTATGCTAAAGCTTCAGTCATTTAATAGCTCTAGGGATGGTCATAATATAGTCTTCTCTTGATAACAAATTTCGTTCCATAAATGTTCAAGTGATGTACATGTGCATAATCTGATGAACTAGTACTCTGGCAAAGATAATTTAGCTTCAGGACTTATGATGTAACTTGATTTTGAGGAACATTGAGATGCTATTTAAGGAGTAATGTGGGGATCGATTTTTGGAATGCTTTTTCCATCATCGGTTGAAAAAAACTATGATTGAAAAAAATGGTTCATAGTATAAAGTAGGAAGATAGAACTTCCTTGTACATAAGGGCAGACTTGGTTGTCTTTATTTTCTTATGTCAAGTGAAAAATAGATATAATTTTCCTAGAAGGGGAGTTGACTTGAAATCTGCTTTGTGCTGATGATTTTAGGTATCTAGCCCGTGCTTGTAATTTTTTCAACAATTAGAGTAAGACCTTGAATGATTATAGAAATGTGCTTAAGTAGATAAGATAATGTTCTTGTCTTGATTGACTTAAAGAATCTGAATTTGATGATTAGATAAAGACACTGATCAATGAGTTTGCTAAGCTTGATGAATTTGAAATTTGTCATTTCTTTATCTTATTTGAGGGGTTTTGCCCTCTTGTGTTTGCTTTTAAAATCTCCTGGTGGCATTAAGCCAATATACTATCAATCATTGATATCAAGAGGTTGTTAGATTCTTAAAGCATACTCCTTCCATGAAATGTTAGTTATTATCACATGACTGAATAAACTCACGAGTTGATGTTAGTTATTGTCACATGAGTGAAAAACTCACGAGTTGTTGTCTCTGTTAAGGTTGATCCTACCAATAATCTCCCACTAGAGTGTACTATAAGGAGATTTTTTACAAACTCTAAAGGCGTCGAGTGTATGCTTCTTTGCCCGGTTGATATGTAAGGATGGAACTATTGTAGCTTCATTTCACCACCTTTCTCTCACAATCACTCATATTCATCTTCTATTTTTTTCCTTTTCAGGCTTGTTGAAATTGTGAAAAATACGAGTGATGGATGGGCCGTTGTATGTCTCTTGTTACTTCCTCTCTTTTTTCCAGTTGCTTTTGGCCGAGTACAACTGCATGAAAACTATTTCTGGGTTTTGCAATTTGCATGCCTAGGTCCCTGATGAAGAACTAGAAGCAATCCTAGCTCCCTACTGTCGATTATGCTCTTGCCAGGATACACATGCATTTGGTGCATAGTGGGTAGGTTACATCTATTAGTTGATTTTTAATGTGTTTATTGAACAATATGCTTATCTCCATGAACCTATATATAGATAAATATAAAGTCATTGATACTTATAAATTATGTTTGTGTGTGTATAAGCTTTGTAACTCTAGCTAACTCAAGTTCATATAAACCTCACTTTATGTGCATTGTAGTTTTGAAATGAAGCTGAGAAATGAAATGCAGGTTCTTTAACTTTTGCACAAGTCCAACGATGGTGTCGGCCTTGGGCGATGGGACAATAGTAAAAGGTGGGTTTCAAGTGAAGGCCTAGTCGTGTTGAGCCACAATGAGATTCACGTACTATCAAGATGCAACAAAGTCCAAAAATAATATCCTCAAAGCTGTGTGCAACAAGTATATCTTCGCATGATTCAACATTTCTACCAACAAAATTATATTTTTTAATTTTTAAAAACATTTTTTGTAGTTCTATTGTTAAAATCCGGCTATATGATGCACTAATTAATGTGCGAGCCAAACCTCTTTTTATTGAACTCCGATCTCAAAGCTTATACTCTCTTAAGATAACAAAGAAACCGAACGCGCGTTAGTCAAATTAAAGATTAATTTACGAAACATATAAAAGGTTAGAGAACGAGTTCAAAGAAATAGAAAAGATATAAAACATGAGGGATCAACCATATAAATGCTCTAAAACATATAAAATGATCCCCTCCTTTTAATTATTTCAACATTTTTCAATGTACAATATTAAGCTTGCCTTGTTATGCTATTTAAACAAAAGATCTTCAGTTGCATTTAGTATATAAGTTTTAAAAGTTATTCATCTATATAAATGTAATATGAAATATTAATATATTATGGCAGAGTAGTATTTCGATGACTTATAATATATCATGACATTATTAAGAATTTTTAATATTTTTCTGGCGTGCTTTCATTTGTCCAGCGAACGGGATTTGCCTACTATTGAGATTTATAATGGAAAATTCACAATTTCAAATAATAATCGAAAACTTATAGATGATCATAATTACAATGAAAAAATGGAAAATTCATAATATTAACATTTATCAAAAAAAAGTCATAATAGAAAAGTTATGGATAATCATAATCATAATAGGAAATTGATGATTATGGGTGTGATTTTCTAGATGACATGGACAAAGTGTTGTGATGTGACTTAATCAAAAGTAAGTATTTTTGATATGGTTTAATAAGAAAATAACATGTGTAAAAAACACTAGGTAGCTAAATTTTGAATCGGCATGTGGCAAATGCTAACGTGACTTAATATGGTGACTTTAATCCTTAGATCAGAGGTGTCAAACATATCGGGTCGGGCGGATTTGAGTTCGGCCTTTTCGGTTTGAGTTGAGTTCGGATTCGGGTCAATTGGGTTACAGGTCAAGTCCGGTCGGGTCTTGACAGGTTATTGTGCGGGTTCGGGTCAACCTAATGTTGAAGTCCGAAAACACCGGTTGTAGTGTAACGCGATGAGAGCAAGAGGTTTGAACTCAACCGAATCAACGAACGGAGGGATGGAAAGTGTTTGGTCGTTTGAAGGGCTTAGCGCGATGAAGGTAGCGCTTTTGTATTGACTGTGGGATTACAATAGTAAATAGATAATCTCTATCGCGTTTAGGTGTGTCAGATTACAACGATGATCTTAGCTCGAGATTTAGTATGTGTTGTTCGCGAGGTTTTTCGATCCCTTTTCTGGTGCGTTGAGCCCGCTATTTATAGTTGAGGCTCGAGCTGAGTTGGAGGGACGTTGGTGTGGGACGAGCACCGCATAGATACGTGTCGCCCCTCGGTTGGTTCCTGGGGCGGTGGCCGCGGAGCTTGACCAATCAAAGGCCGGGATGGGACGTTGCCGCCCACCGCTCCTTCGATGGGACGCTGCCGCCCACCCACTTGCGTGGATGGGACGGGGGGAAGAGCACGATGAAGGTGCAACCCCTGGGACCGGGCTTCCACCTTGTAGGGAATCATTGACCTGATCGCGATAGCTGCAGAGCTTAAGGCTTGAGGCCAACTTTGAGAAGTCTATACCCGGTCATGTTTTGTTTTGGTAGAGTGTCTCATCGTGTTGACGGTTCCTGGTATCAACACAACCCCATGGACCGGGACTTGATGCCCTTTCGAGGACGGGTCCAAAAAAGTGCTCCGAACCGGAAACGTGATGTGGGGAACGCGCTAGTGTTTTAGCGATGTGAGCCAATGAGGGCTGTTGGGCCGCATAGCTTTATGGGCCGCCTGCCAGACGAAAAGAGCGGTTCCGCTCTTCGTCTCCCTCATCTCTTCACTTCAACTCTCGCATACGCCGTTTTCGCTCTCAAGCCACGCTCGCCCTCTGTCGTCGGTAACTGCTTCGACGATCGTCTCCACCGTTTACACGCCGTTTCGCAACCCTTCTGGTACGTCCTCCTTTCTCCTTCTTCTCCCTTTTCTGCCTTCTTCTTCTTCCTTTTCTTTTCCGCCTTTTTTCTGGATTTTTTTTTGGGCGAGCCCTAGGCCCAGAGGCGGTGGCGCCGCTGGTGCCTGTGGCTTCGGGTGCGGACCTCCCCGAGAGCCGCCCTGCTGAGGGGGGGCTTTTTCAGCATTTTGGGCGGTGTGGGGCGTCGCCGCGGCACTGCCCTAAAAAAGGTCTGTGGGCCAGGCTTGGGTTGTGCGTTGCTCCAACAGCCGCTGTGTGCTGGTGGCGACGCCGCGCCTGGCCCCGAGGGCTCCGCCGGGGAGATGAAAGGTCGTGAGTAGGTGAAAGAGGCGTGGGCGAACAGCCTTTGGGGAGACGAAGCGTCTCGGGGAGGCGAAGCGTCGGCTTGTCCTATCGCAGTCTCGTCACCGAGACCCGTCTCTAGGGGCCTGCGCTGAGCGCGGCGGAATGTTCTTCCGACGCCGCGCCGGATTTCCAGGCCCTCTGCCCACAGCAGGGCCTCTCGTCCTATAGTGTTCCACCATGTGTTCGCGTCCTGCGCTTAGTTGCTTTTCACACTTTGTAAGATTTTTTTTTTATGCGTTCATCGCGGCTGGGGTACCGCGCTTGTCTGACTTCGGGTCTTTGCTTTCTTCTCTTATTTTTTCTGCTGGGAATTATCCTGTTTGTGCTCTCATCGCGCTATTTCTTTTATGTTGATTGTCTTTTCCTGTGCACATTATTTCTCTTTTCGTTCCTCCAGGTGCCTCTTTGCTTCTGTGCCCTGGATTTGGGGTTTTCCAGCGACTCCTGCCCTTCAGGCGTGGATCGCGGTCAAAGAATAATGAACTGGGACGACTTCTACGCTCCTGATCCCTCGCTTGAGTACCGGGATATGTCCGCTAGCGATTCACAGAACAACTTCCGCGAGCCCGTTGGTTTGAACCGGAGCAATCCCACCACGGTGTCCGAGGCTCGTACGAGAAGCGAGTCTTCATCGCGACCTATGGCCCGTTGCAGGCCCTACAACCCTCATGATGAGGCCCCTGACGACGAGGCGTCCACTTTTGGGATCGCGAGGAGCTTTCCCTCGCGGTGTTTAACGAGTGTTAGGGCGGCGGTTCCTCGCTTCCGTCAGACCAGGCCTACGCGCATGGCAGACTATGAGAACCCTGAGACACTGGCCAAGGGTTGTGCGTCCATCCTTACTCTCGAAGAGCTGGATGAGATCGCGGTAGGATACCCTTGGCCAGAAGGGGTGGAGCTCCTGTTGCCTTTGGACAAGGGCAACAGCTATGTTGCCTACGAGGCGGGGCACGTGGTGTACGCGGCGAGCCTTATCGCGGGCTTTAGGATCCCGCTACCGCACTACGTATCCTAATTCCTTTTTGACCTCAAGCTCGCCCCTGCCTCGATGGCCCCTAACTGCTGGAGCTACATCGCGGCGTACCATATAAGGTGTTTGGAGCTGAAGTACCCCCCTTCCGCGGGGCATCTGCAACAGATTCCTACTATAAAAGCAGACAAGAGGGGCATTGTTAACTTCAGCCTTACCAACTGCAATCTTATCATCACTCCCTCCAACGTTGGACCGCGGTGGAGGGAAAAATGGTTCATCGTGTTGGACTTCCAGGGCGACGTCATGCTCTGCCCCCTTATCGCTGATCGGTTCCGTCCCTACAAGCACAGGCGCGGTGCAACGAAACAGGCCGCCGTGGCGAAGAAAACTTTTGTTGCACCCTATAAGAGGGAGCAACAGGCGTGGCTGACCCAAGTGCGCCTTGAGCGCGCGGGGCTCAGCCTGAGGCCCGAGCCTCCTCGGGAGGTCGAAAAGTCCTCGTCGGCCACCGCGTCCCCGGCGCACACGGGCGAGGGTATTTTTGTTTTTCGGGGTTTCGTTTTGCCTTTATCTATGCTATTTTTGTGTTTTGACCGCGTTAATTATGATTACTGATGGTTTCCTTTGCAGGTATGGACGTGTTCGCCGCCCTTACCTCGGGCAAGTCGGCTCCCGTCACTTCTGGGGCTCCCTCTACCGCCAAGACTGGAGGCGGCAAGGAGAAAGCCGCGAAGGCGGGGGATGAGGCCACCGCGAAGGCCCGTGCCGACGCCAAAGGCAAACGAGGGCAGGCGGAGGCCTTGAAGCGTAAGAGCGCGGAGGACGCTGTCCGCGCTGAGGGGGTGTTAGTTAAGAGGTCCAGGCGGGACGTGGACGCTACTGAGGACCGATCTCTCTCCCCCTCGAAGGGACCTGCCCGGATCACTACAGGCGCCGGGAGCCGCCGACATTGGTCGCGGAGGGCGGAGGTGGCGGGCTTCGCGTGCCCTGGGCCTGCTTGGGGTACTTTCGAGGAGGGCCAATATGGGTACGAGGAGGAGAGGGAATGGTTCCGGACCCTCAACGCGAAGGAGGTCAGGGGGGAGTGTCAGAAGTATGGCCATATGGTACGCGGTCCCCTCCTCTTTTCGTGTTGACCTGCCATAGTTTCTATCTTTGAATCTGAAACCTGTGTTTTGATTCATAGGTCAACGCGTGGGTAAACTACCTCCCCGATCGCTTGGTGGAGGAGGAGGAGCGGGCGGAGGCAGCGGTTAAAGCCAAGGAGGAGGCGGAGGCGGCACTCCAGGAGCTGCGCGCGCAGGCGGAAAAAGATGTCGCGGCGCTTAAGTCTGCCAGGTCCCAGGCCGCAGCGCTGAAGAAGGAAGTCGGGGTTACAAAGCGCGAAACGAGGAGCTAAGCTCACGGTTGGAAAAAACCAGCAAGCAACTGGAGAGCGCGATACCCGACTTCCTCAACTCGCCGGAGTATATGGAACGGCGCGTTGAAGATGCGCGGGCGGTCCAGGCTCTCAGCGCTGTTACGGCCGCCCTCCAGTATTGTGAAAAGTACAAGGTGAGGTATTTCGCTCCTGACCTCCATCGCCAAATGGGAGTTATCTGGGAGGACGGAGTGGCGAAGCTGCCGCCGGGCGTTGAGAAGGACAACGCGGAGGGAACTGATGCCCCGAACGCCAACCCCGAACCTCTTGCCGCCGATGCTGAGCAAGACGAGACCCCCGATGACCCTCCCGCTTCTATGACCGCAGTCAATGCCCCCGAGACCTGAGGCCCTTCTCTGCGAAGTTCTAAGATTTGCTTGCTGTTTGTTTTTTCTTTTTGCTGGACTATTATCCCACATGGCCCTTGGGGCCCCAAACACTGCTTATTGCCGCGATGCGGCTGTAATCTTAAACATTTTTGACGCGGTCAATGCGTCTTAACTATTGCCTTTTGATTATGATGTGCATTTCTTTTCATTCAAAGAATTTTTGCGAAGACTTATCATATCCAACCCCCTGCCGAGCTAGGTGCTAGGACCGCGCTCGACACTAAGTTATTATTCAAAGAATTTTTGCGAAGACTTATCATATCCAACCCCCTGCCGAGCTAGGTGCTAGGACCGCGCTCGACACTAAGTCATTATTCAAAGAATTTTTGCGCGCGTTAGCGGACAACCCCAAGCGAGGAAGGCAACTCGGGTTTCCCTAACGACTGGAGTTTTTGATGTTTTAAGGCATTATGCGACTGCGAGGGGTGAAACCCAACTCGAGCGCGCCTAAGCGCATCGCGCGCGTTAGCGGACAACCCCAAGCGACGAAGGCAACTCGGGTTTCCCTAACGACTGTGGAGTTTTTGATGTTTTAAGGCATTATGCGACTGCGAGGGGTGAAACCCAACTTGAGCGCGCCTAAGCGCATCGCGCGCGTTAGCGGACAACCCCAAGCGAGGAAGGCAACTCGGGTTTCCCTAACGACTGTGGAGTTTTTGATGTTTTAAGGCATTATGCGACTGCGAGGGGTGAGACCCAACTCGAGCGCGCCTAAGCGCATCGCGCGCGTTAGCGGACAACCCCAAGCGAGGAAAGCAACTCGGGTTTCCCTAACGACAAGTTTATTGTTTGGACAGCGTACGGTAGTCTCGTTTATTCATATGATAACTGTTGGAATAAAGACTTTTACAAGAGATCACAACGCGGTGATAGCCCTAACTTTTTTATACATAGTATTTCTTGAGGCGTGCCTCATTTCATGTCTTGGTTAGAGTTTGTCTTGTCGTCGGATCGGTGAGTTTGAAAACTCCCGGGACAACCTCTTTGGAGAGGCGGTAGGGACCTTCCCACTTCGCATCAAGCTTGCCTCCGTCGGTCCTCCGAAGCGCTAGATCACCCTCCTTGAGACCGCGGGGCTTGACTCTCTTGTTGTAATACGCCGCGGTCCTTCTCTTGTACTCGACGGAGCGTGGCTCCGCCGTCTCCCGGTGCTCGTCGCGAAGATACATTTCCACCTTGAGAGCCTCGTCGTTTGTGAATTGGTCATAACCCGCGACTCGTGTTGTGGGAAGCATGGATTCAACAGGTACGATGGCATCACTGCCGTATGCCATCGCGAAAGGGGTTTCGCCGGTAGCCCTGCGGGGTGTGGTGTGGTTTGTCCATAGAACAAGTGGCAAGAGCTCGGCCCATCGGCCCTGTACTCCATCCAGCCTGCGCCGGAGGTCGTCAAGTATCCTTGTGTTGGCATTCTCTACCAGTCCGTTGGACTGTGGGTGGGCAACCTAGGAAAACCTCAACTCGATGCTCAGACTGGCGCAGAAGTCACGCGTCTCTTCACTGTCGAACTGGGGACCGTGGTCCATCATTATCGCGATAGGAACACCGAAACGGCAAACCACATTCTTCCAGAGAAAGCCACAGACCTTCGCGCTTGTGATTCGCGCCATTGCCTCGGCCTCCACCCACTTGGTGTAGTAATCGACCAGGACCAGTATAAACTGTACCTGCCCAACGGCCTTAGGGAAAGGGCCCAGGATGTCCATGCCCCACATCGTGAAAGGATAGGCCGGTTGGATGCCGCGCAGCTCTCGCGCTGGGGCGTGCTGGACGTTCTCGTGCCGCTGGCACTTGTCGCACTTTTGCACGTACGCCGCCGCATCGCGGCGCAGGGTAGGCCAATAGATCCCCATCCGAATTATCTTGTGGACGAGAGTCCGCCAACTCGGATGGCCTCCACATATGCCCTCATGGACCTCCTCGAGGACCTCGAGCATGGTGGCCTCGTCCACGCAGAGCAGGTTGGGCTCTGCGTAGCCGCGGCGATACAACTTGTCGCCCTCGATGCGGTACCGCGCCGCCTTGAGCTTGAGCTTGCGCGCGCCCATGGCATCGTCCTGGGGCGACTCCCCAGTTTGGATATATCGGACTATGGGAGTCATCCACCCCTCCGTGGCCAGCGCGAATACCGCCTGGGTGACACCGCGCAACATTTTCCTCTCGATTATGACCCTGTTGCCGACTTCAGGCGGGAGAGCCGAACCCATCTTGGCCAGTGCGTCGGCCTTGGCATTCGCCGCACGCGGAACGGACTCAATGGCGAAAGTCTCGAGGCAGGCGATCAACGCCTTGACCTTGGCGCGATATTGAGGCAAAAATCCGGTGGTACACTCGTACTGACCACTGACCTGGCGCGCGACAAGCTCAGAATCTGTGAACACCCTTATCCTCTGCGCGCCTACTAGCAGGGCCATCTCAATCCCCGCGATCACCGCCTCATACTCGGCCTCGTTGTTGGTGGCCTCGAAGCCGAAGTTGAGGGCGTGTTCAGACGTGTAGGAAGGTCCCTCAAGGACTACCCCCGCACCCGACCCCAGGTCGCAGTGCGAGCCGTCCACAAAGACCTTCCACTCGTCGGGGCTCTCGTCAGTGTCAAGGAAAGTGACCTCCACCACAAAGTCGGCGAGGGCCTGGGCCTTGATCGCGGTCCGCGGGTGGTATGAGATGTCGAATTCCGACAACTCGACCGCCCACTTGGTCATTCTTCCCGACAACGCGGGCTGATGCAGGATTTGGCGAAGTGGGAGGTCCGATAAGACCTGGATGAGATGCACCTGGAAGTAAGGGCGCAACTTTCTTGCCGCGGTCACAACGGCCAAAGACATCTTCTCTGCGGGCGAGTATCGTTGTTCTGCCGGTTGGAGCACTCTACTGGTGAAGTATACCGGGTAACTGAAATCGCGGGTAAGGACCGCGCTGATAGTATGCTGGCTCACGGCAATGTATAATTGCATATCCTCCCCCGGGACGGGGGGGGGGGAGAGCGTTGGAAGGCTGGTGAGGTAGACTTTTAGAGCCTGAAACGCGCTCTCCATCTCCCCTGTCCAGGTGAAGGTGGTGGTGCTCTTGAGACAGGAGAAGAAAGGAAGAGCGCGGTCCGACAATCTAGAGCAAAAACGGCCGAGATAATTTACGGCACCCGCCAGTCGCTGGACTTCGTTGCGCGAGGCCGGTGAGCAGAGCTCCAACACCGCGGCGACCTTGGCGGGATTGACGTCTATGCCCCTCGCGCTGATCATGAAGCCAAGAAACTTTCCCGACTTTACCCCGAAGACGCACTTCTCCGGATTCAGGCTCATTCGGTGGGCGCGCAGGGTTTGGAAGACCTCGGCCAGGTCGGCCAGGTGCTCCTGCGCGCTGTGGCTCTTGACCACAATGTCATCGACGTACGCCGAGACGCTGCGCTTAAACTGCTTTCAGAAGACGTGGTCTACCAGGCGCTGGAATGTGGCCCCCGCGTTCTTCAAACCGAAGGGCATCACCTTGTAGCAGAAAGTCCCGGCGTTGAGTGATGAACGCGGTAGACTCCTGATCCAGAGGATCCATGGCTATCTGATTGTAGCCGGAATAGGCGTCGAGGAAGCTCAGCGCGGTGTGACCGGCGGTGGAGTCGACTAGATCATCAATAGAAGGAAGGGGGTAGATGTCTTTGGGGCATGCTTTATTAAGGTCCTTGAAGTCGACACACATCCGCCACTTCCTGTTGGACTTCTTCACCAGCACGACATTGGAGAGCCAAGTAGGATACTTGACCTCGCGAATGAAGTTGGCGCGTAGGAGCTTCTCAACCTCGTCATTTGCCGCGCTGGCGCGCTCCTCGTTGGTCTTTCGTCGCCTTTGACAGATGGGTCGGGACCCCGGGCTCACACGGAGTGAGTGCAATGCCACCTCGGGAGGGACGCCCTTCAGGTCCGTCGCCGTCCATGCGAACACGTCGCGAGAACGGGCCAGGAGAATTTGCAGGCTTTCGGCGTCCGCTCCGGTCATGCAGTCCCCTACAAATAGTTTCTCGGTTGCGTCGGGGAAAGGGGCGATGGCGACCTTCTCGAAGTCACCGAGGGGTTCGCGCTCACTCTCCTGCCGTACGTCCAACTCCGTGCCGGCACCTCCCGCGATAACGAACGCGGTCGGGCGAGCGCGAGTTGACGCCTCATAGCACTTTCGTGCCTCGATCTACTGGCCGTGGGCGACACCCACGCGGTCCTCCACGGGAAACTTCAAGACCAGGAGATAGATGGACGCGATGGCCTGGAACTTCATCAATGAAGTCCGTCCCATTATTGCGTTGTAGATGGATGGGAGTCGGACGACAGTGAACTCGATGGGCTCAGTCCGGTGGGCGTCTTTACTGTCTCCCAAGGTCATATCCAGGGTGATCAACCCCGCGACGTCGACCTTGTTGCCGGAGAAGCAAGTGAGCTTCCCAGCGTAGGGTAGGAGCATGGCCGGTGAGATGCCGAGTTGTGCGAACGCGTCGTAGTACAAAATGTCCACCGATGCTCCTGTATCGACCATGATCCTTTTGACTATTTTGGTGGCGACGACCGCGTGTACCACCAGAGGATCCGTGTGCGGAGTGATCAGCTCGCGGGAATCGCTGGGTCGGAAAGTGATGTCGGCGTGAGGGACTCCGGCCGCACCCAAGCTGTTGCTGGAGCCGCCGGAAGTAGAAGCGGGAGCGTAACGCTTTCTTTCCCCGCCGCTGGACCCCGCGAGGGTGGACCCCCCCGCGATGGTGTTGATGTAGAGGTTCGGGTCGTTCGGATTGACGCCTCCTCTTGTGGGTGCGGTGTCGGCCAGAGTGTTCGCCTATGCCGGCTGACCACCGTCGTTGCGGGGCCCGAGGGCCATGGCGTTAGCCCCGGTGTATGGGTCGTTGTTATTCGGCCCGTTACCACCGCGGTTGCGCCGCGGCCCACGGTATCCCTGATATCCACGACCACGACGCCCTCCACCACGGTTATGGCCGCTGCGCTTCTCCACCTGCGGCTTTGTTGGTGTGGTGGACACGGTGAGGGCCTCCGGGGTGGTTTTGACCTTTCCCTTGCCGCGATCCTGCGTGGGCTTTCCTGCTGCGTCCTCCGCGAAGACGCGCTTGGTGATGGCGTTGCAGGCGTCCTCGTAGGTGTGCAGGGTTTTCCCGCACATTTTGACCTTGAAGGTTCCGTCGCGGAGGTTGTGGATTAACATGTCGCGGACGGAGGTGTCGTTGAGGTGAGGCACCTCCGACGCCGCGTTCACGAATCGGGTGAAGAAGGCCGCCAGAGTCTCCTCCTCTCCTTGAGTCACGCCCATGAGGTCCTTCGTTGTCTTCATACGCGTTCGTGACCCGCTGAAGTGGGACATGAAACGCTTCGTCAGATCCTTGAAGGACCTGATGGAACCTACTGGGAGGTTGGTGAACCACCTCATCCCGGCGGCCTTGAGGGTGGAGGGAAAGACCCGACAGTACATGGCGTCATTGTAGGTGTTGAACGTCATGTGCGCGAAGAATTGCTTGACATGCTCTCCTGGGTCTTTCGTGCCGTCGAATTGTAGTGCTGTTGACGGCTTTTGGAATCCCTTGGGCATGGGCTCCTCTTGTATGAAGTCGGCGAAAGGGCTTCCATAAGAGGTGCCGCGGTTGTCCACCATCATGTTGCTTCGGGAGCCGGAGCGCGTGGACTGAGGTCGAGAGCTGGAGCGTCCTCGTGATATGCTCATGTCCTCACTCGAGCTCCCTCGAGGGGGTGTGTGGTATGCCTGACCCGGCCCGTAGCCCACGGCGTAAGCGGGTACATATGGCTGGTGGGGCATCGGGTAAGCGCCCTGGCCGTGCTGCATGGGGTATGCCCCCTGGCCGTAGTGGTACGCGGGAGCGTACCCTTGGAAGTTGAGGTTTGGAGGCGACAACGCGTTGGGAGCCTCTTGGTCCACCTCCTGACCGGTCGAGCTCCCGTTGGTGGTAGAGTATTCCTTTACGTAGGGCTCCTACGTAGGCGCATACCCTTGGTAGTATTGCGCGTGTACATACCCCTGGAACGGGGCTTGCGGCTGGAAACCCTGCTGGAAGCCGGGGTTCCAACCGGGCATAGCCTGTGGTTGCTGTGCGGGCGGGCCCCATCCGGGCATGGGTGCAGTCTGGGGCATCGCGGGTGGTGACCCGTAGTACCACGGAGGTGGTGGCTGCATCCCAAAGGCCGTGCCATCATCGTAGTAAGCGTTGTTGCTGTTAGCGTCCATCACTCAGCGTTTGTTGAAACAGCGCTTTCTAAGTTTGAGAAGGGGGAATTTGATTCGGCCTATTTTGTATAGGATAACTCTTGTATTTTAGAGCTATTTTGAGAGTGTTTAGGTTAGTTTTGAGCGTAATTGTAATATCAAGGCCGAAGACACAAGATATGAAAAATCAAGAGTTAAAGAGCTTAAAGACGAAGATTCGCCACTACATGGTTATCGCGGTCGCGTTGTCTATGACACGGTCGCGGTGGCATGGAGGAGCGAGCCAACCAAGACCATGAAGGCCGCGGTCGCGCTGTCTGTGGCGCGGTCGCGGTAGAAGCTGACCCGGATTTGACCATTTGAAGGCCGCCGCGGGCGCGGTTCTGGTGCCGCGGTCGCGGTGGTAGCTCACCTTGGAGCGGACGAAATCTTGGCGTTTTTATCTTGTTTCCTTTCTTATCTTTCGGTTTTCTATCTTATTTAGTCCGAAAAGGTTGATCCTTGAGGCTATATAAGGAGGACCTTTTCTAGGTTTTTAGATATCAATTAGTCAATCAATTGTAGTTCAATAAAGATTAGAGTTTTCTTTGTAATGGAGAACTAACTCTCCTCTGGAGTTTATTCAATCAAGGAAGCTTTATTATGAAGTTGTGAAATTCTGGTAATCTCTTTATCCTTAGGTCTTTATTGATACTCTTGTGTTTCATCCCATGATCTATGTTTGATTTTGTAAGCTTGATCAACTTATTTGATTGACTTAGATCTATTGTTTGAATTAGGATTGGTTGTTGTCTATGCATCTTTCCTATTCTCGAAACAACTCTATTCTAGGACCGTGGACTAGTTTAGGGAGGAGTATTCAATGGTTAAATTGTGCATGAGACTCGTAGCTTGATTGCATAATTTGATTTCCTATTATCCCTGTGCTCTATGCTAATTCTAGGTTAAGCGTCCTTGCCTAGTGTTATAGAATTGCTTGGACCGTGGACTTGCGATTTCTAATGATTGGGATTGGAATTGACCTAAGCATATAAAGAGGTGGATGAATTCATGATCAACGGATTAATAAAGTGGAATTAATTGGATGAACTCTGCTTGATAACTTTGGGTTCGACCCCTTACTTGCCTACTATACTTTTGTTTGCATGTTTGGGATTTATTTTTGATAAGGGAACAACGACTTTGCCCGAGTCAAATTTTGGCGCCGTTGCCGGGGAATCTTTTTCTTGTTTGGATTTTGTGTGTTTTCGGGTTCCGAGCCCAAACCGCGCCCGCGGTTCGTACGCAGAACCATCCTTTGGTTGCGGACCTAACACATGGTCCATACCCGGTCTACTAATACTTCCCCTATTCGTTTTGATCCAGAAATTAGCAGGACTCTCCGGAAGATAAGAAGTGCCCCCAGACCATCAACATCTTACAACCTTCTTGAATCTCTCTCTCTCTCTCTGATTCTGAACCAAAAGACGCCATGGCGGAGCAAACTATTCGCCAACTCACGGCGCCCGATCTCCAGCAACAACAGCTCGCTGTTCAATTCCCCGAACTCGGGGAGGGTGTGAAATTCGAGCTAAAGTCTAGTCTCATCCACCACTTGCCCAAATTTCACGGGTTGAGTGGCGAGGACCCGAATAAGCATCTCACTGAATTCCACGCGGTGTGCGTGAGCATGAAGCCCACTGATGCAACGGAGGATCAAATCAAGCTCCGGGCTTTTCCCTTCTCTCTTGAAGACACCGCCAAGGACTGGCTCCTTTATTTGGTGCCAGGTTCCATCACTACTTGGGCGGCCATGAAGAAGGCGTTCCTTGAGAAGTACTTCCCCGCTTCCAAACAAACATCTATTAAGAAGCAGCTCAGCAGTTTGGAGCAAGGGGAAGACGAGAACCTCTACGACTACTATGAGCGCTACAAGAGGCTCATCGCGAGTTGTCCCTACCATGGCTACCAAGCCAAAGATCTTATTTGCTACATCATTGAGGGACTCTGCGACAATGACAAGAGGCTCGTGAATGCATCTTGTGGGGGTAGTTACGAGAACTTGACCCCCGCTGCAGCTTTTCAGAAAGTGGACATCTTGGCGGAACAAGCCCGCAATCAAAGGTCCAGGACCAATGTGAGGCCAGTTAGTGTGGTGAATGAGTCCCTGAATGCTGAAGTAAGGGAGCTCAAGGATTTTATGAAGCAGCTGCTCACGAAGAGGACGACTCAGCAAGTCAACGTTTGCGGTCTATGTTATGATGCTAGCCACCACACGGATCAATGCCCTACTATTCAAGAGACCGAGGAGTCGGTCAATGCTATTGGCAACTATGGTGCGCCCCAACCCCGGAATGATCCTTACTCTAATACCTACAATCCGGGGTGGGCGAACCATCCTAACTTAAGGTGGAGCAACCAGCAGCCGCAAGACCCACCACAACAGCAGCACCAGTACGCTCCTCAGGGCCAGCAACAACAGTTTCGGTCCAATAACTATGACCCGAGAGCACCTGCTCCGTCTCAGAATGACGCTATTACTGCCCTCTTGAAGGAGAACCAAGAGGCGAGAGCTGCTGTAAAGAACCTTGAGACTCAGTTGAGCCAACTTGCCACCATGATCAATAGGCTCGAGTCTAAGGATTCCGGGAAACTTCCTTCTCAACCGCTCAATCACAAGGAGAATGTCAGTGCCATGAATTTGAGGAGCGGTAGAGTATTGGCGAGTCGGGCATCACCCACCGGTGACGAACCGCGCCCGCGCTTCCCTGGCCGCGACCGCGCCGGGGCGACAGAACATGAGGACCAAGCTTCTGTAGAGATTCCGCGCCCGCGCTCCCCCCTCCACGCCCGCGAAAATCCAACAGAGCTCATGGACCACGAGAGGCGTAGCGACCCGCGACCGCGGAGTCCGAACCGCGCCCGCGGTAAGGAGGCCGAGCGAAATTTTGAGGCTTTGCTCGACTATGCTTTCAAGAACTATGCGCCTCCTCGCCCGAGCTCTCCTAGACGGAACCGAGCCCCAGCAGCAGAAGAGGACGATGGCTATGTGGCTCAACCCCTGCCACCATTGGATTCTTTCAAACCCTCTCCTCCATTCCCCGATGCTCTCAAGGACACAAGGAAGCCGGCACATGATAAGGAACTCTTCGAGACCTTCGCCAATTGTCGGGTAAATGTTCCTCTTCTTAATCTCATCCAAAGTGTCCCTCGTTTTGCTAAATTCATGAAAGAGCTATGCACCATAAAAAGAAAGAATAGGACTAGTCCTAAGATTGAAAAGGTAGCTCTAGTTGAAAAAACGCAGGATAGAAAAATTGAGACCTGTAATCTTCTACTCCAAAAGCAATTACCTAAAAAATGCTCAGACCCAGGAAGATTCACCGTCCCTGTCACTATTGGAGAAACTAAAATTGAGCGTGCTATGCTAGATTTAGGTGCCTCCATTAATGTTCTCCCAGCTTGCATGTATGATAGGTTAGGCCTTGGTCCTTTGAAGGAATCAGATATTGTTATTGAATTGGATGACCATTCTAATGTGAGCCCGAAAGGGTTAGTTGAGGATGTTCTAGTGCAGGTGCAGGGTTTGATCTTTCCTGCAGATTTTTATGTGATGTAGATAGGCGAAGGGCGGTACGACCCGGTTCTCTTACTTGGTCGTCCATTCATGAAAACCGCCAATACGGTCATTGACGTTGCCAATGGATCTCTTTCCATATCTCATGGCGGTAGCACGGTCCGAATTGATGTTGACGAGGACCCGTATTGATCGTATCCACGTCGAGCCAACGACGTTAAACAAAAGCGCTGCTTGGGAGGCAACCCAAGGATTAGATAGATTGTTTTTTCATTCCTAGCTTAGGATTTGCTTGTTTTTCTAGCTAACATGCAGGTACTAGGTCCGAAAGGACACGCCTGGCGTGAAACCGCGCCCGCGCCTCCTTGGCCGCGCCCGCGGTGGATAGTCAACGCATCCCGACGAACAGGTACTAGCCCGTGCTCGCGGCAACCATACTGCGTCTCGGTTTTAGCCCGTTTTCTTTATTAAAAAAAAAAGGACTTTTTGGTCCCATTCTACCTCTATATTTTCCATCCATCTATATTCATTCTATTCCATCTTCTATCTTTCCATCTTTCTATTTCTTCTTTCCATCCATCTTTGTATTTTCCATTCTTTGGCTATGTGTAAGGCCTAAGTATGGGGGAGCTTTGTTTCCCCGGGAGTTTTCTTCTCCACAACTCGAGTTCGAATATTGATCCATCTTCACAGAAGACGAGCCAAGATACAAGGGTTCCCTACACATCACGTTTTTCGAGACGAAGTCAAGACATTGTTCCAGCACGAGACCCGCGCCCGCGCTTCATCAACCGCGCCCGTGGCATCTCCCCGACGATGACTTCCCTCTCTGCATCAATTCCGCGCCCGCGCCCATGTTGTCGCGCCCGCGGTTAGCCACCAGATCGGAAATACGGAGTTTCATTCTTCTACCACTTTTGAAGAGTTCTTCCATTCCACCTCTCTTCATCGATTGTGAGTCTTCTGATATACCTTCTTCCTTGCTTCTATCCTTTCTCTTTGCTTCATTGAGGACAATGAAGGATTTAAGTATGGGGGAAGGAGTACTCGCATTCGCTTATCCTAGTTAGCTTAACTAGATATTTGCTTCAGATTTTTGATTTTCTTCTTTTCATGGAGCACTTGCACCATATTTTTTGCATAATAAAGAAAGAAAGAAAAGAAAAAGATAGAAAGAGCCATAAAAAAATTGAAAAAAGGCATATAAATCCTGGGATGAGTCGAAAACCCGAAAGGGCGGCTCAGGTAATAAGCAGGTAACCCGGACCAGCATTAGGCTGGGGTAATATGAGGTTTATGAGTGATTGTGAGTATTTGTGAGTACACACCTTTTGAAAAATGAAAAGAGCGGTTAGGTGAAAACCCGAAAGGGCGCCTAAGCAGAATTGAGCGGTAAAATTCGAGTGTATTAGGATCATTCTTGCTTGGGGACTTTGGGGCTTACATGTTAGATTTGGGTAGATCCTAGGTTGCTCTCTTTCATGTTTTTAGAGCTTGAATGATATATCATGTTGTGAGGTGTGTGTTTGAGCTTCATTGTTTTATACTCATGATTTCTCTATATTTTTGGGTTCGGGTTGTGAGTTGAGTGTTTTTATCTTCCCTTGTATTTCCTGAGATCCTAGATGTGCTACCTTGTTGTGTTTGTTTTGAGCTTACTCGAGGACGAGCAAGATCTAAGTATGGGGGAATTTGATTCGGCCTATTTTGTATAGGATAACTCTTGTGTTTTAGAGCTATTTTGAGAGTGTTTAGGTTAGTTTTGAGCGTAATTGTAATATCAAGGCCGAAGACACAAGATATGAAAAATCAAGAGTTAAAGAACTTAAAGACGAAGATTCGCCACTGCATGGTTATCGCGGTCGCGTTGTCTATGACGCGGGCGCGGTGGCATGGAGGAGCGAGCCAACCAAGACCATGAAGGCCGCGGTCGCGCTGTCTGTGGTGCGGTCGCGGTTGTAACACCCCTATTTCGTACTCTGGGTATTACTGCCAGTGACCTCGGATTTCTCCCATCCAAAGTCACCCAAGGCTCGTTATTCACAAGGAAACGTAGTCGCAACGGGAAATTCATTGTAAATACGGAGAGAGTGCGGAAATTAGAAATATTATTACAAGCAGTTTGTTTCCTCCCAAAAGACCATCACCCTTATAGTGTTATACAAAACAGTAGTTCATAATAGGATATAATACGAAATTATTCCAAAAGTGATTCTTCTAGTCCTTCCACGATCAAGCTACGACTTCGTCTTCAACCTTCGACGTCCTTGTCCTTATTCCCTGATATTTCCATAAAAACAAGAAATACCAGCCGACCAATGTCGGGAAGAAAGAAAGTGGTATTAGTCTAACGTGAGACTAAGCAAGTGGTAGAACGTGATTTGGTTCTAACAGAAGGCTAAATTAAATGGGATTTTGCTGGCGACGACAGTCGGGATATTTTTAGGAGAACGATATGTAAGGATTTACGTGGAAAGGCATACGAGTTTTCGGGGCTTATGAAAGAAATGGATTTATTGTTGGGAACTTAATTATTTCACATCAATTTTGAAAAGCCTCCGTCGACGAGATTGCTCAAGTCGGGAGTTAGCATGGTTTTCCAGAATGTAATCACCATCCTTGTTCATTAATTATTGTGCATAAGGCACTTATCTTCCCTTAATGACAAAACAGTACATTCAGTTAACGACTTTTAGATGTAGCAACCCAGGGCGGGTCAAGAGCCACATCGGAGAAGGACGGAGTCCTTAACACCTAGCTAGGGTGTTATCACCCCTCTACGCTTGTAGAGCAGGCAGAGTCATGACCCAGTATTAGGGTATAGGTACATCCTAATACGTTTTTAAGAGGTGTTTCAGAGTCGAGCTCTCACCCCTAATGACTATCCTAGTCCTGCGCAAAGTCTCAAACGAGACATTTAAACACATAAAGGCCACAATCAATCGGTCCTAAGTCCAAGTACTAGCGTAGTACAGGAATAATAACAATATGAACAATGAGGTCATTATCTCTAGCAATAATAATCCTAGATTCGTTTTATTTAGCAACCAAGGTGTTCCCAACAATTATATGGATATTAAACGGAATGGAAGAAAATTCACGTTTAATCGTAAAGAGCAAGAGAACCATCCACTTGCCTTTGCTTTGCAGAATTTGAGTCCTATGGGTTCGTTTCTCGAGATTACGGCGAGTCGAGCGGTCAACCTAATTTGGATACGGTTCCAAAGCGATACGGATTAAATTAATATTTAATTTATTTCTTAATCGAAAGAAAATATTTTCTTAGGTTATCATATTTCTATACCCTTTATAAAATGATTTTAACTTCCAATATTAATAACTTATTATTTCGTAGTAAGGGTAAATTAAATCAACACTTAACTCATTTCTTGTTCATGATTTGGTCACCTTATTATTTCCCCATTTTATTATTATCCTTCATGTTAATTTGTATGGCTTATAATAAGTTATTATCCTTCAATAATTTATTATCTAAACTCCTCAACTTGCTAGTAATTAATTCTAAAACCATGTTAGAGCCATGATAAGATCATAAACTTATAAGTAGTCTTCAAATACCTCTTTTCATTCGATAAAAGTCCTTATAGTCCAAGAATATTTGATAAAAGTCCTTATAGTCCAAGAAAAGTCCTTATTCATACTCAATAATAGCTTAGCATTATATAGTCCATTGCCTCTATATAATCGGACACATACAAGTCTTAAATTTTAATTTGGTCAACTCATTCAGCATTAACACATAAATGTGTTCGGACTTATAAAATGCTCTTACATAACTTTAGTCTTGGTTGTATGAATAGCCATAGATGAAATGTGTGACCAATTATTTAATTTAAATCAAGTCATCATTTTAAAGTACTGGATTGACTTGAATCAATTTGTTTTTGAGTTAATCAATGGGCCTAATTAAGTTTTAAGACCAATTTGAAAACAAAGCCCATACGTAACAAACAAAAAAAAAAAAAAGGTTGCTTGCCTTGGGTTTGTACGCAGCAACACAAGGCACGACAGTAGCAACGACACGGCAGCAACGGCGAAGACCGGCGACGAACGGCGGCGTCTCCGGCGAGGCGGTTAACGGCGACGGCTCCTGGCGACGACGAGGAAGGCGGCGTCGAGTGGACTGGTGGGCGGCGATGAGACGCGCTCGGCTTCCCGTCGGAGGAAAAAAAAATAGGTGCGAAGGACAGATTTTTTTGGGACTTGCAGATTTTGGGTGTGCTGGGATAGTTTCGATCGAAATTGAAGTTCGAAATTACAGACTGATTTTCGGGTATAATTAACTGGAGCAGGATTTGTGAATTTGCTCAAGGATTTTATTTTATTTTTTTCGTTCCTTTACAGACGGAGGGTGAAGTCGGTGTTGTGGATGAGGATTGAACTTGTTGGAGCCTCTAATTTATACAGATTTCTCTAATTCACTACGTAAGGAAGTATGGGTGTAATGATGGGGCTGATCCGCTGGATTTCATTTGGCAGAAAAAATCTCTGCGTTGTCGATCGTTTACAAGGTGAAGGACTGCAGAATTTTAGTCTCAGATTTTTGGGCAGTCAACCAATTAATTTAATAACATACAACCCCTTAATACACGAGAAGCTCTCGTAGCCCAACTGGTAAGGGAAGTGAAGGGGTCGGAGAGGTTAGGGGTTCGAGTCCCATTTGTCTCTTTTTGCGCTCTCCTTTTTATTTTTGGGCTGAGATTTAGTTATTTAAGGGCCTACCTCATTATTGTACTTATTATTTGTTAGCATTCTTTTTAATTAAATTTCTTCTTCTTACATTCTTAATTAATTTATTTCAAAAGAATTAATTTCTTGTAGGGGACTCGTTTTCTTTTCTTTTCATAATTGAATTTTAATGAGTTCTAAACTTAGTTGAGCGAGGGATTTTACTATTGGTGACATTTCGTTCGTTGTACGCGTGACGGTTTCGAGAAAATTCATTTCCCTTATTAATAAAAATAGCGGTTATTACAACAGTACCCCCTTAAAATTAGTTTCGTCCTCGAAACTAGGAAACCCTAGGGTACTGTGCACAGAGAAAACAACTACCGCTCGCAAAGACTTGGCTACAACGAAGTGATCTAAAGCTAGTACCCCCTTAAAATATCTGTTTCTTTAAGTCAACCTATAGCAATTCCGGAAAACGCTTCTGCATTTCTTGCTCGGTTTCCCATGTTTCCCACGTGGTCTCCTCGCCACCATTTTTCGACCACAACACCCTAACTAAGGGTACTTCCTTGTTGCGAAGCTTCTTTACTCGCCGTTCTAGAATCTTCACAGGCCTCTCCTCGTAGGTACCATTCGGCTGAATCTCCACGTCATCATAATTAAGCACATGAGAGTCATCGGGTACATACTGACGTAGGAGCGACACATGAAAGACGTTGTGAACAGGATGTGCTGACGGTGGTAGTGCAAGGCGATAGGCTAGCTTGCCTACCCTTTCCAGTATTTCGAAAGGACCCACGTAACGAGGATTAAGTTTTCCTCGTTTTCCAAATCGGAACACCCCCTTGGAAGGAGATACTTTCACGAAGACTTTGTCGCCTACCGCGAATTCTACCTCTCGTCGCTTCAGATCCGCATACGACTTTTGTCGATTCTGAGCAGTCAACATCTTCTGGCGAATCAAAGCAATGTCTACAGCAGTCCTTTCGACTAGTTCGGGTCCTAACAGGACCTTATCAGCACGGTCATCCCAACAAATCGGTGAACGACATCTTCGTCCATACAGAGCTTCAAAAGGAGCCATCTTAATGGTTGAGTGCCAGCTGTTGTTGTAGGTGAACTCTATCAAGCTCAAGCTGACATCCCAACTCGTCGTGCGGTCTAGAACACAGGCTCGAAGCATGTCCTCAAGGGTCTGAATTGTTCTTTCTGACTGTCCGTCTGTCTGAGGATGAAAGGCGGTACTGAATTTCAGTTGAGTACCCATCGCCTTATGGAGTTCCTCCCAAAATCTGGATGTAAACCGACCATCTCGATCAGAGACTATGGTCTTTGGAGTACCATGGAGGCGGACAATCTCATGAATGAAAACTTCGGCCAACTTTTGGACTCCCCATGTCATCTTGATTGCTATGAAGTGAGCGCTCTTGGTGAGTCGATCAACGACCACCCAAATAGCGTCCTTCTGCCCTTGAGTCTGGGGCAATCCTGTGACGAAGTCCATCGCGATGTCTTCCCATTTCCATTCGGGTACTGGTAGTGACTGCAATTTTCCTCCCGGTCTTCTATGCTCAATCTTCACCTTTTGGCAGACCAGGCATTTCAGAATAAAATCTGCCACCTCTTGTTTCATGTTCGGCCACCAGAAGTCCTTGCGCAAGTCTTTGTACATCTTGCTTGCCCCTGGGTGGACGGAATAGGCTGATGAATGCGCTTCTTGCAATATGGTCTTTCGAAGCTCATCCACGGCAGGTACACAGATGCGATCTCTGAACCACAATGATCCATCATCCTGTATAATGAATCCCGGTGCCTTACCTTCCTGCACTTCGCCGCTAATCTTGATTAACACGACATCGTCTGCTTGCTTCTCCTTGATCTGGTCGAGCAGGGTAGGTCGAATCTCTAGAGTGTTTAGACCACCCTGTTGTCTCCCGAACCAAACCTCTATCCCTTCTTGCATCAACTCTTCTTGAAGTTTCGGTTGTGCAGTCAACATCGAGATCAAGCCTTCTTGAGCTGTTTTACGGCTCAAGGCGTCTGCCACCACATTGGCTTTCCCTGGGTGATAGAGTAACTCGATGTCGTAGTCTTTAATCAGCTCTAACCACCTCCTTTGCCTCATATTCAGCTCTTTCTGTGTGAACACATACTTTAAGCTCTTGTGGTCAGTGAAGATCTGACACTTCACGCCATATAGGTAGTGACGCCAGATTTTCAAAGCGAAGACCACAGCTGCTAGCTCCAAATCATGTGTAGGGTAATTCACTTCGTAGGGCTTGAGTTGACGAGACGCATAGGCAATGACCTTCCCATTTTGCATTAGCACGCATCCCAGACCTTGCTTAGAGGCGTCACTGTACACTACATACCCCTCGTGTCCATTTGGCAACGTCAAAATTGGGGCACTAGTCAAACGTCTCTTTAGTTCCTGGAAGCTCTCTTCACACTTATCATCCCACACAAATTTCTTGTGCTCTTTTCGGAGTAACTTGGTCATTGGCAGAGCGATTTTAGAAAATCCCTCTACGAATCTACGATAATATCCAGCAAGTCCGAGGAAGCTGCGTACTTCCTTGACATTTTTCGGTTGTTTCCAATCAGAGACTGCCTTAATTTTCTGGGGGTCTACCATCACTCCTTCTTGGTTGATTACGTGGCCTAGGAATGCCACCTCTTTCAACCAAAGTTCGCACTTTGACAGCTTGGCATATAGTTTATTTTCCCGCAAAATTTGTAGAGTGATCCTCAGATGTTTTTCATGCTCGGCTTCACTGGTAGAGTAGATCAGGATGTCATCGATGAAGACAACCACGAACTTATCGAGGTAGTCGTGAAAGCAACGATGCATCAAATCCATGAATACTGCAGGTGCATTTGTTAATCCGAACGGCATCACTACGAACTCGTAGTGTCCATAACGAGTACGGAAAGCAGTCTTTGGAATGTCCTCCTCACGAATCCGAAGTTGATGGTATCCTGACCTCAGATCGATCTTGGAGAACACCTTGGCACCTCGCAATTGATCTAGTAGGTCATCTATTCTCGGCAGTGGGTACTTGTTCTTGATGGTGACCTTGTTCAGTTCCCTATAATCGATGCACAGACGAAAGGTCCCGTCCTTCTTCTTTACGAAAAGCACAGGTGCTCCCCATGGTGACGCACTAGGTCTAATGAAACCTTTTTCCAACAGCTCTTCTAACTGACTTTTGAGCTCCTTCATCTCGATCGGTGCCATTCTGTACGGCGCCTTCGAGATGGGTGCCGTACCGGGCTCTAGATCGATCGTGAATTGCAAGTCACGTTGGGGTGGTAAGCCCGGGAGTTCCTCGGGAAACACATCCGGGAATTCTCTAGCCACTGGGATTTCCTGAACACTAACAACCTTCTTCTCCACTGTCTCCAAATAACACAAATATCCAACGTTCCCTTGTCGGAGCAGTTTTACAGCTTTCATGGCGTTGATCAATCTCCCGTTCTCTTCTTCACGTCTCCCCTTGAACTTGCACACGTGCTTACCTTCTGAATTAATGGTTACCGTCCGTTCCTTGAAATCTATTACAGCTTCATGACGGAGTAACCAGTCCATCCCTAAGATGATGTCGTACGGAGCCATGGGAATGCATATCAAGTCGGCGTTAAATTTCCGACCTTGAAAGCTTATAGGAAAGTTGCTAAGCTGCTTTGTTCCTACAATCTTTTCTCCATTCGGAAGATTCACCACAAAGGGTTCACAGATATCACGACAATCTAGGCCTAACAGTTCTACACAACTTTCGGAAATGAAGGAATGCGTTGCACCCGAATCGAATAACAAGAAAGCAGTAGTCGAACGGACATATAATGTACCTTGGCAGACTGGTGCGCCCGGTTCATCACTACGACGCATCTCGTACAGACGTTGTCCTTGGGAGGTCGCAGGCGCTTTTCCCTTGTTCTGAGCGGTGGACTGTACAGACGTCGTCCCTCCTGACTTACTCGGAACTCTGTTACCCTGAGTCATTGACACGCTCCTAGTCTGACCTGATCTGTCCTTGCCTTGCGGGCAGTAGAGGCGTATGTGCCCCTCCTTTCCGCAGGTGAAACACTTCTTCTGACTCTTAGTGCAATATTTGTTGATGTGGCCCAGCTCCCCGCAATTAAAGCAGGTTAGTGGGCCCCTACGTTGTCCTGACCCAGTAGAGATATTCGTCGAAACTGAACTCGACTTGCTTTTCTTTGACCAGTTCGACCTTTGAGGCGACGCAGGCCTCTTGAACCCACTGTAACCGTGAGACTTCCCACCCCCGTTCTTCTTCTTATCAGCCTCCTTCAAGGACTTTTCCAGGCGATAAGCAGCATCAACATACTGCTCTAGGGTCACAAATTCCCGTTGTTCCATCCAGGGCCTTAGCGTGGGGTCCATCCATTTGTGGAAGCGACGGATCCTCTGAGCCTCAGTGGAGACTTCGGGTCCAGCATACTGCAACAGCTGATTAAACTTGGTGGCCCTTTCCAGCACTGACAACCCCTCGACTCTGGGGTAGAGAAGTTCTTCTTGTTTCTCGTCCCTCATGGATTCAGAAAAGAACCGGGACATCATTTTATCTTTGAACATGTCCCAATTCAGCATCGGGTGCTCAGACAAGCGGGAATTCTCCCACCACTCACTAGCACCATCTCTCAGCTACAAGGCCGCGATGTGCACCCTCTCAGCTTCGGTGCATTTGACATTCCTCAGTAGCCTCTCGATGTGAGTGAACCAGTAGGAGATTTTAGCTGGATCTCCAAGGCCATTGTAGGTTTCCGGCTTCAACGAGGCGAAAGTTTTGAGCGCCTTAGCATAGTTTGATCCGTCATCATTGGCATGAAAGTTATTTTCTCTTCGGCCCACGGGCGGATTCATTCTGTCGGTGTTGGCCGGAGGTACAGCGGGAGGCGGAATGGCTTCCTGGATCATCTGTTGGAACATATTCTTAATAACTTCTATGGTCGCAGGATCCAACGTGGGTGCTGGACGAGGATCCTGACCTCGATTGACTCTAGACCCTTCGGCTTTAGACCCGACCTCCTCCTCTTCTTCCTGACGATTCGGTAAGCTCGGAGCATTACGGTTTGTTCCACGTGTGTTAACCATCTGAACAAGAGAGTCGTAATTGATTGAATTCATTAATACTTAAGGCAAGATTACTCAAAAGAGGATTATATATATTCGTAGCGCCATCCAGGCTAAATATACAACATAGTTTGTTCGGAAGGAAGTACGAGTACACAACATACGAGTCCTAGTGACATAACCATAGCCGACTCGACCCTTCGAGCAGTACAAAAATAGGGTCGGGTTTTACCTACACCGAGGGATATATAACAAAAGTACACCTTTACTGAGTTTGTACGGCAGACAACATCATAGACCTAGTCGTAGTACAGACGAGGAAAAACCTAGATAAGTCTACAGAGGTGGGTAACAGTATTTGTCGAGGAATCCAGTTGTAAAGAGCTCGGGTCGAAGGATCTGACCAAAATGGTCGAGGACCATGTCTGCTTGCCATCGCCGTTCGTTGATCCAATCAACGCGACGTTGAGCATCCTCGGCCTCAGCCCGGAGTTGGTTGAGAATGGCTTGCTCTGCTTCAATCGATGTGTCCCACACTGCTTTGTCCGCGTACAGATCTTCGAGCTTTTGCATGATGATCTGAGGAGTGATAAGCCCCATCTGAGCCCGCTGGGTCCAAGTGAGGCCGTACATCGGAGGGTATGCAAATGCCGGAGGAATCCAGTTGGAAGGCCCCTCAGCAGGCGGTGGTGGAGGTGGAGGCGGTGGGTAGAAAGAAGAGTCATGCATGTAACCCCAGGGGTGGACTCCCGGCCATTCCATCTCTGTCAACAACTGATCAGGTATAACTGTCGGCGCGGAGGAGTCTTGGAAACTGGGTTCTCCATGCTGAGAACCTCCTGAAAAATCGTACTGGCCCGGGTCTGGTGTCGGAGGTGGTGGTGGTCCTTGTTCCTGAACCAGCAGGGGTGGTTGCTCCTGAGCAGGCTCCTCGACCGGAGCCACTTCCACCTCTGGATCTTCTTCCGGATCCTCCTCTTCCGGGTCCACCTCCTCCGGGTCCTCTTCCGGGTCCACCTCTTCCGGGTCCTCTTCCGGGTCCTCCTCCACCTCGGGGTTCACCTCGGCCGCCTCTCCCGCGGCCTCCCCTGCGGCCTCTCCCGCGGCCTCTCCCTCATAAAGATCATCCAGGTACAAATCCGGATCCTCCAAAGTCGGGTCCACTGGCCAATTGGCCAATAGCTCCTCATTCTCCTCATACTCTTGTCTCGCGTTCGCGATGAGGCGAGTGATGCTCCTCGTAAATACTACCATCTTCCTGTTAGACAGGGAAAGAGAGGGTTAGTATTAGCGATTTGCAAATCCATATGCAAAAGGATAAGAACATTTAAGAAATAAAATCTTTAATGTCTTAACGCTCGAGAAGATTTGAAACAACTCGTCCTTGAATTCTGTTACAAGAACCCGTCCGGTAGGAAGTAAAGGAATGACTAGGAAAACCTTCGGCTCTGATACCACAACTGTAACACCCCTATTTCGTACTCTGGGTATTACTGCCAGTGACCTCGGATTTCTCCCATCCAAAGTCACCCAAGGCTCGTTATTCACAAGGAAACGTAGTCGCAACGGGAAATTCATTGTAAATACGGAGAGAGTGCGGAAATTAGAAATATTATTACAAGCAGTTTGTTTCCTCCCAAAAGACCATCACCCTTATAGTGTTATACAAAACAGTAGTTCATAATAGGATATAATACGAAATTATTCCAAAAGTGATTCTTCTAGTCCTTCCACGATCAAGCTACGACTTCGTCTTCAACCTTCGACGTCCTTGTCCTTATTCCCTGATATTTCCATAAAAACAAGAAATACCAGCCGACCAATGTCGGGAAGAAAGAAAGTGGTATTAGTCTAACGTGAGACTAAGCAAGTGGTAGAACGTGATTTGGTTCTAACAGAAGGCTAAATTAAATGGGATTTTGCTGGCGACGACAGTCGGGATATTTTTAGGAGAACGATATGTAAGGATTTACGTGGAAAGGCATACGAGTTTTCGGGGCTTATGAAAGAAATGGATTTATTGTTGGGAACTTAATTATTTCACATCAATTTTGAAAAGCCTCCGTCGACGAGATTGCTCAAGTCGGGAGTTAGCATGGTTTTCCAGAATGTAATCACCATCCTTGTTCATTAATTATTGTGCATAAGGCACTTATCTTCCCTTAATGACAAAACAGTACATTCAGTTAACGACTTTTAGATGTAGCAACCCAGGGCGGGTCAAGAGCCACATCGGAGAAGGACGGAGTCCTTAACACCTAGCTAGGGTGTTATCACCCCTCTACGCTTGTAGAGCAGGCAGAGTCATGACCCAGTATTAGGGTATAGGTACATCCTAATACGTTTTTAAGAGGTGTTTCAGAGTCGAGCTCTCACCCCTAATGACTATCCTAGTCCTGCGCAAAGTCTCAAACGAGACATTTAAACACATAAAGGCCACAATCAATCGGTCCTAAGTCCAAGTACTAGCGTAGTACAGGAATAATAACAATATGAACAATGAGGTCATTATCTCTAGCAATAATAATCCTAGATTCGTTTTATTTAGCAACCAAGGTGTTCCCAACAATTATATGGATATTAAACGGAATGGAAGAAAATTCACGTTTAATCGTAAAGAGCAAGAGAACCATCCACTTGCCTTTGCTTTGCAGAATTTGAGTCCTATGGGTTCGTTTCTCGAGATTACGGCGAGTCGAGCGGTCAACCTAATTTGGATACGGTTCCAAAGCGATACGGATTAAATTAATATTTAATTTATTTCTTAATCGAAAGAAAATATTTTCTTAGGTTATCATATTTCTATACCCTTTATAAAATGATTTTAACTTCCAATATTAATAACTTATTATTTCGTAGTAAGGGTAAATTAAATCAACACTTAACTCATTTCTTGTTCATGATTTGGTCACCTTATTATTTCCCCATTTTATTATTATCCTTCATGTTAATTTGTATGGCTTATAATAAGTTATTATCCTTCAATAATTTATTATCTAAACTCCTCAACTTGCTAGTAATTAATTCTAAAACCATGTTAAAGCCATGATAAGATCATAAACTTATAAGTAGTCTTCAAATACCTCTTTTCATTCAATAAAAGTCCTTATAGTCCAAGAATATTTGATAAAAGTCCTTATAGTCCAAGAAAAGTCCTTATTCATACTCAATAATAGCTTAGCATTATATAGTCCATTGCCTCTATATAATCGGACACATACAAGTCTTAAATTTTAATTTGGTCAACTCATTCAGCATTAACACATAAATGTGTTCGGACTTATAAAATGCTCTTACATAACTTTAGTCTTGGTTGTATGAATAGCCATAGATGAAATGTGTGACCAATTATTTAATTTAAATCAAGTCATCATTTTAAAGTACTGGATTGACTTGAATCAATTTGTTTTTGAGTTAATCAATGGGCCTAATTAAGTTTTAAGACCAATTTGAAAACAAAGCCCATACGTAACAAACAAAAAAAAAAAAAAGGTTGCTTGCCTTGGGTTTGTACGCAGCAACACAAGGCACGACAGTAGCAACGACACGGCAGCAACGGCGAAGACCGGCGACGAACGGCGGCGTCTCCGGCGAGGCGGTTAACGGCGACGGCTCCTGGCGACGACGAGGAAGGCGGCGTCGAGTGGACTGGTGGGCGGCGATGAGACGCGCTCGGCTTCCCGTCGGAGGAAAAAAAAATAGGTGCGAAGGACAGATTTTTTTGGGACTTGCAGATTTTGGGTGTGCTGGGATAGTTTCGATCGAAATTGAAGTTCGAAATTACAGACTGATTTTCGGGTATAATTAACTGGAGCAGGATTTGTGAATTTGCTCAAGGATTTTATTTTATTTTTTTCGTTCCTTTACAGACGGAGGGTGAAGTCGGTGTTGTGGATGAGGATTGAACTTGTTGGAGCCTCTAATTTATACAGATTTCTCTAATTCACTACGTAAGGAAGTATGGGTGTAATGATGGGGCTGATCCGCTGGATTTCATTTGGCAGAAAAAATCTCTGCGTTGTCGATCGTTTACAAGGTGAAGGACTGCAGAATTTTAGTCTCAGATTTTTGGGCAGTCAACCAATTAATTTAATAACATACAACCCCTTAATACACGAGAAGCTCTCGTAGCCCAACTGGTAAGGGAAGTGAAGGGGTCGGAGAGGTTAGGGGTTCGAGTCCCATTTGTCTCTTTTTGCGCTCTCCTTTTTATTTTTGGGCTGAGATTTAGTTATTTAAGGGCCTACCTCATTATTGTACTTATTATTTGTTAGCATTCTTTTTAATTAAATTTCTTCTTCTTACATTCTTAATTAATTTATTTCAAAAGAATTAATTTCCTGTAGGGGACTCGTTTTCTTTTCTTTTCATAATTGAATTTTAATGAGTTCTAAACTTAGTTGAGCGAGGGATTTTACTATTGGTGACATTTCGTTCGTTGTACGCGTGACGGTTTCGAGAAAATTCATTTCCCTTATTAATAAAAATAGCGGTTATTACAGCGGTAGAAGCTGACCCGGATTTGACCATTTGAAGGCCGCCGCGGGCGCGGTTCTGGTGCCGCGGTCGCGGTGGTAGCTCACCTTGGAGCGGACGAAATCTTGGCGTTTTTATCTTGTTTCCTTTCTTATCTTTCGGTTTCCTATCTTATTTAATCCGAAAAGGTTGATCCTTGAGGCTATATAAGGAGGACCTTTTCTAGGTTTTTAGATATCAATTAGTCAATCAATTGTAGTTCAATAAAGATTAGAGTTTTCTTTGTAATGGAGAACTAACTCTCCTCTGGAGTTTATTCAATCAAGGAAGCTTTATTATGAAGTTGTGAAATTCTGGTAATCTCTTTATCCTTAGGTCTTTATTGATACTCTTGTGCTTCATCCCATGATCTATGTTTGATTTTGTAAGCTTGATCAACTTATTTGATTGACTTAGATCTATTGTTTGAATTAGGATTGGTTGTTGTCTATGCATCTTTCCTATTCTCGAAACAACTCTATTCTAGGACCGTGGACTAGTTTAGGGAGGAGTATTCAATGGTTAAATTGTGCATGAGACTCGTAGCTTGATTGCATAATTTGATTTCCTATTATCCCTGTGCTCTATGCTAATTCTAGGTTAAGCGTCCTTGCCTAGGGTTATAAAATTGCTTGGACCGTGGACTTGCGATTTCTAATGATTGGGATTGGAATTGACCTAAGCATATAAAGAGGTGGATGAATTCATGATCAACGGATTAATAAAGTGGAATTAATTGGATGAACTCTGCTTGATAACTTTGATTGAAACCAACTTTCAAAACCCCCTTTTGATTGCTTGCATGAAAACTATAAAATCTAGATAAAACTGATTCCTTTGGGTTCGACCCCTTACTTGCCTACTATACTTTTGTTTGCATGTTTGGGATTTATTTTTGATAAGGGAACAACGACTTTGCCCGAGTCAGTCCCCACGGACGGCGCCAATGTTGAAGTCCGAAAACACCGGTTGTAGTGTAACGCGATGAGAGCAAGAGGTTTGAACTCAACCGAATCAACGAACGGAGGGATGGAAAGTGTTTGGTCGTTTGAAGGGCTTAGCGCGATGAAGGTAGCGCTTTTGTATTGACTGTGGGATTACAATAGTAAACAGATAATCTCTATCGCGTTTAGGTGTGTCAGATTACAACGATGATCTTAGCTCGAGATTTAGTATGTGTTGTTCCCGAGGTTTTTCGATCCCTTTTCTGGTGCGTTGAGCCCGCTATTTATAGTTGAGGCTCGAGCTGAGTTGGAGGGGCGTTGGTGTGGGACGAGCACCGCATAGATACATGTCGCCCCTCGGTTGGTTCCTGGGGCGGTGGCCGCGGAGCTTGACCAATCAAAGGCCGGGATGGGAAGTTGCCGCCCACCGCTCCTTCGATGGGACGCTGCCGCCCACCCACTTGCGTGGATGGGACGAGGGGAAGAGCGCGATGAAGGTGCAACCCCTGGGACCGGGCTTCCACCTTGTAGGGAATCATTGACCTGATCGCGATAGTTGTAGAGCTTAAGGCTTGAGGCCAACTTTGAGAAGTCTATACCCGGTCATGTTTTGTTTTGGTAGGGTGTCTCATCGTGTTGACGGTTCCTGATATCAACACCTAACAGGTCAAGAATTTGAATTTTTAATGATCATTAAAATAATATTATAATTAAATAAGAATATTTAATAATAAAATATTGTTTTTATTAGATTTTTATAAAAATATTTTATTTATAATAGGTTTTATGATTAAATGTATTATAATATTTACAAGAAAATATATTTATTCTAAATATATATAAAATATCGGGACAGTCGGGGCGATTTCGAATTTCAACTCAATCAGGTTCATGTTTTTTTTCTTTACTCGCTACTGCTTGGGTCGGGTTTAACCCTATAATTTTTGGTCGATAATTCAGATCGGGTTTTTGAGAGCCGTAGGATAGATTAATTAATGGTGTTGGAATTGGATTAAAAAACGGAAAAATGACTTGGAATAATCCCAAGTATCAAGCTTCAACCAATAATAATCCCATGTTTCAATATTACCTTTAGCAATCCGAACTATGTCAATATTAACCAATATCGATATCGAAAGACTTTCCGGTATGCTTTCTGATATATTTAATGACATGGCAGTCGAAAATATGAGGTGGCAAGAAATCTTTTTTGTTTTAAATCTTCTATGTTCCATGTCACATCTTCCATGTCATCTCACTTGCCATGTCAAATGTTAATTAAAATAAATAAATTAAAACCAATATTCTCTCCTCAACTTCCTTCTCCGGATGGCCATGGTGGCTGCCAACATCCTCTCCCCCTCTACCACCTTTTCCTCACTACCACACCCACCACCCACTCCGACCCCACCACACCCACCAAGTCTGGCAGCTCCAGACTATACGCGCGACCATCAACCACCTGACGCGCCTCCAACACCAAGCCCCCTCTTCCTCGTCCCAGCCCCAGCCCCCGGATCTACCGGCGGAAATCGCCGGAAGCAGATTCCGGCGCCGGTCGTCTTCCCCCGCTCGAGTCCAGATCCTCCAAATCGGATTGCCCGAGACCAGATCCGTCCCTCTCGGTCTCCAAGACGGTCGGCCTGTTCTCGGCCGACGAGGCCTCCGCTTGCGACGTCGGGAGGCGGGGGAGGTGGTTCGGAAGTAGAAACCGTGGATCGCCGGACGTCAGGAAGGGGTAGCGCAAGGAAGGTGTCAGGAGGAGTCACGCCCGATCCGGTGAGGTAGAGAGCGAGACAGAGCGGGTCATCGGGGGGAGTTAGGGTTGCGGTGGGAAGGGTCGGCGAGGACGGGCGAGGCTAGTCGAGTGCGAGCCAGCGGTGAGCGGGAGAGGGAGAGCGAGGACGTCGGGGAGCCGCGGGTGAGCGGCGGGGTTGGGCTGCTGTCGCTCCGGCCGGCGTAAAGAAAAGTTGGACGGACATGGATTTGCAATTGAAGGTCTCAGATCTGATTTTCACTTTGATGCGGATTTCTTCACTTTTGCAATTGAAGGTGTTCAGATCTAATTTTTTTTTTTGAAATGTTAATTTGTGTTTTAATTTTTTGTGATAATATGTTGACATGGCAAGTGACATGGAACATAAAAAATAAAAATAAAAAGGATTTGTCGCCATGTCACATTTCTGACCGCCATGTCATTAAACCCGCCGGAAAATATACCGGAAAATCTTTCAATATCGGTTTTGGTTAATATTGACATAGTTCGGATTGCTAAAGACAATATTGAAACATGGGATTATTATTGGTTGAAGTTTGATACTTGAGATTATTCTAAGTCACACTTAAAAAACTGAGTCTCACAGTGCCACTACCCCCTAGTGTACAGACTCCGAAAATTCAGAAGGCGGATTTTTGGCTCCATCGCCATTTTTGGCTCCTCCTTTAATCTCCCCCTCTCTCTCACTCTCTCTCTTTCCCCCATTTCCCAGTTGTCTCTTTTGTCTCTCATCTTTCTCTATCTCAATCACTGTTGTACTCTTCTTCTACTTCCTTCGTACTCCCTCACCCTCCATTAATCATTCTTTGTCCCCAAATTCCACAAACCCTAGCCCCCAATCAGGCTTCTCCAATCGTCCATTCTCCAGAAACCCTAGCTTTCCGCGGCCGTTGGATCTACAAATCGCCTTTCAGCCACCCACATTCAGCTCATTTACTCCTCTATCTACCGATTAGTCAGTCATGGCTTCCTACATTTAGCTGTTCGGAGTAGGAGAAGCCAAGGAGCTGAGAGAGTGAGAGTGAGAGTGAGAGTGAGAGAGAGAAATGGCCAGCTCTGACCCGAACAAGCGCCCCAAGCCCGGTCAGTGGCCGCCTCCGCCGGAATCCTCAGCGCTACCGCCCTCTACGTGGGCCAAGAGGACTGGCTTCCAACCGAAATTCTCGGGCGAAACGAATGCGAGTAATTCCGGCCAGATTCCGAAGCCCAGAGAGGCCGCCCCTACGCCGGATCTCGAGGCCGGTCGGGCTAGGCCTCCCCTTCCGCCTCCTGCTCCAGCGGCCGCTCAGCCAACGGCTAATGGGGTGCATCAGAGTAGCAATGGGGCCGGTGGAAGAGCGGTGGCCACTCCTGGGGCTGAAAAGGATCAGTCTGTGAAGAGGCGGAGGGATGCGGAGGCTTCAGCCCCCAAGCCTTCGACAGGACCGGTTAATGGTGGCAGGCAGCAGGGTGATGCCACTGGGGATCACTCGGCTCCGGCGAGGAGGAGGACGAGGAGTGAGGAGGTTGTTGATGTCGTGCCCCAGCCGCCAGGAGATGATGATGATGAGCTAATGGCCAGGCATGCTCATATGAAGTATGAGATCAGAGACACGCCTGGGCTAGGTGAGGGTTCAGTGTTGGTGGTACCACGTAATGTGAGTTGTTATTGCAATTTAGGAGGAAGCTTGGTGCATGGCGTATAACTTCTTTTTTTGTTGTATGTTTATTTGGCAGTTCCAATTGGATTTTATGGTGTTCAGCATTATATATCAATGCTGGGTTCATTGATTCTCATTCCACTTGTTATAGTTCCTATCATGGGCGGCTCCTATGTAAGCATGATTCCTAAGCAGCAGTCTACTTTTTGCTGGGAGACACAAAGATATGCACTTTTTTAAGATTTGTATTTCTGGGTTTATGGTTTTGAATTGATGTTAATTAGTTTATGTAGGAGGACACGGCGAATGTGGTGTCCACCGTGCTTTTCGTATCTGGGGCAACTACAATCTTGCACACATTCTTTGGAACTAGACTGCCATTGATACAAGGACCATCTTTTGTATATCTTGCCCCAGCTCTTGCAGTCATCAATTCTCCAGAATTTCTGAAGCTGAATGGAGATGTGAGTTTGTCTTCTCTTTCCTGTTCTTGCTATAAGTACTCATGTGTCGATTATATGTTGTTGCTGGAGGGTGAGTTTTATATCAGTTTTTTTCTAGCTCTAAAAGAGAGAGAAAATCAACAAGTGAAACACTATAATTCTGTGGTTTTCAACTCATCGTAGAGCATGAGTTTTCGGACAATTTGGAAGTTTATGGTGGTTCTAGTAAAATCTTGCACATAAGCTGACAGAACAAAGTCAAACAGGCAAACCTAAACTCTCCAAGCAACAGATTTATTGATTCAAGTTAAACCTTGTTACGATTTAAACCCAAAGGGTTGACCAAAACACTTTTGTTATCCTATGCTCTTACTAGTTTATATCTTGAATCTTCCATTGATGATCAATACTAGGTATAGCGAATTTTGATTCCAACAGACCGGATGATTGTGATCATATATTCTGATTATAATCTTTTGCTGATAGATATCAAGCATGCTATCTTTGATTTAGTTTTCTGGTTTCTCTTTGTTTTTGTGACTGTTCTTTTATTATATATCTGTGGGTTTTGCTTTTAAACAAACTTTGTATTCTCATACTATGCAGAATTTTAAGCATATAATGAGGGAGCTCCAAGGGGCAATAATCATAGGCTCAGCATTCCAAGCATTCTTGGGTTACAGTGGGTTGATGTCCTTATTTTTGAGGTATGGTACTCAAATCATCTGGAAAGATTTCCATGATAGGGAAGAAATCATTGGTTCTGATACATATATAGTCATTTTCTGCACAGTAGTTGTAGATTCTTGTAAAGCTACTGGGATTTAGAAATGATTTGTAGTTTTGAGTTGTCTTTCATGAATAAGACTCAATTTCGAACTGTTAAAATTTCTTGTTTGTGTGATCTGTGCAATCCCATGTCTTTGTCAGTGTTTTTACCTTGGTGATACATGCTGATTGCTTCATTTACTTCATTGCGCTCTGCAGTACTTCATAATTGTTTTCTCTTGATTTTTTTCCATACATGCCATGATTGTTCAGAAGAGGAAATTGTTTATTTACAAAGCAATCTTGGTTGGCAGACTATGAAGCTAAAACTTCCTTACTTGTTATCTATGATCCATTTGTTTTCAGAATATAATTGAAAGATATAAACTTCAAGAATCTATACAGACTTGGGAGGATTTGTCTGTTAATGATGTAGGGTAAATGGGGAAATATACGGTAAAATTTTTAGTGACGAACACATAATGATTGATGCATTTTGCTTAGTTATTAGGCTCAGGTGTGTGAATGTCTTTCCTGGATGGTACATGAAGAAGTAGAAGAGTAAGTTGCATCTTAGTTGTGGCTAGTCTGCAAATAGGGTATATATTAATTGTTCGGCTTGATGTGAAGTTTGATTAATGTGGTTAAGAGCTGGAGTATTTTCTGTCTCATATATATGTTACATTCCAACTGCAATACAAGGGAAGGGTATCTCGTTTTTAATTGCTTTGTAAGAAAATTTGTGTACATTCAGATAACTTCTTTTGATTGTAGAGATGGGTGCTTGTTCCCATAACCAGATACCCTTAAAGTATTGTTTCTGCTTTATGTATTAGCTTGTGTAATAGGCAAGAAAACTAAAGGCTTTATGCTAATGAGCAATTACTACTCATATCGTAGCGAAGATTTTGTGTTTCACATTTTCAAAATGGAGCTATGCCTTTGCCTTTACTTCTCAGAAGATTTTCCAAAGGGTGCTATACTTAATCCATTGTAGAAATCATCCTTGTGGTTGCGTTGTCAGTACTACTTCCTACCTTCATGGTCTCATATACATGCTAGCCAAGAGTTTCTAACAAAGAAATTGCGTCTCTCTTATTAGCTATTAATCCTGTTATACATTCGTAACCCTGCCATTCTTCTTCCATTTTTCAGGTTGATACATCCTGTAGTTGTTGCCCCAACTGTAGCAGCTGTGGGACTATCATTTTATAGCTATGGATTCCCTCAAGTTGGCAATTGCCTTGAGATTGGGGCTGTTCAGATATTGCTTGTTATTATATTTGCTCTTGTAAGTGCTGGTACACTTTCTGTATTTTAAAAAAAATGACATTACAGTTTTTTTTATCTATTATATTGTTACAAGCATGATGATTGACCCCTTTGCAATTGTTCTCTGCAGTATCTTCGTAAGGTCTCTATTTTTGGTCATCGGGTGTTTTTAATTTATGCGGTAAGGCTTCATCACTTCATTGTTTTAACGTAATGGCACTAAATATTTTGGCATCCTACACAATATTCACGATCAAGAAGAAGTTGTTCTATCAGTTGCTCTTTTTACTCATGCCCTTGTACTTTATTGAGATAGGGTATATATGATGTAATGGCATTGACAACCTTGGTGGGTTGACACTATATGACATCAAAAGTGAAGGGAATTGTATGTTTGATATATCTGGATTTTATGTTTGCTAGTAGATCCTGTAGTTGCTCTGCTCTAGTGTTCTACCCACAAGATTAAATGAATTATAGATTGAGTTATTGTGTAAGCTTAATTTGTTTTCTATAATTTTGCAGGTCCCACTCGGTTTGGCAATCACATGGGCAGCAGCATTTCTTCTGACTGAAACAGGAGCTTATAGCTACAAAGGTTGTGATGTAAATATGCCCACCTCAAACATGTCAGAACACTGCAGGAAACATGTTTTAAGAATGAAGCAATGCAGGGCTGATACCTCTCATGCATTAAGATCTGCCCCATGGTTCAGATTTCCATATCCATTACAATGGGGTACACCAATTTTCAACTGGAAAATGGCTCTTGTTATGTGTGTGGTATCTACAATAGCATCAGTGGATTCCGTAAGTTGATTGCCTTGTACTTTCTGTATTTAAAAATTTCTTGGCTTCCAGTCCAATTGCCCTGTGCTGACAGCTGTTTAGATATTCAACTCTCTACTTAAGTGAATTCTGTATTGGTTGCTTTGAATATATATATTCTTCATTTTGATATCAGAAGTTTATAACTTTCTAATTACAACTGCAGTTAAAACTATATTGGTCTTCCAATGCTGATGCAAGGTCTTTAACCTATATACTGAAAGGTCTCACTGTTTTTCCGAGTTACCAAGGGTCTCCTGGACCAACATATTCTTCTGTATCTGTCTTTCTTACGGAACTCAATAGAATGTATCTGTCTTTCCTCGAGTTGCTTCTCATCCTAACTTCATTATTATTTATTTTTGGAACTAGGTTGGCTCGTACCATGCATCTTCATTGCTAGTGGCATCCAGACCTCCGACGCCAGGAGTCCTCAGTCGTGGAATAGGTATGGAAGGTCTTACCAGTATTCTAGCTGGTCTTTGGGGTACAGGTACTGGATCCACAACACTGACTGAGAACATACACACAATTGCTGTGACTAAGATGGGAAGCCGTAGAGCAGTTGAATTGGGTGCATGTGTGCTGATTCTCTTATCCCTTATAGGTAAATATCTTCTAAATGTTACGGCTTGTTTGGATGCTATGCAGTATATATAACTTGTACATTTTCAAGCATTAGAATTCAGAATTCAGCAAATGATATAATATGAATCAAGTTTATGACCCACAATACAACATTTCAATGGATCATCAAGCATCATATCCCAGGATTACGAAACATTACTTAAGTTTATTGGCATTATGGTGCTTAAAACACGGTATATAATGCATATATTATGCACCCAAACAGGCACTTACCCTATTGATTTACACTTCCAAATGCTTAACTGATTACCTTTTACTCAAACGGTGGTATATATTGACAATGTCACCAGGTAAGGTGGGAGGTTTCCTTGCTTCAATTCCCCAAGTCATAGTTGCTGCTCTGCTTTGCTTTATGTGGGCAATGCTTACAGCACTAGGCTTATCAAATCTGCGGTATAGTGAGGCTGGGAGCTCAAGGAACATCATCATAGTCGGATTGTCCTTGTTTTTCTCTCTCTCAATACCAGCTTACTTCCAGCAATATGGCATCTCTCCTAATTCAAATGTGTCGGTTCCAATTTACCTTCAGCCCTACATTGTGGCTTCTCATGGCCCTATCAACACCAAATATGGAGGGGTAAGTACTGTTCATAATTTCTTGCCCATTTATAAGGGAAGCCAATGCTTTATGGCTAGAAATATAACCTGTACTGTTTTGAGGTGATTACTCAATTTATTTTAGATAGGGTCTGTTATCGCCATTGTTGTAGCTTATAGCCCTACTAAGTTACTGCTGTTGCAGGTTGATATTGCCTTTCAATGGAGCGAGCCAAATGGGTTTTTATAATAGGGGGGTTAAAAGTCTGAAATTTGCAAAGCTAACATATGTTTATTGCTCCATTGCAGCTGAACTACTTCTTGAACACAATCTTATCCTTTCACATGGTAATTGCGTTTCTGATGGCTGTTATATTGGACAACACCGTACCCGGCAGTAGACAAGAACGCGGGGTCTATGTCTGGACTGAAGCCGAGGCTGCGAGGAGGGAGCCTGCTGTCTCCAAAGATTACGGGCTACCATACAGAGTAAGCCGGGTTTTCAGATGGGTCAAATGGGTTGGACTCTGACCCAAAACAGAACTTTTGTAGATCATCCTATTAAAAGGGTGTGGCCATTGGTTGGTGTGTTCTCCTTGCGGAGGGGAAATCGTGGCGAGGAAGGCAAGCGAACTGTTTGTTGTACATTGGAGGAGGGAGGTAAGGAAGCAAATATTATTGGTTATTTTGTAATATTAATCAAAAAATGTTCGTGTTGTATCTATCTAGGAATCGGATTCTTGCTTCGGTGCTAGGGGGATGATGGAATTTGTAGCGTTTTTGTGAGTGTTGCTGAGTTTGTGCCCTTTGTAGATCTTATTAGCTCTCAGCTGTTGTCGTAGCCATTTTTGGATTATTTCATGTGTTTTCATTTCTGGGTATATGCCCTTTGTTACGGTTGGGTCCTGATTATGCTGCATATTTATAATATTATTCCGGTCTCATAATCTAATGACTTGTGGGTCAATTGATTTCAATATAGTGCAATAGGCTGAATTTCGTCACCAGATCTGTAAGCATGCTTGCGACATGGCTATACAGATTGTTATGATATGACTTCACTATGATATCCTTATCGGGACGATAACTAATTCTTCACTATTGTCACGTCCACATTTATTAGGATCTTGGATAATAGTCCCGTCCTATGATCCCCAAGGTAGGGTATCTGTTCATGTTGGATTCCACTCGAGATTTAATAAACATTCACGGGATCCTAATGCCCCACTTGAGAGCCTTATTTAGTGTGCATGACTCGAGTTATGGCTTTAATAGTTGTAGCCATGGGGCGGTTAGGCATTTAGGATAGTAACCTGAGGTCCTTCTTAAACTCATTAAAACTGGTTATCAATCAGTTCTTACCTTAGTGAATGGTACAACCTTGAACTCTTTAAAATTGGTTATTAATCGTTCTTACCTTTAGTAAACGGTCTAGGTTAGCTTTAAGTACTATGTGTGGTGACCTTAAAAATTACCCTATCTAATAATAATAATAATGGTTTGTGAGTAACCTAATGAAACAATACTTGTATAGTTCTATTCCCTCTGTCCCCTTTTGTTTGTCCAAATGGACACTTTTAACGCTTATAATGTAAAAGTTGAAATGTATACGTAAAAGATGAGATTATTTTGTAATTTAGTGGAATAAAAAGTCATAAAATAAATAAAGTTGATGTGATGGTCGAAGAACACGGTAAAAAGTTATATAAAACGGGTAGTTTTGTAATTTAATAGAGTTATAAAGTTGAAAAGTGACAAAGTAGATGATAAGGTTGGATAATGTCGATAAAATAGAATACCGAGTAAGGGCGAAATAGAAAGAAACATGTAGATATAAAAAGAAAGGGAGAAGATACGACAAACATAGAGAGACGCTCGAAAAAGAATATTGGACAAATAAATCGGGATAGAAGAGTAATTCCTTTATATTTCAAAATTCAATTGGAAAATGTTAGACATACCCAATGGGTAGTCTACCCAGATTACGTGTAAATTGAGTTGGCAAGGAAATGAATGATGTGTACATTGAGTTGGCAGGGATATACGAGTGGAATTAAAATTAATGAATGGTGTCAAATCAAAGAAGACTTACAATATACTTGTATTGCCTAAAAATAAGGCATAAAGTTCGGAAGTCTTTAGCCCCAAAATTATACTGTACGAAGTAATAAGGGGTTCCATATCATAGGCATAAAATACGGAAGTCTTTAGCCCAAAATTATACGGAGTAATAAGGGGCTCCATATGCATCTTCTTCCAGATCTACATCCATATTCATCTTCGATCGATCATATGCCGACGCCACTGTAGGCATGCCACCCTCATCTCACACCATCTCGACACCGCCATTCGGAGGTCGCTAGCCCATGGTGCCGCAAGCCACCCGCAGGAGGAAGGGGGAGATAGGAGGAGGAGGGCTCGGGAGACCGTGGTGGTGGCTAAGGTGGTGGAGGAGGAGGGTGGCTTGTCGGAGTTGAACTTTTAAAGTTTAGTTTTACTATTGTTTAATCATTGTGAATCTTTGTAAAGTCGATTGTAACTTTTCTGAATCTTTGAATCTATGCTGATTGGGATTTTGTTTGAATATATATTTCTGAATCTTGGAATTATTTAATCTTTGAATATATATATATATTAGTTTAGTTTTATGGCTGTGTTTAATTTGATTTAGTGATACCTTTGGTTTAGCTTGATTTAATTGGCTCAAATCAAAATGCATGACTTTCATAGCTTGACTCAAAATTAATATAGATAATATAATTAGGGTCCGGAAATAGGAATGAATCTCAGTCGTTGATCACGCACGAAAAAACTAGCGCGTGTATTATTCCCGTATTTTTTGCGTTTTTTCGCATTTTTTTTCGGAAAGCTAGCACCCGTCCAAAATTTGTTCAAATCTATTGCCGATTTGTTTAACTCTATGGTCAATTTGTTCATCCATATCATATTTTATAGCAATCAAAGTTCGTATATTTTGTTTCACTCAACAATTTGTTCACCTTTATGTTAATTTGTTCATCAATATTTGTTCAACTCTATTGTCTATTTGTTCAACTCTATGGTCAATATGTTCAACTCTATGGTCAACTTATTCAACTCTATGATCAATTTGTTCATCTATATTTGCTCAACTCTATTGTCAATTTGTTCAACTCTATGGTCAATTTGTTTATCCATATTTGTTCAACTCTATTGTCAATTGGCTTAAAACACATACAGCCCCTCGAACTTTCATTAATTTATCACTTAGACACCTCACCTTTGAGTTGGTCCTATTGAACACCTGAACTTATGATTTTGTACCTATTGTACACTTGTAAAGACAAAATTCTGTTGTGTGTACAACACGCGCTCCACTTAATTTACAAGTCATTAGTGTTAAGTTGAATTAAGCCACGTAGGCACTTTTGACTAATGATGTAAAGCCACATAAGCACACTAATGACATGTAATGATACTAAAAGGAAAAAGAAAGTCTAAAAAAATGTTTTTTAACAAGAATGAATGAACAAAATCACTGGGTTCCAGAGGTGGAAGAAGATCTACGACGACGTGAACAAGGTGCAGCTGGACATCCGCCCGGGCCACGCCAAGACCGTCGAGGGCTCCCTCCGCGGCCTTGCCTCCTGTGATGCCGGCTGTGGCTCCGGCTCCCTCTCCATCCTGCTCGCCAAGCTCGGTGCCCTCGTCTCTGCCAGCGACATTTCTGCGTCCATGGTCTTCTACAGCGAACGACGCTTAATCCTATGAATTTGAAACGCAAATTGATGAATTCGAATTTGAATGTGATTTGCTCTTAGTTCTTATTCGAATTGTTGGGAATTTGGGTGCTTTGGATTTAGGGTTCAAAACTGCGGATTTGGGTTTAGGGCTCAATTGATGTGATTTCAGACATGTGTTTGTGCTTAAAGGTTTAATTGTTTCTTTTAGGGTCGGTTGACTCGGTTCTATGCGAGCAATTAGGGTTGAAGATCCAATTAGGTTTTTGGGTTGGTTGTATATGAAATTTGTGATTGATCTGTTGATATACAAGGATTTTCGTTTTGTTTTTTGGGTTACATTGGATTTGAGCATTTGTATTTCTGAGTTCATTGAATTGAATACACTTATAGTTTTAGTCTGAATATTTTTTTAGGGTGGTAATGCCCAGGGAAGAGGAAGAAGGATCCCATGAGAAGAAAGGAGCGCAGGGGAAGAAGAAAGATCCAGGAGAAAAAAAGGAGGAGAAGTTCAGTTATTATTATTTTTTTTTCTCTCTAAATTTACATGTCTTATGAAATTTTAACAGGTCAATCGCTCAAAAACGCGTGTATCACAAACATTTAGCCACATCAGCCTTAAGGCGTTCAATAGGTCCAAAATCATAAGTTCAAGTGCTCAATATGACCAACTCAAAGGTGGGGTGTCTAAGTGATAAATTTGTGAAAGTTCGAGGGGATGTACATGTTTTAAGTCATTATCAATTTGTTCAACTCTATGGTCAATTTGTTCATCCATATTTGTTCAGCTCTATTACCAATTTGTTCAACTTTTTGGTCAATTTGTTCATCCATATTTGTTCAGCTCTATTGTAAAATTGTTCATCTATGGTCAATTTATTCATCCATATATGTTCAATTCTATTGCCAAATTGTTCATCTATGGTCAATTTGTTCATCCATATTTGTTCAACTCTATGGTCAATTTGTTCAACTCTATGGTCAATTTGTTCAACTCTATGGTCAATTTGTTCAACTCTATGGTCAATTTGTTCATTCATAATTGTTCAAATCTATTGCTAATTTGTTCAATTCAATCTTCAATTTGTTCATCCATATTTGTTTAACTCTATTACCAATTTGTTCATCCATATTTTATAGCAATCGAACTTTGTACAATTTGTTTTCCTTTGGCAATCTGTTCACCTTTATGATCAATTTGTTCATTAATGTTTATTCATTAATATTTGTTCAACTCAGTAGTCAATTTGTTCATCAATATTTGTTCAACTCTATTGCCAATTTATTCAAATCTATGATCAATTTGTTAATCCATTTTTGTTCAACTCTATTATCAATTTGTTCAACTCTATGGTCAATTTGTTCATCCATATTTGTTCAGCTCTATTACCAATTTGTTCAACATTTTGGTCAATTTGTTCATCCATATTTGTTCAGCTCTATTGCCAAGTTGTTCATCTATGGTCAATTTATTCATCCATATATGTTCAATTCTATTGCCAAAAAAATTCATCTATGGTCAATTTGTTCATCCATATTTGTTCAACTCTATGGTCAATTTGTTCATTAATAATTGTTCAAATCTATTTCTAATTTGTTCAATTCAATCTTCAATTTGTTCATCCATATTTGTTTAACTCTATTACCAATTTGATCAACCATATGGTCAATTTGTTCATCCATATTTTATAGCAATCGAACTTTGTACAATTTGTTTTCCTTTGGCAATCTGTTCACCGCTATGATCAATTTCTTCATTAATGTTTGTTCATTAATATTTGTTCAACTTAGTAGTCAATTTGTTCATCAATATTTGTTCAACTCTATTGCCAATTTATTCAACTCTATGATCAATTTGTTAATCCATATTTGGTCAACTATATTGTCAATTTGTTCAACTCTATGGTCAATTTGTTCATCAATATTTGTTCAATTATATTGTCAATTTGTTTAACTCTATGATAAATTTGTTTATCCATATTTGTTCAACTCTATTTCCAATTTCTTCAACTCTATGGTCAATTTTTTTAATCCATATTGTTCAACTCCATTGCCACTTTGTTCAAATCTATGGTCAATTTATTTAAATTTATGGTCAATTTGTGATTCGCTCTAGTTTGTACGTGATAACTCTAATTTGTGATTTGAGCGTTATTGTAGTTTGAAGACCGAAGACACAAGATTTGAAGACGAGAGTTTTTCGGGCTAAGTTTGAAGTAAAGTTTGCCACTGTTCAAAATCCGCAAGTGCGGTGTCTGAGCCGGAATCGCGCCGGTCGCGGTGAAGAAGAGGTGACGACGATCCATTCCCGAGAAGGTCGCAGGTGCGCTGCCTTGGCTGCAGCCGCGGTAGAGGCCGACCTAGTCAACCCAAAATATCCAATACGCCACATGTGCAGTGAGCTGGCCGCAGGCGCGGTGGTGTCCGTATTTGAGCCGAGCGAGATTTTTCTAACTTCTTTCCTTTTTCTTATCTTTCCTCTTTCCTTGTATATCTTGGGAGCATGTTCCTTGGGTCTTCATAAGGAGGAGCCTGCCTTAGTTTTAGGTATCTCTTATCTTCTTTCTCGTCACCAATTCTCTCAAATTAGTTCTTTAGTTTAGTTTAGTTATGGAGAGCTAGTCTCCTTGGGTTTGTTCAAGCGAGAAGCTCTGATGTATGAACTCGTGAGATTTTGGTAATTGAATTCTAAACTTTGGTTAGTATTGATTCTCTTGTACTTCATTATATGAATGCTGATTGTTTCTCTAGGACTCGTGACCCTATTGAATTGATTGATTTTCTACTGTTAGATTGGTTTTGGACCGTGGACAAAACTAATCTGTGAAAACAACTTAACCTAGACCTGTTGTTTATGCAACTAGGATTAAGAAGAGAATTGATTGTTTTATTTTGCAATTGACTCAAAGCTTGATTGATATAATTCTAGGTTAAGCGTCCTTGCCTAGGGTTATAGAATTGCTTGGACCGTGGACTTGCGATTGTTAATGATCAAGATAGGAATTAACCATAGGTCTGAATGAAATCAATGGATGAATCTATGATCGAGTGATTATTTTAGAGTGGATCTTTTGAATGAACTTGTTTCCCATAATTAACTGTTTGTTTATTTGTTTTGCTTTCCTAGATTAGTTTAGTTTAGATATTTCTCCTGATTTCCAGTGTACAAGAGAAGAGATACTAGTGTTGAGGTTCGAAAAAATGGAACAACTCTTGATAGCCGACATGTTGTTCCATACAACTGCAGCTTATTGTTAAGGTATAATGCCCATATTAATGTTGAGGCATACAATCAAGCAAGGCCAATCAAATATCTCTTTAAGTACATCAGCAAAGGTCGTGATCGTATAAGTGCATCATTCTCTGTTTGTGGTGAAGATGAGATTAAGAGGTACTTCGATTGTAGATATTTATTGGCTTGCGAGTCTACATGGGGACTTCTTACTTTTGACATCCATTACAGAACACCTACAGTCTTGAGGTTAGCCTTCCATCTAGAGGACCAACAACGTGTTGTTTTCCAGGATGACGATCCAATAGATAATGTTGTTGCTAGAGATGAGATTGATGAGACAATGTTTACGGCTTGGATGAAATGCAACGCTGAATCTACTGCTGGAAGGAATTTGACATATGTTGATTTCCCATCTAAGTTTGTCTGGGATGGCAAAGAAAAGGTCTGGACAGAACGCACCAGAGGAGGAGGTGGTGCTATTGGTCGCATATTCAATGACACACCCGGAAGTGGGGAAAAATACATATGGAGGCCCCCGTACTTGTATAAAATGTGCAAACGGGTCCCCGTACTTTTTTTTGTTCTATTGAGCACCTATACTTATCCAATTTTGTTCTATTAAGCACTTGTGTCCCAATTAGTATTTGCGTGCATTTTACGCGCTCTGTTTAATTGTCATGTAGTGACCATGTAACACGATTTTTCCCATTTAATGTCTACGTAATGCAAATTCAAGCCACGTAACATTGTGTAATGTCACGAAACACCGTAAAACACCACAATCAATTTTGTTTTAATTTTTTGTTTACGGTGTTTCGTGGCATTATAAAGTGTTACGTGGCTTGAATTTGCATTATGTGGACATTAAATGGCAAAAATCGTGTTACGTGGTCATTACATGACAATTAAATAGAGCGCGTAAATCACACACGAACACTAATTGGGACACAAGTGCTCAATAGAACAAAATTGGATAAGTACAGGTGCTCAATAGAACAAGAAAAAGTACAGGGGCCTGTTTGCACATTTTGTACAAGTACGAGGGCCTCCGTATGTACTTTTCCCCGGAAGTGGTGAGTTTTACTACCTACGATTGTTGTTGTACGAGTGAAAGGGGCAACATCATACGATTATTTGCGAACAATCAACGGCACCACTTACCCCACTTACAAAGATGCTTGCTATGCTCTTGGTTTGTTGGTTGATGAAAATGAATGTGTTGATGGAAATGTTGAAGCAAGTGAGTGGGGGTCTGCGCACTATTTGCGGAGTTTATTTGTCACATTGTTGATCACTGGAAGTTTATCTATGCCTGAATATGTCTGGGACAAAACATGGCATTTACCGGCGGACGATATATTGTATTGACAAACGAGGGCACTTGGAATGGATGGTACGTTTGCTATTATTTTTTTTATCTTAACTAATTTATATCTATTTGTTTACTTATTATGCATGTAATTCCATGCCTACGTCAATTTTTTTTATAGAATTGAACAGAAGTGAAGCCGAGTTGAAGAACTTTGCTCTCGTAGAAATTGAAAAGTTGTTGGCACGAAACGGAAGCAGCCTCCAAAACTTTTCATCTATGCCCATTCCAGATGATGATGATCTTTTTTGCAATGACAAGGAGCGTTTATATAGGGACCATGTTGATCTATTGTTTGAGATGATTGATGAGCAACGAAGTGTGTATGAAAAAATCATGGTTGCTGTTGATGGCAACAAGGGAGGAGTTTTCTTTTTGTATGGTCATGGAGGTACGGGAAGGACATTTATTTAGAGAGCTCTGTCGGTTGCTATTCGATGTAACGGCGAAATCGTGCTTATTGTTGCTTCAAGTGGAATTGCGGCTTTGCTTATTCCTGGCGGAAGAACGGCCCATTCAAGATTTCGCATTCCATTGCACATTAATGAAGATTCAAGCTGTGATATTAAGGCTGGCTCACCTTTGGCAGAATTAATTATAGCCGCTAAGCTCGTTATTTGGGATGAAACTCCTATGGTGAAAAAACATTGCTTTGAAGCGCTTGATCGTTCCTTAAGGGACATTCTTAGATTTTCTAATCTCAGAAGTTTTGAGCAACCCTTTGGAGGAAAAGTAATTGTGTTTGGGGGAGACTTTCGCCAAACTATACCCGTCGTACCGAAAGGAAGTCGTCCTGACATTGTGGATGCGACAACGTCTTCATATCTATGGCATGATTGTGAGGTGAGTATAACTATATGTCTCTTACTTACATTTACGTCTTATGTTATGATATAACTTTAAATACATTTATGTTGTTCATGATTCATATATTTGACACCATATAATTGTTCGAACGTAGGTTCTAAGGTTAACAAAAAAATATGCGCCTTTGTTAAAGTTCTTCTACTCAACAGTCAACTGAACTAGAAGAATTCGCCGAATGGCTTCTTAGAATTGGAGATGGTGAGCTTGGTGAAGATAATGACAGTGAAGGACATATAGACCCTACTGATTTGTTAGTCAGTCTTGGAAGTAACCCTCTTGCTACCATTGTTGAAGCCATATATTCAGATCTCTTGGACAACCTGAACAATGCAACCTACTTCAGACAGAGAGCAATTCTTGCAGCTACACATGATGTGGTAGATGAAGTTATTGATTATATGTTATCTTTGCTTCCAGGTGAAGAGAAGGAGTATTTCAGTTGTGACAACATTTGCAAGACTGACGCTGGTACTAGTATCGACGCATCAATTTATTCATCTGAGTATCAACACAGCATTAGATGCTCCGGAATGCCAAATCATGCTCTACGTTTGAAAGTTGGTGCCCTTGTCATTCTTTTGCGTCATATTGACCAATCAAAGGGTCTATGCAATGGAACCTTACGCAACTTGGGAGAAGATTGGTGGAAGCTGTCGTCATTTCTGGAACAAATATTGGAGCAAAGGTAGTTATACCACGCATGCGCTTATGTCCTTCAGATTCAACATTACCTTTTAAGTTCGAGCGTCGACAATTTCCTATCATTCCTTGCTTTGGCATGACCATAAACAAAAGTCAAGGTCAGTTGTTATTTCGGGTTGGTATGTACTTTCCAAAGCCTGTGTTCACACATGGTCAATTTTATGTTGGTACATCACGTGTGACGGAGAAGGAAGGACTTAAGATTTTGATATTAGATAAGGACAAAACCCCTCTGACTTGTACGACAAATGTAGTGTACAAAGAAATGTTGGATCAAGTAAATCAACCTAAACAAATCAACTTATGCTTATTTTAATGTGTTGGTTATTTGGGTTTACTCCTGCATTGCCGGCCAAGTGAAGTGGTAAGTTGTATATGGTAAGTTGTATACGGTAATATTGTTGGTACAACAGAGGTAAGTTACTTGGTTAGGTAATCTCTGCTTCTCTCTTATTGTTTTTCGGGTTTAATTAGTAAGTACATGATACTTGGTGTCGTAACTAGTATTTTGGCTCAATCCTTGCAGGCCAGAAGAGTTGGGTCTATTTGGTGAGCCGGTTAGAAGGTTGCCGGAGCCGGTTAGAAGGTTTTCCGAGCCGCCTAGAAGGATTGGTACGTCCAATTCGATGAGTGGCATGCGTCGCTTGGCCCAATCTATGCGGGTCTAGATTCATCACCCCTATTAAATTCCTTGATTTCCATTGATATGGCCTTGATATCCCTTGAGTAAACCCTTTGATTTCCCTATTTATGGCCTTGATATCCTTTGATTTCCATTGATTTCCCTATTTATGGCCTTGATTCCCCTTTCAAATGTAACCTACTACAGCACACTACTTTGAGCAATATGTCAAGCCATGAAGAGTCGGTCGCCAGCAATGAGCCTGTGGAGATCCCGCCACTGAATTTAACCATTGTTGGTCCGATAGTTGTCCTTTTTCTTTTTTATTTGGTTGGTGTCTGTTTTTGCACAACTCCGGGACCTAATACACAGCCGGTACCTTCAATACGCAGGGAGGATGGCGCCTGTGGGGTAAATGCGGACCAGATGTGCCCCTCAGGAGAATGCTCAGGATTTATATCCGGCGACATAGACGGCATTGCAACAGGGTGGAATTCTTTTTCGAATTTCGGAGAAGAATTCACTCACCTAATGGACATAACGACGCCTAATTCTGTAAGTTCATTCTTCCGAAATGTTAATTTTGTTGTTGGTTGTCTGGCCAAGTTCATATAATAACTTGATGTTGGTTGTCTGGCTTTAATTTTGTTGCAGCTCGGGCTGGATGAAGGAGACGAGATTGTTGCGGTGGAGTACAATGTCGAGCGCGGCGGGACAGGGGCCGCATCCGACCCCATCCAACTAGACTAGACCAAGTGGAATTAGGCTATCGGCTACACAATGGCCAATTAGCTAATGTTGTTTGATTGTGATGTTGATCTTTTTATGCTATGTTATGTTGATTGTGATATTTATCTTTTTATGTTGTGTTCCAAGGAGTTGAGGTTTCTAGCAAGCTATGTATTATGACCAAATAACGTATGGTAAAAAATACAATAGTTAAGTACAACCCACCGGAAATTTTTAAAAAAGTAATTTGACGACTCACCAATTACGAGCCGGTGGCATCAAGTATGCCTGAGCCACCGGAGCCATAGTTGACGCCAAGAACGATCCTATACCCCTTGGTGGTCGGATCCCAGAATGCAGGGACGAGTGGAAGACCGAGGCGATCGCTGACGAAGTCGGCTATGTTCTTCGCAAGTTTCACCTTCGAAAAATTCAGTCGTGCTTTCTAGTTGCAAACCCTCATCAGTATCGTCGTGTTCTCCAAATCTCTGAGATGCTTCATGCCACCCGTTGGGTTGTCCTGGTCTCGTTCCGGCCTAATCGGCGGGGGCAAGTCTAGGTCCTCGTAGTCATCCTCAAGGTAGTTGTCCCGGACCTGGTACCGCAAAATGAAGTTGTGGATGCAAAAGTAGAGGATGATTAGATCGATCTGGGTGTCCATTTTGTGGCTAGGCATGCAGACCAATATACGAAACCGTTTTTTCAGGATGCCGAAAGACCGCTCAATGCATCCCCTCAATGACGAGTGAACCTTGTTGAACGCTTGTTGGGCAGTCTTCGGGGTCGCGTTCTGGAACTCCGACAAATGGTATTTGACCTTGTTGTATGGCACCATATAGCCTTCATGATCGGGGTATCCCTTGTCGACAAGATAGCATTTCCCTACATAACAACGACCACGAATTATGTTGGTACCCACAAATGTAGCTATATAATGGAGTCTCAGTGAAGCAAATTGAACCAATTACCGGGAGGAGGGTGTGGGAAGCTCATTTCGGGTGTGTTAAGAGCATGGTCAAAGACGCGTGCATCGTGGACACTTCCTTCCCACCCAGGTGAGACGAAGGTGAATGACATGTCAAAGTCGCACACGGCCATGACGTTGAAGGAACACACTCCCTTTCGATTTCGATAAGGCAATTGATTGGCTCGTGGCACAGTACATGAAATGTGAGTTCCGTCAATACACCCTATAACACACTACACGCACAATATAAAATAGAAATGTAGGCCATGAGCAATCCCGTAAATTATGTTAACCATAACATCTGATAGGCACATGTTAGGTAGTGTTTTAGGGCATGTTTAGTTAGGATTTTTATGGTTTTTGGTATAGTTTTAGTTAGTTTTGCTAGTTTTGTTAGTTTGTAGAAAGATTCGGATATCTACACTTTGTTGTGGTTTTTAAATGTAGATGTGAAGACAACAAGTGGAGAGGAGGTGAAGCCAAAGAATTAGAGAAGGCAAGAAGAGAGCTAAGCTATGAGATTAGCCCAAGAGGTGATGGGAAAAGCACACTTCGGTTCGGACTATGTATTGGAGTTGTTGTTTCGACACCTCTTGCTTGCAAGAGATGGATCTGAAGCTACGATGGTTGTATTGAGCTGATTTTGGTGGCATTGGAATGCTAACTCGAAGAGCTACAATTCATATTTTTACTCCGAGTCCAAATTTCAACTCGAAGTGTGTCAAAACAGCCTCTTAAGTGTCACGTGACGACCAGTGTTGTAAACGCGGGCAGGAGGTTCGAAAAATCGCCCGAGTTTTGGAGAACCAGCCCGAGTTTTTGGACGTGAGTCTCTGCCATGAAAGCGCGGGCAAGGTATCGTATACTCGACCGCGTTTCTGGGTGTTACCCCGAGTTTTTGCCCGTGTCCGAGTTATGTCCGAGATTTTTATGGGATCTTTTTGGGCCTTTTGGGTTATGTTTTTCGATATATTTTTGGAAGACATATTATATATAGTTAGCCCTAGTTTTAGGTTTGATGATTCTTTGACTTTGGATTGGCTATTGAAAACTTGGAGAACAAGAACCTTATGGGAAACTTTGTAAACTTTTGAATGTCTTTCAGTAACTAAATTCCTTTTGCTTGACTAGTTAATTGAAGTTGTGAATTGAAGAATTATTGTAAGATTTGATTGTTCTTAATTTCCCTTGACTAGATTGTTTTTATGCTTGATTGAATAAATTTGATTTAGGGTTTTGTTAGATTGGTCATCTAATTGAATCTCTAGGTTGAATTACAACTAGATCTTTCTAATTACCGGTTGGAATTAATTAGATCATAAGTAGAACCTTTAATCAATCTAGGACTGGTAGGACTAATTGATTAGAGAAGAGAATTCAATTGCATGTTATTTGGATGTCTGGTTGCTCTGAATACATGTTTTTATTGATGCTTGAATCTTAATGTTGTTGTCAAGTTGAATCTAGGAGGTCTCTTAGGTTATTTAATAATTAGGGTTGTTAGTACTGGTCGGGCTAATAACTAGAATTGAAGTAGGATTAATAATGCCATGAAGTTGGGTTATTAGCATTCCGCAATAGAGTAGACAAGGTAAAGAGAGAATTTTGATAATCAATGATCAATAATCAAGTTCGCAATGGATATTAACTAGTTGAGCACACTTCTCCCATATTTTATATCTCATCTTTGTTTTGCATTCCTTAGTTAGTTTAGTTATTAGATTCTTATTCAAAACCCCCTTTTTTACTCTGAGTAGCATAATAATAAACACTGAAACCTGAGTCTCTGTGGGATCGACCCTTACTTCCCTACTACATTAGTTGGGTTGTTTGGTTTACTTTGATAGGTATTAAAGGCGACTAAAATACCGTTATCAACAACCACGAAACATTTCGCACTTTGATTAGCATTACCTTGAACAGACTGTACCGAATGTCGTTCTGAACTCGATCGGGAATAGTTGAGAACTCTGGATCGCGGGGCTTCAACATGCGTCCAGCTAGCCCAACAGACCCACTCGATCGCCCCGTAATCGAGTCAAGAACCTCATGGATGGTTCGGCTTATGGTGTCCCCAGACCGTTGAAACCTCTCACAAACCGCCCGGTTCGAGACCCCTATTGAAATGGTGTAGAGCAGAATCCCCACCTTCTATAATACAGTCATGTTCCTCGAGGGGCGTAGGCCATGATGCTGTTGCAGCTCATCGCATAGTTTCATGAGGACGTGCCGCTCCATTCTAAAAGAATTTGTGCATCGAACCTCGGATCCCGAATCCACCAGTGAGGGGTGACGTGAATCAGGGGACTTTATGAACATACTTTATGTAGTATGAATTGTTTAAGCGCTTACGCTTCCGAAGGAGAAGAAGGGCGAGCATACCTAATAGTTGAATTTGCTCTGCAGACTACTCCTCTTGTGCATCGATCTCCATATCCTCGGTCTCCATAGTGCCCTATTTTCATGAAACTAAAACATGTTTTTATCATGATCTTGGCTAGAAATATGAACACTATGCAACCTAAGGCATTGGACGCACAACATATGCAAACCGAAACACATAATATACAACAAGAGAGCACACACACACACACACATATATATCGCAATACACCAAAAAATCTCATCATGAATGAGTAGATAAATGTCAAGTTAAGTTAACCCGCAAAGCATTCTACGGGTGTGTGAGTACAGGGTCCAACACCCCACCAACAACCAACATATGCACCCAAAGGGAACACACAATGTCTCCATCACAAATCAAACACACACAATGTCCATAGGAAAGAAAAACTGCATTTGCAACACACAAGAGCCGAGAAATCAGTCACTCAAACGCTCCCCTATTGCTTTCTCGTACTTGAATTTCAGCCATGTGTACCGGTCGGCATCGGTCTTCAACGTCAAGAAGAGGCGGCGTTGGTGGTCGTCATTCATCTCATCCACTGCATAGCACCAGAGGCTAGACAGATTCTTCATCCTCCCTTCATCCACAATCCGGTAAATCACGTTGATAGCCTCGTCAAACGGAGTAGTTGTATAGCTGGAACCCTTGTTCTTTCTCGTCAATGAGCCCTCCAATAGTGAGATCACTTGGGTGCACTCATTGCCATTATCGTCCATCCCGTTCCCTGTGACTCGGGCAAAGTCGTTGTTCCCTTATCAAAAATAAATCCCAAACATGCAAACACAAGTATAGTAGGCAAGCAAGGGGTCGAACCCAAAGGAATCAGTTTTATTCAGATTTTAATGGTTTTCATGCAAATAATCAAAAGGGGTTTTGAAAGTTGTTTTCAATCAAAGTTATCAAGCAGAGTTCATTCAATCAATTCCACTCTATTAATCCGTTGATCATGAATTCATCCACCTCTTTATATGCTTAGGTCAATTCCAATCCCAATTATTAGAAATCGCAAGTCCACGGTCCAAGTAATTCTATAACCCTAGGCAAGGACGCTTAACCTAGAATTAGCATAGAGCACAAGGATAATAGGAAATCAAATCATGCAATCAAGCTACGAGTCTCATGCACAACTTAACCATTGAATACTCTTCCCTAAACTAGTCCACGGTCCTAGAATAGAGTTGTTTCAAGAATAGGAAAGATGCATAGACAACAACCAATCCTAATTCAAACAATAGATCTAAGTCAATCAAACAAGTTGATCAGGCTCATAAAATCAAACATAGATCATGGGATGAAGCACAAGAGTATCAATAAAGACCTAAGGATAAAGAGATTACCAGAATTTCACAACTTCATAATAAAGCTTCCTTGATTGAATAAACTCTAGAGAAGAGTTAGTTCTCCATTACAAAGAAAACTCTAATCTTTATTTGAAAGACAATTGATTGACAAGTATTGGATGGGAAACCGAAAGATAAGAAAGGAAACAAGATAAAAACGCCAAGATTTCGTCAGCTCCAAAGTCGGCTACCACCGCGACCGCGGCACCAGAACCGCGCCCGCGGCGGCCTTCAAATGGTCAAACCCGGTTCAGCTTCTACCGCGACCGCGCCGGAAGCAACGCGTCCGCGGCCTTCACGGTTTAGGTTGGTTCGCTCCTCCAAGCCACCGCGCCCGCGTCATAAGTAACGCGTCCGCGGTATCCATGCAGTGGCGATTCTTCGTCTTTAAGCTCTTTAACTCTTGATTCTTCATGTCTTGTGTCTTCGGTCTTGATATTACAATAACGCTCAAAACTAACCTAAACACTCTCAATATAGCTCTAAAATACAAGAGTTATCCTATACAAAGTAGAGCGAATCCCCTGACATACGCAGCACCGCCGGATGTTCTCTTCCTACGCTTACTTGGTTTGTCACTACATCCATCTCCGGTCGTCTTGTCCACTATCTTCACGGATTGCGCCTCAGGAGGGGAATGATTGAGGAGGTTATTGTCTCTAAACTGCTGGAGTAACTCATTCTCGTCTAAACCGTCATCCATTTGCATCCTGTGCTTGTGACTGTGACTGTGTCTGAGCCTTTGTCGTTGACTGTGACTGTGACTGGGTAGACTTTGCTGGAACACTCATATTGGCTGACCGACATCGCTTCCCGGTAGCGACGATGCTACCAAATAGTGTGTCCCAAAGCTCATTGAGTTCTGGGTTAGGGGGGTTTGACTTAAACCATCTCAGCCTCGGGTCCTCCTGTAGAAAAATCACATTAGCCATGAATAACCTACGATACAAGAGTTTATGAATTTGTTCAAAACGAATGCGCTTCAAAGTTCCTCACCTTGAGTTTTCGATCCCACCATTCATCCGTTCCGGTAACTGCCGCCTCAGATGAACTCCAACCCAATCCGGTCTCATCATGTCTGAGCTTACACCATAACTTCCATATCTTTTTCATGTAGTCGAACATGTTCTTACATGAATATTTCGTGAACGGTTTCTTGAACTCTTTCGTAAGCTTAACCGCAATCTCGACCCAATTGCTGGTATTAGGATTTTGGGCTGTGGGAGGATTGGGCTAAATTTGTGGGTAATTAGAATTGGGCCGAGGGTTTTGAAAGGTTTGGTTGGAGGGATTAGGTCGGTAAGTGTAGGATGAATTTTTAGGATTTTGGAGAGATGCTAGTTTGGATTCAAACTCCAAAGCGAGAGAGGCGGCTCTCAGAACAGTTTGTGGAGAATGAATTCGGACTTCCGCTCGGAGTTCTTCCGTCAACCCGGAAATGAAAGTACCATAGAGGGCGCTTTCGGGCCAATCTTGTACCCTCGAAGCACGCCTAGTGAATTCCGCTCGGTATTCAGCCACCGAGCCCGTCTGCTGAATGGCACACAGGGATTCATCCGGGATTTGGAAATCGGGAGGTCCGTAATGATCTTGGAATATGTGAATCAAGTCTTCCCACACCAAAATCTCCCGCTTATCGTTGATCCATGCATATAGATCAAGGGCGTCACCTTCCAAGTAAACGGCTGCGACTTCGACTTTCATGTCGTCCGGGATGTCGTAGTAGCAAAAGTACTTCTCCGCCCTAAGGACCCAACCCCGGGGGTCACCACCATTGAACTTAGGGAAATCAAGGCGCGCATGGGGACTCTAGAATGTGTGGAAACCCCGGCATCCCTCGTCGTCGTCATCGTAGGCATCCCGTGCCCTATGACGATAACGGTCATTGGCTGGTGTGTATGAGGACCGGAGTCGGTCTCTATTGCTGCCCTCATGTTGATCAGCCGCGGCGCGCACTTTCGAACCACCGTGCCGAGAGGTCTCGGGCGTGCCATTGTTATGGCCATGGAAACCAGGCTGCTGTGAATTGGCTTCCAAGGCTGCGACCTTTGCGGCCATACCGTCCAAGGCCTCTAAACGAGAATACGATGAATGCAAGTTGTTGGGCTAACTCTTGGTTGGACGGGGGTTGCGGAGGGGGAGGGGGGAGGGGGAAGGGGAAGGGGATCTGGAATTTTTGAGGTGGAAGAGTTGCATGTCTGAACCATGATGGATCGAACAGCTCTGATACCAAATGATAAATACCACTCAAGCAATTGCCTGAGGAAGACCACCCAATGCAAGAAAACTCACACAGAGGAATTGTGCAGGAAAACTCCCACTTTTCTGACTCTATTAATCAACGTGATTACAACTGAAAGACTAAATTTCTTAAATAAACTGCTAGGTAGTGTTGCCAGCACTACTAAACCTACTAAGCTAAACTTAAGGACCAATACTTAACGAAATCCCATTACAAACTCCTACTAGCTATAAACCAGGAAGACTCTAACTTATTTGACTGACTCAATAACAACTTCAAAATAAATAACAAATAAAAAGCTAAGACAATCATTTAAACTAATTCCCTGAAATCTTCTTCTTTCTGAACTAAGTACGATGATGTTTCTAATTTGGCTTACGTGGACTTGTATCACACCCAATCCGCGATTTTGTCTCGGGTCATCTCATAGGGAAGGAGATCTTCCTCGCTAAGGGATTTTGAAGAGGTGAAAGGAGATTTCGGAGCAATGGTAACAAAAAAGAAACACAAGAAGCAACGAATAAGAGAGATTTACCTGAGGAGACCGAGAGCGAAAAACGAATCAAGAAGAAGAGGACACGAATGATGTTAGAGATGAAGATGAAAAACAATGATAAAAGAAAAGAGATATATAAGAAGGGTTTCTATAGAAGAAAAACCCCGAGGATCGGGTTGACCATAACGTCACATCACATAAATGCACCGTTCAAAATTTTAAGTTCAAATTTCGGACGCTACATTTAGGGGTATTGTTGGACCCGCTTTTTCCTCAAAGAAGTATCAAGACCTGATTAGTACTTCTTTGCTACTTCTTCGGAGCACAGTTAGAAATGGCGGAGAGGCAAGTCGGTCGAACAAGATAGAATCAAAGATATAAGATAGCTTTTGGTTGAATCATGCCGTTAAGATTAGGATCGGATAGAATCTTGTATTATCTTATCTTCTTCATAAGATAGATTGACCTTCTAGGGTACTATAAAAATCAATTGTAAACCCTAAAGCAAGGTTACGCTCTTTTGCACACCTATTCGTACATTCAATACAATTCACAGCTTTTAGCATTAAGTTTGATCTTCGTGGTTCATCTCGATCAGGCCCGATCTAGGCCAAAGTTTCCTTTGGTAAATTTTGGCTCAAACAGTTACACGTAATAAACATATGTGACTTAGTAGCAGATAAATAACTTCAAACAATACAAACAAATCAACACATATATATAACCGTAAACTAACAAACCATGGCATTAACCCTATAATCAACAACCTAAACAAATCAATCTGCATGTCCAACACAAGTAAATCAACATAAGAAGTGGTAAGTTGGTTATTTGAAGAGGTCCAGCATTGCACATTAGGCTAAAAAAACATTCACACATACAAACAACATAGAGTTGAAGAGGTCCAGCACAACATCGGGTCCACACATCCCCAAAGATCCACCATAGAGTCAACGAAAAAATTAAAACAATCACAAACAAGCAACACAGTACTGCTTAGCAAGAAACAGACAACAGAATCTTAAACTTTGGCTAACACAACCATAGAGTCAACATCGGGTAAGGCAACATTACTCCAAGTCTGACTGAGCGGCTTGCACAACATCAGCTACGGCAGCAGGTTCCGGAATTACCGGCACCGGAAACTGCATGTTGATTCCCCCATATGCTTCCTCCCACATCACAATACTCTTGCGCTCAACATTCCTCCTCCTGAAGTTTTTCGCCATTTCTCCAACAACCTAACAAATACTCACATTAGTTGGGGCACTCAAAACCAAAGGCACAAAAATAAACTTAGTTTATAAACAAGGCCTCAACAAGTGCATAATGAGGAAGGAAGGGAAGTTTTACCTCAATGGCATTGGTCCACCATTGGTCATCAGCCTCCAGCAACCTGGTTTCTCGGATCCACGAAAACTGGATCCCCATTGACACCAGGCTTACATAGAGCCTCCACGTCTTCTTGTTGAAGTCGAACCGGTTCTTCATCAAAGAGGGAGTAGCAATCAGCCCAGTCCTCTCGGTAAAGAGTTTTGCCACTCGTCTCCAATTTGTGTGTTCGGTTTCTCCCATCGCCACCCACTCCTGAACATATATGTTGTAGAGGACCTCGTCGTTCTATGTCGTCCAGTTAGCTAGCGCCATCCTTTTCCTATACATAACAAGTTCGGGTTAAAGATAATCATGGTATGCAAAAAGTGATGAAATAAGTGTTGAAATAAGGAGAAGAATGGGAAATGATGCAAACCTCAACAAATAAAGATTAAGTGATGAAGTTTTGTGTTGAGCAGTCGTGAAAGAACCCAAGTGTTGTTCTCAAACCAATCCTTTTGTGGACAAAAAAGCATGAATAAAAATGGCAATAAAGAAATATTGTTTGAATCTGCTGCATTGAATGGCCTAGATATGTTTCTACGCATGAATCAATGCATGTCTTGTTGTGCATCAACAAATCAGGATTGTAGCAGACTGATATGCATGCATAAATGCATCAATAAAAAGCATAAAAACTGATATGCATGAGTCAATGCTGGTTGACTGATTTGAGATAAGCATAGCATCAAAAGCATCAAAAAAATTGGATTGTAGCGGCATTGAAGTGGCAAGTGAACAAACTGGCAAACGGGAGCTGGAAAATGACACCACAAAATCAATGAAAGACACTACTGCTCAGCTAGGAAAAGACAACACAACACATTCCTATTAATGTGGCTAAAATATTCTTTCCCTATGTATGAAAAAATGTAAGATCTTCAAGGAATTTGGAAAAATGTAAGACCAAAGAAATCACCAAAAAAAATTTCGACTAAAAAAAAAGAAATCACCAAAATTAGACCATACCCAGATAAATCTTTACCAAGAGAAAATAACACCTAAAGCCAAAATTAGAACATACCCAAATAAATCTTTACCCAGAAATCACCAAAAATGTAAGAGCAAGGAATTTGGAAAAACGTGATTAGTAGGCAATCAAATGTAATCAAATGTAATCCTAAAGCCTGACTTATGAGACTTTTCTTTTCACATACACTTGATTTATTCAAGCAGATGAAAGCAAATAACACCTGTAATATAATTTTCAAATATATAGTAAAAAAACAAACTTGCCTGATGTCAAATGAAGTATCATTACAGTTAGGAGGTGCAGTATAACCAGGTTGGTAAGGCTAGGGGAAAAGGACCTTTTTAAGCTTATTCAGTTAAATAAGCACAGAACTATATTGAAATGTGAGAGTACCTCAATAATATAGATCATCATAAAAGTGATTCACAATTGTTTAGTCAATTGTAAGAGGATGGAGTTAAAGAATAGTCAAGTAAAGGCCAGCGTCAAACATAAAAATGAGAAAAAAAAGACTAATACCACCTCTAGTTCACTATATTATCGAGCATCAAAACTGAAGAAGCGTTTTAGGGCCAAACCAACCTTTTTTTTCAATCAGCATAATGCACTTTCTTTAAAGCCATATCTTCATTATAGTTTTAGGAAACCATACTACCTAAACTAATAGCAATGTCATAGAAAATGCTCATAACAGTTAAATTTCTAAAACATGGCATTTCATAATTTTACAAAGACATTTATAATACAAACCTCCCATATTAGATATGAAAAGTGACATGTCAATCACAATGTGTAAATTTGTTGTAGACCTATAGCTGCACTCTTAAACAGTAAAAGGAGGAAACTTACATGCATGGAAGAGGGCCTTCACCTTCTGGCTCTAACTTCCTCCACCATTCATATGGTTTAGCAGCTGTGACCAAGGCCCAAACATTAGAAAAGTAATTTTATCAAAAAAGTAACTAACCATCATTTCAGCATCATAGCCATGAGATATCTTTGTCTCACAAGCGCCATAACATGTCCAAGGCCCTGGTCCTGGACCAGGGCCTTGGACAACAACCCTACGATAGCAAATGCAAACATTAGCTATACGAACTAGTTGAAATGCCAAAACAATTGCATATTATAGAATCTTAACTAGGACAAGAATTTTCAAGAACCTAGCCTATGCCTTCGAGGCCTTTGTTGTGTTAGGTCAAAAACGTGAAGATCCTCAGCAGACAAACCTGCTAGAGCAATGTCATTCTTCCAAAGAGAAATAGAAAACATCATTTATTAGTATTTAAAAAAAAGTATATGCTACTGAAGTGGATAATTAAGCATACCTGGATAACCAACATAGTTCCAACAGCAGCCTGGGGTGGGCGGTTCTCCAATAGGAGTAATCCTATACATGAAAGTAACAATTACATATCACTATTATAGAATCCAATCAGATTATCCAAAAGAAAAATTCCAAAGCAATCACATACCAATTATGAGCCTTATTCCTTGCTACATCCACCAACAAAGCCGGACTTGTTTCAAACCAGGTAAGACCAAAGTAAACAATCATGATTCTCAATTCAAATTGAAGTATTAATATAAAGTATGCAAGAGTATGATGACACTGACCTGGGACTAAGGCTCATAAGATACAATTCATGATGTTCTTGCTTCGCAAGAGTTGAAGCCACAAAAAAATTATAAAGCAGATAAAAAAACCAGAAAGTAGCATGCAAACTAGAGAATACAAGTACATCATAACATCCTTCAAACATAACATCCAAACATAACATGCAAACTAAGTCTCCATCCAAACATCAACACAACATTCACAATATCCATAACCGCAACAAACAATCACAGTGTTTAAAATATACCACAACAGTTTCATTAACGGCACAGGAAGAAAGTTGTACCTAAACTCCCAAGGAACGCAGCTTCGAAAACCCTAAGCAAAAAATCTAAATGTAGTTCATCCAATCGAAAACCCCAAATCGATAACCCCAAATCCTAAACCCCAAATCCATAGCCCCAAATCTAAAACCCCAAATCGATAACCCCAAATCCAAAACCCTAAACCAAAAATCGTATCTGTAGTTCATCCAATAGAAAACCCTAACCTAAAAATCAAAACCCTAGAAGCAGAAAATCGTATCTGTGCACACGAAATGAGAACGAGGGGGTAGTGTGAGGACGGCGATTACCTTCTCCGACGACGACGACGACCTGCGCGCGGCAACCTAGGGCGACGGCATTCTTCTCAGCTCGGCGAGGCAGGGGGAACTCCTTCGCAAAATCGCAGCTCTAGATCCAGATCTGAAATGTTCAAAGAAAGATATGTGTCGAGGGGTAAGAGAAGGGAAATTTTGTGCAAATTTGGGTAACTAGCGGACGGGAAAAGGGCAGATCCGCTACCGGATCCGCTGTCCCCTTGGGGGTAGGAGGGGAGAGATGACAACGGAAATCCGGAGCGGAATCGCCGTTCATCTTCCCAGTGGACGGTCGCCGAACACTCCACACGCGGAGCGGAATTGGAAACTTTACGCCCCCGCTACTCATGCCCGCTACTAACGAACGAGGCCTTACACACCCAGCCAACAATTGAAAGATATTTGGACCTCCAGCTGATAGAATCTATCAACTAAATAGATTGAAGGTAAAAATCTCAATCTTCAACAAGGGTTTTTAGGAATCCTCAAAGTTGTACTTCATTCAATATTCAATAGATGATTACAACGTTAGTTCTTCCTCCTTTTTGTATTAGGAAAAGAAAAATAATTGACTTTATTATTTGACTAAATGCTGAAAAAAACTAAGTAGTGGGACACTAATTGAAAAAGCGGAAGAAACAGACTAACGGCCTAGCATTTGAAAATGAAAACAAAATAAATCAACTAAAAATCAAGAACTGCTAGCTAGGATACGGATCACCATCCTGACATGGTTACTGTTGGTTATCAAAAAAAAATGTGTCTTTTGATTTGTAGCTAGTTAAAAAGTCTACAGAGCTTAATTTAAGCTTAAACAAAAAAACAAAACCAAAATTATAACCTTTATTTCATTCGTCATGCAGTCATAACTCATGTAGCATCTGTATGGCTGATACAATATCCATAGTAGGAAACTAAAAACAAACCCAGAAAGCTGCAGTTTTGTATATCTTTTGTATGGAATAAAAGCTGTACAGAGTGTAATATTCAATCGACCACTGTCATCTTTCCAGAAACTTGCTCAAGACTGTAATCCTAAAAGCACCGTCGTCCTCATTGACACCGCTTTCAGGCTTCTCCTGCGCGTTGAGTGCGCAGCGGATTACAGAGGTCATCTGCTTCCTCAGTCTGGCGTTGTCAATGAAGATATCCGTCAACATTTTTCTCAGCTCATCATCTGTCTTCCCAAGCTTGTCCGTGCTTGTCCCGCTACTTGATTCTGCTATTCTTGCATTCTCAACATCTTGGGCAAGGAGCTGTGCCTGCGCAATCCATTAGCATAGCCACACGTCAGATTATCACCCAACACAACATAACAGGGAGAGAGAAATTAGTCCTTCCATGGATGACTTTGGAAATAGCTTTTCTTGGGGTTAAAATGATATTTTACTGAAATCATTAGGAATTAAGTTGCTGGGTTGATCTGAAGTTGTAATCATATAGCTTTTTCCCAAAAACTGAAAATTCTACAAATTTGTTGTTTTATTAGCAAGTGCTTTTTTTGGCATCAGATAAATGATCTGGAACATGAAAAATATTGCATTTTATGATTATTGTTTCTTAGACCATGGAAAATAAATATTTCAAGAGTTTGTTTTCACACTTCAGGATTAGTATATATAATGCTCAAAAACAGTACCTCTGCGAGAAGGAGACCGATACGATTATCAGACGTTATGAGGAGATCTACAGCATCAGATGGTGTAGATGCATCAATGATCAATTTATCTTCCTCTTCCACAAGGAAATTGACACTGCATTCCTGGAGCCGGTTTTGAAGAATTTTGCATTCATGCAACAGCTTTACATTGGCGCTAGTTGCCTGTTCTATTCTCTGCTTTTCCTTTTGGAGTATCCTCTATAAATAACAGTCACGTACATAATTGTTATTTAAGAGCTTCAGCTCATTTGAAACACATATGAACAAACTACTCAGCAAAACCAGGGCTACCTCAATCAAGATTCATTAGCATTAGATGACATTACCTCGATGTCTAACTTTTCTTTCATTAGACGGCTAAGCTCTTGCTTTAGTTCTGATTGAGAAGTCCGAAGAGATTTAACTTCTTTGACAAGAACTTTCACATCTGTTTTAGATTTAAGCTCTGACTGCTCATGGTGTTTTTGCAAATTGTTAAACTGCTCTTTAGCAGCAGCCAACTCATGCATCAGCATCGCATTCTCCTCAATGATAGAGGCCTTAGTTGACTCTATTAGGGCCTTCTTATCCTAAAAAATAAGATGTTTAGCACTAGAGCAAGGAAGCAATAGAGTTCAGTAATATCTAATGACACAAGTAAAACAAAAAAGACTTCTCGAGTCTGGAACATATCAAACCTGTTCTCCCTTTAACTTTAACTCCAATTCTAGACATGTTTTCCGCAGCTCCTCAATGTCCCACTGCATCTGATTGAATCTTTCTTTTTCTGATGAAACAGCTTGTTGCAGGTTTTCCTTGCTATTCTCCTTGGTAGTTTCAAGCTCTGCTTCCAAATCTTTGACCTGCAAAGAGGGGGTAGAGACGAAGTTGTGATTTTCATGAACTTAAATTGAAGAATTCATGGAAAGGATATGAACTACAGAGAGTAACAATACCACATGCATGATGCAACCTTGTAAGAAGGCGCTTGTAGCTTAGGGGTGGGTGGAAAATGATATTTTGGCAACAAATCAAGGTACCTTAGTACTGAGGTATTGTCGTACAGCTAGCTCCTGATTCAACCTAGCCACAAGATCCTCCATGTCTGTTTTAGCAGTGGCCAATCTCCGTTCCATGGTAGAAAGAACTCTATTGAATTTACGGCGCACCTCTATTGGAAGAGCAACCACTAAATCACTAGGCAACAGTAAAGTTGGGTTAAGATCCATGGCCCTTGGTGATTCTGAGCCTTCATGAATATTACTCAAGCCATCAACATTTGTAGTTGTGGCACCCAAAGTAGAAATCTCAGTAGCTTTTGAGGAGCTATCACTTCCAGCACTCTCTGTTGACAACCTCCTTACATGGGTAGCAACCTTGTTACTTTGTACTTCGGATACACCATCATTAACATCCTCATCACAACCTATAGCTGCTGATGTGCCTTCAAAAGTCTTGTCTTTTCCTCTAGTGGCACTATTTCCTCTGTTGAGCATCTGGTCTCTAGAAAGTTTCTGAATGGTGTCAAGGAGTTGTCGCATGGAGAGATTGTTGTTCTTATTGTTTGTATTCAGTGATTCTATTGTACCAGAAACATCAACATCAGGCACTGAATTCCCCCGACTAAGTGCAGGAACACTATTAATTTCATGCCTCGGTGTCCCAATGTCAGATATTTCATAAGCATCATCTCCATACTCGGAAGCAACTGCAGAACCAGCATGGAGAGAGATGTCCAAGCTGGATGTATACTGATAGGCTGAAGCTATACCACAGGAAGAAGTATCATGGAATGCTGTAAAAGTTGCAAACAGAAAAAGCATCAGCTCATACAACATAATGTAAATTGGACAAAGTATAATTTGAGGAAAAGAAGAAACAAACGAGAAACTAAAAATGATAATATAAATAGACGAGGAGAGAAAAATGAAGAAGATGACACATACAAGACCTTGCTGCCACTTCAAGCTCTAAGAAATTGGCCACAACAATACTTCTTGATATGTCAATGTCGGAAAGTAATTTTTCCAGCCAATCCTCCAATGCACACCTTCGCTGTATATTACAAGCATGGAATGGCGTGCATGAGTACAGCATAACTATGAATTCCCTTAGAGGCCCATACAGTTGAAAAGGAATTAGAAAAAAAAGGTGAAGGCATAGGCCAAATCCATCATTGTATAATTATACAAAAAGAAACCATCATAAATTGTGGAACAGGACAGCTATTATTTCTCCCACACAAAAGTACTGGGTACCCCTTTGGGCCCTTAGAGCAAGTCATGTCACCAAATTTACAGGAAGTTCTTGTGTATCTAACAACCTTTTTTATGAACTTTTTATTTGATCCTGGTTTTCAACATTCCACATAGTTGCTTTCAGCAAGTGTTGCTTTTTAATTAAAAAAACACTCAAGATACTTGCACCCATCAGCTATAGTTCCAGATTCTCAAACCATCACTGCTTGAATAGACAATACAATTGTACATTTTAATATCCATGTCAATAATGAAGTCCGATTACTAACTACCCCTACAAGATACTCTAGGTGGACAAAATGTAATAGCTTAATGGTAGTAATCAAGTCTGTAAAATTCAATTAGTAAACAAATCATGAACCCTCCACTGTGATGTACAATTCCAGTCAAAATGAATCTCAAACTGAAGTGCATAATATTGTGCCAAACATTCATTCAGAGATAAGTTCATGGCAAACACCATATTGAAACTAGAAGGGAAAGAACTAAAGTTCATAATTGATCCACAACCCAAGCCCTAGGACAAAGCTTAGAGAGAACATCAAACCCAACCAATTTAATAAGAATACCTCCTGTTTCACCTAGGAATCACAAATGATCCTAGAATGTCAACCGATCCACTCTTTCTTAGACAAGTCACCGTAATAACTGCAGCTAGTTCATTCGAAAAATTTCATAGTATCTGTAACTAATAACTGAAATCTACTTTAGGGTCAAAAATAGAATTCTCTTGTTTTCTTGCTTCAGCTAACTCATAGGCAAGTCAACAAGAGTAGATAAAAGATGCAAAAATACATATTGCAGTAATTAGTGTACACATTGTCATCTGGCCATGCAAACACATATTTATGAAGCTTTTTGTTTTGCTATAGACACCATGAAAGTCTTTCCTTTTAGTAAGTGAACCTATGATCATGAGCAATAGTAGACATCCAACATATTTAGAAGTTAGTTACCTTAATTTCATAAAGGAAGCCATTCTTACACATGAACTGCAACTGTGCAAAATAAATGAGTTGCCACATGGAATCAGCAAGGAAAATAAAATTACCTCATCCAGAAACATCCTACTTTTATTCTGCAAAAGCTTTCTTGGAGGAGTTGGTGGCAAAAATTTCTCTGGGAATAACTGTTTAAGCTGCAAAACAATGATAGTGACAAGAGCAATATGAGACACCTTAATGCTGAAGTATCCACATATTACAAAACTGATACTAACTACTTTGAAAACGAAGCAGAGGAACAGCAAAATGAGACATCATAATGCGGGTGTATACATACTAGGTCTACAGTATGAGCAAAATCACACAGAAACTTACTTCCGAAAAGAGCTTAACAAAATCACTAAATCTACGTAGTATTCCATGGATGGTTGTGATTGCTTGTGGGGATTGTACACCAACTTGAACCCTGTAAAACTGTGCTCTATGAAAGTTAAAAGGAATTAAAAAGAGGCAAAGACAGACTTCCGATATTGAAAAGCTGGAAGAACAGTTAAACTACAAAGGACAACAAAAGCTGTACTATGTGCTTAAAGGCTTAAGTTACTCAAAACATATTCAGGATGTGGCATATCATGCATACGTGGTACTTTATACACAAATGCTTTCAGCAACTCTTTTTTGTAATGATCTCTATATCTTATCAGGAGTATATTTAAAACAAAAAATTACAAGAAGAGGAGATCAACAGGTCTTAAGACTTTTAAAAGATCTTGATATTGCAAAGTACAAGATTCTGGTTAAGATTCACGTATATGAAGTGTAGCTACAATATAAGTGTACCAAATAATGACATGGAAAGACACTACATGAGTATTCAGTATAAGTGTAATTATAGAAATATGACATAAAACTGAGCAGATAATCTAGCAAGTAATATCTTCATGTTTGAAAAACGGGTTAAGTAAGATGCCAAAAGGTCTCTACAAAGAGCACCTATGTTTGATTTAACAATAATAACTTGTAAAAAGAGATTCAGGGTGCAATGTGCATCTGTAGAAGTAAGCTTAATATATACCACAATAGGAGCTGACCCTCTTGAACTCGGTAAGATTGTATAAGAAGGAACAGTGACACAATAACTCCATCCAGTGCGGGGATCATGAGGCCAAACACAGCCACGTCCATCCTACATGAACATAGTTGTAAGTGTGAAAAACAAAGGAGATAATACTGCATTAGCAGAAAAACATTGCACTTCAAAAAGTACTAACAATATCGTGCATCTAGTTGATGTAAGAGATCTAGATTGCACATGAGTGCTTCAAGTTGCCACATTTGCAAACATTTCATGGCGGAGTCAGCATATCATCATTTATATACCAAAAGGAGAAGTGAAGCCACATTTTCCGGAAGATTAACAAAATACAGTTAATGAACAATGCAATCACACCGTGATAATCTGCATACAGCACTTGAAGCATTGGGACATAAAACGAATGATCATATTTTAAAGTCAATCTTGCCGGTTGCACCTTCCTCAAACTATCACATTAGAATCTCTACAGAACCATATCCCTCAATCAATAAAACGGATTTAGTTAACAATCATGACCGAAGCCCTCATATGCTCGCATGGCAGGAGAAGATCAACAAGAATCACACACCACACCGATTCAATGGACTCATTGCAGCTATTTAAAAGCGAGCGAGTAGAAGAAAGAGGAGTACCAATTTGCGAGGAGCAGGGCTCCAATCCATCCCGAAGGGCAACGGGGAGGTGCCATCATGGCGGTGTCTGGGAGGGCCGGCGCTCTGCACATCGTCGGCCGCCGGATCAGCAGCGGACGTCGACGGCGGGGATTCGAGCATGGAGTCCGGCGAATTCCGGGCTATGGTCTCGGCGAATAGATCGGAGAAGCTTAACCCTATAAAGGAGTGATCGTGGCCGTATAGATTCATCTGTAATCAGATCCCTACTCCGTCGGAATACTAATTGGGGATCTAGGCTAGGTTTATTCGGTCGGTAGACGCTTTTCTCATCCTCTAAAAGTCCACCTTCCGCTTCCTCTCTTCTTGTGATGGACTTGGCTGTATCATGCACCACGTTTGGCAGCTTTGCGGGCGCAAACACGACAAATGATCTTTCTAATAACACGCCACTGCGTAGCACTTTTCTCGGTTAATTACGGAAAAAATTGAAAATACCGGATGGTTAACCGATCATATATTTTTCCGGTTTAACCATTAGGATATGGTTACTAATTTTTGATAATTAGTTAACCGATTAACTGTAAGCATAATATGCATTTTGAAAGAAGAGAACAATGCAATTAAGTAAACGGTTTTTCTATTGTGTGCCCTAAGGGCACATGATAATAATACCAAAAACAGTAACTAAAACCCTAAAAAGGAAAGAGGGAACCCGTCACAATAAAGATTAAAAGATACACAATAGAAAAATCGTTAAATAAATCAAACGATATTAAACATGTTTTGATAATGGGTAAGACCATAGTTTTGAATTTTTGATTGGCGGTACCGTTCTACAATTCATATGTTTTATTACACATTAGTAAATTTAAAGCCTTTTTTCTATATTTTGCAAATTGTCCAAATTGAAATTCAAGTCATTTACCACCAACAAAAAATACATCTTCAAACTCCACTTTTCACTTTCGGTCAGTATTAGTAAATCACTTGGTTCTTTAGTCATTCATATTTACCTTCAATCCAACTAGTTTACGTAGTCCCCTGCTTAGCACGGGATAAGGCTGAATAATTTTTATTAATATATAAGCTCATACTTTAAAATTCAAATGAGATGAAGTTGAATTTTGAAGATGCCACGCAAAAAGAAACATGGAAAATGACCGAGTGAGAGAAAAAAGTAAAAAAACCTCTTTTTTTTTGTATGTGAAAGTTGAGATTATAGGGAGATTTATTTTTATTTTTTGAAAAAATGGCTTAATGTAAGACATGTACCCTTTACGGGATTTAGCATAGTAAAAATGTATTACTTAAAATTTTGTCATATAATTAGTTTATTAAGTTCTCGTAGATATAAGTAATTACTTAAAATTGTGTCATATAGATTAGTTTATTTAGTTCTGATGGTATCCGGTGCATTAGTGCTAGTATGATCACACCCTTTAGTTTATTAAGTTCTTGTATATATAAGGAATTCAAATAATTAAGTTGATATAATAATCCAAGAAGCGACATGGTATATTTAAATAACACGATAGAAGATATATAAGTGCAAGGATAGTATAGTTTCACACCTAATTAACATTCCTAATATTTTTCATAAGGTAGATTAAATCAAGAGAAAAGAGGAATTTCACAACATCTTGTATTTGCATTCTTTATTTGAAGATAGTTCTCATGCAAATATTAATACTTACCCAATAATACATACACATCTGTTTTCATAAAATATGTAAGGAAGCAGCTCCAATATTAGTAATTAAGGACCAATAAATGAAATTTACAAATCTCGATATAGGGATTTCAATTGAATATGAAATCAGTGTGTAAGCATTCTAATGTAACCACCCTTTACCAAAAAAATGTATCCACTAAAGCAATCATGCAAATAGACGTATAATATTGCACATTTCATTCATACAAAACACATAACAAAAGAAAGAATTAATTAATTTTAATTGCAAGCCAAATTGTATCAGTTTACACAAGAAGACTTACATCAGCAAGGAGAGAGAATGTTTTATCATATTGTTACACATCAAGTCATCAATAATTTTACCCAAAAAAATTGTCCATCCATAAAATAAAGCTCGCCTCTTCACCTCAAAGAATAAACATACAGCTCAACTAATGCTTGTCAATATATAGAAAAAACACATAATAAGAGATTTCTCTAAAAAAGAGCATATCAATTGTGACAAAGATATGATAAGCTCCTTAAGAGCATCAGTTAGATAATGTTTTTAGCATAGCCTCGATCTAGTATGGAGATGATGGACAAAGGAGAACAAACAGTCAATTGTCATGATTTCACAGTTGCAACCAATTTGTTGTGATAAGTTGGATGTGTTGCAGACCACCGCTCCGCTACCACATCAAACACCGCCTCACATCGCTCCTTCCTCTCCTCCCTCCCCGCCATCTCCGCTCCTCCCGGAGCTAATGGAAGTCACGACTTCATTTTGAACATGGAAAAATAATCTGAAGAAAATAAAAATGTTGAACATGGGAAAGAAGTCAATTTGGATAATATGGTATTTAGTTCGGATTTAAATGAGATTATGCGCGCACCATTGCAAGGATGGGAGAGAATGATATAAAGAGGCTAAATTCTCACCAAATACAATAAGGAACATACATACATAAGAACCTCAAAACAATTGAGAACTCTACATAATTGATCTCCATTTCTCTTCTCTTCTCTTTTGCCCATCTTCTTGTACCTTAATTCTCATCATCAAACACTACAGCACTGGTACAATGAAGAAACACTACAAACATTAATTGATCTTTGTCATACCATCTCCTCTTAGCTTATTCGATCCCCTAAAACACCTCAGATATACTACAATAATCACCTCCCTCTCTTTGATCTGCATCCAATGGCTATCACCTAGTTCAAGCATGGTGAATTCTCCAGGGTTACCGAGGTTGATCGAATGACCCCTATACTTAATTCTTTTGTTTTCTACCCAAACTTAATTCTTTTGTTGACAAATATTGAAGTGCACATGTGTGGGAAAGATTAGAATGCAAGCAATAAACAACACTTTGACTGAAATGTAACTAATAGGGGGGTTTCAAGTTTACCAGGTCATAAACATATTGGAAACTTCTCATTTTCCGTCTCCATAGAAAATCAAGGGCTCCTTTCTAAGTGCCTGATCGATCACACAAATCATTGACATTAGGTTGCAAAATTTTGTAATATACCTACCAATCATTGATTACTAAACATATATATGTATGTTGGGCCAAATTGAAGTAATTAGGCAGACTTGAGCAACAAAGTTGCTAACGACACGTCCATCGTCAATGCACATGCAAGGCCTGTACGTGTTGAAGATTCGAGCAATTCTCATCTGCAAAAAAAGTCAAAAGAATGGGCCGATCTCATTAGCTTTTCCAAATGTACAATGTTAACATCTAGCATGCGTTGTCAATTGATTTGCAACTGAATGGGACATTTTCAACCCAGTCCATCCCAACGACACAAAAGTTAGTGACAATCACTAGAATGCCAGAATTAGGGTGAAATAAGTGAAAGTAACACAATTCGAAAGGAACAAATCAAATTTTGTTACCTCTAGCGCTTACGAATTGAAGTCGAAACTGGAGATTTTCTTAAATTTTAGGATTCTCATATGACATTCGGAAGGACGTTGATAAGCCTTGAACACAAGTGGAGACGACAAACTCGGAGAAGACGGTGGCGGCCGAGAATCTAAAACCATTGTCTCCGGTGAAGATCAAGTACCGTGGAGTTTTTGGTGGACATGGAAAGTGCAGAATGAAAGTGATGGATTTTGTGGAAGTAAGAATGTGTTTCCCACATTGGAAGTCAAATGTGAAACCACCCACCATATAAGTACATGGGTTACTCCCTCTATTGCCAATTGGTTTTAGGGTGGAACCTCATGTGCTTATGTGTCGGGCTTATCGCGCATATGCGCACGAACCGACGTGTGTACCCCCCACGTCATATATGGCCCACCGAGATTTAACATGGTATCAGAGTCTGTTCGGTCTGGGTCCGACTATCCTGGTCTAATGGGCTGGCCGGCCTTAAGGCATGAGTCGTCAAGTGTAGTTGGCATATTGCGGGGCTAGGCAGTTGCACTTGAGGGGGCGTGTGGAAGTAGGGAATGTGCTTCCCACATTGAAAATCAAATGTGAAACCACCCACCATATAAGTATATGGGCTACTCCCCCTATTGCCAATTGGTTTTAGGGTGGAACCTCATGTGCTTATGTGTCGGGCTTACCGAGCATATGCGCATGAACCGACATGTGTACCCCCACGTCATATATGGCCCACCGAGATTTAACGGATTTAAAGGGCACTGAGTGTAGCGGTTTGCAAGAGCAGTTGCAACTGCATATAGAAAGACGTGGATGAAAAGATCGTGGGGGATATGGGTGGTTTTAAGTTTTAACAAATGGAGAGCTCTTGGAACTGAAAAAAATTTAAAAAAATGGCTTGAATTGTTTGACACGTGGCGGAAGGATATGGCTAGAAGAGGATTTGCTTTAAAAATATAGTAGGATTCCAATCCTACCAGAACTCTTCTAACTGCTCGTATGTGTGCGTGTAACCTCCAGGGAATTGGCTGGGCGAGAATCCATGAGCTCTAATTGCGTGATTGGGGCAGGAATCCTGGCAATTTAATTTATACGGAATTATTTACAATGTAACGAAACTCTTCTTACTGCTCGTATCTGTGCGTGTAACCTCTAGGGAATTGGCTGGTCGAGAATCCTTGGCCTTTAATTGCGTGATTGGGGCAGGAATCGTGACAAATTAATTTGCACAAAATTATTTACATTGTAACGGCAGTGTAACGAAACTCTTCTTATTGCTTGTATTTGTGCGTTTAACCTCCAGGGAATTGGCTGGCCGAGAATCCTTGACCTTTAGTTGCGTGATTGGGGCAGGAATCATGACAAATTAATTTACACATAATTATTTACAATGTAACGATAGGCAAAGGTATTTAGTTGACTATAATCGGTCAACTGTAGTGTAACTGACAAACTTGATTCTAGCCTCACCTATTTATTAGTGTAACAACCCCATTTCAGTGTACATTGGTATTTAGAGGCCCAACATATATGCACTGTATAAAATGTAGGGGCATTTACTGCAACAGAACTCTCAAAAGTTGTATGAAAACATTAGAGTTTGTATAAAATGTAGGAGCATTTATTGCCGCAAAAGTCTCTTCTTTATAGTATTACCTATATAATGTTGGTGGAGATTTTGTTACACTATAACCTATATGCGTCTTTGAATTTCTTGGAATAAGAAACTGAAGGTCGTTAAGTGAAGCACATTCTCGGGATCAAATTTGGTTTTTTTATAAGCATAAAATGCTTTCAAGTGAAAATCTGCTGAGATTTTGAAAGGAGGGAACAAAAACCATAAAATTCCTATAAGTAAATTCAATTAAAAGAATGCTTATAAAATCCGAATGCTTATAAGCATTCTTTGAATAATACATTTTATGGTTTTTGAATAATACATTCTTGAAAGATCAATTAAAAGAAGCTTATAAGATTCACTTATAACCATAAAATGTCTCTCAATCTTATATGCATTGTCACCTACTTTTTTTTTTTGATAGCAACATTGTCACCTGCTGATATTATAGGCTTGGTTAATTTTATAAGCATTCTTCTTTTAAGGTAACTGATGTGTCAAAAACTCATTGAATACATGATGTGGATGAGGTGGATATTCTTACAAGCATTCGACGCAGAGGGTGATATTCTTATAAGCATTCTTCTTCTTCTTCTCCTCCTGCTCCTCTTCCTCCTCCTGCTCCTCCTGCGCTCCTCCTTCTCCTTCTCCTTCTCCTTCTCCTTCTTCTTCTTCTTGTACACCATTTCCATCATTCTACCAAAAGTTACAAAGAAGTTGCAAAGGATCCAGTAGATGTAGCTATAGAATGATTATACCAAAAGTTGCAAAGAAGTATGCCAAAACGAAATGCTTACTTGTACACCATTTCTACCATTCTTAGTTTCAACCTCCATCCACTCCCGATCAACAACCTTTTTTATGTTCTTTGTTTGAGCAAGTTTTATCGGTCCACATATTACACAAGACAATAACATATCAGTTGAACGCACAAGAACAAGTTTTACACAACAACATACTGATCCTTTGAAATACCAAGAATTTATCAGACTGGCCTGTACAACTTTAACTCTGCCATGTAACTAAAAAAACCAGCTCACCTTTGCTAGTTTAGCCTCCTCCTCCTTTTCTTTCTCTATAACAACCAATTTCCTTTTTGGACGCCGAGATATTTCATCGCGCTCCCGAACTAAATCATCAGCCTAGAAGTACAAACATCAAGAACAAGAGTAATAGTTATATAAAGATTGAGATTTTATGTTACAGTCAACTCGGAAAAAAGTATCAAAGTAACCTACTGAGCTTAAATCACATTCAATATAGCCCGAAAAAAAAAACATTTCATCAACAGCAGTTTCATACCAGGCAAGACTCAATGGCCGATGATCTGGATCTGGCGTGCTCTGCCCTACGGAGCTTACCATATACTCCTCGTACCCACTTCTTACAACACCAACCAGTGTAAGATATTTAATAAAATCTCATTATGTGGTCCATATCACATTAGGTTTATTTATGGAACAGGTTGATTGGATAAGATAAGGATGAAAATAGAAGATATAAATTTCTATAAGATATATAGTGTATTTATTATTGAGCAACTTTGATGATATGTTGAAATATATCTTTAGAGGATTTTGGCCCCTCTCTGCCTATTTAAGAGACCCGAGATTCATCATTAGCTCAATATTGTATTACGGAGTACGTTATTTCATAACTCATGAAAATATCTCCTTATAATGTCTATTCAAAAATTTGCACCACGTATCCCCTTTGTTTGCTTTACAGCTGACCCAATTGAATTAGAGGAACGTGTTTACTGCTCAATTTTTTACAAATAAAAAATAAAAAACCAGCCCTTCCCTCTTAAATCTCTCCTTCGCTCACCCGCTTCAGATCAGCAGGCGACGGCCTCCCTCCCCCCTCCCGCTCGACCGCCTTGCTCAACCCTTCTGGTCAGCCACTCCGCCCTCCCGCTTGGCCCTCCACTCTGTTCAGCCCTCGGGATCGACTCCGCCTTTAAATCCTCTTCGACTCCATCTACACATCCATGTCCCTCACTCTCCAGCTTCTCTACCCCGCCCTACTCTCCAACGCCTTCGTCACCACGATCTTCTCCCCCTCCAACGACGCCTTCCTTCGCTCTCGTCCAGATCCATGGAGTTAAGCATGATACATAGAATTTTAGAATTCGATTTACAAATCAAGCATTTACCAAAATCAGCATTATCCTAGAATATGCGTATGTGCTTCTTGCAAAAAATTACTATGAGATATTGCTACTTCTAACTAAAAACCTATCAGCTACCAAAGCTCAAAAGCATGGCAACATTAGCCTCTTTTAGTGTGCAAATTCCAGGCGACCTCAAGTGCAAACATCATCTGTTTCACATGGTTGTTCATTATCAGCATCCTTCAGCTCGGTGATGGGCTGAATTAGTTTACACGTGGCCGAAGGAGATGGCTGGAAAAGGATTTGCTTTAAAGATATAGTAGGATTAACTAGTGTAGTCCCCGCGCCCTGTGCGGATTTTTTATTATAATTTGTTTAGATATTATATCAAAGATACGGTATTAAAAAATACATTAATGTTAGATATTGATTCAATGGGTATTTATGTTAATGAATTAAACACGTGTCTTATAATGAACTTATTCATGATATAAGAGATAGTTTTTAATTAATTTTACAATATCGTGACTGACATGGAAAAATATCTAATGTAATCTAAATAAATAATAGAGATAACTTTTAATTAACTAGTTATATATAGGAATTATGAATGATTTGTTTTCCATGTTAAGATAATGAACTTATATATTCATGATATAAGAGATAATTTTGAATTATTTTACAATAATGTATATGGAATGGGAGAATATCTAATGTAATCTAAATAAATAACAAAGATGACAATGTTTTGAGAAAATATTTAAAATATCTTCCAAATCTTTATTATTCTAGAATTTTGATTGTAATCTTAGAATGTAGAAAATTTTGATTTGCAAAAATAAAACAAATGTCGGAAATATACTATCTAAAAATGTAGAGGAAAATTGAGATCGGTTTTGTTAAAAAATATAGATTTGATCTTACGTAAATCCTCAAATTTGATATTACTCTTAGTTTTTCCTAAAGTTAATTAAGCTCTAAAGTTTATATTCCTATTAATATAAAAAGTTAAAGTTGTTTATATCTATAAAGAATCTAATAGTCTATACTATTAGTCTTAATAATATGATGTGTAAATAATATATTTATGTGTATAAATAATTTCAAAAATGTAATGTGTAAGTGACGTGACAATAACTAATATGATGTGTAAATGATGTGTTGATATTTTAACGGTATAAAATTATTTAAAATTCAAACATAAATATTCTGGTTAATATGGTGATGAGACTTGGCAAAATCTGGCGTATTCTCAGAGTGACATATGTAAAATATTGAGGTGGTGCAATGAGAAGGCTATAATCATTAGTGATTTTAAATATGTATAATACATTTTACATTTGGATTTGTTGCATTAATGCATTTGCAAATAATAATTGGATTATAAAAATGTTATTTTTTTCCATATAAAATGAGCAAACGGATTAGAATCTTTTTGGTAATCTTTATTTTTTCTAAATAACAAATTGGACTCGAAAAATTTGTACTCTAACTTTCCATTCAAATAACAAATTGTGCGATTTGACACGTATTGTTTTAGAAAATTTTGATAAAGATACGATTTGTTGTATTTGATAAAGATGAATTTGTATCATAGTTATTTTTAGCAAGATTTGTTAATGATACTCACTATAATTTAGTGAAATCTTCAATTATAGATATTCGATCAAATAGTTGTGTAGTATAGAGTATTGTAGTCTTTAATTAACTTAATTTTGACAAATTATGAATATTTTTTTTATTTTGATTGGATTAGATCATGATCTTTAGATTTTAGTTCATAACTATTTTTTAAATTTCATAATAGAAAATATAAAGCCTGTGTATTTGACGGTGTAAAAGTTTTAAACTTTGATTTTTGTTTATTGTAAACTAACTACTTCTACAAAGATAAAGCAAAGATCAATCAATTAATTACTAAAACTATTTTGTGGAAGGAAAGATGATTATAATTGATTTTTTGTTAAGTAATTTGTATAAGCTGTTTTTATTACTTTATACTCCATCAAATCAAATCTTTAACTTAAGAACACAAATATGAACGAACTGCTTGTACAAAGATGAGTTCAATTAAAATGAAATTGGTAATCGCATCAATGATTATCCAATTTTAATGGTCTTCCCTCGATTTCTTTTGCTTGTACATTCGAGAAGACAATAAAAGGACGATGACGAGTAACAATAGAATGATCATGAGGAAGATGAAGAGTAGAAATCAACCAGTACACTGCAAGTATAAATCGATAGTCATTTTAACGAAGAATCAGTAAATCAATTAGAAGAGTAACAACAAGACGATGGAGATGGAGATAGAGAATAAAACCGGGAACAAATATTAAAGGAGATAAAATTCTGATGATAAAGATTTTTTTAGGCTTAATGCATCTAGAAGCCCTCAAACTTGCACGTTTTTGTCAATCAGGCCCATGTACTATGAAATATTCAATTAGACACCTGAACTTAGCATTTTTTGCTCAATCAAGCCCTCCTTACGCGCCATGTGCCACGTCAGAGCCACATAGATGCCACGTCAGCGCCACAAGCCACACCAATGCCACGTCAGCGCCGCATAGATGCCACGTCAGCGTTGACGTGGCATAGTTAAAAAATATTTTAATTTAAAAAAATAAGATTTTTAAAATAAAATATTTTATGATTTTTTTTAGAAAACATTGTACAATTTTTTAAAAAAATATTTTATGATTTTGTTAAAAATATTTTATTGTAATTATACTCAATATAAATTTTTATTGAGGTAAATCTACCAAACACACAATAACAGATTTATTTCGGATCCAGTTAGTTTTACCGAACAAGATAGAGTTCCTATTACATGATTAATTCTCCGGGGTTACCTCTCACCAAATCAACCAACTTTAGCTAGATCGTGGTTTGGGAATGCTTACTTAGTCTAACCATTGTTTGTTGGTAGAACATTTACTAACGGATTAAATTTAAAGGTGATTTTACAAATACAAGATTATACTCCATTTATAGATCTATGCATAGTGTATAAGTAGTAGATTTCAAATTTAATATAAAAATTTATAGCTTGGAAATGACCCGGATAAGATAACACATATCGATGTTGTATACCGATTAGTGGAGTTGTGTGATTTTTTTAACGAAATTAATGTTAATTTTTGTAAAAGATATGATTACAATTACGTTTAACCAAAAATTGCCGGTATGGTAACGGTTATCGTAATTTATTAACTGAATTTTCAATTAGAGGGCATGAATAATAATTATTAAAAAAATTATAAAACAAGAGAGCATGAAAAGTGAATTGAAGATTATAGGAATCGATCACGGGGCCTTGAGTTTATAAAACATAAAACTCCTTATACCACTGTGGTGAACCCGTAGAATGTTAATACGTTTTTTTCGATCAAGTAGAATGTTAATACGTTGTCTGACCAAGAGATCGACAAAGTAGTTACACTCCCTATAACAATGAAAAAACACAATGGGAGGAATACCAATACTAGGTTTCGGATATCCATAATAATCGAATAAATTTCCCATGATACTTTCTGCATATTTTTTACGGAATTAATGGTAACTATATTATCCGCTTCAATAATGAGCTATTCATAGATTTGGCAAATTTAAGATTGAGTAAAAAGTCGATCTCGAAATAATTAAGTCGGGTTTATATAATCACATCTATACTACCTATAGTATAAAGCGGAGACAATCTCTTCACAAAAGTTTGCGCCACGTGTCATTCCTATAATAAAATAATCAATTGGGTCCTCCTTTATACAAATAAGGTAGTTAGAATCTCATATAATCTTATCCAGTAAAAAAATGCTTAAAAATTATCAAAAATTATGAATTATCCTGAAAATTATGAATTATCTCTTACCAAGAATTAATTGTAATCTGATAATATATATTATTATTTAATAAAACGTGATATTTATCATAAAGTATTTTTTGAACAAATCCAACTTATTTATATTATGAGTTGATTTACCATCATTGGTAAAAAACACTAATCACAATAGGAAATTTATATTTAGTAGGTAGAAAATTAGGAAATAAATATATATTCTATTTTTTTTTGTAATCCGAATTTTATTTCAAAGTTATAAAGATTAAGATAAAATCGGAAAATACATTGAAAATAAAATCATGTAATAATTTTTGAAGGCATATTTATATCTATATCTAAAGGATTAATATCTATTAATATTTAATAATATATCTATATTATTTCTTATCGAAGAAGTCCATGAAACAATATCTATATTAAATCGTGCTTATAATCACATCACCCGTACATGGTACGGGGGTTAAACTAGTTACCTGTATATGGTACAGGATTTGTACTAGTTTTGTAAAAACACAAATAAAATACTCCAATTCTGAACAAGTTCAAGAAATATAAATCTCTATACAAATCAAATGTGTAACTAAAGCATGCTTTTTTTTTGAGCAATAACTAAAGCATGCTGAACAAAAGTAGTTTGATTCATTCTTTGTCCACATAAAACTATTATCTGATTAAATCTCTTACCCAGAAGCTGATTTGAGTAGGCTCCTGCAGCGTCCACTCCATTCACATACAATTCAGCACAGTTTAAGACTTGAGAGTGGACTGCAATTGTATTTCTAGGTCACCACAGACGTCTTATAATACAATTGGTCTAGTTGACAACTTTAATCTTCACCGAGCAAGAACTGTATATAAGCGACCTTCGAACTTTCTTCTAAAACGCTCTTCAAAAAGGCATTATAAGGTGGTTAGTGGAGCTGCTGATTCAGTCATTGAAGGAAGACAAGTCGACATCCCCCTCAATGAGAATGGCAACCCTTCGCCACCAAGAATTTCTTCAAAGAGCTTATTGATGCTATTTCCCTTGGCCTACATTTTTCCCAATGTGCTTTATATCATAAGAAAGTTGCTGATACAAGAAACAAGCGGTATGTAACTGAAATAACAGCAAGCTCACCTTCACTCCAACAGCAATAGCAGTTTTCAGCTTCACGAGCTCCCCTAATCTAAGAGAGCCTTCCTTTTTCTCTTTGATGTGAATAATTGTAACACCTCTCGAAGCAGCTAGACTTGGAAGATGCCTAGTCAGCCACCTGGGGTTGCAATCGGATGCCACTAACACAGCCTGGTGTTGACATCAATCAGGATGCATAGCATTTCAGTAACGTGGTTGCGTAAAAACATGATCTTCAATATTCCTTAATTCCATATGTTGCAGCCTAGACGGTGTTGTGAATGCACATAGACATTATTGACTCAAAGATATATAGCCAAAAGTGTGAATACTAAAATCTTGAAAAAAACAGTCCACCTAAAGGAGAGTTCCAAAGAATACTAAAAAACATTACAGTTATTCTTATCTACAAAAAACAGTGGTTTATTTGTCAGCCAAAACAAACAGGAATGAATCATCACACAAAATGCTGAGTTCCAAAGAAAAACTATTATTAGACTTCTAAATGCCAATTTGTGTAAGCAACCTTCAATATATATGATATGATTATTGTGTAGAGCATAAGATAAAGAGCAACCTGAAGCTGGGCAGAGAAAGAAAACCGCTTGTGCTGCAAGTGACTCAAAGAAGATGAATTATGGGATGGCATCCGTTCAAGTAGTCTTGTCACTTCATTCACTCCAATGGCAAACTGTTGCTGTTGTTCATACATAAAAAAGGAACAATGAATAGAAGCACTAGCAACACTAATGCCATGTACATAGATTGGGAACCCGACAGACCTTGAACCACAACTTATCAGGAAAAACTTTATTTGCTATCTTTTCAGCTTCGATTGCACTGTCATTATCAGCAAGGAATCAGATTACAATTCACTCAAAAACAATTAGAAAATCTTTCAATGTGTGAAACAAACACAATGAATGCCTAGAAACTAGAATCATACTTGCAGAGTGAGATGAGAAGGAGCGAAAGTCTCTCGCCTTCATAGCAGCTGCAATCAATCGCTCAGAAGTTAGTCCACCAATCTGATGAATAAAGAGTCAGTGAGAGGGCGGTGGATTTCAGACTTACTACTTATCATCATCGTTGTGTAACGAAGAGCTGTCTTCTAAGGCGGAATCCTTGAGGAGGAGGACGGATTCGTTCTTTCTAGATGGCATCGTTGACTGAATGTTGGTGATTGTCGACGAGAACAGAACGCATCAAAAATAATGGAAGCTTGACGAAGATGAATGGAAACCTAGAGCCCTAGAGGTAGAAGAAGAAGAAGAAGAAGAAGAGTTGTTAAAACTGTATAATCTGAAATAGTTGGGCCTATCAATGATATATTCATTTTGGGCCTGCGTAGCAGCCCATTTCACACACATTTGTTACGTTTGTCTTTCCGATGACCAATTTGTCCATGATCCATCTATTTATCTATCAATATCTATTACTTCTATAGTCATCAATATCAATATCAATATCTATCTATTACTATTATTTTATTTTATTACTATATACTAAAGCGGAAACGAATTCTGCCACAATACTGCGTCACATCACCACCTTACCAAAATTATCTTAGCAAATCTTTTTTTTTTTGAGCACAAACAAATCTTTTTTTTATCTTCACATATAATCTTAATCTTATACATCTAACTAAAATATCTATTTTATCTTAGATTTTGAGTTTTTTAATTAATAAAACTATCCTAATACATAAATCTCAATTTTATCATTATATGGTTACATATTTAGTACATAAATGGATCTATACTAAATTGTTTATTTAAGAAAATCATTTTTATCCATTTAGTTAAATAACATATTAATTATAAGTACTTTTTCATAACTCTGTTATAAGATTTTCTAAAAATGTAGAAACTTCCATCACTATATTTATGCCACATATTTTTACTAAAATAATACCTTAAATCTATAAATTTCTATCATATCATATTGAAATCCAACTAAAATATTAATAAAAAATTTAGAGGATATATTTAGCCTCAATATATCCATAACACTACATACCGATTACACTTTAGATAACAGATAAGTCTATTATTTTAGATAATGATTCGTTAATATTTTTAGTTGATATATATATAGTTTGTATTTAATTATTTTTTCACAATATAATGACATATGCACAAGATGATTTGGTTTTCTTTTTTATCTTATTCAACACTCTCTATATTTTTAAATATAATATTATATTGATCCAAATTTTTGTTTTAAATAATTGATCTATTTATATAAGTTAGTTTATGCAATTCAATCTAAACCCCAAAAGAATTTTATCAATTTTTAATAAATTTTAATAATACATCTTGTCTTATTGCATTCTTCCTTGATACATATATAATATGTTTATGAATGACATGATTACCCTAAAAAAAATCTATCTTACTACAGTCTACACACTAAAATGATCTTAATATTTTATATTCTTTTTTAATGGAACATCATGCACCTAATTGGAGTGTCAATCTTCCACGGTTAATTAATCTAGAACACTAAGTGGAAACTTTTTTCCAGTGATAATTATACAACTTATTTATTTTTGTTGATTTGTTTTCTATGGATTTATGAACTTTTTTTTGAGCAATATTAAACCGTTGATATACCATAACTTTTCCAAAACAGTTTTGCCTTACATCTTTCACAAATATATGCTTTTGGCACCAACTTTGCTAGTATATAAATCATAAACAAGGCAGACACTTTCTTGATGGATTGAACCGGTCCTTTAAGCACTTGAGTTCTGAGCTACTCCTTCCGTCTACTTCTACTTGTCAATATAGTCCAAACGTTTTGTCTACTTTTAATTGTCCATATAGCCTATTTTGTCCATGGACTTTCAAATATACTCCTAATTAATTTGTTTATTGAAGTCTTGGAAATTGTAACTTTCATATTATGTGAAGAGAATTAATTACATTAGTGATGATTTAATAGGGGCATTTTTGTAAAGATAGATTGTCTTAATATTTTTGCAAATTGCTATATGGACAATTAGAAGTAGACGGAGGGAGTATATAATAACATAATTGTGATTTGTGAAGGACCAAATAGTTAGTAATGGGTTTTACACGGAGGTTCAAGATTGTAGGAAAACACATAAATGGTAACGCACGTAAACAATTTATCATAACTATATACTAAAGTGGAGGTTAAAAATCATATTTAGCACGACATGTGTCAACTTATTATTGGACCGAATCACCCATCTTTATTAAAATAATTTAATTTGTTTAGCTGGTTGAAATTTCATTGTAGACTCTACATTAAAACTCTTCTTGTCTACTAAGCGCTACAAGGTGGATGTTCTAGCAATATTTGAACCGCGCTTCTCTGGGGCTAGAGCACAAGAAGTGTGTGACAGACTTAGATTTTCAGATTCTATTCGAGTTGATGTTGATGGTCACTCTAATGGATTTTGGTTACTCTGGATTAAGGATGAACCCAAGCTCCTCAAGGTGTCAGAGACTTTATTCATGCAACCTTTCTCAAAGATGCAGTTTGTAATCTCTTGGTTGTTACGTATGCACTGCCTTCTCATAGTCGACGTAAGAGTATTGGAATGAGTTGTTGACATAAACTGAGCAGATTACTCAACCCATAATTATTAGGTGTGATTTCAATTACATTTTGCACTCGTACTAAAGACAGGGCAGTTCAGGGTCGCTTTTTGAAGACTCAAATTCCTTCAATGAGTTGGTTGGTAACGCTGGCCTAATTGACTTGGGCAGTCTTTCACTTAGTTTCGTGGTAATTTTCTTGTACTTTTGTTGGGCAACTGTTGGGGACTCGCTCTTTGAAACGACCAAACTTCCACCAGGTCTCATACTATAATTATTCTAATTGCGAAGGTTGATGAGCCGTAGTGTATCAATCAATTTGGGCCAATTAGTTTGTGTAATGTTTTGTACAAGATCATCACTAAGGTTCTTGTGAACAGAATGCAATTTATTCTCCCTCATCTCATTAGCCCAGCTCAAGGTTGCTTTATTCCCGGGAGATTAATTTCAGACAATATTTTTATTCTTCAAGAAGTGCTGAATTCCATGAAACTCAAGTCCGGTAAGAAGGGTTGGATGCTCCTTAAGTTGGACTTGGCTAAGGCATACGATAGAATTCGCTAAGATTTTATTATTGATACTATGGTGGATGCAGGTTTTTCGAGTTCTTGGTGTAATTGGATTAGTGAGTGCATTCATTCTTCCTCCTATCGGCTTATTTAGAATGGAGAGTTGACTGACTCGTTTGTGCCTTCTCGGGTGTCCTTCAAGGTGAACCGATTTCTCCCTATCTCTTTGTCCTATGTATTGAACTCTTGAGCCATTTGATTAAGAAAGCAGTTGCTTGGCGAACTTGGAAAGTAATTCAACTCTCTCGTGGTGGCCCGAAACTATCTCACCATCTTTTTGCGGATAACATAATGTTGTTTGCGGAAGCCTACGTTGATCAAATCCGGGTAGTGAAGGAGATTCTTGATGAATTTTGTTTGCCTTTCAAACAACGTGTGAACTCGGCTAAGTCAATAATTTATGACTCCGATAATGTGGGGGCTGATCGTGAAGCTCTAAGTGTGGAGAGTAGATTTGAGCTGACTTTCAGCATAGGGAAATACCTTGGTATGCTGGTCTTTCATGAACAAGTTAAAGTAGATACGTTTGAGCCACTTATTGAGAAGGTTTTGGCTAAGCTAAGGGCCCGGCAGGGACGTTACTTGAGCATGGCTGGACGGGTGACTCTCACTAAGTCCGTGATTAGTTCTCTGCTGGTGTATTCAATGGCCACTGCCATTTTGCCAAATGAAGTTTGTTCAAAACTTGACATTTTGATGGCTAGATTTTTTTTGTGGTGGATCTGAGTCAAGCCGTAAGCTGTATTTGGTTGGATGGGAGGATGTATGTTTGGCTAAGGATCACGGTGGTCTCCAGCTTCGAAAAATGAAAGATGTTAATATTGCAATGATAGGTAAACTAGGACGGAGATTTCTTTCGGAGAAAAATAAGCCTTAGGTTGATGTGCTCAAGTCCAAGTACATTCGATCTAATGCAGTTGACCGTGCAAATCCATCCCATGTATGGTGTAGCTTGAAGAAAGGCATCGTTAGCATCGTCGTCCCGGGGGACACGGTGGTGCATTCGTGGTGGATTAGATACGAGATTTTGGTCGGATAGTTGGTTGACCGATTATTCTCTGATGGATATATGTAGTGTGAAGTTGTCTGAAGCTTATCGGAATAAAGCATTTTAGGAATTACCTGTCCTAGTAGGGGGGGCTATTAACAAGCCTCTTGGTGCAATTTTTTTTTGAATGGTTTCTGCATCGTTAGATAGTGCATGTTTGCAGCCTTTTCTTGCTCATCAACAAGATGTTGCAGGATTGGCAAGCCAAAAGCAAGTGTTTCACCAGAGAGTACCGAGTCGAATTCGTCTAGAGTTTCAAATTAAAACCCAAAAAAGCACACAAACCTTTCCCTGATGAGCAGCAGCAGGAACGCAAGCTTTTTGTATAGGTGTTGGCTCCTTGAAGCCAAAGACTATATACTCCGTATTGATTTCATTAGCATGCATAAAATTCAGATTCATCCCCACTGATTCCTCCTCATTAACCTCTTCCATTGTGTTATCTATAATCAAATAGTACATATTAACGGTCTAGTGTTACAACTCTATAGAAGGAGGACCACAACTAAAGCTTTGTACTGTAAAGCCCATTCCATTGTTACGACTCTACAGATCGAGGACCACAACTAAAGCTTAATTTGTACAGTATACTTTAAGCATACATACATACTCTTAACCATCTTGTTTACCTTGTTCACTTATAAATGGATGAACCAATTGATTATAGTCCTACTTCTATAACAATGGTCTGAACAACTTGCTCTCCTAATAATAATATTACAGCTCTTCCTTTCATGTTCTAGCTATTTGGCAGAATGGAACAGGCTGATATGTACCATTTGGCTATGGCACCACCAATATCCCTGTGATTTATATAGCTCTACTAGTTTCATACGCATTATTAGCACACATCATATCATATTCAGTACAGTCCAAAGTGATCTAATGTCATCATGTCAAACCCCTTTTATCAAAAAGTATGCACAAACGCAAAAAAAAAAAAAGTATTCACAAAATGGTTCAGTTAAAGCAAAGCGTGGCTTCAGAGAAAGAAAGCTTCAAAAGATGGCGTCTGTGAATGTGTGGCGGTTTGGTCAATCTCACACCTACCCCCGTTCTCCTCGCATATAAAACACCCACCCCCACTTCTTTCTCCCTCAGCTTGCAGTTCTCAACTACAAGCTTTACACATTTCCATTTCCAACAACCAAAAAGGAAATTAAAAAAAAAAACCAAAAAAAAATCTCAAAAAAAATTTACAGGCAACAACAACCCCTAAACCGGGATTTGGTGAGCGGCGAGAAAGAAAAGAAGCCAAAAAAAAATGCAGGTCGTTCCGCCCCCACATTCACAGAGCGCGTATCTGAACAAGCCTCTCACGGCCCGTCCGAGTCCGCTCGGCACCACCAACCGAGTGGGCCCGAGTCAACTCACCGTGAGGTGCGTGAACAACTCCCACCGGATCTCGTCGTTCCCCAACGCCAACGGGTCCGCCGTGGCCGGACTCACCCGCGCCGACTGGCAGAGCTCCTGCGCGATCCTCTCGAGCAAGGTGGTGGCCTCCCAGAAACAGGACGCGTCCTCCGATCCGATCGCGACCGTGAACGGGCACAAAACCCTAGATCTGGTCCCCGTCACCCAAGAGAACCTCCCGAAGCCGCTGACGTCGGACCTCTCGCCGGCCCCGATGCACGGGTCGACCCTCCGCGTGGCCTACCAGGGCGTCCCGGGCGCCTACTCGGAGGCCGCCGCCGGCAAGGCCTTCCCTGGCTGCGAGGCCATCCCCTGCGACCAGTTCGAGGTGGCCTTCCAGGCCGTGGAGCTCTGGATCGCCGACCGCGCCGTCCTCCCCGTGGAGAACTCCCTCGGCGGCTCCATCCACCGCAACTACGACCTCCTCCTCCGCCACCGCCTCCACATCGTCGGCGAGGTCCAGCTCCCCGTCCACCACTGCCTCCTCGCCCTCCCGGGCGTCCGGAAGGACCACCTGACCCGCGTGATCTCGCACCCGCAGGCCCTGGCCCAGTGCGAGCACACGCTCACCCAGCTCGGCCTCAACGTCACCCGCGAGGCCGTGGACGACACCGCGGGCGCCGCCGAGTACGTCGCCGCGAACGGCCTCCGCGACACGGCGGCCATCGCCTCCGCCCGCGCCGCCGAGCTCTACGGCATGCAGATCCTGGCGGACGGCGTCCAGGACGACGCCGGGAACGTGACGCGGTTCGTGATGCTGGCCCGCGAGCCCATCATCCCGCGCACCGACCGGCCCTTCAAGACGAGCATCGTGTTCGCCCACCACAAGGAGGGCACCTCCGTGCTCTTCAAGGTGCTCTCCGCCTTCGCCTTCCGCGACATCTCGCTCACCAAGATCGAGAGCCGGCCCCACCGCAACCGCCCCATCAGGCTGGTGGACGACGCCAACGTCGGCACCGCCAAGCACTTCGAGTACCTCTTCTACGTCGACTTCGAGGCCTCCATGGCCGAGCCCCGCGCCCAGAACGCCCTCGCCGAGATCCAGGAGTTCACCTCCTTCTTGAGGGTCTTGGGGAGCTATCCCATGGACATGACGCCTTGGTCCCCACAACGCCCTCGCTGAGATCCCCCCCCTTCTTTTTCTTTTTTTCTTTTTTATTTATTTTCTGTGTTTCTCCATTTGTCCATAAACAATTCGGACTCCTCCAAGAACGCCAATCAAAAACAAGGATATTTAATTTATTTAAGTACTTTACTTTCTCTTTCTTTATTTTATTTATTTTTAGTAATTTGCGTTACTAGTAGTAATATTTTCCATCCGAAATGGTGATATTATAGCAAGAAAAAACAAGAAATTGGGTGTGTTGTTGTTAAGGGAAGGTTTGGTAGGAAAATGTAAATGCTAGAGGGTGAAATGGTCTCTTTCTAAGAATGTATATCCAACAACAATTTGTGTTCTCACTTTAATGTTTTCCGTTTCGTCTGTAAAACGAATTCATTTGTTTGTGGTTAAACAAAAAAAATGAAGAATTTGGGGACTAAGATTCATATAGTTTAGAATCTTTAGTTCTCATATTTCTAAACAATTTTGTGGCAACTTGTCTTTCTTACCCGGTAAAAGGGTTAATGGGATTAGTCTGGCATTAAAGGATGTTGGTTGGCAAACTGGTATGACTTTTACAGTGGTAAGTTGTTGGTGTCGTCAAGAAACATGTAAAGCTTGGTGCAATGTGAATGCTTACATATACTAATATAATACTCCATGCTGATAAAAAAGAAAAGAAGATATAAAATACTCCATGTTCATGTATGATGATATTGACTAGAGTATTATTCTACGTTCAAGAGCTTCCGGTATAAAGATTTAGCAGGTACAATAATTAGTTTAGGATCCTTGTTGATAAGTTCCTTTCTCTAATTCTTTTTCCCCATTTTTATATATAAATGATTATACAGGAGTACAATTGCTTTGTGGTTTAGCCTAGGGCAGGCTTATGGAAAAAGGCCAACTCATGAGATTAGACCATTCGTTTCTATTAACTAAAAAAATTAGCCTTTGAAAAAGGCCAACTCATGAGATTCGTACTCTATAATATATGAATCTTACTTTTTTAACATATACGGAGTATGTTACATCATGTATAGCTTTCTAACCTTTTCAACTAGATCCCACCTACCACAACGTCATTTTCAAACACCTACAATTTTGTTATTAATTCAATTATCACATCAAAATTAGATTCAACAATACTAGTATACTATACCATTGTTTTATCTTATTGAATTGGAGAACGGAATGAGAAAAAAAAATCCCATAAACTTTAGACCTACTTTGAAGTTTTATCTTTTTTATAAGATAAGGAATTAGGGTCGTCGTAATTACTACTTAACCTCGTCTAGAGCATCTACGAAAGATGAGAAACGTGACGAGAAACGTTCAAATTTCACCTAATGATAACAAACAAAAATCATTTTTTCCCTTGAGTTAACGAGATTATATTTTGTTTTATCAAAAAAAAATTGCAAGAATTGACGCATAGATCGTTGATGGTCCTACAACATCTCACTTTAACGCTTTTTACTTTTGAGTGAAAATGATCATCTTTACAATGTAATCTGCTACTTTGTTGATCACTTTGAAAATATGGTTCAATCACCTTATATCGAATCTCTAAGAAGAGACATTTATAATTTTCTTGACACTTATCTCATCGACTTCACTTGACACTTGAATCTTGCTTCAAGTTTGAGCTCAATTTTCTTAATGTAATTGTTATGGACTTTGCTTCAACTTCAGATGTCATCCTAGATTTTGCTCTAACTTTAAGGGCTATACTTCCCTTTTATTTTAAATTTTCTTACCACTTAGCTAAAAATTTCCCTAAGCAAATGCAAGTTTGTGACAACATTTAACAACGCATCTCTATAGATACTATACTTCTCCATTTTGGTATCATCGAAAAGGAAAACAAGTATAAGAACTATAAGCACAAAGTCATAACTAAAGCAAATGAACACTTCAACACAATGAAAGCAAATGCAAGGACTTCGTTCAAAAAGAAACAAGTTAGTAAAAAAGGAATGAAGTACAAGAAGAACAAGAGAAGTTCACAAAAAGAAACAAAGTGGAATAGAAGGAACGGAAGTTGATTGTCAATGATCATGGCAAGCAACTCCTTGGCTGTGAAAGTGGTGGCGTCATCCTCATTCAGACCTGGTTGAGGAGGTCACTCAATCGAATCCAAGTCCTGACCCATCGTCCCTTGGCCTTGCACAGTTTTAGTAGCCCCAACAACGACTTGTTCTTCTAATTGCTTTTGTCTGATCTCAAAGGGTAAGTCCTCAAGGAAATGGATATTACTGATTTTTCTGCCTTCCCAAGGAACGCCAAATGGCTGCTCCTCTATCGGTTCATGGACCATCTCTTTCTACATCAGTTTCTTCACCAAGTCAGGGAACGAGAGAGAGTATTGTTTTGTTGTACACTTGGCCATGTGTTCCAACATGATCCTTGGCATATTTATGGGAAGCTTCTGTAAGAAGTGATCTAATATAATTGCGTCAACAATCTGCACCAAGGATTTCTTCTCCTAGCGAGGGACAACCATCTTAATGATGAAATGATGTATGATGGCGTCTGTCCTTATAAGAGCATGAGCTACCCTGTCTACTGTGTGAGGACATCTTCTTGTAAAATAACGATGAAATAATTGTGCCAGCCATTCTTTGTCACCATCTCTAATAGTGTCCTTCCAGTAGTCTTGGAGGCTTGTTATTGCTATTTCCAACCTCTTCCATGTTAGAAGGCATCTTCTTGTAAACTAACGAAAAAATCTAGAGTGTTCCCGCCTCGTACCAATTGTTGGATCGAGTCGTTAGTAAGTTAGTCAAGGACGTCATAGGGATGGCATCCTTGGGCAGCGGAGCAATTACAATATCAATAACACATGTGATGGAAAGTAAAGGTAAGGACGTAGATCTTATAGAAGAACCCCACTTCGACCAACTAGTTTAGTGGGTAAACCTCTACCTCCATGGAGAGTTTTTGAATGAATTCCTTACTTATATTATGAGAGTCCTAGTAGCAATTACACATGCAAAGTACAAACTTCTCTAAACTATAAGCATCTGTCCTTACATTTCACTAATGCACTCTCCTTCATCCCTAGCTATTGTAGCCTAACTCAGTAATAAAAACTAAGGAATGCCAAACCTCACGAGTTCCCTACTCCTTAGGAAACTCAACACTCTGGTTGTAATCGGTTTGTTATATCTAGTGCACTTATTCTTCTTCGATCGAGATCACACTCTTCTCATTTTTTTCTTGGTGTTCTTAATGTTCTTAGGAGAGAATATGCACAATAAGTCGCATCACTCATAATGCACAAAGTTGTATTTATAGGCGATGTGGAATGGGCTCATCCTCAAACGCTTTTAACTTTCTAGTGCCCTCAAAGCTATCTTCAGGTAGCCTGTTGCTTTCCTAACTTTAAATAGTTACGAAAATCTTATCCTCTTCTTAGAGTCAACGCTTTTTTTTCGTTGGGAAGACTCCACGTGTCCAGTGGGATGAGCTTGTCGAAAGAGACGTCATGTCTTTATGCATTTTGTCTCTGACATTAGAAGCTTCTAAGGATTTCCACCACAGTTGCTATATTGTGTTGTGGCTTTGACTTGGTTTGAATGTGAACATTTGAACTGGATTCTTTAAGCGCCATTTTCCTTCTCGTAGGGACGGCTTCCGTATTTCATAGGAAACACATTCTTGTTCATTTGATCATTGAACTCTTGGAGTCCCTAAGGTCTAGGGACTGCATTCACCTGTTGTCCTTTTCTCATTGAAGATCGTCTGTGGAAGCATTCTTGGGGGTAACACGTGGAAAAACATTAGTTCATAAGGAGTTTGTCATTATCAAAACTAGGGACGAATAGCATTGCTCCAGTGTTAATGACTAAGTGTCCTTAACGTTGTCCCAACATTTTACATGACTTAGGTTTCTGCCTGTTGTCTTTTCTTATGATTCCCACATTTTGAATGACTTGCTTAAGTTATTCATTTTTTTGTATGGTTTTCGCTTACATTAGTGACTTTTTCATATGGGTGTCACAAGAGCCATTCATTTTTGTATAACCCTCGCTTGAGTCACAATCTTCCAACATCTTCTAGATCACTACGATCCGATCATTATAGGTCCAAAATGGAGTGATACAAAACAAAGGCCCGCAATACAATTTTTGCCAATGCTTCGTTCGTGCAATGAATCTCAAGGATGATTTTTCCCTCCTAGAGTGGCTTGTTGTATTTGATGTAATACAATCGGACGTAGTTCGTCAAGTCACCTTTTCTATGTCTCTTCAACAGTTTTGAACAATGATAGTAACTTCCAAACAAAGTGTTACGACTTACAAGATAGCATGATCAAGTGCAATTTTATGGGTGGCTCGATTTTCTCCCCCAACTCTTTCACACCAAGACTAGCCTCACTATCATGTATATTAATGAATTCTTAATACTTCAAGTGACTTCAGTGTCTTATATTTATGCCCCATAGAATTTCTTGTGAAAGCACTAGTGAGAACACCTCAAGTTCTTATGCCTAAGCTTGTCGAATAAATTTAACCTTTTTGTTTAAGTTTATGTTAAAAATTACTCCTTCAATAGTTCCTTAGCCTATTGTTTCACCATTTTGTGCATATTTCTAAATTAGGCATCAACATTTGAATTATATTTGTCATCTCACTAGCTTTCCAATGTCTCCTTGATCATATTAATTCAATAATCATAATCATCGCTTAGAGTGTTACAAGTTAGCCGTATCGGAATAACATTTGTGCCATAGTTTTGTTCATATAGGACTTCTGAGTATAATTTCCCCACCCTCACATGGATTTTTGGATTTCATGTAATAAAATGGGACGAAGTTCGTCAAGTCATCTTTCCAACCGCCCTTGGATTGCCTACAAGTGATGAACTCGACCATAGACAAAGTGTTACAAGGTTGCTAGGTCTAGCGTCAAATTTTATAAGTGGTTTGAGTTTTTTACTCAATAATATATTATTGTGGAAATTCGGCAGACCAATATTAGCTAAATGAAATGACAAAGGGGCATCGACCTACGCATATGCGCGAATAAGTCTAGCACATAAGCCCGTGAGTTTCATCCTAAAACTCATTGGTAATATGAGGAGTAAACCAAGGGTATATATATTTGGAAAATTCTCTCCATTCCTAATGCATGATAATACTCTCATCACAGACTTCTTCAAGTGGTAACTAGCCTGACCTAGTCGGCAATTGACACATAATGGCCTTTGAGCCGACAAATTGTCGACGAGCCCTAGCCAAGATCGTGCAATCATGCCGAGCTAGCTAGTCTAATAATGGGTTGGGGTATTTTGGTCTGACCCGAACAATCTAAGGACCTAAAACCGAACCCCTAGCCCAAATCGTGTCATCATGGTGAGCTAGTCCAATAAAGGGTGGCCATTATATCTTGACTCAAACAACCTAAGGACCCAAGATCGAACAAGATTTTATTATCATGTTGGCATTTGATGGACCGTTAATGATGAGAGGGATACCGTCTTACGCATGTGCGTGAATAGGCATAGTGTATAAGCTCATTGAGTTCCATTTAAAATCAATTAGTCAAAGGAGTAACTCAAAGTTATGTTGGGAACCAAAACCCAACCTATCACAAATCTAAAGTTGTGCACAAAAATATATTTAACATATAAGGTGTAGAACTACTCTTCCTCTTGTCAATCGGTTTAGGATGGAACCCCATCGGTCTTATGTTTGGATTTACCCACATGTCTAATATCAACTCACCGAAACATTATTGACATATATATAATAGGTTAATCATATATCAATTTATGATATGAGATAATACTCTTAACAATTGTCTTCCTATACTTAACTATTAGAGTCAACTGTTCGACTTTGAGCTATGCTTCTCTTGAACTTAGTTCAACACTTTAGTCTAAGCATGTTCAACTCCAATGGTATACTCTCTTTGGTCCAAAGTAGTTGTAGTTTTAATCATGTACATTTGATCCAAATAAAGTTGTAGTTTCATATTTTTTTTGACAATAAATTTCCAAATTTACCCCCACTTCTATTACTATCGCTGCATGAATTGCATCTTTTCATTTGCTAAAGTACTTTAACTAGTTTATTAACCATACCTTGTATGGTTGTACGGGGCACACTCGATAACGTTTTTTTGACGTATTACTCAATTGATAAAAGAATGCATAATAATATTATCAGAAACTAGATATTGACATCATCTTTTTTATACAATATCATGACAATAGTTTGTTAATCCAATATAATGATTTGATGTTAAGAACAAATTTAAAATTATCTTATTTGATTTCGCTTAAATAAATATCACATATAAAATAATAACAAGTTATTTAAAATTATTTGTAATTAATTAAAAAATTCATATTTGATATGATATGAAATCCTAAGTAAAAGTTGTATTTAAGGTGTATTTTTTTTAACGATTATGAAGTTCTTTTTATATGAAGATAGAAATCCCAAAACTAAGTTATTTATGACTTACTTGCATAAATAATTTATAGAAGTTGCCTTATATCCGTAATAATACTTTTTAAAATAAACTAAATCCTTTAATAGATATTGTAATATTATAGTTTATTTAATAATTATAGAGTAATAGATCAATACAATTTATATATTTTTATTATAACACAAATTAATTTTAGATATTTTGTAGATCTAAATGCTTCATATATTATTTTGAATTAAACAATTTATATGTTTAAATATAATATTAAATGTTGTAATGCTTTCTTGAAATGGAAAAATTATAGATAAATAACTCACTTTTTTCGTTATAAATGATTTTTGTTGAGACAGTGTTACGGGACATCAAGTTCATTAGCACTGGATCAACGATGCTCGTCCCCGGTTTTAATAATGACAAACTCATCATGAACTAATGGTTTTCCAAGAGCAATTCTCATGGACGCTTTATAGTGAAAAGCACAACAAGTGAGTGACATCCCTATCCCTTAGGGACGTCCAAGAGTTCAACACCTATCATAAAAAATCAAATGAACGAATTTCCTACGAGATAGGGAAGGCGTCCCTAGTGAGAAGGAAATTGGCGCTCAAAGAATTCAAAGTCAAGTGTTCAAAAGTTGTCAGCACAAACACATGAAGCCATGACGTCGCTTTTGACAAACAAAACCCAATACACATATGTCGCTTTCATCAGGAAAGCCAAAGCTGCCTATTACGAGAAGACAAGGGTTCGAAAGTGTATAATGCTGTGAAAGCGACAGGCGGCATGAAGAGTCTATGAGGACGCCAAAAGGCTAAATCTATCCAAGGATAAATCACTAGGGTTTGCATGTAAATACATCTCTATGGATAGTATGCAAACTAACTTTCTTCACATGAAAACACTCAAGAACACAAAGAGAGAGTCTAAGAGCTCGAAGAAGAAGAAGAAGAAGAAGAAGAAGAAGAAGAAGAAGAAGAAGAAGAAGAAGAAGAATCAAACCAAAAGCCCAAACCAGAGAAGGAGTACCCTGTAGGCAAGGAAACTCGAGTGTGAGGTTTGACTTAGCTTTTCTTTATTATTAAGTTTGGCTTTTAGAGCTAGGGTTGAGGGAGTTCATGATACAGACTATTTGGTATAGGTTAAATCTTGTATTTGACGGATATATTGAGAGTGTTTAGGTTGGTTTTGAGCGTTATTGTAATACGAAGACCAAAGACACAAGTTATGAAGAATCAAGAGTTAAAGAGCTTAAAGACGAAGAATCGCCACTGCATGGATGCCGCGGTCGCGTTGTCTATGACCCGGGCGCGGTGGCATGAAGAGACGGATCATCGAAGACCATGAAGGCCGCGGTCGCGCTGTCTGTGGCGCGGTCGCGGTAGCAGCCGACTCAGCTTTTGACAATTGAAGACCGCCGCAGGCGCGGTGGTGACGCCGCGGTCGCGGTGCCGGCCGACATTGAGACGGGCGAAATTCTATCGTTTCTATCTTGTTTCCTTTCTTATCTTTCGGTTTCCTTTCTTATCTAGTCCGAAGAGGTTGTTCTTTGGGGCTATTTAAGGGGAACCTTTCTAGGTTTTTAGGATATTGATTCACTTGTCAATCAATTGTTATTTCGATAAAGATTAGAGTTTTCTTTGTAATGAAGAACTAACTCTCCTCTTGAGTTTATTCGATTAAGGAAGCTTTATTATGAAGTTGTGAAATTCTGGTAACCTCTTTATCCTTAGGTCTTTATTGATACTCTTGTGCTTCATCTCATGATCTATGTTTGATTTTATGAGCCTGATCAACTTGTTTGATTGACTTAGATCTATTGTTTGATTTAAGATTGGTTGTTGTCTATGCATCTTTCCTAATTCTCGAAACAACTCTATTCTAGGACCGTGGATTAGTTTAGGGAAAAGTATTCAATGGTTTAATTGTGCATGAGACTCGTAGCTTGATTGCATGATTTGATTTCCTAATATCCCTGTTCTCTATGCTAATTCTAGGTTAAGCGTCCTTGCCTAGGGTCATAGAATTCCTTGGACCGTGGACTTGCGATTGTTAATGATTGTGATTGGAATTGACCTAGGCATATAAAGAGGTGGATGAATTCTACTTGATAACTTTGATTGAAAACAACTTTCACCCCCCCCCCCTTGATTACTTGCAAGAAAACCCTAAAATCTTACTATAAACTGATTCCTTTGGGTTTGACCCCTTGCTTGCTCACTATACTTTTGTTTGCATGTTTAGTCTTTATTTTTGATAAGGGAACAACGACTTTGTCCGAGTCAGTTCACTAGTGTTATTCTATAGTAAGGGGTTCATATAGATTAGAGAAGTTAGAACTTCGCCTTATAATAGCTATTAGGAATGACTCATGTAATAAAACAAAACAAAGTCATTCAAATTCCTTCAAGCGGAGGTAGATGTTTACTCATTAGACTAGTTGGTCAAATTGTAGTTCCTTTATAAGGAAAGCGTCTCTAAGTTTTCTTTCATGCACTTAATTTTATTTGTTTATAATTTCGCTGACTAGGAAAGTCGTTCTTACAACTTCCCTATTTAATTAATAACAAACACAATCCAATAAGCTTAAAAAGCTAACTCAAAAAATATTAATATTTATCAAAAAAAATAGCTATGAAAGTATTCATCCATATTTTATACGATAATATTGGTTTTTTTAATTAAAATGTTATTATAAAATATAACTTTCTGTAAATAAATTAAAAATATAAAGATATACAACTTTTAGTCTTTTTAAAATTAAAAGTTTTCTTCTAAGATTATTTAAGAAAAGTTTGTTTTCTAAAATTAATGTTGAAGTCATGTGGGGATATTTTAGTAGTTTTGCTAAAACAATTACTAATGATGTTTTGCTTAAAAACTAATAGAAAATTCTACATGCTTAACACGAGGTTTTACAAATTCCGTATGGTGTACAAAGTTTTTCGGGATTCTGCTTGGTGACCTTGAGGTTTTTGATAGACACATATTAGGTAGTGTTTTAGGGCATGTTTAGTTAGGAATTTTATTGGTTTTGGTTTAGTTTTAGTTAGTTTTGCTAGTTTTGTAGTTTGTTAGGAAAATTCGGATATCTACACTTTGTTGTGGTTTTTGATTGTAGATGTGAGGACAACTAGTGTAGTGGAGGTGAAGCCAAAGCATTGGAGAAGGCAAGAAGAGAGCCAAGCTATGAGATTAGCCCAAGAGGTGATGGGAAAAGAACACTTGGTTCCGGACTATGTATTGGAGTTGTTGTTTCACCACCTCTTGCTTGTAAGGGCTGGATCTGGTACTATAGTGGTCGAATTGAGCTGATTTTGGTGTCATTGGAAAGCTAACTCGAAGAGCTACAATTCATCTTTTTACTCCGAGTCCAAATTCCAACTCGAAGTGTGTCAAAACAGCCTCTGAAGTGTCATGTGACGACCAATGTTGAAAACGCGGGCATGAGGTTCGAAAACTCGCCCGAGTTTTGGAGGACCAACCCGAGTTTCTGGACCTGAGTCTCTGCCGTGAAAACTCGGGCAAAGCTGCAGAAACGCGCCCGAGTTTCCATGGTGCATGCCCGAGTTTTCGCCCGTGTCCGAGTCATGTCCGAGATTTATATGGGATCTTTTTGGGCCTTCTGGGTTATGTTTTTAGATATATTTCTTTAGTAAGTTAGTCAAGGACGTCATAGGGATGGCATCCTTGGGAAGCGGAGTAATTACAATATGAATAACACATGTGATGGAAAGTAAAGGTAAGGATGTAGATCTTATAGAAGAACCCCACTTCGACCAACTAGTCTAGTGGGTAACCCTCTACCTCCATGGAGAGTTTCTGAATGAATTCCTTACTTATATTATGAGAGTCCTGGTAGCAATTACACATGCAAAGTACAAACTTCTCTAAACTATAAGCATCTGTCCTTATAGTTCACTAATGCACTCTCCTTCAGCCCTAGCTATTGTAGCCTAACTCAGTAATAAAAACTAAGGAATGCCAAACCTCACGAGTTCCCTACCCCTTAGGAAACTCAACACTCTGGTTGTAATCGGTTTGTTATATCTAGTGCACTTATTCTTCTTCTATCGAGATCACACTCTTCTCATTTTTTTCTTGGTGTTCTTAATGTTCTTGGGAGAGAATATGCACAATAAGTCGCATCACTCATAATACACAAAGTTGTATTTATAGGCGATGTGGAATGAGCTCATCTTCAAACGCTTTTAACTTTCTAGTGCCCTCAAAGCTATCCTTAGGTAGCTTGTTGCTTTTCTAACTTTGTATAGCTACGAAAATCTTATCCTCTTCTTAGAGTCAACGCTTCCTTTCGTTGGGAAGACTCCACGTGTCCATTAGGATGAGCTTGTCGAAAGAGATCGACGTCTTGGTTTTATGCATTTTGTCTCTCACATTAGAAGCTTCTAAGGATTTTCACCACAATTTTTGTGTTGTATTGTAGCTTTGACTTGGTTTGAATGTGAACATTTGAACCGAATTCTTTAAACGCCAGTTTCCTTCTCGTAGGGACGGTTTCCGTATTTCACAGGAAACACATTCTTGTTCATTTGATCATTGGAATTTTGGGAGTCACTTAGGTCTAGGGACTGTATTCACCTGTTGTCCTTTTCTCATTGAAGATCGTCCATGGAAGCATTCCTGTGAGTAACACTTAGACAAGCATTAGTTCATAAGGAGTTTGTCATTATCAAAACTAGAGACGAATATCATTGCTCCACTGTTAATGTCTTAAACGTTGTCCCAACATTTTACATGACTTAGGTTTATGCATTTTGTCTTTTCTTACGATTCCCACATTTTGAATGACTTAAGTTATTCATTTTTTGTATGGATTTCGCTTAAATTAGTCACTTTTTTCATATGGGTGTCACAAGAGCCATTCATTTTTGTATAACCCTCGCTTGAGTCATTTCTTTCATACATGGCTTTTGATTTAGCAATTCGTATTCTATATCAATCTCACTTGCTCAATATTTGCTCATATGAATCTCACTTAAACCTTTTTTTTTGTATTGTTTGATGTCTTTAAATGAAAAATAATGTATTACCGTTGTGACCATACTTGATCTTGTCCAAAGTTGATTTGTTTTCATTGGGACCATCCGTAAGCTTGACATTGATGCCTAATCTTATTGCTACACTTATCTTCCTTGTGCAAACTTTAGGGAAACACCTTGGGGTGCTATGCTTGAGAATTTTGATGCCTTTTGTCAAGTTGCTAAGAGCAAAAATTCCCCTATGTACAACAAATACTTGTGTATAGTTATGCCACATTTTGCACAGTTTTTCTAAATTAGGCATTAATCGACGAAATTTAATCTATCTCACAATCTTTCCAACATCTTTTGGATCACTACGATCCCATCATTATAGGTTCAAAATGGAGTGATACAAAGCAAAGGCCTGCAATACCATTTTTACCAATGCTTCGTTCGTGCAATGAATCTCAAGGATGATTTTTCCCTCCTAGAGTGGTTTGTTGTATTTGACGTAATACAATCGGATATAGTTCTTCAAGTCACCTTTTCTATGCGTCTTCAACATTTTTGAACAATGATAGTAACTTCCAAACAAAGTGTTACAAGATAGCATGATCAAGTGCAATTTTATGGATGGCTCAATTTTTTCTCCCTCAAATCTTTCACACCAAGACTAGCCTCACTATCATGTAGATTGATGAATTCTTTATACTTCAAGTAACTTGAGTGTCTTATATTTATGCTCCACATGAATTTCTTGTAAAAGCACTAGTGAGAACACCAAGTTCTTATGCCTAAGTGACTTGGCTAAAGTTGTCGTGCCAAGATCAAAGATAAATAACCCAAACTACAAACTAGTATAGCATGCAAGTGCGGGGTCAAACCCAAAAGAGTTAAGGCTTTTAGTATTAATATAATTATCAACCAAAGATAAGGGGGGGAATCAAGATAGCGATCTAAACTAAACTAATGTAGGAAACAAAGAACAAACAAACAAATCAAATAAAGGAAACAAGTTCATTCAAAAGATTCACTCTGAAATAATCACTCGATCATAGATTCATCCATTGATTTCATTCATACCTACGGTTAATTCCTATCCTGATCATTAATAATCGCAAGTCCATGGTCAAAGCAATTCTATAACCCTAGGCAAGGACTCTTAACCTTGAATTAGCATAGAGAACAAGGATATGCAGGATATAATATCAAACAATCAAACTACGAGTCAATTGTAAGATAAAACAATCAATTCTCATCTTAATCCTAGTTGCATAGACAATAGGTCTAGGTTAGGTTATTTTCACATATTGGTTTTGTCCACGGTTCAAACCCAATCCAACAATAGAAAATCAATCAGTTCAACAAGTTGTCTAGACATGCAAAATCAATTAACATTCATGATATGAAGCACAAGAGAATTAATATTAACCAAAGGATAGAAATCAATTACCAAAGTTTCACGAGTTCATACATCAGAGCTTCTCCCTTGAACAAACCCAAGGAGACTAGCTCTCCATAACTAAACTAAACTAAAGAATTAATTTAAGAGAATTGGTGATGAGAAAAAAGATAAGAGGTACATAAAACCTAAGGCAGACTTCTCCTTACATAGACCCAAGGAACATGTTCCACAAGATAGATAAGGAAAGAGGAAAAATAGAGAAAAGGAAAGAAGATAGAAATCTCGCCCCTCTTCAAATCGGCATGCATCGCAACCGCGTCATCTCCACCGCAGGTGCACTTCCGCACCAGAATGAAACTTGGTCTCTGGCCATCCACTGTGGGCGCGGATCCTCCACCGCAGGCACGGAATCGGGACAAAATCACTGACAGAACTTCGAAGGCTATTTTGACCCTCTTCAGCTTGGAATCCGACTTTGGTGTCAAAAGATGAATTGAAGCTCTTCGAGTTAGCTTTCCAACGGTACCAGAGTCAGCTCAATCCGACCACCGTAGCTCCAGATTTGGCCTTTGCAAGCAAGAGGTATCGCGCAGACAACTCAAAACACCTTAAAAACTCTTGAAACTTGAATTCTTGTGTCTTCGGCCTAGATATTACAATTATGCACAACTCTAACCTAATCACACTCAATAATGCCCTAAAATACAAGATTTATCACATACAAACTAGAGCGAATCACTAAGCTTGTCGAATAAATTTGACCTTTTTTGTTCAAGTTTATGTTAAAAATTACTCCTTCAATAATTCCTTAGCCTATTGTTTGACCATTTTTGTGCATATTTCTAATTAGGCATCAACATTTGAATTTTAGTTTGTCATCTCACTAGCTTTCCAATGTCTCCTTGATTATATTAATTCAATAATCATAATCATCGCTTAGAGCGTTAGCAGTTAGCCGTATTGGAATAACATTTGTGCCATAGTTTTGTTCATGTAGGACTTCCGATTATAATTTCTGCACCCTCGCATGGATTTTTTGATTTCATGTAATAAAATGGGACGTAGTTCATCAAATCATCTTTCCAACCGCCCTTGGATTGCCTACAAGTGATGAACTTGATCATAGACAAAGTGTTACAAGTTTGCTAGGTCTAGTGTCAATTTTATGAGCGGTTTGAAGTTTTTTACTCAATAAGATATTATTGTAGAAATTCAACAAACCAATATTAGCTAACCGAAAATGACAAAGGGGGTCAACCTATATATGCATATGCACATAAGCCTGCGAGTTTCATCCTAAAACTCATTGGTAATATGAGGAGTAAACCAAGGGTATATATTTGGAAAATTCTCTCCATTCCTAATGCATGATAATACTCTCATCACAGGCTCCTTCAAGTGGTAACTAGCCTGACCTAGTCGGAAATCGACACATAATGACCTTTCAGCCGACGAACTATCGACAAGCCCAATAAGAGCCCTAGCCAAGATCGTGCAATCATGCTGAGCTAGCTAGTCTAATAATGGGTTGGGGCATTTTGGTCTGACCCGAACAATCCAAGGACCTAAGAATGAACCCCTAGCACAAATCGTGTCATTATGGTGAGTTAGTCCAATAAAGGGTGAGCATTATATCTTGAATCAAACAACCTAAGGACCCAAGATCGAACAAGATTTTATTATCATGTTGGCATTTGGTTGACCGTTAATGATGAGAGGGATACTGTCTTACGCATATGCGTGAATAGGCCTAGCGTATAAGCTCACTAAGTTCCATTTAAAATCAAATAGTCAAAGGAGTAACTCAAAGTTATGTTGGGAACCAAAACCAAAGCTATCACAAATCTAAAGTTGTGCACAAAAATATATTTAACGTATAAGGTGTAGAACTACTCTTCCTCTTGTCAATCGGTTTAGGATGGAACCTGTTAGAGGGGAGACGAGCCCAATTGCCAAGCCCAATTCACAAGTCCATGGGGTTCCATCCCAAAACCAATTGACAATAGGAGGAGTAACCCATGAACTTATAAGAGAGCTTATTTTCCAACCAATTCTCGATGTGGGAAGCACAATTGCACCCTCAACAATCTCTCCCTCAATTGTGAATCCCTCACAACCGATAACGGCGAACCCTCCCGACCCCTAAGCCAAACCATCGGCTCTGATACCACTTGTTAGAGGGGAGACGGGGGGAATTGCCAAGCCCAACTCACAAGTCCATGGAGTTCCATCCCAAAACCAATTGGCAATAGGAGTAACCCATACACATAAAGCGAGCTTGTTTTCTAACCAATTCTCGATGTGGGAAGCACAATTACAACCTCAATAAAACCTCATCGGTCTTATGTTTGGATTTACCCACATGTCTATTATCGACCCACCGAAACATTACTGACATATATAATAGGTTAATCATATATCAATTTATGAAATGAGATAATACTCTTAACAATTGTCTTCCTATACTTAACTATTGGAGTCAATTGTTAGACTTGGTTGAGTTATTTGCTTCTGAACCTGTTTGAGATATGCTTCTCTTGAACTTAGTTAAACACTTTAGTCTAAGCATGTTCAACTCCAATGTTATACTCTCTTTAGTCCAAAGTAGCTGTAGTTTTAATCATGTATATTTATTCCAAATAAGTTGTAGTTTCATCTTTTTTTTGACTATAAATTTCCAAATTCACCCCACTTCTATTACTATTGCTACATGAGTTGCATCTTTTCATTTGCTAAAGTACTTTAACTAGTTTATTAACCATACCTTGTATGGTTGTACGGGGCACACTCGATAACGTCTTTTTGACATATTATTCAATTGATAAAAGAATGCATAATAATATTATTAGAAACTAGATATTGACATCATCTTTTTTACATAATATCATGACAATAGTTTGTTAGAATCACGCTCAAGTGAACCATCAAATTATGGTGAACCATGAGTCATAATCTAGACCGTTAGATTTACTTTAATGGATGGTCAAGATTAAGAAAAGATAAAGATTTTATTCAATATCTTTTAGATAATTATTCATTGTTATTTAGGGTTTAGGGTTGTAGGGTTTTAGGATTAGGGTTTTTGGTTTTGGGGCTTAGGGTTTTAGGGTTGTAGCTTTAGGGTTTAGGGTTTTTGATTTAAGGTTTTGGGTCTTAGGTTCAAGGTTAAGAGTTTCCTAGAACCTCGACGAGTTGCACAAGTTCTCTTTTGAGTGTGAATAACTACGAAGAAAGAGTTGAATAATTCTGTACAAACTTGAACAAAAAGAGCGGTAGACGGCCTGAACACTAAGAGCCACAACCGATATGTATATTCATCTGTGTGGATCCGACCCCAATTTCCAATTTCCATCCATATATATAGACGTGCTTCCAAGTCGGGAGGGAGATTGGGGGCGGATACATGGGTGGTTGAACAAGTCTTTGTGGTTCCTTGAATAAGTATGGTAGACGGCCTGAACAAGAATTTCCACCACCGATATCCGCCCCCAATTTCCGATTTCCGTCCCTATATATAGGCGTGCTTTCAAGTCGGGAGGGAGATTGAGGGCGGATACATGGGGGGCTGAACAAGTGTGTGTGGAACCTTGAATAAGTACCGCAGACGGCCATGAAAAATAAGAGCCACCACCGATATGTATCTGTGTGGATCAGCCCCCAATTTCCGATTCCGTCCCTATATATAGGCGTGCTTCCAAGTCGGGAGGAAGAGATTGGGTCGGATACATGGGTGGCTGAACAAGTGTGTGTGGAACCTTGAAGAAGTACCGCAGACGGCCTGAAAAATAATTGCCACCACCGATATGTATCTGTGTGGATCAACCCCCAATTTCCGATTTCCGTCCCTATATATAAGCATGCTTCCAAGTCGAGAGGGAGATTGGGGGCGGATACATGGGTGGCTGAACAAGTGTGTGTGGAACCTTGAATAAGTATCGCAGACGACATGAACAATAAGAGCCACCACCGATATGTATTTGTGTGGATCCGCCCCCAATTTCGGTTTCCGTCCCTATATATAGGCGTGCTTTCAAGTCGGGAGGGAGATTGGGGGCGGATACATGGGTGGCTGAACAAGTGTGTGGAACCTTGAATAAGTACCGCAGACGGCCTGAACAATAATTGCCACCACCGATATGTATCTGTGTGGATCAGCCCCCAATTTCCGATTTCCGTCCCTATATATAGGCGTGCTTCCAAGTCGGGAGGGAGATTGGGGGCGGATACATGGGTGGTTGAACAAGTCTTTGTGGTTCCTTGAATAAGTACCGCAGACGGCCTGAACAATAATTGCCACCACCGATATGTATATGTGTGGATCCGCCCCCAATTTCCTATTTCCTCCCTATATACAGGCGTGCTTTCAAGTCAGGAGGGAGATTGGAGGCGGATACATGGGTGGCTGAACAAGTCTTTGTGGTTCCTTGAATAAGTACCGTAGACGGACAGAACAATAATGGCCACCACCGATATGTATGTGTGTGGATCCGCCCCCAATTTCCGATTTCCGTCCCTATATATAGGAGTGCTTTCAAGTCGGGAGGGTAGTTTGGGGGCAGATACAAGGGGGCTGAACAAGTGTGTGTGATTCCTTGAATAAGTACCGTAGACGGCCATGAAAAATAAGAGCCACCACCGATATGTATCTGTGTGGATCAGCCCCCAATTTCCGATTTCCGTCCCTATATATAGGCGTGCTTCCAAGTCGGGAGGGAGAGATTGGGTCGGATACATGGGTGGCTGAACAAGTGTGTGTGGAACCTTGAATAAGTACTGTAGACGGCCTGAACAATAATTGTCACCACCGATATGTATCTGTGTGGATCAGCCCCCAATTTCCGATTTCCGTCCCTATATATAGGCGTGCTTCCAAGTCGGGAGAGAGAGATTGGGTCGGATACATGGGTGGCTAAACAAGTGTGTGTGGAACCTTAAATAAGTACCGAAGACGGCCTGAAAAATAATTGTCACCACCGATATGTATCTGTCTGGATCAGCCCCCAATTTCCGATTTCCGTCCCTATATATAGACGTGCTTCCAAGTCGGGAGGGAGATTGGGGGCGGATACATGGGTGTCTGAACAAGTGTGTGTGGAACCTTGAATAGGTACGACAGACGGCCTGAACAATAATTGTCACCACCGATATGTATCTGTGTGGATCATCCCCCAATTTCCGATTTCCGTCCCTATATATAGACGTGCTTCCATGTCTGGAGGGAGATTGGGGGCGGATACATGGGTGGTTGAACAAGTCTTTGTGGTTCCTTGAATAAGTATCGCAGACGGCCTGAACAATAAGAGTCACCACCGATATGTATCTGTGTGGATCCGCCCCCAATTTCCGATTTTCGTCCCTATATATGGGCGTGCTTTCAAGTCGGGAGGGAGATTGGGGGCGGATACATGGGTGACTGAACAAGTGTGTGTGGAACCTTGAATAAGTACCGCAGACGGCCCGAACAATAATTGCCACCACCGATATGTATCTGTGTGGATCCGCCCCCAATTTCCGATTTCCGTCCCTATATATAGGTGTGCGTGCAAGTCGGGAGGGAGATTGGGGGAGGATACATGGGTGACTGAACAAGTGTGTGTGGAACCTTGAATAAGTATTGTAGACGTCCTGAATAACAACAACCACCACCGATATGTATCTGTGTGGATCCGCCCCCAATTTCCATCCCTATATATAAGGGTGCTTCCAAGGCGGGAGGGAGATTGGGGGCGAAATGTTTTTCATACGCTTGTACAGAGTTATTCAACCCGTTTTAGTTTACATATTCATATTCAAATGAAAACTTGTTCAATTCGTCGAGGTTCTTGAAAACCCTCCTCCTCTCCCAAATTTGAAGCATGCTCATATATAGGTTCAGAAATTGGGGGCGGATACATAAGTGACTCTTGTGCATGTCGTTTAAGATACTTATTCAAGCAAGCAAACACACTTGTTCCGTAAGAAGTTTTTCACACGCTCGTATAGAGTTATTCAACCCTTTCTTGTATACTTGTTCATATTCAAATAAAAACTTGTTCAACTCGTCAAGGTTATATGAAACTCTTGAACCCTAAACTTAAAACCCTAAACCCTAAACCCTAAACCTTAATCCTAAAACTCTACAACCCTAAATGAGGTTGAACAACTTCTTTTTTATTCTTAATCTTGACCGTCTATTAAAGTAAATCTAACGGTCTAGATTATGACTCATGGTGCACCCTAAAAGATGGTGCACTTGAGCATTCCCCTAGTTTGTTAATCCAATATAATGATTTGATGTTAAGAACAAATTTAAAATTATCTTATATGCAACAACAAAAACAACAACAATAATACCCAGTGTAATTCCCCTTATGGGGAATCTGGGGGGTCAGGATGGTGGCACCCTTGGCTAACGCAAAAGGGGCGTCCAAAAGACCCAACAGAAAAACACCAAGCCAAAAAAAAAGAATGCAAAAAGTACACAACCAAAAGAAAACAATGTACGAAAATAAAACAAAGGCAGGGCCCGAAAACTGCAGCTTGATGAACAAGACCGGATCTAGCCATCAACGACGTGAATCTTCTCCCTCCATTTATCCCTGCAAACTGCTAGTTCTGCCGAGATCCCCAAGTGAATGACATCATGCCTTATACTGTCCCTCCGGCGTTTCTTCGGTCGGCCCCTCCCTCTACGAATAACTCCCAAGTCCAGACTTTCACACCGACAGACCGGCTCCTCAGGACCCCTCCTTTAAATATGCCCAAACCACCGCAGTCTCGATTCCCGAAGTTTATCCTCTAGGCTGGCCACTCCCACCCTACACCTGATCACTTCATTCCCAATTCTGTCGCATAACGTATGCCCACTCATCCATCTCAATATCCTCATCTCTGCTACTGATAGTCTTTGTTCTTGGCTAGTAATTATCTTATATGATTTCGCTTAAATAAATATCATATATAAAATAATAACAAGTTATTTCAAATTATTTGTGATTACTTAAAAAATGCATATTTGATATAATATGAAATCCTAAGTAATTGTTTTATTTAAGTTGTATTTTTTTTAATGATTCAGAAGTTTTTTTTTATATGAAGAAAGAAATCCCCAAACTAAGTTATTTATGACTTACTTGCATAAATATTCTATAGAAATTGCCTTATATCCGTAATAATACTTTTTAAAATAAACTAAATACTTTAATTTATATTGTAATATTATAGTTTATTTATTAACTATAGAGTTATGGAATACAATTTACATATAGTTATTATAACACATATTAATTTTAAATATTATGTAGATCTAATTGCTTAGTAAGTTAGTATATTATTTTGAGTTAAACAATTTAAATGTTTAAATTTATTATTAAATGTTGTAATTCTTTCTTGAAATGGAAAAATTATAGATAAATAACGCACTTTTTTTGTTATAAATATTTTTTGTTGAGATAGTGTTAGGGACATCAAGTTCGTTAGCACTAGATCAACGATGTTCGTCCCCAGTTTTAATAATCACAAACTCATCGTGAACTAATGGTTTTCCAAGAGCTATTCACATGGACGCTTTACAGTGAAAAGCACAACAAGTGAGTGACATCCCTATCCCTTAGGGACGCCCAAGAGTTCAACACCTATCATAAAAAATCAAAATAACGAATTTCTTACGAGATAGGGAAGACGTCAACAAGTGAGAAGGAAATTGGCGCTCAAAGAATTCAAAGTCAAGCATTCAAAAGTTGTCAGCACAAACACATGAAGCCATGACGTCGCTTTTGACAAACAAAACCCAATACACATATGTCGCTTTCACCAGGAAAGCCAAAGCTGACTATAACGATAAGACAAGGGTCCATAGTGTATAACATTGTGAAATCGATAGGCAACATGAAGAGTCTATGAGGACGCCAAAAGGCTAAATCTATCCAAGGAGAAATCACTAGGGTTTGCATGTAAATACATCTCTATGGATAGTATGCAAAGTAACTTTCTTCACACGAAAACACTCAAGAGCACTAAGAGAGTGTCTAAGAGCTCGAAGAAGAAGAAGAAGAAGAAGAAGAAGAAGAAGAAGAAGAAACAAACCAAAAACCCAAACCAGAGAAGGAGTACCTGTAGGAAAGGAAACTGGAGTGTGAGGTTTGACTTAGCTTTTCTCTATTATTAAGTTTGGCTTTTAGAGCTAGGGTTGAGGGAGTTCACTAGTGTGATTGTATAGTAAGGGGTTCATATAGATTAGAGAAGTTATAACTTCATCTAATTGGTCTAATTGTAGTTCCTTTTATAAGGAAAATGTCCCTAAGTTTTCTTTCATGCACTTACTTTTATTTGTTTATTATTTCGCTGACTAGAAAAGTTGTTCTTACAACTTCCCTATGTAATTAATAACGAACACGATCCGATAAGATTAAAAAATCAACTAAAAAAATATTAATATTACCAAAAAAAATTAGATATGAAAGTATTCATCAATATTTTATACTATAATTAGACCTGTCAAAAGCTGACCCGACCCGTAAACCCGACCCGACCCGACCCAAAATTTCTAGGGTTTAAACCCGAAAATTTGAACCCGAAACCCAATTTCAACCCGAACCCGATAAACCCGAAAATTTAGGGTTAGGGTCAGGGTCAAACCCGCTGGGTCAAGAAATCTATAAGGCGGAAAACTTATTTTAGAATACACTCTATTATAATGAAATGACGGATTAACGGGTAATTGTGCACCCAAAGGTTTTAATTATATTACAATATATAAAATTTATTTTATAAAATATGATAAATTTTATTTTTAAAATATTTAAAAATAATATTTTGTTATTATATTTTATTATTTAAATAATATTTTTATTTAAATTTTAGTCAAAAAATTGATACTCTTGACCCGTTGGGTTGACCCGACCCGACCCGAAACCCGAAACGACCCGACCCAGTTTGACCCGTAACCCGATTGACCCGAACCCGAACTCAACCCGAACCCGAAACGACCCGACCCGAACCCGCCCGACCCGACCCGATTGACAGGTCTAACTATAATATTGGTTTTTTTTAATTGAAATGTTATTATAAAATATAAATTTTTGTAAATAAATAAATAAATAAATAAATATAAAGATATACAACTTTTAGTCTTTTTAAAATTAAAAGTTTTCTTCTAAAACTGTTTAAGAAAATTTTGTTTTCTAAAATTAATGTTGAAGTCATGTGGAGATATTTTAGTAGTTTTGCTAAACAAAATTACTAATGATGTTTTGCTTAAAAACTAACAGGAAATTCTACATGAAAAACACAAGGTTTTGCAAATTACGTATGGTGTATAAAGCTTTTCAGGATTCTGCTTGGTGACCTTGAGGTTTTCCAAATTCCGAATAATAACCTCAATGTATTATGAAAAGATAAAATCATATAAAACTTACCCATAATGTATACTTAAGTATATTAAATCACCCATTTTTATTTTTTCAACAAAACTACCAAATCTATTTTCTTAAAATATTTAATGAGAAGTATAACTTAATATATAATCTTTATTATTTGTAAATTTTAATTTATTATAAATATAATAAACTTGCCTAAATTTGACATGTCAAAAAAACTTACCATTTTTTCACATTTTAATGTCACTATATATGTACATTATGTTTAGAAAAAACCAATTTTATATTATTTTAAAAACCAATTATTTTAAACCACTATGAAAAAACACCCCCTTAAAGTATAAACTATTATTAAAAAAAATTCAAGTCTATATTTTTTAATTAGAAATGGTAGTTGTTTTCAAACTTAAATAGATATATGTTTTTGGTTATTTGAAAAAGGAACTATTTTATCATACAAATTTGAAAAATGTGGTTCTTTTAATAATAACAAAAAATGGAAGATGGTTTAAGGTAATAACATATAGTGTTATGGAAAAAAAGTAAATTAAAAACATATAATTCTAAGATTATAAACTTTGGTATTTCATAATAATAATAATAGATTAGATAGTTTTTTTGAAACAAACTAAAGATAGGGTGATTTTGTGTAATTCAGTAGATATTATGTGTAAGTTTTATATAATTTTAACATTTTATAGTATGTCAAGATTACCCCACGGAATTTGCAAATTACATGGTCACCATACGAAATCCAAAAAAAATATGTGTACCATGCGGAATTTGCAAAACCTCGTGGTTACCAAGCGAAATTTCTCAAAACTAATCTATATGTTATATATATATATATATATCAACCTATTTCAATTCCTATTCGAACTCTTCTGATAGGTAGGAGATGGAAAAAACATTAAGGTTTGGAAATATTGCTGGACTGGAGATAAACCACGCACACTAAGAGAGAAGCTCCCTATGTCTCTTGACATGGAGGAAACTGTTAGTAAATACACCATAAGCGGATCGGATATCTTAGATAATAATCCCATAAGCTTACGTCTAAGACATACTATATTGTATATCAAGTAAGAAGAATGGTTCTCGTCTCAAGCAACGGTACGGTAGACTGGATCCATAAAAATAGAAAAAGATATATCACAAGACCTTGAATGGATCTGGAAAGTCAAAATACCACCAAAACAAAAACCCTTCCTGTGGAAAATATGTCGTAATGGCCTTCCTAGCAAAGCTAGACTTGCCGCAAACCACATAGGAGCACCACAAGGTTGTGTTTTCTATAATAACACCCATGAAGATTCATACCATCTCTTTATGAAATGCCTGATGGAAACTCAACTACTGAGCAAATCAGTCAATTGCAAAACAACCAAAATAATATGAAATCTCAATCCAAACAATAGAAACCCAAAAGAAATCATAAAAGAAATAAAATCTAAGACAACGACTAAGGAATTCAAAACCTTGTTGGAATCTGGTGGAGCTTTTGATTATTCAGAAACAAACTAACATTCGATCCCGATATCCAGAAAAATATCACTCCTATTGTCGTGTTTGAGTTCTACGAAAAAATAGAGAGCCAATTGGAGACAAGGCAACCAATTAGAATGTGGTGAAAAGACCAAAGGCCATAAGAAGAGAAAAAATGTGAAATGGATTAAACCCCCTCCTAACCACATCAAACTCAATTTTGATAGTGCTCTCAATTCATCTAGTGTTTCCACTTTTGGGTTTATTTTAAGGAATGAATTTGGTGCACCCATTTTTCATGATGAAGGGTTAATCGGAACCGCCCGGTGGTGTTTGCGGAGGCTTACACGCTACGTTAGGGAATCTTGGAGGTCATCTATCGTGGCTATCCCCGCTTGATTATTGAAGGTGACAATTTGCAAGTTGTAAATGCGGTGTTGGAAAGCTGAAGCTGCCCATGGGAGGTAGAGAAGATGCGGACAAACATTCTTGGGCTGCTTGAAAACTTTCAGAGTTGGAAGATATCGCATGTTTCACGTGAAGCGAATGCTGCTGCTAAGTGCTGACTATGTTTCTAACTCCTTCTGTCACGTTTTGAATTTGCCTATTTCTTCTAATTTGGATCTACGTGATCTCATCTGTAAGGATGCAATAGAATAGTGACTTTTCTAATGTATATGACCTAGCCTAATTCCTTTTCATATAAGAAAAAAACAAGTACAAGATAATTTATAGACATCTTAATATTTGTGCCAAACTCTCAAACTAGCTACAATTTACTTGAAATGGAGGGATTATGTTCGACCCATAGAGGGCCGTAATTAAAAATCATTACAGTCTTTTGTTACCAGTGCTGAGCAAATAGTTCAACTTCCATATTATGATTTTATAGCTATGATCTACCCTAATCTACCATAATGCAATATAAAGCAGAATTTAAGTCCTTAAAAAAATTATGCCACATCATCATCTCTTAATATAAAATTGTTTTAGTAAAATTCGTTAATAAACTATAAAAAAAAAACTCAATCACAACTATCCATATAATTTCACCTCTATATATCTACTTCCTCCCCCTACTTTCTATAATGGAAATTAGTTAAATAAATTATCTTATGTACATAATCTCAACAAACAACTTAATACTTCAAAAAACAAATCAACGAGTAACTTATATCCATACTATGAACTTAATGTATTTGATAATAGTTTAAAACAGTCAAAATCAATAATTATAGATCATTACACTAAAAGAAATTAGAATTATAGATCATTTTAGATTTGATTTCTTAACATGAATTTTTAAAATAAACCGATGATTAATCTTATGTGAACGTGAAGATAATTTTCCGACATGTATTATACTTTTAATTACATAATACTTTAAAATTTGCTTATATAAAAAACTAATAATTAACCTTGTGTGAAAATAATATAACTTTTATAGTTATAAAGTATTTTAGATATGATCAAATAATAGTATTTTAAAATATACATTAAAAATATTGATAATTAATTTCTACCCTAATACAATAGTATATAGCAGACTTTCTTAAATACCAAAATATTTAAGAAAAATATTTTAGTTAATTTTAAACAATTCTATTAAATAAAAAATTAATGTTAAAAATAACCTTATGACAATTGAGGCCTGATTTTTTAAAATTTATTTATAACTTAAAAAAAAATATATAGTGTTAGTTTACATAATTCAAAAAAATGATAATATTATCATGACCAATCCCGTATATGATACAGTCATTCAACTAGTTATAAATTACAAGGCAGAAGTCATCTCCATAGGGGCAACGAAATATGGACATAATTCAATTTTGACAACCGAGGCTTTTGGCCTTCGGGATGGAGTCAAAAGAGCTAAACAACTAGGCTATAAAAAGATTGAAATAGAAGGTGATAACTTGATAGTCATCGAAGCTACCAAGGGAACACGAAAATGCCCTTGGTAGATTGACTTACTGATCTCGGATATTTGGGCCTTTCTCCAAAGTTTCGAGTTAGTCAAGATTAAGCATGTTAGTAGGGATCTTAACGCTGTGGCTGATAAAATCGCGAAATTGGGCCACGAAATCCCTACATATCGCATTGTGAACCACCAAGAACTTATTGTTCTCATCCGAAAGAATGCTCTAGGTCGTCCACCTTAGGTGGACTCCTAATTCTTACCTTATCAAAAAAAAACTAGTTATAAATTAACTCAATGTGGTGTTGTATTGACCAAAAAAACAAACGATGGTCAATATATTTACACTAACACATACTATTATATAGTGCTATAATAGCATGTTGACTTAGTAGTGATTCTTGATGGAATGTTATAATAATAACGTGTTAATAACATATATTAAAGGGTTGTTGAGGCTTGAGACACAAGGAGAAGAGATGGGCCGACTTTTATAATATTAATGAAACGTGGGGTGGTGGTGAGATTTATCAAGAATTGAACAGGGTGCTTCTGCCAGCTTGCCGGCCAATGCAATGTGACGTCTTTTTTACATGCACATGATGTGCTTTAATCTTTTTTGTTTTAATAAAGAAAGTACTCGTAATTAATTAGGATGGACCATCCTAAAACATCCTTCTTGCATATAAGATTCTTGAGGATCGGATCAGATGCAATTAACGCGGACGAGGCTCCTAATCAATTAGGATGGACCATCGTAGAACATCCTTCTTGCATAGAAGGTTCATAAGGACCGGATCAGATGCAATTAACGCGGACGAGGCTCGATATGAAACAATCTAGCGATGTAATCCACAACAATATCGGCTTCTCAAAACATACAAATGGTTCTTCAAAATAAGCATTCGTTTTTATGTCCTTTTTTAACAAGTATGAATCGAGGCTAGAATGGCTCTAACAATTCGAAAACAATTGGCTTTGATAAAATGCATTGATTTGGGTTCAAGAACAATATCTCATATACTAAAAGTTGGCATTGCCTTTGGGCGGAAAATACAAAGCACATAATTGCAGTAGAGGTCCATGCACTAATGGGCCTTCATATTAGACACCTTACCACTTTGGGCCTTTAGTCCACTTCATTAGAGTACTCGCAAACAAATCGTTAAAAACACCACTCAAGTGGTCCTTGTCCAACAAAAGAGATCGATGTAAAATCTTGTATTTTCTTAGGGTAAAATACAGAAAATTATCCTTTAAATATTCATTTTTTGTACATTACCATATTTTCAATCAATATTTGTAGCAAACCACCATTGAACATAAAATTGTGCAACAAACAACTCATACAACCAAATTTTATAAGAAACCACCCCATATTTATATTATTTTACTAACGCCACTAATTACATTTAAAATTTTAAATAATTATTAAACTGGGTAGATTTAAAAGGTAATTATATATATTTATCCTTAATGTTTATTACTGTTGTTGGTATCATACTAATTTATACATGTTAAACCAAAAAAAAAACTTATAATGTGAATATGTGTATATTCTAGCTGGGAATGGTCAAAGAAAAAAAATTAAAACTGTTTAGAGAGACTGTGATACACAAATTTTGTATGTACATTTATATAATTATTTCAAAAATTTATCCACAACATAATTGATTTTTGTTTTGACTTAGCATATATATATTAGCATCACAAAATTAAGAATAAAAGATATAATCAAACTTTATTTTATCTACTGATTTGTAAAGTCTTTGTAATTTCCAATTTACTATGTGGTCTTAAGCAAACTTGTATATTTAATGGTTGATTTCTTGCAAATTGTGATCTAACTAGTGGTTTCTTGCACAATTTTAACTTTTAACGGGTGGTTTGCTACAAATACAAATCTAATGGGTGGTTTTGTACAAAATTGAAGATCTAAAAAGGGTGGTTTTCTATATTTTACCCATTTTTTTAAATATGTTTTTTATGAGATTTGGAGGTTTTTATAATTTTATTTTAATGATATATTCTTTGTATTATTTCATTTTTTGTTTGCCAAACAATGATTTGTAGAATTGGGTAATTATTTTATCAATAATTTTCTTTATTTTATATTTTATAACTATTATGGGATAACTTCTCCAAATCTAAATCATATATATATATATATAATGCTTTATATATAGGATTTACAACTAAATTTTAACCAATAAAAATAAGTGAATTAAAATTTAAACAATTATGATAATTTAAAGAATGATGCGATTTGATCCTGAGTTAACTTATTTTGATTTATATTATTATTTTAATCCCCTAGTAAGAAAGAACAGAAGTCAAAATAAGACAAAATTTTGTTCCGAGTTCAATAATAAAGACTAACATTTGCAGGACACAAATCATGAAAAGTAAGACATGTTAGATGGGTGATATGTCGAGTAAATTTAACTACTTAATGTATAAGGTCGAGATATACCTTTTAATCCCAAAGATTATGCCAATGTGTAGAGTTTCTCCTTATATACTAGTGTGTAGTTAGCTTATATGCTCAATGTAGTAGGATATATTCTCCAGCACACCCCCTCAAATAGGAGCTAGTCTGACCTAGGTAGCATTTGACAATCTTTTTATATTTTTTTGTGAGTTTAATATTCTCAATCTCTTTATTGGTAGCCTTGTTTCGGGTTTACTTCGGTTTGGACGGGCTATTAGCACCTCATTCTTTTTTTAGCTATCTGATTTTTGAATTTTTATCAGGAAATTTGGACCCAGAGCGTACCTGTTATGATAATGTATTAAATTTCGGTAGGCCGTGTTTAGATAGGTAACACGTCGAGTAGATTTAACAATTAGTATATAAGGCCAGATTCCATCTTTTAAGCAATAATTTTATACCCGTGGATATTTTGCTTGTATGTTTGATGGGGGGCTAGAAAACGTATAGTACTTGCATATTGCATCGAAATATACAACATGAAACCTCGCAAGATACACTTTATGATGCAACATATATGTATTAATGTATGTTGGTATCTTCGTACAAAATTTGAATTCTGTGACCAACCAATCAAGGTTTACAACCTTAGTGCATAAAATATTTATATAGCATGCGGACAGCAACTGATCGAAGTTATCTTCTTCATTTCCCCTTGGATTTGTTGCTATCATATTTTTCTTGAAAAATTATGATATTATACTACTAGTAGTCTAGTATATAGCGGTTAGGAACGTACGTAAGAAGGCAAGCATAATTTTTTTTTTTGATGGAAGCAAGCAGAATTTGAGAACAGCTGTGAACGTGTGAGCATGTCCCAAAAACGTTGACTTACTGACTGGTGTCAGCATTTCTACTCAGCAATTAAGCTCTCAAATTTAACGCCAACATCGTCTTGTGTGGATTTTTGTTGGACCACTACCGTCATCCATTTCACCCACCTAATTGTGCAATCTTTATCTTAGCTACCTACCTACCTTGCTACCTTCGTTTAATGACGTACTAATCACATACCATGTACTCCCTCTCTCTACCATTAATTTTTTGGCCTAAAACATATGCGGGTACCTAAACTTGAACACATTAGTCATTTTACCACCTCAATTCATCGAGTATTCACTGACACTTGAATTCAATGTTTTGTGACCAATCTGACACTTGGACGCTGGCGGGGCAAAAAAAATTGTCATTAGAATGCCACGTCACATGCCACATCATTATTTAAATAAATAAAAAAATCAATAAACCCCCTCATTAAAGGAAAAAGAAACATAAAAAACCCTAACTAAAAGAATAAAGAAAAAAGAAACTAAAAAACCCAAATTCCCCAAATCTCAACTCCGACGCTCAATTCCGTCCCTCCTCCCTCTCTGATCCAAATCTCTTCCCCTCTCCTTCATCGCCGCCGATACCGACCACCGTATGCGCAACCATCTCCTCCACCCGTAGCCAGAGCTCTCGGCCTTCTATGGCCCTCTACAACTCCAGCTTCCCTGCTTTTGGCCGGCCACCAGAACCTTGAGTTCAGTGATCGAGGTCTCCGGATCCAGCTCCGGCGACATGCGCAGGCCTTCAAGGCGTGGACGAGGCGTACACCGGCGTCCTCTAAGTCGACGAAGACGATAGAGCGGGATTTCTCCGGCGACGAGGATGAGGTCGTCGGGTCGGATTTCATCCGTTTAGAGGAGGGCTTGGAGGACTACGGCGACGGAGAGGGAGGCTTGTAGGCGGCGATGCCGGGGAAGGAAGCAGGAGACGGCCGACGGCGCTGGGGACGGAAGCAGGAGGCAGGCGGCGGTGCCGGCGACGGAAGTAGAGGAGGAGCCGGCGGAATTTGGGACAAAATTGGGTTTTTTTTATTGTGATTTATTTATTTGATGAATTTGGGTTTTTTAGTTTTTTTAGTTTTTTTTTCTTTTAGTAAGGGTTTTTTTGTTTCTTTTTCCTTTTTCTTGTTAATAAGGGGGTTTATTGATTTTTTTTATTTATTTAAGTAATGATGTGGCATGTGATGTAGCACTTTAGTGACAATTTTTTTGCCCCGTCAGCGTTCAAGTGTCTGATCGGTCACAAAACGTTAAGTTCAGATGCCAAAGTGAATACCCGATGGATTGAGGTGCTAAAATGACTAATGTGTGCAAGTTTAGGTGGCCGCGTATGTTTTAGGCTCTAATTTTTTCCCATATCCTTATCTAGTGTTCCCTTAACTTCTTCATCCTCCCTCCGTTTTTTTCGATGTTTTGGCATTTTAACTTGAGATTAAGAAAGTATATAAATTTACTAAATCAATCCTAATGAGCTATATATTTTAGTTTCTATAACTTTAAATCCATCCTTCCTTACTCTACTGATATGCCATGTTTTAGATGCCTTATCTTTGTATTATTAGGTTGATTTTGAGTGTTCTAGGATAGCTCTTAGGCGTATTTGTTAGATCAAGGCCAAAGACACAAAAAAGTGAAGATTTTACGAGTTGAAGTCGTCTGCAGATAAACCGCTGGCGTAGAACCCAAGGCATGGGCACGGATTGGCAACAAAGGCTCAAAGACGTGAAGAAGTGAAGGCCGTGAGCACGGGCGACAAGCCGCATGATGGGATCCAGCCCCGGGTCCATGAGGGTCCATGAGGACGTAAGGAGACCAAAGCCATGACAACCACCTTGGCGACTTAGCTTGGTTGACGCCCGAGACAAGCTACCCGCCCGTGCCTAGTTTGTCGCCTGCAATTCGGTTGGGTTTGTTTGGGTATGTCGAGAGGGCGGTTAAGTTTAAGCACGATGTGGTGTGAAAATGATGTCCTAGACATGAATTTGGATCACCTAAGTGATTTTTGTGTATTCTTGGCTGGAAAGACGACAAGCAAAATGTATACAAAATCAGGTTTCCAAATAAGTCAACAAATCAGCCACATTATTATTATTTTTTCCTAAAAACTATAGACTTGATCACAACTTAATTTGCAAACTGTTATATAAATAAAGAATTAGAGGAAGATTGTTGGAACTTTATTTAAGAACTTTTACTTAAGAAAGCCACGTTAAAATATGATAATGACATTAGAAGAGAGGGAGAAAGAGTAAGCACCTTATAGGCTGTATTTTTACTCTTTGTTGGTGCAAGTTTTACAATGGATGATGCTTCTATTTATTGGACAAAGTTAGGCAAGAGTAACCACAAAAGTCAAGATTAGGAGGTGAATAATTCACACCTTTCTACCTAGGGTAATTAGTCATACACATGCGTTTCTAATAGTTCTTCTAGATGGGTAACAAATGTGTTCATAACATATCTTCTAGATCAATAAATGCATCAGGTAACTGATTTGCAACATTTTGCAAATGTATGATCCATTGAACTTCTTGTTCACACATTTTTGTGTTCGGATCAAGATGAGATAATGATATTACATTCCATGTAATCTCTTTGAAATGTGAGTCCATCTTTTTCTTATCTCCCCCTAAGTTTGGGAATGTATTTTCATTAAAGTGAAATCAGCAAATCTTGTTGTGAATAAGTCACCCGTTGTTGGTTCGAGATATCGAATGATTGAGGGAGATTCGAAACCAACATAGATTCCCAATCTCCTTTGTGGACCCATTTTTGTGCGTTGTGGCGGAGCAATGGGAACATAAACTACACATCCAAATATTTTTAGATGTGAGATATTTGGCTTCTTGCCAAATACTAATTGCATTGGAGAAGGCTCATTGTTTGCACTTGGCCTCAATCGAATCAAAGCTGCAGCTTGTAATATAGCATGTCCCCATGCAGATGATGGCAACTTTGAGTTCATCAACAATGGTCTAGCGATTAATTGTAATTGCTTTACTAATGATTCAACAAGGCCATTTTGTGTGTGAACATGAGGCACTGGGTGCTCTATATCAATCCATATTGACATGCAATAATCATCGAAAGTTTTGGATGTAAATTCTCCGGCATTATCAAGTCGGATTTTCTTGATTGCATAATCCGGGAATTGAGCTCTTGGCCTTATTATTTGAGCAAGAAGTTTGGCAAAAGCTGCATTCTTGGTTGACAATAAACTTACATGTGACCAGCGTGTAGATGCATCAATTAGGACCATAAAATATCGAAATGGTCCACATGGTGGAGCAATTGGTCCGCATATATCTCCTTGTATCCTTTCTAGGAATGCAGGATTTTCACTTGCAATTTTATTCTTAAAAGGCCTTATAATTAGCTTTCTAGGTGAACATGCAATGCAATCAAAATCACTGGACGGGAGAACCTTAACGTTCTTTAATGAATGTCCATGTGAGTTCTTTATAATTTTGTGCATCATTATTGATACTGGGTGACCCTAGCAATCATGCCACAATGTGTATGGAGTTCGGTCAATTGACCCTTTACTAGTCGTCGCATTGGCCTCAAACGGACAAATGTATGTATGATATAGTCCGGAGGCTTGTGTGGGCATTTTCTCAAGAACCTGCCTATGACCAGATTCATATTTTATGATGCACAGATATTCACTCCATTTTCATTAAAGGTTTCCATATGAAACCCGTTTTGGCGCACATCTTTAAAGCTCAGTAAATTCCTTCGAGATTTACTTGAGTAGAGTACTTCATTTATTATTAACTTTGTTCCTCTTGGGAGTAGAACAAGTGCTCTTCCAGAGCCTTCGATCAGTTTCGATACACTAGATATTGTATTGACATTTCCTTTAAGAGGTCTTAATTCTGTGAAGAATTCTTTGTTTCTCAAGATGGTGTGTGTTGTTGCACCGTCTAGAAGACATTGCTCTTTCCCATCGAGTTTCAAATTAGATGATTCCATGTTTTCTATGAAAATAAAGAGAAATATTAATGCATTAATAATAAAGATGCATACTGATTACACAACGATTTTCATATTACACAAATTTTATTACATAAAATAATGGAAATGATAATTAAGACATCATATGTCATGCGAAAATAAAAGACAACAGAAATAACATGTGAGTAGTAAAGATAATTAGGGGCTAGTGTGTTTACTTAAACCCTTAACGCAAATTCATCATTATTGTCAAGATTGAGAAAATCATTGACATCTAGACTGGTCACGGGAGAATTATTCACATCTCCTTTTTCGACGTAGTTGGTCTCGGTAGCCTTTTCTTTATTCTTATTGGCTTGGTACAACTTCACAAGATGTGGAGCTATGAGGCATACCTTGGACCAGAGACCAGTCATGCCACATCTATAGCACATAGATTTGGGCTTTTGGGAGGATCCTGATGGACCCGTCTAGACCTTGTGCTTGCCATTCCCCTTGTAGCCATTGTTCTTGCGGTCATAAGGTTTGTTGTAACCTTGACCACGACCACGAACAAAGCTATTACGGCCACGACCGCGACTGTCCACGGCCACGTCCACGACCATTATGGAATCGTGATTGTTTCCCACGTTGATGGGTATTTCCATCATAAAACGCCTTTTCAATAGTGTTTGCTTCTAGGACTATTGTTGAGCTAGTAAGCCTGAGACTGTGGCTTTTCATCAATAACTCATTGTTCTTTTCGACAACCAGCAACACTTTCAACAAGTCAGAATACCTCTGAAAACCTCTTTCTCTATACTGTTGTTGTAACAACACATTATAGGCATGCATTGTGGAGAAAGTTTTCTCCAACATTTCTTGCTGGGTAACCATGTGCCCACATAGTCTCAATTGAGAGGTGATTCTATGAATAACACTATTGTATTCGGTGATAGACTTGAAGTCTTGGAACCTTATATTGTTCCATTCATGGCGTGCTTGTGGGTACAAGATTTCATTTTGATGGCCATAACGCTCATTCAATCTTTCCCACAATTCAACTAGGTCATCCACAAACATGTATTCAGTCTTTAAACTTTCATGAATGTGGTGACGTAGGAACACAATGGCTTTTGCCTTTTCTTGCGAGGTGGTTTTCCGCCTCAATTGTTCTTTCAAGGTCATTTGCCTTTAGGCTAGTCAAAGCATCAACCCTCCATTCAAGGTTTTTTTGGCCCGACAAGTCAAGGATTTCAAACTCCCTTTTGGTGATGCTTGCCATTTTAGTTACTATAAGGAGATTATAAATTAACAAAGAAAAAGCAATTAGGAATGCATATATAACTCATAGACATATATGGTATGATGAGATTAAACAATTTAGTCATGGTGTAGGTCATTATTATGTTAGCATATATGTAAGCATGTAATTAGTATGTGTGTAACATATGAATGATAACTATATATAAAGAATGCTTATAAGATATAAATGACAAGAATTAAAGGAGTAAATAAATGATAAGGATTAAGGAAGTAAACAAATAGAATAAGCATCAAAGCAGTAAATAAATAATGCATGCATGAGATATATAAGAAAGATACGAAAGTATACTGAAAAGTAAAATTAGCGCGAACAATTATAAATCCGGTTTTCTTTTAATCCTTTTATCCTCATCCATCCATTTTCACTTTTACCACTTCCACCTTATCTCCTCCATCTCGTCTTCCTCCTCCATTTTCCATGGCCGACAACGACATTTTGCGTCGTATTAAGGCTGGTAATGATTGGTTTTCAACCGAGCTTTTCATTTGTCTTGTTCTTATCGTGATTATCTATATTGCACTCATAATCATTAAGGTAAGAAATTTCTCATAATCCACTTGGTGAAATCAAACATTTCCGAAAGAGGATTCAAGTACAAACGCCAAATAAGGTAAGTAAATCTTATATTTTGTTTGTATCTTAGTAGATCTAAATAAACATGCTTCCATTTTAAGTTTATAACATTTTAGATCTAGAAACTTGGATATGAGTTTCTGATGTAGATGATCCTAAATTAGGTGACTGCAGAGGATACTCCTCAAAAACGGTTTTATAAACTCTTAGCATGAATTTAGTTAAGAAGAAGTAAATTCGTAGATTTAAAGAGATAGAAGTGATTAAGTATAATGAGCAAGAATTTACCAAATTTCTTTTGTTTGTAAAAGCTATGGAATTATATATAATTAAGTCAAAAGCAAATATATAATATATAAGCTTACCAACAAAGATATGTAATTAAGGAAAATTTTAGAGCTTTAGGTTTAGTGGAAAGAATTTTGTCAAAGCTACGAAAAACAAGTATATATATAATTAGAGATTAAAGAAAGATTAGTTGGTGATTAGAGACTTGTGTTGATAGCGTGTGATATAATAAAGAATTAGAAGAAGATTATTGGAACTTTACTTAAGTAGTTTTACTTAAGAAAGCCACTTTAGAATATTATAATGACATTAGAAGAGAGGAAGAAAGAGTAAGCACCTTATAGGTTGTATTCTTACTCTTTGTTGGTGCAAGATTTACAATGGATGATGCCTCTATTTATAGGACAAAGTTAGGCAAGAGTAACCACAAAAGTCAAGATTAGGAGGTGAATAATTCACACCTTTCTACCTAGGGTAATTAGCCATACACATGTGTTTCTTATGGTTCTTCTAGATAGGTAACAAATGTGTTCATAACACATATTCTAGATGAACATATATGTATATATTCATAACACAAACAACCCGTAAAATCAGCGCACAAAATCTGGTGAATGCAATTATAACGTGGCCATATAAAACTTCAATGTAAATCCCTTCATTTTAGGAAAAGGTCAATTAATAACAAAATCTGGTGAGTGCAATTATAACGTCAACAATGAATCATGAATATTTGCCATTTTTTTTTTCTAGCAACAATGAATCGGTGACCAATAATTTCAATGTTGACGCTATTTTGAACTTTTGCTATCAGTTCAACCATACAAGTATGCTTTAATCACATGTTTGATAGCAAGAGATCAGAAATCACACCACACATTCATGTAAGGTTAAGGGTAAAACAATTCGGCCAAATTCTTGATCTATATAACCGATTAGGACTAGGTAGATTGGGGAATTTTTTTTCAAGAACAATCACACACAATACCAGAGATGAATCGATTAGGCCAAGCAAAATTGCGTAAACAAAGTTTCGATCGACTCACAAGACCGTAGGCTCTGATACCTTGATGCGATTCAGCCCTCAGATCTCATCCTCAAGTCACCTTAGTCACCTTTGCACAACCGGTTCAAACACAAGGATGATGGGGCGGAAGCCTTAGTGTTTTCGGATCTGAACTAACACTCAACAATGGGGTGAGAAAGGGTTGGATCTAGGGAGTACGACTACACCCTAGATCAACCAAGACACGACACAAATAGATCGTGTCACAAACCAAACCGAAATATGAAAGAACAAGTGCAAGTAAATCGAATGCAAGTGAAGTAAATTGCAAGAAATAATACGGAATTGAATTGCAAGAATTTGAAAGGAAATTGAAACAAACTTGAATTGATAGCAAGTTGACGCCAAGTCTTAGAGAGTGTTTCTCGATCTAGGCAAAAACTTAACGTAACTAGAAAAGAGGCAAGGCTTGGCCTTAAGTAAACCTAAGCACTAACCACATTGGCATATGTGGGCCGTGCTCCAAAACATAAAATACCATGTTTATTAATCAAATAAAATGCCTAAAAATGTCATAAAATTAAATAACAAAAATAACATAAAGATAGACACCGATAGGCTCAGCTAAGCCAACACGGGCGCGCCTAGCTTGTCTCGGGCGTCGACCAAGCTAAGTCACCAAGGAGGTCGCCTTGGCTTTGGTCTCCTTACGTCCTCATGGACCCGGGGCTGGATCCCATCATCGCAGGCGCAGCAGAACCAGAGAAGTCGGAGCATGGAACTCGCCTTGACCCGTGACCGCGAGTTGGTGACCCTCGATCGCGTGTGGTGTCCAACGGAATTTTCCGCGATTTTCTGTTTCCTTCTATCTTTTACTTATTTTGTTATATTTTCAGATATATGTTTTCCAAGGCTATTTATAGGGTTTTAGGTTGGATTTACTCAGAACTTATAACTCATAATTCAGATTTCAGTTCTTCTTCCTTTTTCTTTTTAGATTTTTAGTTAGTTTTCTTTTATGCAGAGTTAGTCTCCTAGGGTTTGTTCAAGGGACATGCTCTGATGTATGAACTTGTGAGATTTTGGTAATTGATTTCTATCTCTTGGTTACTATTAATTCCCTTGTGCTTCATTATATGAATGTTGATTGTTTCTCTAGGAGTCATGAACCTATTGGGTTTGGACCGTGGACAAACCCGTTTTGTGAAAACAACTCAACCTAGACCTGTTGTCTATGCAACTAGGATTAAGAAGAGAATTGATTGTATGCTTTTGCAGATGACTTGTAGCTTGATTGCTTTTGCATGTATCCTACATATCCTTGTTCTCTATGCTAATTCTAGGTTAAGTGTCTTTGCCTATGGTTAAAGAATTGCTTAGACAGTGGACTTGCGATTGTTAATGATCATGATAGAAATTAACCATAAGTGTGAATGAAATCAATGGATGAATCTATAATTGAGTGATTGTTTCAGGCTGGATCTTTTGAATAAACTTGTTTCCTTATTTGATTTATTTGTTTGTTTGATTTGTTTCATAGATTAGTTTATTTTAGATAGCTTTCTTGATTTTCCCTACCTTTAGGTGATAAATATATTAATATTAGAAGCCTTAATTCTCTTAGGTTCGACCTCTTACTTACATGCTATACTAGTTTGTTAGTTTAGGGATGATCTTTGATCTTGGCACGACGATTTTAGCGGAGTCATCTACTTAAAAAAATCCATAAAAGATATGGATTGTTAGGTAGAATGTCATATAGGTATGTTTATTTTTACTTCCTTTAATCTCTCTCCCAAACTTCCTTTTAGAATTTTTTTTTTCACGTTTGATTTTTTTTCACGTATTTTTACTTTCTAATTTTCTTCCACATCCTAATATTCTGATCAATTGTTCAAGCTTTTTTTTTCTTCTAACGCAAAAAAAAAAGATGTCAAAATTCAATCAAAATTTCAATTAAAACTAGATGAATTATTCGATCCCAACCAACATCGGTCTATCGAAAGAGATGCATCGATACTCAATGGGGCATATTCCAATTCGATCAATTTGAATGAACCTCCAACTCAAGAAGAAGAACATTCCGAGATCAAGTTTAATGTACCTTTTGTCCATGAGGATGCTTTTACTATGTCTGCCGGTATGTCATGTCTCAATGTTCAAACGTTATTTATATTGGTAATTTTTATATGTTGGTGATTTTGCATTGAATGTATGCTACTTTCATTTAATTTACGTGGGCAAAATTTTATGACAGGTCTAGTTGCTTATTTTCTTTGTGTAATTTTGTTTCCAATCCGTAAATCCCACCATCCTTTATTGCTAAGATCATATTATCTTTGGAGTAATTTCAGTCTATTTTTTGGGTTGAAGGAGTAATTTTAGTCTATTCAATCTTCAATTTGACCTTATTGTACCATATCCATAGCCTGTACAGCTTCGTTCCGTTTCCCACTTATGATTAGTGTATATGAAATTCTAACGGAGTATAACTTTTTTTTGATTGAAGAGCTACTAGCTCAAACAAGCCATAATTAGACCACCTATAGGTTACAAGGATAGCCTAAATCATCGCGACGGATGATCTTAAAAAATTCAAACAGCGAGGGTTGTTGACTCAACAAACACCTTGATTGAGTTACAGACAAATTAGAAGATGAAAATGAAGAGGAGAGCAATGGAATGACTGCATTCAGACTTTGAAGATTGACGTGTCTTCGGTCCCGAAAATCAGCAGCAACATTAGATTCCCTGAAACAATGATAAAATACAACACAAGGGATAACATAAATAAAATTTCTAATGTCAACTAAGATTGAATATAATTCCCACGAGACTATCCAGAGTCGTGCAAGGGAATTTAAAACAATTAAATTATCGCCTTGAATGATTAGATTGTGAATTTGAGAACAATCAGTATTTCGTAGTGCTTGTAGCAAGGAAGAAGCGTTTGCTTGGACTATTGCCATAGATGGTAGCTATTGACGTCCAACTCAAAGAATATTTCCAATATGGTCACGTACGATATATCCAGCATGGGTTGTTCTAGTTTTAAGTCTAGGTGCATCAAAGTTAAGTTTGGACCTTTTAGGAGGAGATTTTTTCCAAGCTGCATGATTTTTCCTTTTAGGTTTGTTGGTACTGTGTTTTGTAACGGAGTATAACTGTTTGAACAACTTAAATGGTTGTCTTTTGGTTTGTTGGTTAGTAACTTGGTATGTGTTACTTCTTGTCTAGAGAGATGTCCAATTTAGTCGACCATTTATTAGCACTTACATGCAAAGATAGAAACCACCAATCGACTATTACATTTTGTTCCACTTTTTTTATGCATTGATGGAAGTATTCTTCATCAATGTGGATTGATTTTTCCTCAGATGGCTTAAAAGAGATTCATGTAAGTGCTAATTAATGAAACTTGAAAAGTTAATTCTGCATATTGTCAATCTTGCCTTTAATTAATGAAACTTGAAACCAAATCTAAGGAACTCACTAGTTTGTTGATCAAACTTCGTGTATGCTACTTTCAAGTTATGATTTGTTCATTGTATTTATGTTGGTGATGCTACTTTCGTGATGACACATCTCAACATGAAGGTCAACAACAACTTAAAAGGTTGCTATCCAATGAGAAACGGAAAATGATATATGAGGCGTTGTTTGAGAGAATTGTGAACGGGAAATTGCAACGAAGTACAGTTAAAGAGGTTTCTGTTTTGTTTTCGGTCTCATTACAAAGTGTTTAAATTAGGGATGAGCATGGTTGGACCGAAACCAAAAAAGTTGAATGAACTGACCGAACCGAAACCGACGGAGTTCGGTTCGGTTTTCGGTTCAAGAAATTTTAGGATTTCGGGTTTGAATATTTTTCGGTTCGGTTCATTTTTTTCAAAGACAAACCTTTATCAAAAACTGAAAAAACCGAACCGAACTGAAAAAATTCTTGAATTTCAGTTTCGGTTCAGTTTGGTTTTGAATCGATGCTCAACCCTTGTTCAAAGGATATGGAAACAAGCAAAAGATACCCTAAGAGGTAGTGTTGTTGTTGATGTGTCTTATAGAATAACAAAAAATTACGGTCGAAAGCGAATTGAAATTGACTTTAATCGCATAGCTAATATTAATTTGGATAAGAGAACAACATTGAGATCTCTTGTTGAGTAGATGAAGGTGAATTATGTCACATTGCATTCACACTTCAAGGAAGATCACATTCGTCACCATTCAAATGCAATTAAGCCTTATTTGAAAGAAGCTAACAAGAAAGATCGACTTCGGTTTTGCATTTCTATGTTGGAGACAAATAGTTTACCCCATGAACCGGAATTTGTTGGTATGTACAACGTTGTACACATTGAAGAGAAGTGGTTACAATTGACAAAGAAAACAAAATCATATTACTTACTCCTAGATGAAGAAGATACACTGCGATCTTGTCAAAGCAAAAACTTCATTCCTAAAGTGATGTTTCTAGCTGCTGTTGCAAGACCTTGGTTTGAGGAAGAAGGAAATGAGTTATTTTTCGGAAAAATCGAGGAATTCTCACTAGTCACTACACAACCAGGTCTAAAAAGAAGTCGAAATATAGACGTCGAAACCATGGAAACTAAGCAAATCATATCTGTCACAAACGATGTGATATGAGCCTTTTTAGTAGAAAAAGTGATTCCGAAAATTCTAGCTAAGTGGCCAAGAGACGATGTAGGAAGTACCATCTTCATTCAGCGAGATAATGCAAGAACTCATGTTCGACCGGATGATGAGGCATTTCAAAGAGCAGTGTCACAAAATGGCTTTGATATAAGATTGTTAGGTTAGCTGTCACTCCTGATATGAATGTGTTGGATCTTGGATTTTTAATGCAATCCAATCATTACAACAATCATGTTTTTCTTATCCTTACAATTATGTCTGAGGAAATTGATGAAGGTAATGTTGAAGCCCGAAATCTCGAACTAAATACGGGACAAAAATTATAAAACTCTCGGGCCTTTTAGCGCACTAAAAACCAACTCGTCTTACTTTAAGCTCTCCCACCTTCCACGTATTAATTTATTCTCTTTTCGGAGGCTTATTAGACTTTTTAGGGTCTTTCCCGTAAATTAGTACGATCTCCTCGGAGATTCGAACACGTCGGGGCCCGTCCTTCGAGAACACGTCTCGGGACTCAACCTTTTTTCGATCCCTTTAAATTTCACACCTCCGTTTCTATTTATAGACTTTGGAGGTACTCGCTTGTCTTACATATCTTCGATGTGGGACGGCAATAGTTTGTAAAAAGCATTCAATTGTGTGAAAGAGGGTGGAGACGTGGAAGCCTTTCAATTGTCAACCTCCACTAGGATGAAGCCTTTCATAGTGTGCTGGTGTTTGTGGGCAAGAAAATGGCCTTCGTTGCCTTTGCTTTGGGCCGATCCATCTAGCAAGCTTTTCGCCCGCGTTCATAACATTGGGTGATAGTCAACAATCCACCCCCGTATTTCCATACACGTACGCGGTCTAGCGCACCAACGCATTGATAGATCCGGGTATCAACACAACCCCGTGACTCGGATGTCTGAAAACTTTTCAATGACAAATGAGGCACTCACTTGATGCGCGTATTTACGGTCAATGCATTGTTGTTTTTTCTTCTTTTCTTTGTTTTTTTATGCCGTCCAACTAAATTCGCCATACCTGTTGTAGGATCTATGGTCAAATGATTCGGTGTCTAGAGCTTGGAATATCCCTCTCCGCGAGGCACATGGGCCAGATCCTGACGGTTAAAGCGGACAGCAGGGGCGTGGTGAATTTCAGTCTCACACTCTGAAACCTTTTGATCACCCCCTCCAGTGTCGGTCCGCGTTGGAAAGATAAGTGGTTCATTGTGCACGATTACTTGGGAGCGAGCATGGAATGCCCCTTCGTCCCCGACGGGTTTCGCCGACAAAAATGTCACCGGTCCGCGTCAAAGGAGGCCTCCGCAGCGAAGAAAGATTTTGTCGCAGCTTCGAAAAGGGACTCCATCGCGTGGTTAACTTAGGAGCGCCTGGAGCGCGCCGGGCTCATCCTGAGGCCGGCTCTACCGCGGGCGGTCGAGGTGTCCTCATCGGCCACCGAGTCCCCGATGCCCGCGGGCGAGGGTATTCGAGTTTTTAGAGTCCCACTCTTTGATGTATGCTGTCTTTTGATTATTACGCGCGTGAAAACTAGTTATTCGTGACTATTTTAGCAGATGGATATCTTCGCGATGATGACATCCGGGAAGCCTACCCAGGCAAACTCTGGTGCTCCCTCCACCGTCCCTGCCAAAGACGGGGGTAAGGCAGAGACCACTGCGAAGGGGGCCCATGACAACAAAGGCAAGGGTGCCCTAAAGTACGGCCGAGACAAACGCACCCTTGCGGAGGGTGCGAAGCGCAAGACCGCGAAGGACGCGGTCCGCGCGGAGGGGGTGTTGGTGAATAGGGCCAAGCGAGACGTGGTCTGTGCGGAGGATCAGCCTCTGGAGACCTCAAAGGATGATTTCGGCCTGAATTTCGATGTTTTAAGGTTTTAAGCGACTGCGAGAGGTGTAACCCAACTCGAGCGCGCCTACGCGCATCGCGCGCGTTAGCGGACAAACCCCGAGCGAAAACGGCGACTTGGCTGTTTTCCCTAATGATATTTTTTTGTTCTTGATGTTTTAAGGTTTTAAGTGACTACGAGAGGTGTAACCCAACTCAAGCGCGCCTATGCGCATCGCGCGAGTTAGCGGACAACCCCAAGCGAAAACGGCAACTTAGTGGTTTTCCCTAACGATATTTTTGGTGCTTGATGTTTTTAGGCTTTGAGCGATTGCGAGAGGTGTAACCCAACTCGAGCGCGCCTATGCGCATCGCGCGCGTTAGCGGACAATCCCAAGCGAAAACGCCAACTTGGGGGTTTTCTCTAACGAAATTTTTTGTGCTTGATGTTTTTAGGCTTTGAGCTACTGCGAGAGGTGTAACCCAACTCGAGCGCGCCTATGCACATTGCGCACGTTAACGGACAACTCCAAGCGAAAACGGCAACTTGGGGGTTTTCCCTAACGGTATTTTTGTTGCTTGATGTTTTTAGGCTTTGAGCGACTGCAAGAGGTGTAACCCAACTCGAGCGCGCCTATGCACATCGCGCTCGTTTGCGAACAACCCCAAGCAAAAACGGCAACTTTGTGGTTTTCCCTAACGATATTTTTGGTGCTTGATGTTTCTAGGCTTTGAGCGACTACGAGAGGTGTAACCCAATCGAGCGCGCCTTTGCGCATCGCGCGGGTTAGCGGACAATGGTGTTTGATGTTTTTAGGCTTTAAGCAACTGCGTAAGGTGTAACCCAACTCGAGCGTGCCGACGCGCATCGCGCGGGTCAAACCCCGAGCCTAGTTTAGCGGTTTGCCCTATGAAGTCAACTCGTGTGCACCGTCGCATCTAGCGCGGGTCAAATCCCGAGCTCAGCTCGGCGGTTTGCCTTTAGAGTCTGACTAGCGCGTTGACAGTAACTGTGAGCAAAGCTCAAAACAGCCGTCATCTAAATGGGGTCGCGGGCCACATGAGGCTTATTAGTTTATTCTCTTTTCGGAGGCTTGCTAGTTTATTTTCTTTTCGGAGGCTTGTTAGTTTATTCTCTTTTTGGAGGCTTACTAGTTTATTCTCTTTTCGGAGGCTTGCTAGTTTATTCTCTTTTCGGACGCTTGCTAGTTTATTCTCTTTTCAGATGCTTGCTAGTTTATTCTCTTTTCAGAGACTTAGTATGGGGCCGCGAACCGCGACCACGGGCCGTGATGGGGCCGCGGGTCAAGGCCACGGGCCGCGATGCATGCTAATTAAAAATGCATAGTAATTATACAAGCAAAAAACAGACTAACCTGCGCGATTCCTAACCGACAACTCGGGAGCAGGACAGTCCTAGAACGAGAAGATCCCCACAGACGGCGCCAATGTTGAAGCCCGAAATCTCGAACTAAATACGGGACAAAATTATTAAACTCTCGGGCCTTTCGACGCGCTAAAAACCGGCTCGTCTTACTTTGAGCTCTCCCACCCCCCGCGTATTATTTTATTCTCTTTTCATAGGCGTATTAGACTTTTTAGGGTCTTTCCCGTAAAGTAGTGCGATCTCCTCGGAGATTCGAACACGTCGGGGCCCATCCTTCGAGAACACGTCTCGGGACTCGGCCTTTTTCTGATCCCTTTAAATTTCACACCTCCGTTTCTATTTATAGACTTTGAAGGTACTCGCTTGTCTTACATATCTTCGATGTGGGACGGCAATAGTTTGTAAAAACCATTCAATTGTGTGAAAGAGGGTGGTGACGTGGAAGCCTTTCAATTGTCAACCTCCACTAGGATGAAGCCTTTCATAGTGTGCTGGTGTTTGTGGGCAAGAAAATGGCCTTAGTTGCCTTTGCTTTGGGCCGATCCATCTAGCAAGCTTTTGGCCCGCGTTCATAACATTGGGTGATATCTAACAATCCACCCCCGTATTTTCCATGCACATATGCGGTCATGCAAGTATACATATTTTAACAAAAGAAATGATATTTTAACAAAAAAAATCCTTGTGACGATGCTTTGGTAGAAGATACCATGAAACTATTAGAGTGAGAGCTTGATATTTTTTTTACTCCTCCAGGAACACCTTTTTATTGGTTTCTTAGCTTGGTGTTGAGCTGAAATATTTTCTAGTTCGTGTTGTTGTTGCTATTGTCGTAGTTAAGACATTAAAAAAATTTATTCTTTGACCTTCATTTTCTAAGCTTCACTTTCTATTATGTATGTATATTTTCTTGATGCCATAATTGTCATCATTGTTTTTAATTAAAAAGGATGATTCATTAAAAGAGGAAAGTTACAAAACTTGCTAACTAGAACACTAGCTATTTATAGGCTTAGCTATCTCCAATCTCTCCATACAGTTCGATTTTTTCCTCCATCTTGCCTTGAGGCAGTTCCGGATGTAATTAACATTCATACGAATACAATCATTAGCACTTACTGTCACTTGATTAAAGACATTCTTGTATCTAACTCTCCACCTCTCTCCACTGCACAGTATCCCCTACGTCCCTTATGCTATCATAAAAAGCTTTCCAATCAAATATACCATTTTTGGACACCATTAGTGCAAGTCTATTCCTGTCTTCAAATGACTCTTTGATCTCATATCAAAATTTCAAAATAGTCTTCCATAATGTTCCATCCTAGTCTTTACTTCTCACTGTCCAGATTTCTAGCACTCTAAGGTGATTTTTAACTACCCACTCAAGCCAAACAGATTCAGAATTAGACACGACATCAAGCATAAGTGGTTTTGCAACATGCTAATGCATTGAATTTCATCTTCAGAGAGTATGAACCTTGTATGGAAAAAAACATGGTTCAAGTTTTTTATTGTGAGCTACAAAGAAAACATTTCTATGGAAAACATTGTGGCACGAAATTAGCATGACAAAGGGTAGAAAAACACCTAAACATGAACTAGGAAAAACCGTTCTCAAAATTATGAGTACTTGTATATATGATGAACAACTTCTTTTCATAAAATCTTGGCCTCTATATAAAGAAAAAAAACACTAATTCTTCATGGGTTTGCAGTCTTTATAAGCTTCACTCACCACAAACTATTTATTCCTTCTTTTTTTTTCACTTTTTCCACTGCCAATAAGCCATTAGCGACAACACTACAAAAATGTCGGTGTATAGCAACAACCTTTGCAACAAAATTAGCAACAAAAAGTCATCGCTAAATTAACCAGCAATAAATTTAGCAACAAACGGAAAATGCATTGGCAAATGGGGTGCGGCTATTAGCGACAAGCTATACCAACATTGTTGGCAACAAATCAATTTGTTGTCCGTGCTTGTTTCTAATATTGAAGACATGAAAGTGGATCACGAAACCCATTTTCGGATTAGTTCATTACTGACAGATACAAACTTAGCAACAATTATGGAAATCACTGAGTTTGTGGCTGAACTTGCATCTAATTTTGTCGGTGTGATTATACTCGAGTGTGTGGTTGTGGTTGTAGCTGTAATTGTTGTTCGATTTGTGATTGAAAATGTCGCTTCTAAGTATGTCACTATGTTTGTTGCTAAGTGTGTTTACAAACTTGAGAGAAGGTGTTGCTGTTGCTCATCATTATGAAGGCAAAATTTGTAGTTACAAGGACTAAATTCATCGCTATGTTTGTGGCTTTGTTAGTGACTAATTATGTTGCCAAACCCATAGATATTATGTCACTCTCTTTATAGCTATATATGTTACTTAGTGACTAATTATGTTGTCAAACCAATAGATAATTGTGTCACTCTCTTTATAGCTATATATGTCACTCAGTTTGTAAGGGAGCATGTTGCCAAGTGTGTTCATGACAATGTCAGACTTAGTTTTGTGGCTGAAGTCATCACTGAATTCATTGCTAAGAATATTACTAATATCTCATTCCATTCATATACTTGCAGCTAGGTTCGTAGATAAATAGAATTTTAAATAGAAATATATTCATTAATTTATGAATTCTAAACTTGTTTAAATATTAATATAATACACATTATTTTTTGAAAAATTAAATAATATAATAATTTAAATAAAGGAAATGCTAGTTTTATTGAAAATAAATTTTACACAAAGGTTAGGACAAAGCTTATAAAAGACAATACCAAATTGTAAATACGTAACACATTAATTAAAAAGCTAAACTTCCTAGATAAAGACAAAATACTTGAATAGAAATATAGACCCAAGACTCTATACTTGAATAGAAATATAGACCAAAGACTATTGTAATCAACATTATTATCCATGATTACTCTTTTTTAAACAAACCAATGAAAGAATTCATTTTGGATTCTTCTTCTTGAGCAAACCATTCATTTTATTAGCCAGTGCATTTTGTCCTTCTATGAGTTGCTCAAACATCTTTTGCCAATTTTGGTTGGTTTGTGTGATCTCTTCTCTTACTTCTTGAACTGATGTCCTCATCTCTTCCTTCAAATTCTCATAATTATCTGGTAAGATAGGTGGTTGAGAAGGCATTCCAGGCTGAGTCATTTGTATCAAACCACGAGCCTTCGACCCCATGCCAAAAATTCTCCCTTTTTTCACCCCTCCAGTTGCCTCAATCCATAAACGATTAGTGTCAACGAGAGGCGATCCTTCAATAGTGGCAGCTAATTAAGTGGCTTGATCAAATAGCTTGTCATATGTTTCCTGTAGAGCATCATGTTTGTTGTATATTAATTACTTGTACGTAGGTGTATAAATGAAGTAAGAATAACTTAGAGCTTACAACCGTGTCTTGTGCCTTCTTCCCGCTCCAAGTTCCATCCTTCTTCTTGTAGCATTTTGTAAGGGTTTCTTTTGGAGTAGGATCTCGTTTCAATGTATCCTTCTGCAAAATAAAGAAAAACCCTTGTTGTTTTTCGATCACAAGTTCAAGAAAAGAAATCAGAACTGAATACAAAGCGGCTCCTTTATTGTAGGAAAAAAAACCTTGTTGTAAATTAGAATTGAATAAAGTAAAAACCTTGTTGTTTTTCGTCTCAACTGGCACCATCACCCTTTTGTTTTGTTTTTATATATATAGCAGGGAAAAAAAATCAAAACTAAATACAAAGCAACTCGTAGCTATAATTCAGCAACTGACTTCACTATCCTAGTGCAGCACTTGCAAGTTCTAAAGACTCGATCAAAGCCTCTTCTAAAGACTTTGACTAAACAGACCTACAACTTAACTAATTCTGATATGTCTCACACACACCAGAAATTACATTATGCACTATATATAATGAAATGCATGAAAGAAATTAAATACAAGGTTATTTCTCATTATAGCATAATAATAAATGAAAGATCATTGCATATGCATGAAAATGATAGAAAACATGTCATACAAATAAATATTTATGAAGGAACCAAAAATATACCAATAGCCTTTTGTGAGCAGAAGTAGATATAGATCCGCCGGTGTACGGTGGCATACCCCTCGTAGTTGCAACAACTCGACTAAGCTTGTTGGTCTCCGACCTTTCTAGAAACTTGGGACACTCCTTCAATCTTTTCACAATTTCATTCCATATTTATGCCTTATGCTTAAAAGCATTGTATACCACATCATCATAAAAACAAGTCTTGTCCCATTGGAACTTTTTTTGTAAATGGTAAAGAAATATGCTAATTTAAATAATGCGTGTATATCAACATGTAAATAAAATAATAAACCAAAATAATAGTAACGTGAAATTCTATCCACCATAGTTCGTTTGTGTTATTAGATGCCTCAGAGAAACATAAATAAACTCCATCATAGTGGGGATGTATAATATGCTTCAGAGTACCATATGATGGGTTTATTGGATCAAACCTTCATTGTTACAAGTGTTAGAAGGATTAGTAGAAAAACAGTAACATTATATTCCAATAAATATACATAAAGTTAATAAAGTGAAATACTTACGTGTTGTTATGATCTTCCACATGAGGTCGAGTGTAGATAGGAGCATTGATTATGGGCTGAAGTGGGACATTTTGATTAAGCTCATTAGTATCGACATTGTTATTTGGGGCATTCTCTTGATCATGCTCATTGGAATCTTCATGGAGGATTGAATCATTGAGTGACTCGTTGGACGGTTCATCATGATGGATAGGTGAGGCATCATCACGGATGTGGAGGGTTGGGGAGGTATCACGAAGTGCAGACGGCCGAGTGACTTTTCGACCCATGCCAGACTTGTCTCCACGCATTTCTCATTCAACATAGACATAGTAATCCAGTTTAGCCTTTTGCTTCAAGATTAAATCCTAAGCTTACACGTTAATGTAATTTTACACAAAAAGGAACTAAGTGAAAAAACATATTTGAACTTGGACTGCATATAAAAGCTATAATTGCAACTAAATGAATTCATCAACCAACCACAATTCATAGTACTGATAATTGTAATTATGCCAAAACATCATGCTATAGAATACATGAAAAACAGCATGCTGTCTACACAATATGAATCAAGCAATTGGATTCAAATTCGACAAGAATGAGAACAAAGTTAATCAAATATATGCTTTTAAGTTAAAAAGGGACACAATAACCAGAAAAGTTGGGCTTGATTGAGATTGGGAGGCACTAAGAATATTCTAGGAGAAATTTGAGAGTACTGGTGGAAAGGAAGAAGATGAGAGGCGTATATATAATTGTTGAGCCATTAGGTTAAGGAAAATATTTTTTGAGGAAAGAATCGTATACACTCTTGCGATATATTAGAAGAAGACATTGTTGAAAATTAAAATGGCGCCAATCCATGAGACGCACTTGTGAGGTTTCAAATTCCACAAAACTGTCTACCCCATCCATAAATTCCTCTTTCAATCCTAGAGGACCATATCTATCATACATCCATGCACGATTGTCCATATTTTTACTGCAAACAAATAGATAATATCGCGTTATTAAGTTGTAAATTAATCTCTACAAATTTCTTAGGTTTAATCGAGTACTAAAAGTTGTTCTGAATAAAATCAAGGCAAAATTCATTCAAACACTTAAATTACCTAGGATTAAGAAAAAAAACAGAAGCAAAAACTTACTTGAAAGCTAATCAAATTGTCATCCACATCAACACATGCCTAAGAGAACATATGCTTGGCTTAGAAAGTTTATCTAGCATCCCCATACCAACAACCAAGTCAACAACAATTTGAGTGTGTAATGCAGCTCAATTCAGCTTAATAAAACTAATAGCAGCATCGACCTACATTGATGTAACCACCATATTCATATGGAGTCAACTAATCCCCTAAAATAAAACACAAGAAGCAAGAAACAAGAAACAAATGAAATCAAATCATAAAAATTGGGAAGAATTCAGCTTCACAAAGTGCAATACCCAAATTTCACATGTGGTTCATTACCTCAACTGCTGGAAATTAAGCGGGGTCAAGGGCAACTACAAAGTATCTAATAAAAAAAATTGAGCTGCAAATTGGAAAGCCTCGACCCGACCCAAGTTCTTATTGGCGATGTCGAGCTACAACTGTAGAGAATGAGGAGGCAATGAGGAATCGTGGACGAGGAGGCGGAAAGGAGTCGAGGGTGTGGAGGCGGCGAGGTAGAAACTCGGTCGAGGATGAGGAGGAGTGATTGGAGAAGAGGCGGACCACGAGGACGATGACGAGCGGGCTGGCGGCGAGGACGGGAGGCGCGCAAGGATGAGGAGGCTAGGGCTCGGACTCCAATTGAAGATCTGGTGGCGAGGATGGACGGGGTGGCGGGGAGAACGGGAGGCACGAGGACTCCAACTGAAGATCTAGTGGTGACGAGGGAAGGGTCGCCGGCGAGGACTATAACTGAAGACAAGTAATTTTTTTTTGTCGAATGAATACAATTAGAATGATATTATTTGGGATTTTCTATATATCATGGTCAAGTAATTAAGAAGATATATAGTATTATAAAATTAGGGTCTATCAACGATACTAATTTTAATTGTACAAATAGTAGCCGTTTGCCCAAAACAGATTGAGGCAAGCCTAAAAATAGAAAACATAGTGTAGTGTTTCGTCAGGGGGCTACTCTGTCCCCCGGTGCTACCTGTCACAGTGTGTGATTCAGATTGAAGGCACATTAACAATCATACAAAAGATATATTTTGTATGTAGAAAAAAAATATGCAAGAATGTTTTTTGATGATAAAGCATAGCTAAAGAATGTTTTCCTATATACATATCCACGTACATAGAATAGTTTTGATTAAAAAGATATATAAAAATAAAGGAAAAAATATATATTGCGATCATACATCGATTGATTATAAGAAAAAATGTTAAAAGATATATAATACGTTTAGAAAGAGATAAACATATAAGGAAATACATAGTTCATATATATATATATATATATATATTTTAATCATAAATAGTTTAAATGTATGAGGTGCAACTTATATATTTTTCTTACTCTTGAAGTATTGAAAACCTTTTTTATTTTTATCAAAATAAATCATTTTAATGCCCTTTAAAGAAGAAATTATATGCCGATTTTATAATAAAATTAATTCTTGTTTGTAAGCATTACACCAAAACTTTATTTTAGATAGTTCTAATTATTATTGTTATATTTGACGCGTAAAATACTAATTATATGATTCATATATATATATGATTAAGAACTTATGTAAAAATGGCAAAATGAAAATTAGACATAGTTCCTGATACAATTGAAAATTTGATACTAATAGTGATGGACTTAGCAACAAATATGACAATAAAATAAGTGAGTATTGTAGGAACGATTTATTTGTTTATTGCTAAAGTGAAAAACATAAAATTAGATACATGTTTGACAACAAGTTTAGATACAAAACAAAATTTGTTGTAAACACCAACACATTTTGCAACAAACACGAAAACAAAAGTATTTTGTTGCCATTTAGCAACAAGGATAGCAATAAAAGCTGTTGGGACGCTATCAAGGACGCTTGCGTACTTGTTAGTGTACCACACAACCGTCCCTTAGTTTTGATATGACAAACTCACTTTGATTCCAATAAATTTGTCCAAGTGTTCAGGAACGCCATTGACAAAAAGGACAATAAGTGTATGGACGTCCCTGAGGTTAAGGGATGCTAGCTACCGGGAAGTAAGGACCAACCAAGTGACTAGTTGAACAAGGACGCAGTCCCAAGCAAGTAGGAACACGAGCTTCAGTTCTCAGAAGTGTCCTTAATCAGCAGCCGACAAGATGACATCACTCGGCAACATTTGATCATCCAGGACACGTGGAGACCGATCCTGTAGCAGAGTCCATCACCACGTGGAAGCAGATCTTGTAGCAGAGTTCATCAACACGTGGAGGCTAATCCTGTAGCGGAGTCCATCACAGCTGGATACAAGAAGCTTCCTTCCATCACCGCCATACTACTTGGAGGAAGATCTTGTAGCCACGTCCCCGAAGGGCATGATCGTCCTAGAGAATGACGCCCTTCCCAAGTCCTATAAGTAGCCCCGAGGCATTTATTGTGACGCTAACACTTTTAGAGAATATTCAGAGAATACAGAGCGAAAGCGACCTCGATCAAGAACATGAAAAACAAGCTTAGAACACCTCTATGACTTAGTGTTTGATCGAGAGAAAAGTTGTAACCCAAACCAAAAATATTTGTAATCAGAAAACCAAAAGAAAAGAGAGAAGTCCTGCGACGTACTATAGGACGTTGGGATAGAGTCCTTTAGAAGATTAAACTCGCTTAAGTTGTAGGCTTAGAGGAGTCCTTTACTAGTGGACTTAGGAAGAACGCTAAGTGCCAGAGAACTGTAAAGACTCGCCAGTACAACTGTAAGGACGTTTAATAAGAGAGGAAAATCTATTCAAAAATCCTCCAAGGAGGTAGAGGTTTACACTCAAGGACTACTTGGTCTTGAGTGGTTCCTCTATACATCGTTGTGTTCTATTTTATCTAAAGTTCACCTGTTTAGTTTATTTTTGCTGCACAACATAAGGACGCCCTTACACCTTATAAGGACGCCTGACTCAAGGACTCCTTTACCTAGTGATGGCCAACAGTGCGGGCCGGCCCAGCCCAACCCGGCTCAGCCCGTGTCATGGGCCCAAAAAGCCCGGCCCGGCAGCCCGCGGGCCAGATGGGCTCAGCCCGGACGGGCCATGGGCTGGGCCCGGGCAGGAGTTTTCCAGCCCAGCCCGGCCGGGCTGGTCAACGGGCCAAGAGCCCAGCCCAGCCCGACCCAGCCCAGCCCAGCCCAGCCCGGCCCGGGCCGGACCGACCCGGTGCATAATAGTGTTATTTTTTGTAGAAATAAAACTAATATGCACCCTATTAATTGTATATTTGTAAAAATAAAATTATTTGCACCCTATAAATTATATTTGTGCAAAAATAAAATTAATATGCACTATAATTATTAAAATTAAGTACATATGCATCTTAATTATTAAAAATTTAATAAGTAATTATTAAAAATAAACTATCGGCCCGGCCCAGCTCGGCCCAGCCCGGTATGTGTGAGCCAGCCCGGCCCGGCACCAGCCCGCCCGGCCTATGTGGACCGGCCCAGCCGAGCCCGGGGTCCGGCCCAGCCCAGCCCGGTGATTTGTCGGGCCGGGCCTGGGCCACAATTTCTTGGCCCAACCCGGTAGCGGCCCAGCCTAGCCCGGCCCGGTTCCATGACTACCTTTAATATTGTGTAGCTATACTGCATCAAATAGCACAATTGTGCCTAGATTTGTAGTCATTGCTTACAAATCTAGCAATAAAATATTACTGATGCTAATGGTATTTGCAGTCTTTTTTGTAGTGTAAAAAATAGAAAAGAAAAAAGAAATTCACCCTTTTCACCATCTTAAAATATGTAATAAATATTAAACCATGGAAATATAGGATCCTTTTTCTTACTACATAGAATAGAAAAAGAAATCAAGTCGAGTTATCATCATGTACGAGCAGTTGATACATGATGATAACTCGACCTGATTAACAAGTAGGCATAACAGCAAATCCTTTTTTTTTTCTTCTTGTGAACTCAACTATCTATCTAAAGGTCTTCCATACAAATCTTTGTTTGCTTCTTTTCTAGTATGGAATTGGCTCTAGAGCTCTTTTAACGTGTTCTTGTAATGTAGTGGATAAACATGGTTGTTGTCCCTTGCTTTGAAGATGGTGGGCATCGTCGACCAAACATGGTTGTTGAGACTTCAAGGTCCATATTTCATAAGTTAGAGAGAATTACCTACAAGAAAGATGCATCCATTCAGGTTTGTTAATTTGTTCATCTTTTTAAATACGTAATATATTAGTAGGTTTTGGTTCAAGTGAGGACTACTCTTATGGTAAGGACTACTCCTTATGGTAAGGAGTGATCTCATTCATTAGATTTACCTCTTTATTATATAATGAACGGTCCAGATTTTTTTTTAAAAAAATATTTTCAGGATAGAGTTTTTTTTTTTTTTTTTTTACCAAAACGATATTTTTTTTAACTATTAGTTCAACTTTTTGTTCTACGAGTTCAACTTTTATATCTTTTGAGTTCATTTTTTGTATAATTCAATTTTCACAAAAATAAATTTGTTTTATTTTAATAATTTATTAATTCAAAAATATTTTTTTGTAATAAATAAATAAAAACTAAAAATATAAAAATATAAAAAATAAAAAATATCTTTCTTCACAAATACAATGATTATAACCCTGAAATGTGATAGTACAATTTTTACAACAAAAGTGTTCAATTTATTATGTTAAAAGTTCAATTATGTGTACTAGAAGTTCAATTTTATAATTTGTAAATTTGTACGGGTTCAATTTTTTGTATAATAAGTTCAATTGTTTCTTAGTGTTAGTTCAATTTTTATTAAAGTAAGTTTAATTTTTATATTATTTGATTTTTTCGAAAATGAAAATTAATCAAAAATAATTAAAAAAATATTTTCTTTGGAAAAACACAAAAATTAAAATAATATGAACCATCCATTATAAGGTAAGAAGGTAAATCTAATGGATGAGGTTACTCCTTACCGTAAGGGGTTGTCCTTACCATAAGAGTAGTACTCACCGGAACCTAACTCTATATTAGTAAATCCATGCTATATTGGAATGCTCCTATTGTACTAAGATCCATCTGTTAGTCTTTTGAATTATGACATACACAAGTTACAAATTTTTTCTTCTACTTGTTGTGGCTTCGACATAGGAAAAGCTCATGATACATAAAATTCATCCATGCTTTCCATCTTGTAAGGCTGAGTTTACAACATCCGTTCCTCTTACTCAAATCAGAGATATTGTGTAGAATATATTGTTTTCATAATAGCTGCAATCCATCAATAATTGAGAGAGAGAGAGAACAAAAGCTTGTAATGAAGAGAAAACAAGAAACCCCGATCTCCCTATAATGGAGAATTGAGTGAGACAAGTTTGTTCTCAATTAATTATTGCGATCCATCAATAATCTTATTCTTGAGTTTTTTCATTTTGCTCACCGTAACGATATTCATCGCGATCTAAAGGTCAAATTAGATTGCTTTTTCTTAAACTTGGATTTTTTTAAAGTACTTTCCCTTAACTAAACACGTGTTCAGCTACTTCAGCAAGAGATAAAACACACGATATTTAACCACACTTAGTACCAAAAGAGGCGTTACTATTGAGCAAGCCATCAGATACGTGCAAGTAGACCTGGCAAAATCTAACCCGAACCGAAAAACCGACCCAAACCGTCCAAAATTGTCTGGGTCATAACCCGAAAAAATAAACCCGTAACAGGATTTTAACCAATCCCGATGACCCGAGAAATTTTTGGGTCGAACCCCCCTGGGTTTTGGTTAACCCGTTGGGTCGAACGAAAAACGGGAATAATGAAAAAATTCTACACCCATGTTGGGTTCGGTTGTAATGACTTGTCTTCCACTCATCAATAGTCGAACTCAACTCCAATTGATTGATAAAAAGATGATTCTCTACGAAGAAAATCAACTCGAGAAATTGATTTTGAACATGAAACACACCAATATGATTAAAGATGTACTAAGTTAGCATCTCTTAAATTGATGTAGACTTCTCAAGGTTTGAATGTTTTTTCCTTTGCTGAACTAGAGTCTAAGTTCTTAATTGATTTGTAAAGTTGTTGTAGGTTACATCAACATTTATAGTTTTATCAAAGTTGAAATATGTAAATGTTGAGAAATATTATACTTTTAAAATATATAAATTGCAAATTTTGTTCTTCTAGTTTAATATATGGTTTATGATATATGTATACAAGAACTGTATGGTTTAAATTTTTATACTATTTACCTTCTATAAATATCACGTGTTTGTTTTTATCTTCATATTCAATTTTGAATCTCATTGGATTTGAACTTTGAGGTTAATCATTTCTTATTGAAATTCTTCTAGCGGACACCATGAATGTGAAATTGGAACTTGTTTCTGTTGTCTTTGTGTTACTCACCCCACTTAGTCTAGTACATGATTGATTACAAAAGTATTGTTAATCGGAAGCAACTAGAACTGTCAATCGGGTCGGGTCAGGCGGGTTCGGGTCAGGTCGTTTCGGGTTCGGGTCAATCGGGTTACGGGTCAAACTGGGTCGGGTCGTAATGGGTTACCGGGCTGGTTCGGGTTGACCAGCGGGTTAATAAAATTTTAAAACTTTTTTTTAAAAAAAATTATCGATATTATCCATTGAGGATTGGACTCTTTAGAGAATAAAAATTCAGATTGTATCCACCATTTTGGAGCTTCAATTCAGATTCCAGATTTTAGACCTTTAATTTGACATTACATTAATCTGACGCAATTTTTCACATTGAAATTAATACATATAGTTGAAATGAATACATGTAATTCATGAATGAATAACCAAAAGAACAAGCTTCAGGGATGGAATCCAAAGAAATAGACAAAGGAAAATGTTAAAGAGAAACCATTGTCTTGAATACATGTTCATCACTTGTTTAAAGTACAAGGGAAGCCATCAAGAATAAATCTAAATTCACCGTTGGATTTTCCAACTTCAAAATGCTTGGACAATAGATCAGTTACAATTTCATCTAGAGCCAATTGGCCATGCTTAACAATATCTACTAACTACAACACCCACTTTTAATAGCTTTCATCATTTGCATAATTACATACCACTCTTAATACCATTAACTAATCAAAAATCATAATGCTACCTGACATTAGTCAATCACAAAATGTAGCTACCTAAGTTCACTATTAACAAAAGGGACTTAAGTGCATCAAGAAGAAATGCAACAGCAAACACATTCAAAATCCTTCATCTTCAATCAACCATCTCTTCATCTTGATTGTAGTCATAGTTGGTAGAAACTTGAAATTCAAGTCCATGTAATTCTTGGTTTTCAGCATCTACAAAATTATAGATTCATGTCAAGTAAGCTATATACTAAAGATTTATAAACTAGTTCACACAAAGTAAATAAAACTTAATAATCTTACCTTGTTGTATGTCGAATCCGAATAACCAAGAGCGGGTTGACAAAAGCGCATCTGCAGTGTCTAGATCAAGAGAAGATCTCCATTTTGTGAGTACTCTACTCCCCATACGAAAGGCTGACTCAGATGCTACGATAGTAATCAGAATGGCTAACATATCCTTTGCCATTTGAGCAACAATAGGATATTTGATTGCATTCTCCTTCCACCACTTTAGTACATCTAATTTTTGTGTGTAAGCACTCCGCCCAGCCTCTAAATATGCATCTAATTCAGATTTACCTTCAGAAGTATCTTTAAAGCTAGAAAATCCCTACAAAAAGGAAATCAGATTTTCCAGAAAATGACCAGGAGAGAACACATAACAGAACATACAGCGATGAATACATTGGATTAGTTTAGTAATTTACCTTTAGAGGGTCCTTACTCTTGTTTGGAAGCTCACTCATGGTTGCTCGTTGTCGAGGACCAAAGGCCCTTCAATACTCATTATACAACATATAAAATTGAGATTTCACATAACAAGCCTTTGAAGTAGATGTTTCAACATTTAACTCTTTAAAGCAATATTGAATGAGTTCAAATTTATAGCGAGGATCCAACATGACAACAAATGAAAAGATCATGCTATAAGCTGTCCAATACTTGCCAAACTTCACTCTCATAGTCGATGCCATCTTCCTTAAGAACTCGTCCTCACAAGAAGCATATTTCACCAACAAAAGCTCAATATTCCAGACATTTTTGAAGTACAAATTGGTTGTAGGATAACGTCTCCCAGACATAAGAGTAGTTAGGTCATCAAAAGGACTTAAAAGAGAACAAATCTTTTCTATCCTACACCAATCTTCATCATTTGGGAGAGGAGGATAAGTAATCACTTATGTCTGGATTCGCTTCAAAGGCCATATGATATCTCAATGCCCTATCTAGCATTTTATATGTAGGATTCCATCTAGTAGGGCAATCCAAGCACATACTTTTAGAGCAATCAATACCAGCATAGATAGCAGATTCCTTGAAGTTCAATTTTCCACGCTCTGAACCAACAACCCAAACTACTAGTTTCATGACCTTAATCACAGCATCAACAATTACTTTTAAGCCTTCTTGAACAATTAAGTTCAAAATATGAGCACTACACCACACATGAAAATAATCACCACACATGAAAATAATCACCACCACAAGGCAAAGGGATTTGCTCAGAGAGACTGCGAATCAACATTTGTTGCATGCTGCCATTGCACCTAGCATTATCTAGTGTAATAGAAAACACTTTCTTCCCAATTCCCTAATTATTCAAGAGACCTAATAACATGTCATGTATATTTATTGCAGTATGAGGTGGTTCTACATGACAGAAGTCCAAAATTTTTGCATGCAAATTCCATCCATCATCAATTAAATGAGCTGTCAAAGAAATATATCCTTGCTCTACAACAGAGGTCCACATATCAGCAGTCATGGAAATCTTTTCAGAAGCTTTATGCATCAATTTCCTAAGCTTCTCCTTCTCTCTTGTATGAATTTTCATGACATGGTTTTTTGCTGTAATTCTACTAATTGGTTTAAACCCTTGATGTAAGAAACTATGGATACTCCTTTTTCCTTTATGCTCAGCAAAAGTGAAAGGTACCCATGCCTAATGATAGCAAGTGAGATCATTTCCTTATAGATTTTTTGATCAAATTTTTGCAACAGAATTCCATCTTTAGATATTGCATTCGCAGCACAAAGAGCTTCACAGTTTCTATAATGGCGTATAAAGTTCGCAGTACCATTTTATGAATCAGCACTACCGGGCCCTCCCTTACAATGCTTGCAAATGGCTCTATGCTCACCGTCTTCAAACAATTCTCCATTATAACAGTCGTATTGTATCCTAATATCAGCAGCCCATTTCCTTTTGTTTGGCACTATAGGGGTAGCAAGAAGATCGGGAGAGACAGAATCCTCATCTACAGAAAATGAATTCGTAGATGAGTGAACTGAATGTACTGCAATAAGGTGTTAATTGTTAATTTACTAAAAGTGAATGAATGAGTGAATAAAAAAAACTGTATTAAAATAATACCTAAGAAGGTAGTTACCTATTTGAGGCACTGATGGAGATGGAGATGCAGATGCAGAGGCCGATGGTAAAACATCAGAAGAAGGTGCACATCCATATCGAAATGGAAGAGAAGCTTGAGTTGTTGCTTTAGATGGACGAAGGGTTGGCTTTCGTGGTGGCATTATATCCAACACGTTCAGGAGGTAAATCCTAATAAGTAATAAGAAACCCCCTTTCAATCAGGCCCTCTACAAATATATGTTCATAACACACAGTAGACATGTATCCAAAAAAGACATTCAATAACAAACGCTTGTTGTAACATATATGATAGCTCGATAGAACGCAATGGTGAGCACTAAGTATAGCTATCAGCAAGTTTCTGATCATAGATATTGCAAACTGATGCTAGAGAAGTCAAACTTTACCAGCCCAATCTAGGATAAATTTAATTTTCAACAACACTAATATAAAGCCTTCGATTAGAATTTTAAGGCAATTTTTTTTGGTAGAAAATTCTTAAGGCAATTGATCTGTACATTATAACACAGCACTTTGTTATAAAAATATGGGGGATTAGTACCAAATGCCCCTATTTGATAATCCGTTTGCAAATATGACCTTTTTTTTCGATTTGCAAAAATGCTTAAAAATATTGCGATTATGCCTAAAAATATTACATTCATGCCCAAAATGACTAATTTTTATCAAATAAAATAAAAAATGAAATATTTTTTAAAAAATTGAAAATCATTATTTTTATTAATATTTTATTTGAGAAATAAAATATTTTAACAAACTTTATTTTTTATCCAAATTTGAAAATATATATAAATAAAAAGATTTTATAAATATTAAAGGAAAATTGAAAATCTTACCGAACTCCTCTCGGTGGGTTGAACAAAAAATCTTACCTAAGTTGTTGGCCACAATCGCGCATGCGCCTCCTATGTTGCGCCTGCGGTTGCTCCCCAGAAGTTGCCACCGCTTTCGGCCATAGATCCGCGACCGCGGCCTGATCACCCGCGCCTGCGGTTTGCCTGCAGAACAGTATTCCGAAGTCTTTTATTCCATTCTTTGTATACCCTTTGAAGGGTTCTTCCATGCCACCTCTCTTCTTCGTATGAGAGTCCTTTGATATACCTTCTTCCTTGCTTCTATCCTTGCTCTTAGCTTCACTGAGGACAATGAAGGATTGAAGTATGGGGGAGGGAGTACTTGCATTCGCTTATCCTAGCTAGTGTAGTTAGATTGTTTTTGCTTCGATTTACTTCAGAATTTTATTTTTCTTCTTTTCATGGAGCACTTGCATCATACTTTTTGCATAATAAAGAGAAAGAAAAAGAAAGACATAGAAAAACCCATAAAAATTTGGAAAAACGCATATTAAATCCTAGGATGAGTCGAAAACCCGAAAGGGCTTCTCAAATAATAAGCAGGTAACCCGGACCAGCATTAGGCTGGGATAATATGAGGTTTATGAGTGATTGTATGTTTTGTGAGCACACCTTGAGAGAAATATAAAGAGCGGTTATGTGAAAACCCGAAAGGCGCCTAAGCAGAATTGACCGGAAAAATTCGAGTGTTTAGGATCTTTCTTTTTTGGGGACTTTAGGGCTTACATTAAGTATTTGTGACTCAACTAAAGTCGTCGTGCCAAGATTAAAGATAATCCTAAACTAACAAAACTAGTATAGCATGCATGTAAGGGGTCGAACTCAAGAGAACTGAGGCTTTTAGTTTTAACAAATTTATCAACCAGAGATAGCGGGGAATTAAGAGAGAATTATCTAAACTAAACCAAACTAAGAAAACAAATCAAACAAACAATCAAATAAGGGAATCAAATTCATTCAAAGATCTATTCTGAAATAATCACTCGATCATAGACTCATCCATTATTTTCATTCACACCTATGATTAATTCTTATCCTGTTGTAAGTCCATGGTCCAAGCAATTCTATAACCTAAGGCAAGGATGCTTAACCTAGAATTAGCATAGAGAATAAGGGTATGCAGGATACATGCAAAAACAATCAAGTTATGAGTCAATTGCAAAAACATACAATCAATTCTCTTATTAACCCTAGTTGCATACATAACAGGTCTATGTTAAGTTGTTTTCACATAAAACGTTTGTCCACGGTCCAAATCCAATACAACAATAGAAAATCAATCAATTCAATAGGTTCATGACACCTAGAGAAACAATAAACATTCATATAATGAAGCACAAGAGAATTAATATTAACTAAAGGATAGAAATCAATTACCAAAATCTCACGAGTTCATACATCAGAGCTTCTCCCTTGAACAACCCTAAGAGATTAGCTCTCCATAATACAAACTAAACTAAAAGAAAGATGTGAAGTAAATCTAAGGTAGAAGGCAAAAGGTAGAAGGTACTCATAACCTAAGGCAAGACTCCTCCTTATATAGACCTAGAGAACATGCTCCCCGAAATAAATAAGGATAGAGGAAAGTTGAGAAAAAGGAATGAAGATAGAAAAACGCGCCGCTCGGATCTGACATGAAATCGCGCCCAGGCTTTTAAACCGCACCCGAGATTTCAGAAGAAAGGAACTCCGTCTCTAGCACCAAACTGTGCCTGCTCGCGGTAATGTTCACTATCATTACTTTGGAGCCTGTTTTGACCCTCTTTGGCTTGGTATGTAACTTCGGTGTACAAATATAAATTGAAGCTCTTCGAGTTAGTTTTCAAGTGACAGTAGAATCAGCTCAATGTGACCACTGCAGCTCCTTATATAACCCTTCCAAGCAACAGGTGTTGGGTACACAGCTCAAAACGTCTTGAAAACTCTTGCAACTTGAGTCCTTGTGTCTTTGGCCTAGATATTACAATTACGCACAAAATCTAACCTAGAATACTCAATATAGCCCAAAATTACAAGACTTAACCTATACTAAAGAGAGCATATCAAGTTTTGGAACCGCGAACAGTACCCGCGAGCGCGGTTTCGGAACCGCGGGTGCGGTTTGTTGCCAAAGATGGAGTTTCTATCTTTTGAGATCCACGGGCGCGATTTCCAATGTGAGGGTGTGGTTTTGCGACAGATCTGAGCGGCGCGTTTTTCTATCTTTCTTTTTTTCTTATTTTTTATCTATCCTTATTTAGTTCAGGGAGCATGTTCCCTGGGTCTATATAAGGGGAGCCTTGTCTTAGGTTTTAGGCATCCAATTCATAATCCAATTTACATCCATTATTCATCAAATTAGTTCTTTAGTTTTAGTTTGTATTATAGAGCTAGTCTCCTAGGGTTTGTTCAAGGGAGAAGCTTTGATGTATGAACTCGTGAGATTTTGGTAGTTGATTTCTATCCTTTGGTTAATATTAATTCTCTTGTACTTCATTATACGAATGTTGATTGTTTCTCTAGGAGTCATGAACCTATTGAATTGATTAATTTTCTACTATTGGATTGGGTTTGGACCGTGGACAAACCTAATTTGTGAAAACAACTTAACCTAAACTTATTGTCTATGCAACTAGGATTAAGCAGAGAATTGTCTGTATGCTTTTACAATTGACTCGTAGCTTGATTGCTTTTGCATGTATCTTGCATATCCTTGCTCTCTATGCTAATTCTAGGTTAAGCGTTTTTGCCTAGGGTTATAGAATTGCTTGGACCGTTGACTTACGATTATTAATGATCAGGATAGGAATTAATCATAGGTTTGAATGAAATCAAAGGATGAATCTATGATCGAGTGATTATTTCAGAGTGGGTCTTTTCAAGGAACTTATTTCCTTTATTTATTTGTCTCATTAATTTGTTTGTTTTCTTAGATTAGTTTAGTTTAGATCTCTCTTTGATTTCCCTCCATATCTCTAGTTGATATGTATATTAATACTAGAAGCCCCAGTTCTTTTGGGTTGGACCCTTACTTGCATGCTATAATAGCTTTGTTAGTTTATGGATTATCTTTGATTTTGGCACGACGACTTTAGCCGAGTCACCCATATAAGGTGATCCCCATCGCAAAGGTAGCAAGTTAGGGCCTTCCTCTCACTGCACTTGCCCTAATCTTGATCACCTTCAGACCTCCACCCTGTTCTCAAAGGACATTCATCTTTCTACTTTGATGACTCATCCGAATCACTTCATGAATTCCTCCTCAATTTGGTTGTGTACTCATCGTTCCCCTTTGAATCACATAAGTCTTTCTATCCTCCACCTTTCCCTTTAGTGTGGTGAGAGTTGCTTTGGTCCCAACTCTTGAATTCAATCAATGACTCAGCCACGATCATAGAATTATTCAATATCTCCATGTTCCTACACTTGAGCTCTTGCTTTGCCCATGGATTATCCATCAATAAATGAGAAGAACGCCTATGTATCTCCTAAATCATTGACCTAGATCATGAGTTTTGAGAACTCCCTCACGTAGTGGCAAACTATTATCTTTTGAATTTTGAGTTAGTTGTCGAATCTTGAACCGTTCCTTATCATTGGCATAGATGGGATATAATTGTTTCTTCAACTCTTCCTCAAACTCAACCCACATTTGGATAAGGATTCCCCCCAAATCCTCTCATATGTCCAATGTCTCCACCAAAGCAAAGCTATCTCGAATAAGTAAAACTTAGCGGCAGTTAGCTTTCGTTCATTGTCCATAATGCTGATCCCATCAAAGTACTACTCCATGTTCCATAAGAAGTTCTTTACATTCATGGTCGATCAGTTCCCCATGAACCTCTTCGGCTTTGGTATTGCCAACTTGTGCCCTAACATCTTGGTGTTCATCTCCGCCTCCATGACAACCTTGCGTGCCTTGATCTGCTTCTTCAGATACACGACCTCCTCCCATAGGGCCAACATTATGGGTTTTTGCACTTCGTTCTTCTTTACTAGGCTATCATGGGATTCATTAAGCATGCCTCGAAGCACTCTCTTAAGCTAGTCTATAGAAGTCCCAGATCATCGATACTCCCCGTTGTAGTCTTGACATCTTTGTTGGCGTCCTCCATGGTCCTACATCTCATACGGCAAGCTCAACCACATGAAGACATTTGTCAAAACTTGTCGTCAAGTCCTTCGGTGAGTCCCTAGTCTTCTTTGCATTATTCTTCACTTGGATTGAGTCATGAATTGATGAATTTCCACCATTGTTGTTGGCCATACACTCCATAGTTCTTTATTGCTATTATGTCACTTTGACACAGGATGAGAAATCCTCGATCTCAACTGTGCGACTCTTAACTGAGTCACTCCTCTCCAGTAGCTAAGTCAAGCCTTGCCCCAAAGATGCTTTTACAAATCTTAGGAAGATGGGTAATTATTTTGTGGGAAATGACCTATTATATAATAAATAAAAGCTTTACAAGAGAGAGGATGGACTAAGCCAAGGATTTTAAGCCAAGGATTTTAAGGATGAGAGGATGGTTTGCTATTGAGGGGGTGATGCGTTGTTTATACATAAGAACACCCTCTTACAAGCCTAGGGAAATTTCTATATGACTACGTCTCCTCAGGGAATTCTAGATTCATTATATCTAGACTTTTCTATAAATTTTCTTACCCTTCTAAATATATATAAAAAGTCTAGAATACTCCAAGTTAGTCTAGAGGTCTCTCCACTCATCAACGAGTTCCATACAGCTCTAAGAAGTCTCTAATGATCTAGACTCACATAGAAGCTTCAATAAAGTTCCAACATCTTCTAGAAGTTTTCATAACATTCCAAATACTTCTATAATCTTCTAGGGGTTTCCCTGGTTTCCTAGCTAGTTTCATCTAGAACCCCAACGAAACATCCAAAATAATCCTTGATTAACCATATCACCTATGTTATTGCATGTGTCCCTCTACATCCAATTTTTTTACTAAGGAATTTGTACCAAATGCCCCTATTTAATAATCAGGTTGTAAATATGATCTTTTTTCGATTTGCAAAAAATGCCTAAAAATATTGCGGTAATGCCTAAAAATATTACATGCATGCCCAAAATCACTAATTTTTATAAAAAAAAAATAAAAGACGAAATATTTTCTAAAAAATCGAAAATTATTATTTTTATTAATGGTTTTTTGAAAAATAAGATATTTTAACAAAAAAGTATTTATCGAAATTTGAAAATATATATAAATAAAAAGATTTTATAAATATTTTAATGTTAAAACAAGATTTCGTTTTTTGATCTATCCTTTTTTTTAAATAAAATAAAGATTGGAAATCTTACAAAAAAAAGGGAAATAATCTCTTCGGATATAGATTTACCATCGTCTCTTTACAAAAGGGTGACAAGATATTTCGCTATGTATGACAAAATGTTTATTGAGGGTGACAAGATGAACCTCACCCTACTTTGTGATGAAACGAAGATAATAACGAAGATAATCATTAAGATAATAATGATGAATGTTGAAATGAAGATAATAATGATCCACATGTAGTTATGTTTTATATTTTCAAAAAATATATTCCATAATATCTCATTGTTTCCAAAAAAATCTCAATGTTTCAAAACTATTTTCTTAATTTATATTTTCTTTTTCTTTTTCTATTTTTCAATTATGTATTTAAAATGAATTTCCGAATTTATGGATAATATTTTTAATGTAATTATAATGATTTTTTAATAAACTTCTATTTAAAAGAAAATACAAAATAATGTAAATTTCATTGCAAAAACGCCCAAAACAGCATGCTTCGCTATTTCTTTTGTTTTAAGGGGCGTTTTTACAAACCGTTTTTCTGGGTGGGGCATTTTCGCAAATCCCCCTTTTTTAATTATATAAAAGTAATTTGGCAAAAATATCCCTTGATGTTTTACTTCTTTAATTGGAGTCTAATATGGAACATTGATTTTTTTGGAGATACAAATGTGATTTATTCTCATTTTTGCATGTAAGCATGTCTCACATCCAAACAAATGCTTTAATGAAATTTAAGAACAAACTAGAGGTGTTGGATAAAGATAAATCAAAGGTGTAGATCCTTTCAATGGGGGGTGTACGGATTTTTTGTAACACATGCAAATGTGCATCAAAATTAATATATATGCAACAAAACTGGCCAAATGTGCATCAAATTGACAATTGTGCATTAGAATTACATTCCATGTATTTGTATATCAAAACTTGTCATATATACATCAAAACCACATGCATAATTAAATGTATCTATATGCAACAGTTCATGCCTAAATGAGCAAATACTGATATTAAACTACTCATAAGAAACACGTCAAAATTTTATTCACATTGAATTTTTGTGTTGTACTAAATCTGCACGAGTTTTCCCTAAATGTACATTAAAAACACATCGCCCATGTCACGAGTTTGCCCAAGATGTACATTAGAAGCACATAGTCCATATCACCTTGATGGATCGAGCATTGCAAAAGCAAATGATATGAATAATGCTCTCCAGAATGAAACTCTTTAAGAAGCAATAAAATATCAAAAAACTAGATCAAACAAGGTCTAAACCAAGAGGAATTTACCAAAATAACCAACACACACATCCTCATGAACTACACTCCAAACAATTTGTATTAAGGACCCTAAATTGTATGTACAAATAAAAATGATAAACCAAAACAAGAGAATAATTCATAAGGACTTCTAATGAATATGGAACCTTCACCTTCCCATTAAAGGAAGGAATTTCCTATGAAAAATTTTGAAAATAAAAAGTTTCTGATAGAAGCTACACTACATGAAAGTCATATCCTTATCACATTAGCTTTCACCCAACTTGATCAACCCTATGAGGATCCTAACTATATTTTAACCATACACCCATAAGCAAGATATTTAATTGCCCAAATAGACCAAAATACCCTTGGAAAAATAAAACCACCGGAATTGAAAATAAACCAAACATACCACTAAAAGAAACCTACTGAAAGCTCTAGAAGACAAAATTTGAAACTCTTGAGATGCTTTGGTGGTGTATTTGGTGCTAAAGAAACTCGAAAAGCTTAGCTCCTTGTTTGGAAACAAGAATCGAGAAAATAACCCGAAACCAAAGGAATAACCATGTCGGAGTAAAACAAAACACATTCAATGTATTCGACTACAAAAGTCTACGGTGAACATTCTTTTTCGCTTTTGTCATCAATGAACCTTAAGGAAAATCATTAAGCGTGCTATCAAAGAGTGTGGAACCTAATTGGTGAGTAAGCCATAAGCGCTAGCCTTGAGGAAAGAGTTCATGAAGCGATATGGTTGTGAATCCCAACGATAGAAATTGGAGACAATACAAAATCTTCAAGAGTTTTGAAGAAAGACGTATAATTGCTTCTCTTTTGCACGTAAACCAGTAAGAGGATGGCATGAGCCATATTGTGAAAATAGAAAATCCCTCACTCAACCTGTATTGAGCAATTATGCGAGATCTTGAGGATTTCATTCATTTGGATACTCTGATATTGCTAGGGTTTTAATGAGTCAATCCCCTAAAACCTTTCTTTTTAAAAAAAAAAAATGACTAGCTAGGTGACATTTGATTCGAATGAAGTAATGGGCAAACAATGCAAAGTGGGATATGTATTAATGCAAGTAAACCTAAGTGGGCCTCACAATCTCAAACACTGATATTGGCATCTCTGATTAAATTGAGGTTCCAACATGTGAAAGCTTACAGTATAGTACCACTCTCCAAGTATTAAATAAGGGTACCTGTCCCCAACTCCACACCCACTTCTTTCCTCCCTTCTCCCCAAAACAAACCTTCTTCTCACTTTCACTCTTCTTCTTCCTCTCAAAACTCAGCCTACAATTAACATAATGAAGAAGCACCACATTCTACTATATCTTTGTGCTTTGTTATTTTTCTTCATAGCATTCACTGAATCCGTTGCTCTACTTTCAACTGATCAAGGTAATTCACCAAAATCAAATCCCCATATCCTTAATCTCTGTTTATTAATTAATTGTCTCTTGATAACTTCTCTATGTCTAAACAATCAAAACTAATTACAGGAGTCGAAGATGTCAAGGTTAGTGGAATCAAGGTTACAAGTCTTGTAGATGAAGAAGATACCTCAATGGATGTAAGTTAATTAGCTATCTTGTTGTAGATGCTTAGTTAGTATTAGTTAATTAGTTCTTAATTAGTATATTTCATGAAATGTTATAGCAATTGATGGGGTTGGAATTGGAGGCTTGTGAGGATGGAGATGAAGAATGTGTTCACAGAAGGCTGGCCTCTGAAGCTCACTTGGACTATATTTACACCCAGCAGCACAGACATTAATCAATTAATTAGTTATTTAATTAATTAATTTCTGGTTTTCCCCTGTCCCCTTATGTGTAATATTCAGCTTTTTATATGCTCCAGATCTCCTATCTAGTGTGTGTGTGTGTGTGCTTATGCTGGCTAGTTGTATTGAATTAATACAATTATCATCCAGATATGTAAGTTTCAATAAGTACGGTGTATGCTATGAGGTCATGATCCAAGTACAGAGAATTCGGTTCATACTTCTACCTTCAAGAATTAGATGGCTGTATTGTATTGTAAGTACCATGTATGTATGTATGTATGTACTTAATTAGTGTAGGCTTCATCATATAGTGCATGCCATGTGTGTTAATTAGTATAATATATATGCTCTGTCATTAAAACTTGTGTAATTATAAGTGCCCCAGAATAAGCTGTGATCAGCTAGCAAGGCGCAGAAAACGGGTCCAGATTCGGGGAAATTAATGAAGTTGTGGATTAATTAAGATCAACAGACAACACTTAAGATGAAATTTCGCATGATATCATGATATGCCCGACTCCATTATAATGATTAAGAAAAAACAGAGCAGTCTGCATGAACTAGGCCGACCACAAGCAAGACACCCTGAGACGTGAGATAGATAAATGCAGTGATTAAACTCTTACATAGCGTCCAAGGGGTGATCGCTTTGTGCATTTGTGCAAACGGGTCTAGTTATTATATAATTTCATTCTAAAATTAATGGAGGTTTGTTACAAAGCAGTATCAGTTTTGTAGCACAAGAACAGGAACAGAAGATGGTGAACATGCACATCAATAATTGATAGGTGCACACAGCCACCTCATGCATTCAGTTAAACAAAACAAGGTCCACAAAGATTGGAGGGATATGGTTTATCAATTATTTGTTAGACTTCGAATCCAGTGGAAAACAGAGAATCGTTGCCCGCTTTTCCGATATATGTTGTTATCATATCCAAATCAATCAAAACATCGCATTCGATGTTGGTTTGCCTAGCTAACATTTAGAACCAGAGGCATTAATTATTTCATTTAAAATCAATTGCTAATAGGATAAATTACATATTAACTTATAATAACATTAAGCCTAGTTGATTAGGAACAATCATTTGTAATCCACACAAGCATAACTGGTCAAACTAATTTAAGCCTCCAATAACAAGTTTTAGCCTTAGCCCGATTCAACCAAGTGTCACCGGTTTATGTTACCTAGGTGACATTAAAAACCTTTTCATCCTAAAATCAATTATTAATCAAATCAATAATTTATTAACTTGTTACATAAGGGCTAGCTCAAGCAAAACTTAACAAGATTCAACCAAAAAAAAGCAAAACTTAACAAGAAATTTATCACTTTAATCTTAAAATTACTATCTTAAAATTACTATCTTAAATAATCATGAACTAAATCAATCATTTATTAACTTGTTACATAAGGGCTAACTTGCCTAAAGAACTACAAATTTATTACTTCAACAACGGATTTGATTTACCTTAAAAATTAGTTGAAAATTCATATAAAGGTAGTCAAATGAATAGTTTGATATAAAATCTTGAATTATTGTTTTTTGGATTTATTTTAATGATACAGTATTTCTACTATAATATAATCTTTTAATCAAACAAAGATTTATAGGATTATAATTTTCGTATAAGGATTGAGTAATTCTAAGATTTGTAGGATATATTTTAACATTTATGGATTATAACTTTAATTACATAAATGTTTAGAATTGACATATGTTTTTCTATATTATTATTTTAATCTCCAATTTAGTATATAGTAAAGTTAATTGACTATATGTTTAAGGAAACCTAATAGATACAATTTCAATGATATATATTCTTTCTTATTATATTCTTTCTTATTATACATACGTGTGGAGTCTACAATCAAAATTAACAAATTTTTTTTTAATAAAGATAGGTGATGTCATCTAATGTGAAGGTGGCATGTGTTGTGATAATTATTATATTTAATTTTCGCTTTAGTATGTAACTAGTATAGGACCCGTGCCTTGCACGGAGGTGATGCCTTTAATATTGTTTTTTATTGTATTAGATTTTGATTATTATTTAGTAACATATACGAATAAGGAGACGAATTGTTTTGCCGTGTAGATACGTAAATTAATATATTTCACTTAAAATTAGTTATTTAATTTATTCAATTAATCCTAACTTCAGAGTGTTGGAAGTTTGATATATATTTTGTGATTATAAGGTATATGTACCTACATGCATGCTAATGCTTTTGGAAAAGATAAAACTTGTACATGCCAATTGTATATTTTTTGTACGTAATACGAAATATACATATTTTTTTCAATTTAATAGATAACAAAAGATAAAATTTTCAAGTAGAGAGTAAAAAGATAAAATTTTCCAATTTAATAGATAACAAAAGAATTTAGTAAAAGATATTATCAGTAATACGTACGTATATATACAAAGATATTATCAGTAAAAGTTTAAAAGTACTTACTCAACTGAACGAAGTCTATTTTGTTCTTCGGGTTTTGCATCATATATATACAGTTGACAAAGCTTGGCATATACAAATAAGGAAATTTAATGATCCACATATAACAAATATTTAAAGACTTAAATATTAGATATAAATATCTATCATACCATTTATTTTAAAAAGTATTTTTTCGTCACAATCTATAAATGATAATCATTATATTTTTACCCATTCAATTAAATATATTAAATTTACATTATTTTTCGTAATTTTATTTTGGTAATTTTTTAAATCATCAATGGTAACAAATTCTATCACTATATGTAAGACAAATATTCATTTTGTTAAAATAATTTATTAAATATATTTTAACTATCATATCATATTAAAATACCAAAAGAAAAGTAGATGTTATATTTAACATATATATCACTAATATTGTATATTGATTATAATGTATTATCATATTGATTAAGAGTTATGCTTTTTTTTTATTTGTATCGTATATGGAGTTTATTAGTATCATACGTATTTATATCTTTTTTCCAATTTTATACATGACAAAAGATTATTTTTTGGAAAAGATAAAAATTGTAAGTGGTAATTGTAAATTTCCCAATTTAATAGATGACAAAAGAATTTAAACAAAATATATTATTTTAATAAAAGGGGTGATGTGGCGCAATATGGTGTCGGAATTTGCTTCCGCTTTAGTATATAGTAATAGATTATGATGTCTTAAATAATCATGAACTAAACCCAATCCAAACGGTCAGAAAACATGTTTAGAATCAGATTGTTAAAATATTATAGTAGAGACCAAGCTATGTATCGTTTGATGTCACAATTATATAACGATCGGATGAATTCCTCACGTATATATGTTACAATTAATTTCTTATGTTTTGCGATCGCCTCCTACGTACTTGTGGTGCATGAAACACGTAAGAAAGCATTAGTATGGGTCATATGGGTGTAGTATGTATGTGTCAACTTTTTTTTTTTTTTTTTGTTGACTTTTAACATTTTCGATGTCACATGGGAATATATATGCATGAAATTGAGATGACTCGTACGTCTTTTTGCAAGACTCTCACTTTTGTCTAATGAAAGAAAGAAGTGGTGGTGTACGTAAAAAAGAGATGTGACACATGATGGCTCCACCGTCGATCTATATTTGATAGTGTGACACCACCATCCACACAGCCATCACTCATCATCGATGGTGTTTATTTTGTTCTTGTTCCCATATGCAAACCAATCTCAAATGATTGACAGTCTAGAATGTCTCAACAAGGATACGGCATCTCTAGAACAAGGGCCCGTTTGGTATCCAACGGCGGAAACCTAAACGGAATCTAATGGAATAAAAACGAATCTAGTCAATATTAACATCATGATACATTGGTACATGATGAGTCACCTCAATTTTCATTTAAAGCCTACCGCAAGGCCTCTCGCTGCACTGAATTTGTTTCCCTAATCTAAAGGTGGGGTAACAAAACACCTCAATTATTCCCTTCATCTCTTCTCTAAACACAAAAATTTCAAAGTTTCAAATTAAAATATTTTTTCAGTTAATGTATAGTGACCCATAATTGGACTAGGTTTCATTTCCATATCATTTCATTCAGTTTCCATTTTCGCCGTTGGATACCAAATGGACCCTAAGTCTATCCTGCGTTAATTAAAATCAGTCCGGATCATCATCATCATAACTATATAGTAAAGCGGAGGTTAGAAACAATATTTAGCCCGATACGTGTTAACTCCTCATTGGACCACGTCACTCATCTTTATTAAAACAATTCAATTTGTTTGATTGGTTGAAATTTCATTATAGACCCCACATTAGATATCTTCTTATCTACTAATTCCCATTTTAATTAATTAAAATTTAATAAAATAAACTACTATGCTATAGAATTTATCAAAAAAAAAACAAACTCTAACTTACCAAATCTTTTAGGATAATCGTCATATATTGAGTATATCTAGCCAAATTTTCATGTCTATTAGATTTGCTAAATAATCTCGTACGCATATCTAGCCAAATTTTTAAAAACAAATCTATCTAATATATACTTGAAATAAAGCTATTAGGAGTAGTACATATACCTAGCCAAATTTAAAATATATATATATATATATCTAATATATTGCTTGAAATAAGGTACGCATATCCAGCTAAATATTTTAAAAAAAATCTATCTAATCATAACATCGCATTCGATGTTGGTTTGTGTTAGAAAACCAAGTTCGTGTTTTGATGGTTCCAAACCGAATAGGTTGCCGAGAGGTCGCCGACCTCAGTTCCCAGAAGCAAAGCGCGTGCGGAAATTCAGAAAAGGAAACAGCGTGTTTCTTTGATATGGAAACTGCGTACAACATCTTCAGCAGTTCGTTTAAGGCAAGAACAAGATCATAAAGATGGAAAATCATCAAGAGATCAAGGAAGATATTGAAGATGATTTTATCATTGCTTAGGATTTTATTTTAGGAAATATTTTGTAAAGATTGTGTACGATTCATGCCTTAGCCGATTTGGCTGAATCGTGCAGCAAGATTCTTAGTTCTCTTTATATAGTTTCGTGAGCTTATTGGTAGAACTAAGGAGGAGAGTGCAAATATTGTAATTGTGAGCGTGTGTTGAGTAAGATCGTGAGATTCGATCTTAGGAGGTTGAGTGTTGAGCGAGATTGTATTGAGTGAGGATTGAGATAAGGCAAGACTACTTGCTAGAGTGTGTGGGATTCACATCTAGGAGTAGGGACACCTTTGTAATCCGAGAAAGCAATACAAGCGAGCGAAGTGCTCTTCAAGTCCCTCTAGGTTGAAGCTTAGAGGGCAAGTGGTTTTTCTCTATACAAACTAGTTGGTTTGTAGAGAGTTTTCCACTATAACTCCTTGTGTTCAAAGTGGTAACGTATCAATCTTTCTTGTGTCTTTATTCCGCTACATAACACTAGTTGTTAACTCTGGTCGACGACATCGTAGGTGTCGACGATTTCTGAAGTACTAACGTAGATCCTACAATTGGTATCAGAGCCTTGGCTCTAGATTTTTTCTAGTACTTTGCAGGAAAGATGTCTACCACCAACACCGCTATCAATGACTCCTTCTGGAAACCTCCAGTTCTCAAGCCCGGAGAGTATGATTGGTGGGTAAAACAAATGCAAACCCACATTTGCTCTTTGGATGGACAACTTTGGAAAGTAATTTCCATTGGTCCTGAGAAATTTCTCAAACCTGATGGCAAAGTGAAGGAAGTCACGGAGTATGACGACGCTGACTTCAAGAAACTTGAAAAGAATGAACGTGCCAAGAAGGTTCTTCACCATGCACTTACTAGCAGTGAGATCAAGAAAGTCATAGGCTATGACACTGCTAAGGTTATTTGGGATGCTCTCAAACGTCTCCATGAAGGTAATGATGATGTCAAAAAGGACAGAATCATAACCTTTGAGCGAGAATATGAGAATCTGTTCCAAGGGAAGAATGAGTCCCTCCATGAGTACCACTCAAGATTCCAATCGGTGGTCAATCAGCTAGAGTTCCTTGGAGAAAAGCTTCCACAATGGAAGCAAACCAACAAGCTGATTTCGGGTCTCAACAAGAAGTGCGACGGCATGGCGACTTCTCTCTTGTCTCAAAAGGACACGAAGTCGATGACCGTGGAGGATGTGATTGGTCAACTGACCATGCTCGGAGGTATCCAACAGAGAAGAGAGGATAGGTTTGACTCTGAAAAGGTCAAAACTATTGCTCTGAAAGTCGAGAAGGCTTTCGACATCGCTCAAGGACAAGATGATGAAGAGGTCATCGACGATGACGTTGCTCTTATTTCTAAGGCAATGAAAAGTCTTTGGAGTCGCAACAAAGCTCCTACCAAAGCCCCTGAAGCTATAAAAGATCTAAAGGGAGTGATATGCTATCACTGCCATGACAAAGGACACTTTGCCAAGCAATGTCCAAAACGGGAGGCGGGAAAGAGCCTGATGGCGACATGGGACATGTCTGACGAGGAGGAAGACGAGTCGCCGACCAAAGAAATCTGCCTTATGGCCTTGGGTGATGACTCCTCAAGTGAGGTAAATGATAATGATAATGATGTTTCTTCTCTCTTAGCTAAGAAGACTCGTGAACAACTTTATACTATCATTGAAAAACTTGGTCTTCAAATTTCCGAGCTTTGCGAAGAAATTGATGAAAAAGATGAGAAAATTTCTAATCTGATAGATGATAATAAAGTTTGGTCTTCAAAAGCTATAGATCTAGAGAAGAAAAGTGTTTCTAAAACTGTTGATTGCTCTAAATGTCCTAATTTTGAGTCTCAAGTTGTTGACTTACAGAAACAGGTTGACGACCTAGAAAAACAGGTGTCTAGTCTTGAAGGTCAAAACCTCATGCTGAAGCTGGGAAACGCTAAGTTGTCTAGTGATCTTGAAAATGTGAAGATAGATGACGAAGCTAAAAAACAGAAGTGGAAGGATGAGTTTGTCATTGACAAGGTCCAAGAAGTCAAACAAGACTTCGGAAGAAGATTTGTGAAGGTTGTGGAGCGACCTGGTCTAGGTTATGGGAAAAACCAAACTGAAAAGGGGAATGCTTCTACTTCCCAAACATCTAAGGGAAAATCTCCTATGCATGAGCATAACGCAAGTTGTTCATCGCATGTGGCGGATCCCAAAGGTAAAGGGAAGCAGAAGTGGTATCCTAATCAAAAGGTTCGTACCATATGGGAAAACCAAGTCTAGAAAGTCGGCCCCTCACGAATTGACTTCTAGGCCCGGGTTAACAACAAACCTGTCTACCCAGGATATAGTAAGTATGTAGGGTTGAAATCTCATATCACATGCTGGTATTGTGGCAAAGGAGGCCATTACCAACATGAGTGTTTTAAGAGGACTAGAGATTCTAAAAAGGCTAGGAAGTCGAGGACGTCAAGAAAGAAACCTAGAGTCACCAACGTACCATGTCAAGAATCCAAAACCTGTTAATGCTAATGATTCTACTAATGCTGTGAAATCAGTTAATCGAACCAGAGGAGTTGTGAAACAACTCTGGGTTCGTAAAAACTAATCTTGTTTGTGCAGGTTGAAGTGAGTGTCGACGACCCCTGGTTCATCGACAATGCGTGCTCAGCTCATATGACTGGAAAATTTGAAGATTTTGTCTCACTTCAACAACACAACGAAGGTGATATTACCTTCGGAAACAATAGCAAAGGTGTGGTTTCTGGAATAGGTAAAGTGAAGATCTCAAGTAAGGTTTTAGTTTCTGATGTTAGTCTGGTTGACAACCTTGGTTTTAACTTATTAAGTGTTGCTCAACTGTGTGCTAACGGGAAAAATCAAGTTGTTTTTTATCATAAGCAATGCCAGGTGATTGAAATAAGTACAGGTAGCACGCTTCTGAAGGGATTGTGCAAAAACAATGTTTACAAAGTGGATCCCTGCTTCCAACCTGAAAAGAGTTTGTGCTTGAAGTCTGCTGCAGAGGTTGCCGACCTCTGGCCTAGTAGATTCTGTCATGCTAGCCCGCAATTATTGATCAAATTGCACAGAGAAGAGCTAGTTCGTGGATTGCCCAAGTTTGATGTCTCAAAGTCTGGTGTATGTGATGCTTGTGTGAAGGGTAAGCAAGTAAGGTCTTCCTTTAAGTCCAAGAAGGAGGTGAGGACCTCCAAGCCGCTTGAGTTGATTCATATGGACTTGTGTGGACCGATGCGCGTACAAAGTAGAGGAGGAAATAGATATGTCTATGTGATTGTTGATGATTATTCACGCTATACTTGGAAGATCTTCCTTGCTTCTAAAGATCAGGTGTTTGAAGAATTCGAGACATGGGCAAAGGCAGTTGAGAAGAAGCTTGGAAATTCTATAGTGGCTATCAGATCCGATTATGGTACAGAGTTTGAGAACTCTGAATTTCTAGAGTATTGCAGGAAGAATGGTGTCAGCCACAATTTCTCGGCGCCTAGAACCCCTCAACAGAATGGCGTGGTCGAGAGAAAGAATCGAGCTTTGGAGGAGATGTCGCGGACCCTGCTCATCTCTAGTGGTCTCCCAAGGAATTTCTGGGGAGAAGCTATTCATGCAGTTTGCTACGTGATGAATAGAGCCATGTTGTGTCCACTACTTGGAAAGACTCCTTATGAGCTCTTGAGAGGAGTTAAGCCTAGTGTCGCCCACCTTCGCATCTTCGGGTGTAAATGTTATGTTCATAACAATGGGAAGGACAGTCTGGGCAAGTTCGATCCAAGAAGTGATGTTGGCACCTTTGTTGGATATTCTCCAACAAGCAAAGCTTACAAGGTGTACAACAAGAGGACCAAGAAGATCGAAGAAAGTGTTCATGTGGTGTTCGATGAAAACACCATGGCAGGTTCTCTGATTCAGGATAGTGATGACGGTGATCAAGGCTACTACTTAGGTCTTGAATATGTCTCTGACAAGGACAGTGTTGAAGGTTCGTCCGAGGTCGCCAACAGTGACAGTGTCGCCGACCCCGATCAGAACGCTGGGACAGGTCAGAATCAGGTTCAGGATCAGGTTGCAGATGCTATGCAGAATCAGGACGTATCAAAGGCTAGTGGATCAGGTCAAGCAGTTCAAAGATCAGGTCAAGCAGTTCAAAGATCAGATCAAGCAGTTCAAAGTTCTATTCCAGATAGTTCGTTGCAGATTCCAGTGGTTGACGACCTGACTCAACTACCTATCAGGAATTATCAGCAAAAGGATGCTCACCAACATCATTACTGATTATTCGAAGGGTGTGCAGACGAGATCCTCACTCAATCTCTTTGCATTCAACGCCTTCATTTCTATGTTGGAACCGAAGAATGTCGAGCAAGCCTTGAAAGACTCGGATTGGGTCATTGCCATGCAAGAAGAACATCATCAGTTTGAGCGCAACAAGGTGTGGCATTTGGTCCCAAGGCCGAAAGGAAGAACAGTGATTGGAACACGATGGGTGTTCAGGAACAAGCTGAATGATGAAGGAAATGTCGTAAGGAACAAAGCCCGGCTTGTGGTGAAAGGATACAATCAACAAGAAGGAATCGACTATGATGAAACCTTTGCCCCGGTTGCGCGTCTTGAGGCTATAAGGTTGTTGATTGCTTATTCTACCTTTCATGGATTCAAATTGCAGCAAATGGATGTCAAGACTGCATTTCTAAATGGGTACTTGAAGGAAGAAGTCTATGTTGAGCAAACCCCAGGTTTTGAAGATGTCGCCAACCCAGATCATGTTTATAAGCTTGATAAGGCTTTGTATGGGTTGAAGCAGGCTCCTCGTGCGTGGTATGATAGGCTTTCGCAGTTCCTAATCCAGCATGGATATGTTTGAGGAGAGATCGACAAGACCCTATTCTTGTTGAGGAAAAAGAATCACACTCTGGTGGTTCAGGTCTATGTCGACGACATCATCTTTGGCTCAACAGATCCATAGTTAGTGAAGGAGTTCGCCAATCTCATGTCGAGTGAATTTGAAATGAGCATGGTGGGGGAACTAAAGTTCTTTTTAGGACTTCAGGTCGTGCAAAATGAAGAAGGTACCAAGATTCATCAACAAAAGTACCTCAGGGAGTGCGTGAAGAAATTTGGTCTTGAGAGTTCTCGCTCTTTTGATACTCCTATGTCGACGACCACTTCGCTTGGAAAAGATGAAAAGGACCCAAAGGTCAATGCTACTGTGTATCGAGGTATGATTGGATCTCTCTTATATCTTACAGCTAGTAGGCCAGATATTGTCTTCGCCATATGCCTTTGTGCAAGATTTCAGGCCGATCCAAGGGAATCTCATCTAAAAGCTGTGAAGAGAATCATTCGCTATCTCAAGGGTAGTGACAACTTGTGCCTGTGGTATCCACGGGTCAGCGAATTCGACCTAGTTGGCTACACCGATGCAGATTTTGCAGGGAATCGTGTTGATAGAAAGAGTACATCAGGAATGGCCCAGTTTCTTGGCTCGTGCTTAGTTTCTTGGGGATCCAAAAAGCAGAATTCAGTTGCTCTATCTACCGCCGAAGCCGATTATGTCGCCGCCGCAGCATGTTGTTCACAACTCTTATGGATGAAGCAACAACTCAGAGATTATGGTGTAGAGTGTGGGTCCGTACCAATACTTTGTGACAACACGAGTGCCATCGATATCTCAAAGAATCCGGTGCAACATTCCAAGACAAAGTATATTGAAATCAGGCATCATTTTCTTAGAGATTGCGTGGATAAAGGCATGGTGTCCATGAAGTTTTCCAGGACGGATGAACAAAGGGCGGATATTTTCACCAAGGCTTTAAATCGTGAACCCTTTGAACGACTTCGCATGGAGCTAGGTATGATCTCACTCGATTAACTTGATAATCCTTTATGCTATCCTCTTATGACTGGTTGAAATTTGATTGAGTATCATTTTGAGAATTTCATGCTTATATAGTGTCAGCATAATAGGGTGTGTGTGCATTTAATCGATGAAATCTCCTGCTTGTGTGCATGTCGGCGACTTCCTGCATATTGTGTTTAAAATTGCATATTCAATTGGACTTTTTCTTTGAGCCCAAAAGAATCAACTTTGTTGGATCGTTAGTACTGAGGGACGTCCTTTACTTTGGTAAAGGCGTCCTTAGATTAGGCGTCCCTACGAGGAGTAGGGGCGTTCTTGAGTAATGTAGAGGAAATTAAGTACTAAACAGGTAAGTAATGAACGCAGTGAATTATAGAGGAACCACTCAAGACCAAGTAGTCCTTGAGTGTAAACCTCTACCTCCTTGGAGGATTTTTGAATAGTTCTTTCCTTTATATTGAACGTCCTTATAGTTGTACTGGCGAGTCTTTACAGTTCTCTGGCACTTAGCTTTTCCCTAAGTCCACTAGTAAAGGACTCCTCTAAGCCTACAACTTAAGCGAGTTCAATCTATCAAAGGACTCTATTCCTACGTTCTGCAGTACTTCGCAGAACTCTCTTTCTCTCTTTTGGGTTTTCTTGATACAAACAGTTTTTGTGATTTGGTTACAAGTCTCACTCGATCTAACACAAGTTCTAGCACTGTTCTTGAGTTCTTGCGTCAGTTCTTCGTGTTCTTGAGTGAGTCGCTTTCTCTTGTTGATGATTTGACAGATTTCAGGTTTGTGGAAAGTTTGAAGTTGAGGTAGTCGACAAGGTTGACGACCAATTTGTGCGGAAAGCGCACGTGTCTTTTTGGGGCGAAATATTTGACAGATTTCAGTTTGAAATTTTTGGAAAGGGAAGATCTTCTAACGGGATCATGTACTCGAGTATATCTGCAGTTGCCATAATTTGAGTAGTTGTACTTGCATAAAAGGGAGACCTAAAAGGTATTTTTCTCTTACCCTTTTCGTGCTTATCCCGATTTCCCTCTTTCTCTCTGTCCAAAAACCCCAAACGCCATAACCGACCCCCAAGATTTTTTTTCCTTGCTTCAATGGCGTCCCCAAACCAGTCCCCATTGTCAAGCCTCACCCCCGAGCAACTTCAATCTCTTCTCATGACCCATCTCGGAGAGGAAGAGTTGAAGAAACTCGTTGCCAAAACCCTAATCGAAAAGCCCAACTGGAACCCGTCATGGCCGAAAGCTCCAAAACTCAAAATCCCTACCCCATTGCCCCTGAATCTCCTCAATCCAAGCCCAAATCCCCTCAAAAAGAACCCGTAACCGAACCCGAGCCTCTTCCGACAGAGAATGTGTCGGAAATCGCCCCAGATCTGGCAGTTTCATGCGACATTCCTCTAGAGGTTGAAAAACCCGAGCCGGAGAAGGAGAAGGAGGAACCGCCAAGGGAACCGGCGGTTGAGGAAGAAAAAGGCGAAGAGAAGGACGAAGAAGCGGAACCCGTCGTTGAAACAGAGTTTGAGGCCACAGAGAAGGTGGTCGATGCTTTTGAAGAGGTGATTACTGTTCCCGCCGAAACAGAGGAGAAGGTTGAAGATGACAACCAGAAGGCTGAAGAGGTTGACGACTTGGAGAAAGTCTCAGAGGTTGTTGCCAAGGTTGTTGACTCTGCCAAGGTCAGAGGCAAACGTCCAGTGTCTATCCCGTCTGACAGTGAAGGTACTGAATCTGATCCTCTTTTTGTTGAGAAAGAATCTTTGTCTAAGGCTAAAGAAGAGGTTAAGAAGAAGTTGTTTGGAGAGGATACCCCCATCTCTAGGAGATCCTCTAAGAAACCCACTGTTGAGCATAGGCCTGTGACTAGGAGATTGAAACTGATGACTGGAGAAGAAGTGCCTGATATCCCTCTACCTGATGAGAGTGAATCCGAAGGGAAACTTAGGAAGTCTAGGGATAAGCGACCCAGGTCGCCGACTTTGCTTAAACCTAAGGCCTCTGCCAGCAAGAAAAAGAAGAAGCCAGTAGATAGGAAAATCCAGTCTAGGGATTTTACTAGAGTACTGCTGTGGGATAGCAATTTTCTTGATGAGTTCAAGTTTCCTAAGGTGAAAGAGTGGATTGAATTCCAAGGATGGAAGGATGTGTTCTATGAGGAAGAGAAGTTCATAGCTGATTTTGTGAAGAAGATTTATGAGACGATGACCATTGAGGATTATGGTAACAAGACTGTTGGGAAGTATGTCTGGGACGGAAAGGAGTTTGTGTTCACCAGCCAGGAGGTCGCTGACCTTCTAGAGATCCCTCATGAAGGCTTTGCTGAGTATTACAAGGGAGTGTGGCCAGAGAATGTAGATGCCAGTAGTGCTTTGAAGAATGTACTTGATGATGAAGGTATTGGCACTGGTCCTTATCTTGTGAACTCCATGGCTGTTGACAAGAAAGTGATGTTCTCCTACCTTATTAGCAACCTCCTACCCCGAGAGCAAAAGAGGCATTGCGCTTACATTCAGGATGTCCTTGTCCTTGACAAGATCTTTAAGGGAGAGAAGGTTTGCTTGCCCAGGTTGATCATGCTGCATATGAAGAATGTCTTGGAGAGTCCTAATCATGCTTTGCCTTACGGCAGGCTGATCACTGACATCTTCATCAATCATGAGAATTGGGATGATAAGTGTTCTGGAGATTAAGTAACGCCTGGACATCGTGTCCTCAACACGGATACTTTGAGGAAGATGGGATGGAATTTGGTTGATGAAGAGTGGCCGAATAAGGAAGCTGAAACGGATAAAGTGCAGACTGAGGAGTCGCCGACTGAGAAATTCCTAAGAGCTGAAATTGCGTGGATGAAGAAGGAGCTGTAGATTCAATCTGAGAAGATTGATGCTTTGACCAAGCTGGCTGAATCCATTGCAGAAGATGTGAGCCACATCAAGGAAGGAATTTGCTAGGTCGCCAACCTCTGCTGCCTTATGACTTTTGTTGCCACCTGCTTTCTACCCCTACCATATTATTCCCTATTTCAAAAACTTTTTTCTAAGTTCGATTGGGTTGTAACCCTAAATACTTTATGTTTGGTTGCTCTGTTTGACATTGTCATGCTTGCATGGTTGACGACTTTGGATTGATGCTGCATGCTTTTATTATCTATTATATTTGCCTAGCTGATTTCTCTATGATTTTCAATCTTTTTGATGATGCCAAAAGGGGAAATAGCTGGGATTGCAGGTCTAATTAAGGGGATACGTTGAATGTCATGAGATGCTTGAACTTAGGGGGAACTTTTGAAAAGTTAAGGGGGAATATTTTTTACTTGCCTTTGTAGTTTGTGTGTTTGAGATGCTGAACAGGTTAACGAAGACCCCAGAACCAGATTATAGAAGATAAGAAGATGAGTGTTTGTCACCATCAAAATGGGGGAATTTGTTAGAAAACCGAGTTCGTGTTTTGATGGTTCCAAACCGAAGAGGTTGCCGAGAGGTCGCCGACCTCAGTTCTCAGAAGCGAAGCGCGTGCGGAAATTCAGAAAAGGAAACAGCGTGTTTCTTTGATATGGAAACTGCGTACAGCATCTTCAGCAGTTCGTTTAAGGCAAGAACAAGATCATAAAGATGGAAAATCATCAAGAGATCAAGGAAGATATTGAAGATGATTTTATCATGGCTTAGGATTTTATTTTAGGAAAGATTTTGTAAAGATTGTGTACGATTCATGCCTTAGCCGATTTGGCTGAATCGTGCAGCAATATTCTTAGTTCTCTTTATATAATTTCGTGAGCTGATTGGTAGAACTAAGGAGGAGAGTGCAAATATTGTAATTGTGAGCGTGTGTTGAGTGAGATCGTGAGATTCGATCTTAAGAGGTTGAGTGTTGAGCGAGATTGTATTGAGTGAGGATTGAGATAAGGCAAGAGTACTTGCTAGAGTGTGTGGGATTCACATCTAGGAGTAGGAACACCTTTGTAATCCGAGAAAGCAATACAAGCGAGCGAAGTGCTCTTCAAGTCCCTCTAGGTTTAAGCTTAGAGGGCAAGTGGTTTTTCTCTATACAAAATAGTTGGTTTGTAGAGAGTTTTCCACTATAACTCCTTGTGTTCAAAGTGGTAACGTATCAATCTTTCTTGTGTCTTTATTCCGTTGCATAACACTAGTTGTTAACTCTGGTCGACGACATCGTAGGTGTCGACGACTTCTTAAGTACTAACGCAGATCCTACAGTTTGCCTAGCTAACATTTAGAACCAGATGCATTAATTATTTCATTTAAATTCAATTGCTAATAGGATAAATTACATATTAACTTATAATAACATTAAGCCTAGTTGATTAGGAACAATCATTTGTAATCCAATATATTACAAATATAAAAGGTCAAACTAATTTAAACAACAAATTTATCACTTCAATCTTAAAATTACTATCTTAAATAATCATAGACTAAATCAATCATTTATTAACTTGTTACATAAGGACTAACTCGCCTAAACTTGAACTACAAATTTATTACTTCAACTACGAATTTGATTTACGTAAAAAAATTAGTTGAAATTTCACATAAAGGTATTCAAAAGAATAGTTTGATATAAAATTTTGTATTATTTTATTTAATGTTTTTTGTGATTTATTTTAATGATGCAATATTTATACTTTAATGTATTCTTTTACTCAACCAAAGATTTATAAGATTATAATTTTTGTATAAGGATTCAATACTTCTAAGATTTGTAGGATTTATTTTAATGTTTATGCATTATAATTTTAATTATATATTTGTTTGGAGTTGACATATGTTTTTTTGTATTATTATTTTAATCTCAAATTTAGTATATAGTAAAATTAATTGACTATATATTTAAGGAAAACTTGTAAATACAATTTCAATGATATATTCTTTCTTATTTTACATACATGTAGAGTCTACAATCAAAATTAACAAAATAAATTTTTTAATAAAGATAACATAGGTGATGTGGTCTAATGTGAAGGTGACATGTGCTGTAATAATTATTATATTTAATTTATGCTTTAGTATGTAACTAGTTATAACCCGGGCCTTGCCCCGGGGCTTTTCAAATAAAAACTAAAATATATGTTCATTTACATATGATACAAAAATTATAAATTAAATACATAATTTATTTAAATCCGATAAATATTATGAGAACTACAACATCTTCAATATGTTAATTAGTTAATTTAAGTGATATGAATCTATGTAGAGCAAACTAAAATTGGATGGTATTGACCTAGTTAATTAGCCATTGCTTGTTCGAAAACTCTTTCAAATAAAAAACATAATGTATTAATTTACATGTGATTTGTAAATACTACTATAACTTAATGTCATATATATATATATATAGCTTTAAAACTGCATATGTAAAATTATTTATAAATAATAGTTTTTGTTCTTCATCAAGCTAGCTCAAAATGCTGAAGTCAAATCGAAATATAAAATAGTTGACTCTCTTCAGTAGTTGGTGAACATAAAATTGCAACACAACCATAATGACTTGACCTAACTAACTTATAAAATTAGCGATGTGAACTTATACTCAATCTCGAACCAAACCGACTAACCTAAAGCCAACTGAAATAAACTTGCAATGATCATATCCAATTGACATAAAAATTTAAACAATCCAAACTTATACTCAATCCGAATTCAAATAAACAACCTACCGAATTGACCTTATTAATGAATATACTCACCATATAAATATCCCGAACATATATGCAATTTGAACTCCAAATGATCCACCCCTCTCCTGGTCTCATCAATTGATTTATTTTTCATATATAACAACTCAAATTTGAACTCAAACCGAACTTAAAATGACCAACCTACTGAATTTACCATGCTAATAATTTTACATTCTCCATATGCAAAAGCCCCAACTTGTAATATATCCAAACATAAAATGACCAATGTAAAAACTGGTCCATAAATGTTTATTCTCCACATATAAGAACCTAAACTTAAACTCAATCCGAACTCAAATGACCAACCCATAGAACCAATCCTATCAATTAGTTTACTCTCAATACATAATGGTACAAACTTGTATCCAATTCGACCTCAAAATGAATGAGCTACCGAATCGACCCCATCAATAGGTTTTAGTATCCATAGATAATATCCCAGCCTTGTTACTTAATTGGAAATCAAAATGATCGACTCCTCAAACCGACTTAAATAATAGTTTTATTCTTGATACATTGATAACTTTTTTTTATAAAATTGTCGATTATAAAAGCATCTCCGTATATACAAAATATTTTAAATTATTATGATAAATGTGCACATTTATGATTAAGAAAAGATGAAATATTTTGTGTAATTAAATATTTGCATGTCAAAAATATTAATTCAATATGTAATAAATTATTACTCATAATTAGATTTGTCAAATACGTTCATTGGGTCGGGTTCGATCATTTCAGGTTAAGTGCAGGTTCGGCAAATTGAATTATAGGTCAAGGTATCGGATAATGATACATTATTCCACGAGTTTGAATTAGTGAGCGAATCAAGTTGAGTCGGGTCATAACATGTTATTCAACAAGTTCAAATTAGTTAGTAAGTTAAGAATATCGATTTGTAGGATAATTAAGATAATAATATGATAAAACAGTGTAATATTTAATAATAAAACCATTATTTGTAATATTAGACAAAATAATTTATTTTTGAAACCCGAAACCTATTCAAGTGAACAAACTATAACACCAAAAGATGAATAGAGAAAAAAAATATAAGACTACAGCAAAACATTAATAATAGTAAATGGTTCAAGTCGGGTCGGTTCATGTCATATTATTTATTTAGATGGTTCGATAGATATACATATATATAATTAAATTAATATAAAATATATCTATTAGGTATAAATAGATAGAAAACCAACGTAAAAAATATTATAATAAAAAAAGAATGGATGGTTTATAAAACTATACTAAATCTCCCTACCTTTCCCCCAATATTAAAAGGATTAAAGAAATTATACCGTACGGAAGTTATAGTTATATAATAAAGATTAAATATGATAGGTAGGAATGTAGGATACTTACAACTATGGGATTTCCTAGAATCACTTAGAATTCACGTAGTAAGTTGGATTGATTTTGTTTGGCCAATTCGTGTTTTTTTTAAGTAAATAACGATCCGATCACAAAATTTTGTCCAATTAAGATAGGCTATAACTAATTATCTTGTGCTACACAAATGGATAGAAAATTAAGATAAAAATCAGTTATTAAAAATGGATAGAAAATTATCATAAAAATAACTTAATTAAAAATAGGATGCATAGTTTTAAAATTCTTATTGACAAAACTGCCCTTAACTGTTTCACGTTTAGAAGTATACTTGCAGATGACCCGTACCTTGTACAGGAGTGTTATTGTTTTTTGTGTATGAATTTACTATGAAAATTACAAATATATATTATCATATGTATACTTTTTTTTAAACGACATTTATTTTTTGGATTATAAAATGTCATAATAAACATATTTTATTTTATATTTACTTTTTATACATATATAAACATATATTCAAATAATTGTGGAAGAATGAAATAAGATAAGATGCATTATCAAATTTTATTAACACTTGATACAAATACGTAGCATTTAAATTAAATTACGTAAACTAACTTATATAATAAAATAATAAGTTTAAATAAATTTTGGATTAATATATTCTATATTCTATATTTAGATATTATTTAATAAGTTAAATATAAAACCAAATTATCTCGTATATATGTTATTGTTTTCTGAAAAAATAATTAAATAATATATATATATGTAATGAAAAAGTGAACGAATTATTATCTTAATTAAGAAATATATCTTTTTTTTCTAAAGTGTAATCAATATGCAATATTAGTGATATATGTTAAATATAACATCTACATTTTTTATTGGTATTTTAATATGATATGATAGTAAAAATGTATTTAATATATTATTTTAATAGAATGAATATTTGTCTTAAATATATTGGTAGAATTTGCTACCGTTGATGATTTAGAAAAATACCATAACAAATTATGAAAAAATAATTTAAATTTAATATGAAACTTAATTAAATGGGTAAAATATTATGATTATGATTTATAGATTGTGACATAAAAATAATATTTTAAATAAAAGGTTTATAATAGATCTATCTATTAATTAAATGTGTATGATGATAAGATAGAGATTTATATATTTGGATAGAATTATTAATTGAACAACACAAATTCTAATATAGAACTAATATTTTAATTAAATATCTAATCTATAAGATTATGAAAACAAATCAAGATTTAATAAGATAGATTTTTAAAAAGGGGGTGATGTGGCGCAATATGGTGGCAGAATTTGCTTCTACTTTATTAAATAGAAATAGATATAGATTATGATGTCTTAAATAATCTATTACTATATACTAAAGCGGAAGCAAATTCTGCCTCCATATTGCGCCACATCACCCCTTTGTATTAATATATATCTTTTTGGTCGAAGTCTATCAAACTATTTATACTTATCTATATATCAATCATCAACTAACTATCAACTACTATATATTACGTACAACAATGATAATTTCTATCATTTTAAAGATATTTATTAAGATCAAAATAGTCAAACATATTTTATACATATCTTTATAAAATTTATATTTCAATCATATTTAAATAATTATTACATTGATATGTGATCTCAATATGATGACTTATTATTTTGTTTATCAGTTATCACATACTCATTCACGTACCATCCTACCCATATTCAAGGAAATATATATATGTGATATTACAATTTATAATTGTAAGCTCATGTAGCATGTCTATATGCAAAAAAAAAATTATTATACGTACATAATAAATCTATATGCAAATCAAACATTATTATGGTTTATTTAAATATTCACCCTGATTTTTTTTTACTACTTATAATGTCTTCTCAAATTATTTTTCAATACAAGAAAATCAAACATTAATGTATGTAAGAAAAATAAATCATACCGTGAAATTAGATAATGATGTTTGCACTTAAAATACTAAAGTTAGATACAAAATACAATAATATCTACTAATATAAATTCTAAAAGGTCTATTTATAAAAGAATATTGAATAAATCTATAAGTAAACAAATTACATGATATCTTTAGTTCTTTACCTTATTATACTTATAACATGATAATATATCTATATAATTTCATTAGAAAAGGTATGTCAATATTTTAACTTTGTTAGATAAAATATGATATTTATGAATTGAAATCACATAAAATACATTTAATTTTAAAAAATCATTCCCGTACAAGGTACGGGTTTTAAACTAGTCATGAACTAAACCCAATCCAAACGGTCAGAAAACATGTTTAGAATCAGATTTTTAAAATATTATAGTACAGACCAAGCTATGTATCGTTTGATGTTACAATTATATAACGATCGGATGAATTCCTCACGTTACTATATATGTTACAATTAATTTCTTGTGTTTTGCGATGGCCTCCTACGTACTTGTGGTGCATGAAACACGTAAGAAAGCATTAGTATGGGTGTAGTATGTATGTGTCAACTTTTTTTTTTTTGTTGACTTTTAACATCTTCGATGTCACATGGGAATATATATGCATGAAATTGAGACGACTCGTACGTCTTTTTGCAAGACTCTCACTAATTTCTAATCAAAGATAAAGAAGTGGTGGTGTACGTAAAAAAGAGATGTGACACATGATGGCTCCACAGTCGATCTATATTTGATAGTGTGACACAGCCATAGATGTTTAATTTGTTCTTGTTCGCATATGCAAACCAATCTCAAATTATTGACCGTTTAGAATGTCTCAACAAGGATACAGTATCTCTAGAATGAGGGCTCATTTGGTATCCAACGGCGGAAACATAAACGGAATGTAATGGAATGAAAACGAATCTAGTCCACATTAGCATCATGGTACATGATGAGTCACATCAATTTCCATTCAAAAACTACCGCAAGGTCTCTCGCGGTACTGAATTTGTTTCCCTAATCTAAGGGTGGGGTAACAAAACACCTCAATTATTCTCTTCATCTCTTCTCTAAACACACAAATTCAAAGTTTCAAATTAAAATATTTTTTCAATCAATGTATAGTGACCCATAATTGGACTAGGTTCATTTCCATTTCATTCCATTCTGTTTCCATTTCCGCCGTTGGATACCAAACGAACCCTAAGTCTATCCCACGCTAATTAAAACCAGTCCGGATCACTGACTCGGGCAAAATCGTTGTACCCAAAATCAAAGATAACCCAAACACACAAACTAAGTATAGTGAGCAAGTATGGGATCGAACCCTAGAGAACTTAAGGTATCTAGCCTAATATTTATATCAACTAAGAACAAAGAGGGGGGTTTCAATGCAAGAGTTTCAATCACCAAAGTAAGAACAAGAGTAGACAGTTTCACAAGATCAACCAAAGTACTAAAGACAGGTTTATTCAACAAATTCACTTTAAAAGAGTCGTTTGATCATTGATTCACACCAATTCCTTTTAATCCAATGGTTAATTCCAATCCTAATCTTGACTAATTTCCTGTCCACGGTCCAGGAAATACTTAACAATGATAAAGGACGCTCAAATCAATATTAGCATTAAGAACAAGGATATATAGGATGCATGCAAGAGAAATCAAGCTACGAGTCAATTTCACAAGCAAACAATCAATTATCTTCTTAAATCCTAGTTGCATAGACAACAGATCTAGGTTCAAGTTGTTTTCACAGAATAGGTTTGTCCACGGTCCAAACCCGTCCCAATAGTAGAAAATCAATCAATTCAATAGGTTAATTACTCCTAGAGAAACAATCAATAATCATGTAATTAAGCACAAGAGAATCAATAATAACCAAAGGAATAGGAAAAGGATTTAGAATCTCACAAACTAATCAATCAAAGCTTCATTGATGAACAAACCCTAGAGAGGTTTAGTTCTCCATAATCTTCATGAAACTCAAGTCTTCAAACCAAAGGTTCAAAGATACTAAACAAAACAACCTACAATCCCTTAAATATTGTCTTGGGATGAAAGCAATATCCATAAATAAAACAAGATAATATAAACCGGCCCAAAGATAACTTCCGCGTCTCGCTTAAGTCGGTAATCTCCGCGCCCGCGTCATGACCTCCGCGCCCGCGGTCCATACTTAGTCAACGATCCTTCGAACAGCTTCTACCGCGACCGCGGCAAGTGCACCACGCCCGCGGCCTTCGGGTCATCATTCTTCTTCTTCTTCGGGTCATCAAATTCCCCCATACTTAGATCTTGCTCGTCCTCGAGTAAGCTCAAAGGACATATAGAATATAACACATCAAAAGATTTCAGGAAGTAAGGGGAAATAAGATAACCAAAAACTCTCAGCTCACAACCCGAACCCAAGTAGAGAAATAATGAGCAAAACATGAAAGCTCAACACACACCTCACAATAATACATCAAATCACTCAAGCTCCAAATCATTAAAGAGCAATCCTAAGGATCTACCCAACATCTACAATGTAACCCCAAGCCCCAAAGTAGAACGAAATCCTAAACACTCCAATTTTTCCGCTCAATTCTACTTAGGCGCCCTTTCGGGTTTTCACATAATCACTCATTTCATTTTTCAAAGGTGTGCTCACCAAAACTCACATCTCTCTTTAACCTCATATTACCCCAGCCTAATGCTGGTCCGGGCTACCTAGCTTATTACCTGAGCCGCCCTTTCGGGTTTTCGACTTATCCCAGGATTTTTATATGCCTTTTTTCAATTTTTGGCTTTTTGTTTTGAATGGAAACAACAACTATACATATGAACACCAGTGAATACTCTCCCCCATACTTAGACCCTTCATTGTCCTCAATGAAGACAAGAACAAGAATTAAAGTAGAGGGAAGAACAGAAGACTCCCTGACGAAGGAAGAGTGGTGGAATGGAAGAAAACCTTGGAATCACCATTCGGTAGGCATACCGCGGGCGCGTTGTGAATGGCGCGGTCGCGGAACCACGACAAAGAGTGAAAGTCAGCGTCGGGTGAACCGCCACGGTCGCGGCTGAAGTAGCGCGGGCGCGATAGTTGTGCAGTCGTGATTCGAACAATGGGATGTGTAAACAACCTTCGTACCTTGACTCGTCTCTTGAAAGATGAACAAATACTTGAACTCGAGCCGTGGAGAACAGAACTCTCGGGGGAACAAAGCTCCCCCATACTTAGGCTTTTACACATAGCCAAAAGAATGGAATTACAAAGGTGGATGGAAAGAAGAAATATGAAGGGTGGAAAAGATAGAAGATGGAGTAGAATGGATATAGATGGATGGAAGATATAGAGATAGAATGGAACAATAAGTCCTCTTTTTTTCTTTTTCTTTTTTTTTCTTTTTTTTTCTTTTTTTCGATTTTTTTTTCGAACCAAGGGGCCTCCGCGGGCGCGGCGTGAGGACCGCGACCGCGGGGGTCTAGTACCTATACGCCGGGATTCTGCTGATGGCCGCGGGCGCGGTGTGGTTGCCGCGACTGCGGTTTCACAACAGAACGTCCTTTCGGACCTCGTACCTGCATATTAGTCCGCAAAAAGCAAAAACAGTCTACGCTAAGAATAAAAAACAATCTATCTAATCCTTGGGTTGCCTCCCAAGCAGCGCTGTTGTTTAACGTCGTTGGCTCGACGTGGATATGCTCATGAGTCCAGCTCCGGAGTTGTTTCACCAAGGTCTTGCTCATCCAATACTTCTTGGGGTACACTCTCGTGGTATGGTTTCAATCGATGACCATTGACCTTGAAAGGTTTGCCACTATGGTCAAAGAGCTCTACCGAACCATGTGGAAAGACTTGTGAGATCACATACGGACCAGCCCATCGAGAACGTAGTTTCCCTGGAAAAAGTATAAGGCGGGATTGGTAGAGAAGTACTTTATCGCCCGCTTTAAACTCCTTCCGAAGGATGTTCCTGTCATGCTTGGTTTTGGTCTTGTTCTTGAAACTCACAGCATCGTCATAAGCGTCCAACCGTAGATCCTCCAACTCCTGGACCTGTAGCTTCCGAAAAGCACCGTCTTCATCCATGCGCATATTGCACTTCTTGATAGCCCAGTACGTCTTGTGCTCAAGTTCCACAGGAAGATGACAGGCTTTACCATAGACTAATCGGAAAGGGGACATGCCGATGGGAGTTTTGTAAGTTGTTCGGTAGGCCCATAAAGCATCATTGAGCCTTAAGCTCCAATCCTTCCGGTTCGGGGCCACCGTTTTCTCCAAGATAGATTTGATCTCTCTATTAGACACTTCCGCCTGCCCATTCGTTTGAGGATGGTAAGCAGTAGAGACCTTTTGAGTGACGTGATACTTTTTCAAAAGAGCGTTGATGGTCTTGTTGCAAAAATGGGTACCCCTGTCACTTATCAAGGCCTTTGGAATGCCAAACCTGGAAAAGATGTTGTTCCTAAGGAAATCTGCAACCACTTTTGAATCATCAGGCCTGGTGGCTTTCGCTTCCACCCACTTGGAAACGTAGTCCACCGCAAGCAAAATATAGAGATTCCCAAAGGAGGATGGAAAAGGTCCCATGAAATCTATACCCCAAACATCAAAAAGTTCACAAAAGATCATGTGAGATTGAGGCATTTCATGTCTCTTAGAAATATTTCCCACCCTTTGACATCTATCACAAGATCTACAGAAAGCATGAGCATCCCTAAAGATATGAGGCCAATAAAATCCAGCTTCTAAAATTTTCCTAGCAGTTTTATCAACACCAAAGTGCCCTCCACATGCATAGGAATGACAAAAAGCAAGGATTGAATTTACCTCGTTATCCGGGATCCACCGTCGGATAACTCCATCCGCATAATGCTTCCATAAGTATGGCTCATCCCAGACATAAAACCGTGCTTCGCTGCGAACCTTATCCTTCTGAGCACGGGTGTAGTGAGGTGGAAATGCTCCCGAGACGAGGATGTTCACTAAGTTGGCGTACCAAGGTTGGAAACCTTGAATCCCGAGCACGTACTCCTCGTTCCAAGTGTCCTCTTCCGGGTCTGGGCAATTACCGCGGTCGCGGTCCTGCTGGCGCGGTCGCGGTTCGCTGCGAGAATCAACATCTGCTTCTGCATTAATTCCGCGTTCGCGGCCCGGCTGGCGCGGTCGCGGATCGGTACCCGAATTACCAACACCTTCTGCATCAATTCCGCGGTCGCGGCCCGGCTGGCGCGGTCGCGGTTCGGGTCCAGAATGTACTTCGAACAATGTATTGTCGGGGAACTTTCCTTTGATTTGTTCTTGGCTTTCCGGTTCCTCTCCCTTGTTCGATGGCCTACTCAGGTTGTCAGCCACCACATTCTCAACACCTTCCTTGTCTTGCACCTCGATGTCAAATTCACTGAGAAGGAGAACCCATCTGATCAACCGTGTCTTGCTTTCTTTCTTTGTCATTAGATAGCGAAGAGCCGCGTGATCCGTGTAGATGATCTCCTTAGTGCCCAAGAGATATTGTTTGAATTTCTCCAAGGCGAACACAACTGCGAGCATTTCTTTCTCTGTCACGGTGTAGTTTCTCTGAGCCTCGTTCAAAGTCATGGAAGCATAATATATAACAGAGGGGACTCTATCTTCCCTTTGACAAGGACGGCTCCCACCGCATAGTCACTCGCGTCACACATGATCTCAAAGGGCCGTGACCAATCGGGGGGCTGAATTATGGGTGCACTAGTGAGCGCTTTTCTTAGAGTATCAAACACAATCCTGCATTCACTTGTGAGGGTGAAGGCTACGTCTTTCTTAAGAAGTTCACAGAGAGGCGCTGCGATCTTGGAGAAACCTTCTATGAACCTGCGGTAGAACCCTACATGACCAAGAAAGGAACGCACTTCGCGGACATTAGTAGGATAAGGCAAAGATCGAACAACGTCGACCTTCGCCTTATCGACCTCAATACCATTGGATGAAACTACGTGCCCGAGGACGATCCCTCGCTCAACCATAAAGTGACACTTTTCCGAATTGAGAACCAAATTGGTCTCAACGCATCGTTTGAGCACAAGTGTCAAATGGTTTAAGCAGGAGTCAAAGTCATCCCCATGGACCGTAAAATCATCCATAAAGACCTCCATGAAATTCTCAATGTACTCAGAGAAGATACTAACCATACACCGTTGGAAGGTACCTGGGGCATTACATAATCCAAAAGGCATTCTGCGATATGCAAAAGTACCAAACGGACATGTAAATGTTGTCTTCTCCTGATCCTCTGGCACAATGGCAATTTGAAAGTATCCTAAGTAGCCATCAAGGAAGCAGTAATATGAACGACCCGCTAGTCGCTCAAGCATCTGGTCTATGAATGGTAGAGGAAAGTGATCCTTGCGAGTTACTACATTAAGCTTCCTGTAGTCGATGCAGACACGCCACCCTGTTTGCAATCTTTGAGGTACTTTCTCTCCATCCTTGTTCTCCACTACAGTGATCCCTCCTTTCTTAGGCACCACTTGGGTAGGGCTTACCCAAGTACTATCAGAGATAGGATAGATCATCCCTGCGTTGTATAGCTTGAGAACTTCCTTCTTTACAACCTCCATCATGGGCGGATTCAACCGTCGATGTGGCTGTCTAGAGGGCTTTGCTCCGTCCTCCAAAAAGATCCGATGCATACATGTTGAGGGACTAATCCCTTTAATGTCTGCAATGGTCCATCCAAGTGCAGTTTTGTGCTCTTGAAGAACTTTCACCAATTTCTCTTCTTGCTCCTTAGAGAGTTTACTAGAAATTATCACGGGTAGTGTTTCGTTCTCTCCCAGAAAAGCATATTTGAGATGTTCAGGAAGTTGCTTCAATTCTATCTCCGGTGCCTGCACTACAGAAGGGACAAGCTCCTCTTTCTGAGGAGTTAGTAGCGGGGGCCCAATGGCCAACACATCATGTTCATTCCTATTCATGCTAGTAAGAACATCATTCATTTCAACAGACAAGGCAAAATCCACATTAGAGGGTTTCACATCATACTCTATAACAGATTTTATTGTATCCTCATGATTGTGATCAAAGTGATTTTGCACTAAAGGATCAAGGATATCAACAGAGCATAGCAAAGGATCATCATATGGGAATTTCATTGATTCATTGACATTAAATTCAACTTTTTCTCCTTCAAATTCCATAGTTAGCGTGCCTTTACTCACATTAATGCATGTTTCAGCAGTTTTCATGAAAGGTCGACCAAGCAATAATCTAGTGGCATGCGAATCATGATTCATGTCAAGTATGTAAAAATCAGCAGGAAAAATCAAGGAACCAAACATGATAAGAACATCTTCAACCAAGCCTCTAGGACGAATAGTTGACCTATCAGCTAATTGCACTATAATGTTGGTTTCTTGCAAAGGCCCTAGACCTAAAGATTTATACACCGCATGAGACATGACATTAATTGAAGCACCCAAGTCAAGCATAGCATTTTCTATCCTAGTATCACCAATAACACAAGGAATAGCAAACACTCCTGGATCACCACACTTTTTAGGCATGCGCTTTTGAAAAACAGCAGACACACATTCAGTTTCTTTGACAGACTCCTTAGGTTTCCCTTTCAATTTTTGGTTCCTTTTAATGGTGCACAATTCTTTTAGAAATTTAGCAAAGCGAGGAACACTTTTAACAAGTTTGAGTAAAGGGATATTGACCTCACATTTGGAGAACATCTCGAAGATGTCCTTGTCACTTGCTAGCTTCCTGGTGTCTTTGAGAGCATCCGGGAATGGTGGAATATACGGCCTAACATAATCATCCACCGGCTCTGGAGTAATACCGCGATCGCGGTCCTCTGGGCGCGGTCGCATCTCATCCACAGGTTTCTTAGCATGAGCTACTGGAGAAATTCCGCGGTCGCGGCCCGGCTGACGCGGGCGCGGTGTATCAATTTTCCCGGAATTTCTGGGGTCTCTGTAAGCGCGGGCGCGGATTGGTGCACCACGGTCACATTCACATTCCATGGAATCAAACTCATCTTTTGTGGGAATTCCGCAGGCGCGGCTTGATGGGCGCGGTCGCGGATCATCTGTTAAATCACCAATTTGAGCTTCTGTAAGGATTTCGTGGCCGCGGGATGGCTGGCGCGGTCGTGGTGATTCGCCCGGGGAGTTATTTTCTATGCCCAGCTCTCGTCCACTCCTCAATGAAATAGCACTTACATTCACCAGTGCTGGAGGAGAGATGTTGGCTTTCTCCGACAACTCCTTTCTTAGCATCTTGAGAGCAGAGGTTAAGTCTTGGATTTGCCTGTCGCGAGCCTCATCCTTATCTTGCAAAGTCTTGGCGAGAGTCTCCTTAGATGATGGCGTGTTAAGGCGAGGGGGTTCCCGACTTCGAGTACTTTCAGCAAAGTTCTCCACTATTTGAAAGAATTCACGGCAGGATTTGTCTAGGTAGGAACCTCCACATGCAGCGAGTATCAAATTTTCGACTTGACGATCAATACCATTCATGAAGCACCATACGATCTCGACATCTGGAAACCCATGGCATGGACACCTAGCAAGGATCCTTTTGTAGCGCTCATGGCAATCGTACAAGCTTTCATCATCTTGTTGATTAAATTCGGAGGTCTCTTTCTTCTGGGCTACCCTCACTGAAATAGGGAAGTACTTATTCAAGAATGCAACCCTCAATTGACTCCATGTTATGATTGGCTGAGAGTGTGGATTGTTTAGTATGTAGGCATACCAGTCCCTGACTGATCCAGTTAGAGAAAACTGAAAAGCTCGCATATTAACCTGATCCATAGTGACTCTGACATGCTTCATGCTTAGACAAGCATACTCAAACTCCGTAAGGTGTTTGACTGCATCCTCATCAGACTGCCCGCCAAACCGAGGCAACAGATCGATCAGACTAGGTTTCACCACAAAGTCTACCCCTTCAGCTAGCGTGGGGTACTCAACAGTCATGTGTTGTTATTCGAGGTTCGGAGCATGTTGTTGCCTGATCGTTTGATCGGCCATCTTGTCTCCTGAAACCAACGACAACACTTTGGAAAATAATCAGTAGCAAGGGTGTGGACCGTAAGACAGGTCCACACAATAGTCAACACAAATATGACACTAAATAGAACCTAAGTTCCCCGGCAACGGCGCCAAAATTTGACTCGGGCAAAATCGTTGTACCCAAAATCAAAGATAACCCAAACACACAAACTAAGTATAGTGAGCAAGTATGGGATCGAACCCTAGAGAACTTAAGGTATCTAGCCTAAAATTTATATCAACTAAGAACAAAGAGGGGGGTTTCAATGCAAGAGTTTCAATCACCAAAGTAAGAACAAGAGTAGACAGTTTCACAAGATCAACCAAAGTACTAAAGACAGGTTTATTCAACAAATCCACTTTAAAAGAGTCGTTTGATCATTGATTCACACCAATTCCTTTTAATCCAATGGTTAATTCCAATCCTAATCTTGACTAATTTCCTGTCCACGGTCCAGGAAATACTTAACAATGATAGAGGACGCTCAAATCAATATTAGCATTAAGAACAAGGATATATAGAATGCATGCAAGAGAAATCAAGCTACGAGTCAATTTCACAAGCAAACAATCAATTCTCTTCTTAAATCCTAGTTGCATAGACAACAAATCTAGGTTCAAGTTGTTTTCACATAATAGGTTTGTTCACGATCCAAACCCGTCCTAACAGTAGAAAGTCAATCAATTCAATAGGTTAATTACTCCTAGAGAAACAATCAATAATCATGTAATTAAGCACAAGAGAATCAATAATAACCAAAGGAATAGGGAAAAGATTTAGAATCTCACAAAATAATCAATCAAAGCTTCATTGATGAACAAACCCTAGAGAGGTTTAGTTCTCCATAATCTTCATGAAACTCAAGTCTTCAAACCAAAGGTTGCAAGATACTAAACAAAACAACCTACAATCCCTTAAATATTGTCTTGGGATGAAAGCAATATCCATAAATAAAACAAGATAATATAAACCGGCCCAAAGATAACTTCCGCGTCTCGCTTAAGTCGGTAACCTCCGCGCCCGCGTCATGACCTCCGCGCCCGCGTCATGACCTCCGCGCCCGCGGTCCATACTTAGTCAACAATCCTTCGAACAACTTCTACCGCGACCGCGACATGTGCACCGCGCCCGCGGCCTTCGGGTCTTCATTCTTCTTCTTCTGCCGTCTCAACGATACCGCGGCCTAAGCTCCGCGACCGCGGAAACCATGCAGCATCGAAAGGCTTCAAAATCTTCAAATTGTCCACTTTTGTGTCTTCGGCCCTGATGCAACACTTAAGCCTAAAACTAGCCTAGAACACTCAAAAGATTCCTAAAATCATCAAGATAAGGCATCTAAAAGATGGCGAATCAATCATCATCATCATAACTATATACTAAAGCGGAAGTTAGAAATAATATTTAGCTCGATATGTGTTAACTTCTCATTGGACCGCGTCACCCATCTTTATTAAAACAATTCATTGGTTGAAATTTCATTATTCACTACAAGAAAAGCCCTTGCAAAAAATAGTATGTCGTTGCAAAACCTATTTTTCGCAATGACTTTTGTCGTTGCAAGGTCGTTGCGGGAAAGGATGTTGCTAAAGTTTTTTGTAACGACTTTTGTTGTTGCAAAAAATAAGTTTTTTTGCAACGACATACGTTGTTGCAAAAACTTTGTCGTTGCGAAAGATTGGTTTTTAAAATTTTGGGTTTTTTATTTTTGCAACTGCTTATGTCGTTGCAAAAAATGCATGTATGGCAACAAGATATGTCGTAGCAAAAAACTGCATATTTGGCAACTACTATTGTCGTTGCGAAAAATACCATATATCGCAACAAGAAGGGTCGTTGCGAAAAATTGCACATTGTAATTTTTTTTTAGCATTTATGTTACTAAAACGAACCTCTATTTAATATAATTGCTACGATTAAGTTTGAAATTCATTACATATTCTATACAAAAGATAGCACAGTATCTTGTGCTATGACTTTCAACTAGTCAACATCCAAAACTACATGATTAGAAGCAGTGTCATTAGAAACTAGTCAACATCCAAAATACATTTCTTCACTCCTAACTTGCTTCCATATCCAAAATGAGCCCTTTGTCAACATCAAAGTATCAACCACAACTTTTCCTGTAAACAATTCAAATATATATAATGATTTTTAGTTTAAGTTACACAATAGTAGTGAAAGGCATGACAAAATACAAATAATATCTTTGAAGGCATGCATGACAAAATGCAAATAATATCTTTGAAGACATGCATGACGATACCATATCAATCAAGCTCAATCTAATATCACCTTATGAGTTAATCTAAATTTCAAACATTATAGCAAAATTTTTCCTATTTTTATACCACACATTGTTTTTCAATTATATGACAAAATACAAATTTTTCCTATTTTTCCTATTTCAAACATTATAGCTATCAACCCCATTTATATATTCAGCTGACGAACGATTAGTCACTTTAATCCACTCCTTATTCATAGCTAAAATTACCCACCTTAAATCACATGACACATTAATCTGACATCAATAGTAAGTGCAAAAAGCATAATCAAATATTATAAATTATAACTGCAGAAATATTATTTAATATAGAAACAAATTCATATTGGGTGATGGAGCACTTCATATGTGAGATAACACAACAACTCATCATACAAATTAATTAACTCAACATACAAGTAGGTTAAATTAATCATATCCATGCTCAAATTCAAGTAGGCTTCACGAAAACATAAAAGCAAATTAATCAACCCATTTATTCTAATTGTTCCCTAAGTAAGCTAATTTATATTGATCATAAAAAAATATCCACAAGGATAACCCATCTATATTATATATAAATATTATGTAAATTTATTATCTCTCGGAAACTTTATGTATATGTAATATCATAATGGACAACTCTAGACTACTAAGTACGTGATTAATATATAGCCATAGATCGACTAATATACGTTCCCAATGCCAAGAACCTATTTTAATAATATACATCCACTTACCACCAAAGACTAAAGACTACATTATAATAAGAGGTCATTTTGTGTAGCATATAAAACTATACAAACACATGAAAAAACGTGATCTCAAAAATCATGCCAACTCCCATTCATAAATAATAAATACTAAAATATTAATTAGATGGAAGGTTATATTGTCAATCACCAAAAAGAAAAAAATTTAAGAGAATTGACAACATTAAGAAAAAAATATAGACAAATACTGATAGAGATACATACCAAGAGAAGATAAATAGCACAATTGTGGTAAATTGCTAAATTACGAATCCATTTGAGTGTGAAAGGAGTATAGATGAACTGCAATGAATTGAAAAGATGAATTTAATGGATACATACATATACATACATACATGCATACAGGTTTTGGTTCCGGTAGGGACCAACCTTATGGTAAGGAGAGGTGCTTATAATAGGGACTAATCTCAGCCATTGATCTTATGAAATCAAGGGTCAACAATTTTATGACAGCTCACCAAAAATGTCACCAATGAAGCGCGCGATATTGTAGGAATCACTTACCGACTCGATCGAAGCGGATTTGGCGGAGCCGTTGGGTCGGGCGCCGACGTCTGCAACCCGAGAAATGCCGCAGCTCAGATCTGGACGAAGCCGGCCAGAAAGCCGTCCGGTGAGGTCGAGCGAGGAGGCCGTAGAGGCGAGCGATTACGGGGGCGAGCGGGCGGAGTTCGTGAGGGGGGTTGCCGTGAGTGGTGTCGGGGGGTTCGAAGGGTACTGTCGGGGGGTTCCAAGGCTGTCGAAGGTACTAGAAACGGGGAATGAAATAGGAGGCAAGTTCCTGAGGGGGTTTAATCTGGCAAAATAGAAGAGAAGACAAGTTTTCCTTTTTTCTTATTTTTTTGATCTTTTGCAACGACATTGCCTAAAAGAGAAGCCCCATTCTATTTCACTTTTTTATTTTTATTTTTTTGATCTTGTTTTGCAACGACAATTGTGTAGATATTTGTAGAATTTTGACTCATAGTATTTTTATAGTATCATAAGCATTTTAATATATATAATTATTGTACGCTTAAAAATATTTATAATTATTTGTAATCATCTAACCAAAATTTTGTCCATGTCATATACAACTCATATCCATAATTTTAAATAATTCCATGTCATTTTTACATACAAATACAAATTATTCACCTAAATTAATTAGTAAAAAGATTACATTCTACTTGTCCTCTACCTTAATGATATTCAACCTTGCTCCACCGCCACCACGGTATCCTCTTCTACTATAATAACCATCTGCCCATCAAGCCCATTAAATCTTTCAGTTATATAAAGATATATTACGGTATGATGGTGTATTTTGGTATCGTACATATGATCTATTTTTTTTAGGAAATGTACAACAATTATATCTTAATTTTCTTGAAAAAATTAGTTGACAATTGTTTTTGGAAATTTACATACAATCGTGTGTTAATTAATTTATCAAATATTTTAGTTTCTAGCTATTCACTCTTTTTTTAACTAAATAGATATCAAATCTTTTAAATTGACTTTAGATATGAAAAATGATTTATCGATATTTGTTTTTGAAATTAATTCATTTCTCTAACCGATTTATATGGATTTTGTTTTACCAAATCTTAGATATCTTTTGACTTAAAACTTTTTTGGCATTCAAATTAATTTCCTTAACCAATGAATGGATTTATTTTACCAAATCGTAAATATCTTCTTACTTAATTTTTTTTTTGTTAATTTCGTACTTAAAATTTGAAAAGTTTAGTTAATTGTGATTTTAACCTTTTCAAAATTCTTACTTAAATTTCGAAAAAAAATGGTAGGCACTTGGATCGATGTATAGATATACATAGATTGATCCCAATTCCAATTATGAGTTTATGCAGGCAATAAAACTCTTTATTTCATATTCGTTTTGTTTAAATCTTTGTTCTATCTTTATCAAATATTTTAGTTTCTAGCTATTCAATCTTTTTTTAACCAAATAGATATCCAATCTTTTAAATTGACTTTAGAAACAAAAAAATGATTTATCGATTTTTTTTTGACATTAAGTCATTTCCCTAACCGATTTATATGGATTTTGTTTTACCAAATCTTTGATATCTTTTGACTTAAAAGTTTGTTGGCATTTAAATTAGTTTCCATTACCAATTAAATGGATTTTTTTACCAAATCTTAAATATCTTCTTACTTAAAATTTGAAAAGGTTAAAATCAAAGTGATGGCAATTAACTAAGAGGATGTTGTACTTGGATCGGATGGAGTTACGTATGTAATTTGATGCCAATTCCAATTATGCTTTCCTTTCCATATTCCTTATGTTTACATTTTTGTTCTATCTCTCTTCTCTAACGCAATGGTAGGGGGGCAACATCTTGGTGAGAGGCGGATTTGGGTGGAGTTTACCGAAAATAATTAGTAGACAGTAATTGAAATCGCAGTCAGTGCGGTATAATCGGTTAATATCTCCATCGAGGAAGATGAATACACATCTCAACGTCGAAAGCAATGGGTAGACAATAAATGAAATCGAGGTCGGCGTAATCGGTCAACAACTCCATCGAGGAAGATGAATACTCATCTCGATGTCGAAAGCAACGGGTACGAACTTCATCCGGGAAGATGAGAATTCAATCTCGGGGTCGAAATAACCGGGCAAAAAGGCGTTTGAAACACTTCATATAAGTCGTATAAGTCGTTGCGAAAAATAGCTTTTGCAACAACACCTTGCAACACCACAATTAAGTCGTTGCGGAAAATATTTTTTGCAACGACAAAATCTTGTCATTGCAAAATCTCGTTGCAATAAATGACTTTTCTTGTAGTGATTGAACTCACATTAGATTTCTTCTTATCTACTAATTCTCATTTTAATTAATTAAAATTTAATAAAATAAACTACTATGCTATAGAATTTATCCAAAAAAACAAACTCTAACTTACCAAATCTTTTAGGATAATCGTCATATATTGAGTATATCTAGCCAAATTTTCATGTCTATTAAATTTGCTAAATAATCCCGTACGCATATCTAGCCAAATTTTTAGAAAAACATCTAACTAATATATTGCTTGAAATAAAGCTATTAGGAGTAGTACGAATATCTAGCCAAATTTTAAAACATAAAATATATATATATATATATCTAGTATATTGCTTGAAATAAAGTACGCATATCTAGCTAAATATTTTAAAAAAAATCTATCTAATCATAACTATATATTAAAGCGGAAGTTAAAAATAACAATTGTACCGACATGTGTCAACTCTTCATTGGGTCGCATCACCCATCTTTAATCTATCTATACTATCTATACTTACTATCTATATAATTTTGTGTACATGGGGATATTTAATGCCCATGTCACATTAATGAGCATAATTAAAAAGTAAATAAAAAGATGGTTATTTGAAAGAATAAACTATTGTATTAGAAGTGTATAACAATTAGTAATCTGTTTAATATAGAAAACTAAAAAGTAAATACAAAATTTGATAATTTGAAAACTATATATATATATATATTGAAAACTATATTTTTTTGTCAAAAAGTTATCATTTGAAAGAGGACATTATTGTATCAGAAATGTATAAATTTAGTATTTTGTTTCACATAGAAAACGAAAAAATGAATATAAAAATTGATCATTTGAAAACTATATATTGAAAAGTATAAATTTTGTCTTAAAAAAAATTATTTTATTAGAAATGTATAACAATTAGTGTTTTATGTCTCATATAAAATATAAAAATATATTTATAATTTGGTGTTAATAAGGGGTATTTAATGTTATCATGACACATAATGAGCATAAAGAAGTGAATAAAAAAGATACTTGTTTTAAAAAACAAACTATTGTATTAGGATGGTATAAATTAGTTTTTTTTGTTTCCTATAGAAAACTAACAAGTGAATACAAAAAGTGATCATTTGAAAATTGTATTTATATATATTACATATATAAAGTGGTATACATAAGGGGATATGTTAGAGCCAGAAATCTACCAAGCAAGATTGGTGACCCCTTGGCTTAGATCGGGCTTGAACTAAGCAAAAAGAACGAAACAATTGAAGAAAGAAACGCGTAAAATTGTATTGATGAATATGTGTGTGTCGTGTATATTGTGAATCATAATGTGTACAATGCGTGACCCTCCCCCTTGTATATATAGGGGATGCCTAAAAGATAGAGTGTTTACAAGATAGAATACTAACTAGATAGATATGCATCTACTAGATAGAATTTCCTAAATATGATATAATTCTGCCTATACAAGATAAAAGGAACCCTTATAAGATAGAATTGCCGTCTATCTTATATCTTGGAGGGCAAATATGCTGGTTTCGTAGCTCATTACTCGGACTGCCTTCTAGAACCTCGTTACTCAGCTTTACGGGCTCCTCATGGGCTGCGCTGTTCGTGCCCAGTTTCGACTGACTTCGAGTAGGATTCTTGCTTCGACTTCTGAAGATAATTTGTAGCCTATCTCCTCCTCTTTCCAGCGATATGTAGATCGTCCAAATCCGATAAGCGCAGCTCCCGAAAAGTGAGTCGGAAGCACGATCGGTAACCCTGTCAATCGCTGACGCGCGGTCGCGGGCGATGGACCCGCGGTCACGGTTTGACTCCCGAACAGAGGTTCCGTGTAACAACAAATATGATACAATAGATAGAATATTTGGCTACATAAGATAAGATGTTCTTCAATATGGTGGAATGTTCCGTGTAACAACTTCGGATTCCCTTGAGCTGCTCGTTTCTCGTGGGCCTATCTGGTTTCGTGTACGGGTTTAGTGAGGATTATGGGCCTCAAGCCTTGGGTCCAACAATACCCCCGGATCGGGTTGCAAGTCCAGATCCGCTAGGGAGTTGGAAGCCGATTCGTAATATGTCGTCGAAGTCTCTGCTGTCTTAAAACCTTGCTGACTTGTCCAGAACTATCGTCAAAGAGGATTCCAGAGTTTGAACACTCTTGGTAGATGTTTAAGAAACTGAAGAATATGTCTCAGCTTGAAAGCTTATTTCTTGAAAACTGTGTCCCGAAGTGACTTCTAAGGTAGAAAAACCGGTTGGTTTCGCATGTCTGCATCGGAGACTCTCTAGATCAGCTAGCGAGTACTCTATGAGTTGCACTGTGCTTGGGAAGTAAAGTTGTGAAAAACTGTGAAGATGACCTAGTGTTTGGTCAATGTGGTGGTTGCTTAGTATTTGATGAAACCTCGCCTTGAATATTTCCTGAGATTTGGCTGCTGAGAAGCATGGTTACTAGGACGTAACCGCATATTGAAACAACGTTGCTATGTATCTCCACCCCAGTACCCCAGTACTAGGCTCTTCAGCAAGACATGTCTCTTGCAAACGTACCCCAGACAAAATAGTGAATATAGTGTCGTTTGAGGCCTTCTAGAATGTACTCGAACCCTGTCTTAGGTCTGAGATGATCGGCCAGATTGTGATCTTAATGGGCATGCTTTACTGAATTCCAGTTTGCTGATCCAAAAACGTTCACGAGCAGTTGTAGATCTCTTGATTCTTCAAGTACCCCTGTGTTGTTATTGTTTCGTGTGTTAGAACACTTGTCTTGAATTGACTTCGTGGTGTATGACATTCTTTAAGCTAAGAACTTTTGTTGTTGCGGTGTCGTGACGTCTTCACCTTGTAAGAGTTTCCGCGCACCCCTGTCTGGGTTCGCGTTCTTGATACGAGATCTAGAAGTAACCGTTCGGTCTTGTTCTCTTGTATCGTTTTCTAGTTGTATGGAGTGAGTCGATGTCTTAGTAATGAGAAAGTTAATCAGTACTATGATTATCTTCTAGTAATATAGATAGGCCATGTCTAATGGTTCATATTTCGAAGCAGAGAGGTATATCTCTAGAGTCTGTATCTAGAAATGATTGCTTCGCTTTTGTCTTTTGTTGAACGGTACACTCGTTCTTTGACAGTAGGGCATGGGTCGATGCATGTTTCGAAAGTGTTTTTGTGAGCTTGGTACAGGACTGTACCCCGGACGTAAGTGTGATGCGGCGTCCCGCAATAGTGGTTACTCAATTTGTGTATGCTCTAGAGCTTCGTTAGTGCGTAAATCGTACCAAGGGGAACTGCCTGGTAAGATGTTCTTGCAACCATACCAGGGGGAACCGCCTGGTAGGGAGTCTTCGTACCCGACTTACGTGATCGTGGATGTTTTTAGGATGGGTATGTATTCTAGATACCGTGTCTAGAAAAGGATAATCGATCTTTAGAGATTGTATCTAGAGGCTTACGTGTGTATCTGCTCGAGTGGTGCATGTGTTTATGACGGAGTCCTTAAAGGTATTTAGTGCGTCTCAGCGGTCGTTTGTTGTGATTTCACTTAGAAAACAAATTTGTTTGTATGATGTGCTAACGTTAGCTTCAGATGTCAACCGTTGATAGGTTTATCTAGGTTGTATAACCGTTTTGTTCTGTAATCGTACCAAGGGGACTGCCTGGTAGGGTGTGTCTTGTAACCGTTCCAGGGGGACTGCCTGGTAGGATTTGTTTTATGGATCCATTGTTTCGTGCGAGTTTTTCCGTGCGAGATTTGCACCACTGGCGATACATGCCTAGGTCAACTTATGAACCTAACCGTTACGCCCACGAGATTTGTGGGATAATTTGGCGATAAATGCCTAGGTCAACTTACGGGCCTATTATATCCTTTCTCGCGAGATTTGCGGGATATCTTCCGCGAGATTTGCGGGAACATGCGTTTGTAATCATACCAGGGGGACTGCCTGGCGGGATGTGTTTTGTAACCGTTCCAGGGGGACTGCCTGGTAGGATAATTTGTAACTGTCCCAGGGGGACTTCCTGGTAGGATATGTTTGCGCAATAACGTTGTAACCCGTTGCTAGTCTGATCAGGACTACTGGGTAGGTATCCTAGGAGGGGAAGACTTTATGTCGTGCTGGCTTTTGCACGACACTGTCCATGCTAAGTTTGCAAACAATCTTCAAGTATGTAATATGCCGAAAGAATTGCAAAGACTAGAAAGAACAATAGTGTTTCAACTAATGCTAAATGCTAGAACTGTTATCTAGAATGCAAAGCTGGGTGAATAGTGTACCACTTTCCTGTGAACTTTGAAGTTTTTTGGATAACCAGTGGCTGGTGCTGGCATGAGCCTTTCTTGCATAGTCGATGTGTAAGTATTCCACCTGTAACGCTTGGAAATCATATGAACATTAGCATGGATTGCCCTTAAGGCGTTATCAGAGAACAACGTAGCCATGAGTATGGAAGTCAATCTTCAAAAATATTAGCACTAGCAACTGAGTACTAGATGAGGTAGCCATTTTCAGAGTTTAGATACCGAAATAGGGAAAGATCTGGAGTAGTTCTCAAACAATGTCATGTGATAGTGGTAACTCTAGATAATTTGTCAATAACAATGGATGGAGAGTATGCATATTCCAGATCAGATCCAGAAAATAAAAAGGAGGAAATTGACATGAGAGCCGAAAAGTGTTGGTTAAGGATGCTTCCCTGAGTATTGAAGATGTAGAACCCCTACTAGGTCATCCGGGTATCGCATAACCTAAAGGCACGGATCCTTTGTGGTCACAAAAGGTCGTGAACTTCCGTATGTGAGGTTCCTGTCTCTTGGGCATAAGAGTAAATGTAAATCATTAGTCTAGGAGGAGTCTAGAATATCCTCAAAAACATAGATCAATCGAGCGATTTATCATCTAGGTTAGTATGGTTTCTCAATGTGTCTAGCAATTAAAACTAGCGAGCAGTAAATATGTATGAGCGTAAAAGATCGATGCTTGTAAGAAAGAGAGATGATCTTTTAGCAAAAATAAAAGTATGGAATGAATTGTGAGATAAAGGAACGAGGAAACCAGTATGTGAAGGGCTGGAACGTGATCTTGACTCCAGAAGGGTCGTCTAGGTCGATCCGCCATGGTTGTGTCGGGGCTGGTTTCGTGTTGTATTTCTCCAAGGTATGGCGTTGAAGTCGCTACGTCCCTCGATGCTTCTTTGCGACCATCAAGGTTTAGCCTCTGTGATTTTTCTAGGAGTATCTGGAAATAATCCAGCGATCAACTGGATTGGCTTGCTCTCCAAGCAAGACAGTTAGATAGGTGTCGCAGCTAGATCTGGCGTCTAGAAACTCCGTTTGCGGGTAAAATCTGCGATCGCATCTAGATACTATGTCTAGGAACTCCGATCGCATGTAGAAACTCCGATCGCGTGTTGAAACTCCGATCGTGTCTAGAAACTCCGTCCAGAAACTCCGATCGCGTGTAAAAACCCTGATCGGCTGTCTGGAAATTCCGATTTCGCCTAGGATCTTGATTAATTGTCTCCGGTGTGGAAGCGTTCGATGTCAATTTGATTTCTTCCGGAGAGTCTCTGGTTGGCGCCGATAGCAAGCCATCTTGTGCGCCCGAGCTTTCTCCTAGTGCTCCTAGTGCTGGGCGTTTCTAGCATCGTCTTGCTCCTCGATGTTGTCTTCTTGCTCCCGACATGGATGTTAATTGGACCGAAAGTTGTATGCTTTCGTTAGGAATACTTCTTCTTCTTCTGTCCATACGTCGTGCGATCCGGGCAATCCGTCACGCTGGTAACTCTGGCGGCGCAACCCGGGGTCGCCTTCTGGTTCAGAGTCGTTGGATCGTGTAGAAACGAGTATATGATGTCGATTGTATCAAAAGTTTGTTGCTTTCGTTCGGAATTACTTCGTTCTCAGCCCCACGGTGGGCGCCAAATTGTTAGAGCCAGAAATCTACCAAGCAAGATTGGTGACCCCTTGGCTTAGATCGGGCTTGAACTAAGCAAAAAGAACGAAAGAATTGAAGAAAGAAACGCGTAAAATTGTATTGATGAATATGTGTGTGTCGTGTATATTGTGAATCATAATGTGTACAATGCGTGACCCTCCCCCTTGTATATATAGGGGATGCCTAAAAGATAGAGTGTTTACAAGATAGAATACTAACTAGATAGATATGCATCTACTAGATAGAATTTCCTAAATATGATATAATTCTGCCTATACAAGATAAAAGGAACCCTTATAAGATAGAATTGCCGTCTATCTTATATCTTGGAGGGCAAATATGCTGGTTTTGTAGCTCATTACTCGGACTGCCTTCTAGAACCTCGTTACTCAGCTTTACGGGCTCCTCATGGGCTGCGCTGTTCGTGCCCAGTTTCGACTGACTTCGAGTAGGATTCTTGCTTCGACTTCTGAAGATAATTTGTAGCCTATCTCCTCCTCTTTCCAGCGATATGTAGATCGTCCAAATCCGATAAGCGCAGCTCCCGAAAAGTGAGTCGGAAGCACGATCGGTAACCCTGTCAATCGCTGACGCGCGGTCGCGGGCGATGGACCCGCGGTCACGGTTTGACTCCCGAACAGAGGTTCCGTGTAACAACAAATATGATACAATAGATAGAATATTTGGCTAGATAAGATAAGATGTTCTTCAATATGGTGGAATGTTCCGTGTAACAACTTCGGATTCCCTTGAGCTGCTCGTTTCTCGTGGGCCTATCTGGTTACGTGTACGGGTTCAGTGAGGATTATGGGCCTCAAGCCTTGGGTCCAACAGGATACTAGATGTCTTCATGATTAATTAATCTGAATATTAATATAACTTAATAGGGAAAACTATTTTTACATGAGAACATAAAAATAGAAAAATATTAATAATGAAAAAAGTAATCAATATGATGTATTGGGTCACAAATTGTTATATACACTTATAATTAAAACTTATTTATATATTTATATATAACTTAATGGATAAAAAGATTCTAAACTATGAACCTATCACACATGAGAATTATTTTTTCACCTTTTAAATATTTTATAGATAATTTAAAAAATTTAGTTGGTAAGCTAGGCTGTAATGCAAAGGTAGTGAAATATTATTTTTCAAGTTGAATATGATAGATCGCTTTTATTTTAAATGCTATTATGACAAACTTATCTTAGTAGTAGTATTACATAATAAAGAAAACGGTTTTTGTATAAGAATATAAAATATAGAAATATAATGCGAATAAAAAAAGTAATCAATATTATGTATTTAATCACAATTTTGTATATATACGTATTATTAAAAAATAGTTTATAAATTTATGTGTAGCTTAGGGTTCGACACTATAGATAGCAAGGAGTGGAACGAGCGAGATGCTAGCGGAAAACCAGCCCCTGAGGCTACAAGGTTGCAATTTTTTGGTCAATTCCACTTCATCTAACTGAACCCACTTCAAAAAGCAAGTACCATATAGAGCGTGAATGGATAAAAACTTCGAAATTATGCACATATATTGGTAGGCTAGGTTGTATTGCAAAGGTATTCAAATATTATTTTCACGCTGAATATTATATATATAATATTAATCATTAATCTAAAGTATATTTGATGCATCATTTTAATTGTATAAACATATTCAAATATATTACTTATTACTCCAATTAGCAGATTATAACACAAATATTTATTGTTCACTTTCAATGTTCTAGATCATTTGAATTTAGTTTCAATATATTACTTATTGCTCCAACTAGCAGATTATAACGCAAACCTACTAAAATATTATTTTAAGCATTAAATATATACATATGTCTATTTATAAATCAATAAATAATCAATATATAGGCATATAGACTAGGGCACAATAGCAATTAATATTCATATGTTTTCATACAAATTATATAATAAAAGAAAGAGATTGTTGAAATTTCAATAACCACATGAAATTGTCCCTCAACTTACTGTCTTTTTCAATTAATTTAAACATAAAGTGCAGTTAAATACAAGAGAGGTTGTTAAAACAAAATAATTCAATAAAAATATGTTTTTAAGAAATAATTCAATAATACACTAATTTAGATTATATGTAAATAATTCAATAAGCTTAAATTATGTTTAAAAAAACAAATAATTCAAAAATTCTATATATAAAATTTGTTTATATCATGAACCCGTGCGTATGCACGAACCTACCCGCTAGTATATATATATATAAAAGTTAGGTGGTGTCCCCATTAAATGCTCCATTTAGTGTTGGTTGCAATCCTTCTTATATAATCATCATTATGAAAATTAAAATCCAAGAAACATCATTAGGTTAGTGGTAGTGGTGTTCCCCAATAAACCATATGTCTAAGGTTCAAAACTCTATGACAACAATGTTTTGAAACACATACCAATATATAAATTTTTTGACTCTTTTTGTTTTCCACTATAGAAAATCTTAATTAATGTCTTAAAATGATCTAAAATTAATTTACCAATAATAACATAAGGCTAATTTAACACAATTTTTTTCATCCACAACTATAAATATATTAAGAAGATACATTAACTATTTATATTCATTTTTAGTATTTATCATTTTATTCTTCTTATATAATACTATAATAAGATATTTTGTTATTATAAGTCCCTAAAGTATGCCATACAAGTATGTTAAATACTAATAATTTGGACGAAAAAGAGTGGGTGCCCTATAGGCGGGAGAAAATAGGGCAAATAGGCGGGCCGGACATTAAATGAGCCCCTATAGGCGTCACATTTAATGAGCTCCCCCCGAAACCCTAGCTAGCTTCCCGCAACCCCAAGAAAAATCGAAAGCGGTGGAGCAAAATCGAGCGAAAATGAGCAAAAAACACCCGAATCTCGCCACCGATTTAAACGATGGAGTGATGTCGACCTGAGAAACGATTGATTCAAGCTTGGGAAGACGATGACAACTTTGTACGCCCTACGGAGTTGCAGGTCGTAAATCTCTATATTGAGTCCGAAATCTAACGCTCTCTCGAAAAACACTCGAGAACTTACGAAACTCGAGGTTAATGGATAACACAGTCTGTTCTGCTTATCACTTGAATGGATTTTTGTGATAAGTGAAAAGTGACGAGATGGCTGGATGGATGAATTGAGTAATGGATGAATGTGATGACAAGTTATGAGAACACGAATGTGTTCTGTGTGGACACATGATGACATGTCTAAAATTGCGACACGAAATCTGAATGTGAAGACGAGTTGTAAATCTCGCTTATGCTATGATCTCATGACATGTTTGGTGTTTTGAAGAATCTGAACAATGTGATGACGTGTTTAAAATGTTTTTTTTGTTACGAAGTCCTTTTTCAGATATTGTGATTACCTAGCGTCATTAAATGATGTGAGGACAAGACATTGTGTTGACTTGACATCATTAAATGCTTGGGGATGTGTGTTTGATATTGTTTGCTAATGTGATGATAACTTTTTGTGTGTTGATATTGTTTGCTGATGTGATAACAATGTTTTGTGTAATTCTGGTAGGACAATAACAATGAGGCTCCTCAGTATTTGCTTTGGGGGGGGAATGGGACTATGAAGGCAAATATGTTGGTGATCTGTCCTACAAAGTAGTGGTCATCAAAGATGGAATGACATTAGAAGAATTGACATCCACAATCAAGAAACAATGTAATATTGAAAGTGGTTATAAGGAATTGATGTTGTTTCACTTGAATCCCTTCCAAGAAGTTAGCAAACCTTACACAGTTTAGATTGAGGATGACTTGATGTCATTCCTGGAGATAAATGACTCGACTGAGGTGTAGTTGAAAATGCCTTTGTATGTGACCTTGAAGAAAAGGAGATGTGCAATAGATGACGGGATGCAAGGGAGCAGGCATAGCGTATCTGCATCTGATGACAAGTTGGAACAAGTTGGTGTAGCTGCATCTGATGACAAGTTGGTGTAGCTGTGGTTGATGACAGGTTGGAACAAGTTGGTGTAGCTACAGCTGATGATAGGTTGATGGTTGCTGGTGAGGAGTATGAATTTGTTGAGATGTATGAATACGGTGATGAAGAGATGCCTGAAGTACTAGATAATGTTGATGATATACAACAATGACTTCTTGAAAGCAGGACAGCTATATCCATCAAAAAATGAGTTGAAAGCTGCTGTTTCAAAGAAAGCATTAAGAGACAGATTTGGGTACAAAGTGGACAAGTCCACAACACAAATTACAGGGTTGTGTGTGTAGAGAAGGAATGCAATTGGTTAATGTTGGCAACCAAGGTGAAAGACGCTGATTACTTCCAAATTAGAAAATACACCTACAAGCACACCTATTCCTTTGAAACCCGATTCCAAAAGCACCACAAACCATCCTACATAACTGTTGCTGAGTAGATTAAGACAGGGTATTTTAACTTGTCATCACTTTCTCTTATCAAGATAAGGGTACAAACATGTCATCTAATAACACGTTATGGTCAATTGCAGGTTCAAAGGTGTGAAGAATGGCCCTGATGTGCACCAAATTCAATATGATGTACAAAAAGAGTTGCATGAGAGGATAAGCTACTGGAAAGCAAGGAATGTAAGGGAGAAAACTCAAGACATAATCAGAGGCTGCCCTGAAGAGAACTACGCACTACTTCCTGCCTATTGCCACGTCATAAAACAAGTGAACCCTGGTACATACACAAAGTTGGTTATAGATGAAGAGACAAACCGCTTCCAATCTATCTTCATCGCATTTGGAGTGTCCATCAGAGGCTTCATTTATATGAGAAAGGTATGTATTCATGTTGTCATCACATGCTCCTGTCTGATCTTGTCATCACTTCTGCTCTGTGTGCCTATAGATGAAGCTCTCTACTGCTACAAACTTGTCATCACTCCATCTCTCTTTCCCTATAAACTTGTCCCTATAAACTTGTCATCATTCCAGCTCACTTCATTTATATAACCTTCCCACCACTTCTGCAATTTACCTAACATGTCTAAACTTGTCATCACTTTTGCTCTCCGTCCCTGTAAATGTTGCAGTTGCATATACTTGTCATCACATCATGTTATTTCAAAATAAATGCTTTATACTTCAATAACCGGTATTAATTTGTCTCTATGTATTAATTTATCCACACTTGTAATGAACTGGTATTGAGTGTATGAACTTGTCATCACTTCTGTTAATTGTCCTATAATGTTGCAGGCCGTGTCTATGGATGGAACTTTCTTGCATGGCAAGTATAGGGGGACTCTAGTTACAACTGTAGCTAAAGATACCAACCATCAAGTCTATCCTCTAGCCTTTGCTATAGTGGAAACAGAAAACGATGTTGGATGGACTTGGTTTTTTGAGCAACTATTCAATGTGGTGCCAAACACTCCAGGGTTGATGATACTATCAGATAGGCACAAGAGCATAAAGAAGGTAGTATCCACAGTGTATACATTAGCTAAGAACATTTGTTGCAAGAGGCATCTACAACAGAACCTTGAAACCAGATTCCATGATAGTGGATTGCTAAGTTTGTACACACAAGCTGCAAATGCTTACACTACAAGGGAGTTTGATGGTTATTTTTCAATGATATATGTAGAGTAAATCCTGAAATGGGGAAGTATCTCACTGATGCAGACTGTAGGAAGTGGAGCAGGGCACATTGTGAAGGGGACAAGTACAACGTGATGGTTCTACCAATTGGTTTCACTGTTCGAGTTCATTAGAGAAATGATTACCAGATGGTTCTATGAGCGCAGAAGAAAGGCACTTGCTTATGAAGGACAACCAAGTGAAGTTGTCATCGGCATATTGCAAGCAAGACTAGACTTGTCATCAAGGTATGATGTCAAACCCCTTAATGATGCGCAGTTCCAAGTTAGTGGGGGCACTTTTCTTGGAATTGTGGATCTTGCAAAGAAGACATGCTGTTGTAGGGTGTTTGATTTGGACCAGTATCCATGTACACTTGCCCTTTGTGCAATTCTGTATATGCAATATAGGGTAAGTGACTTTATAGGTGACTACTTCAAAAGTAGCTATTGGTTGAATGCATACAAAGAAACCCTGTACCATTTACCCTATAGGACTACATAGGATGTGCTAGATAACATTAAACATATCACATGCATTCCACCAAACAATAGTAGGAAGGTTAGGAGGCCAAGGGTGAATAGGTTGTCATCTCTTGGAGAGTTTAAAAAGGAGGTGAGGAAAAGGGGAAAGCCCTCAACCTACAGGTGCAGCTTGTATGGGAAGGTTGGACACAACAAGAAGAGATGCACCTCAGCTCTCCCATCTCCAAGCACGAAATGCATACAGTATAAATCCAAAAAAGCATAGGCTCTGTCAAGACTTGTCATCAACTAGTTGCTGTCGTGACTTGTCATCTATCTGCTGCTAGTACAAAATATTATGCTTTTAATATTATGCTTTTAGTATGATAGCTCAGTGATAAACACTGATATTATTTTTGGCTTTATTAGTATTCTATCTCATTCATGAACACTGCTTTAAAGAATGCATATATGCGCTTCATGGAACGTTTTTTGGTGAAATGTATGAAAACAGATGTCAACTTTTTGGTTAATGAATGACATATTTTTGTGTAATGAATGAAAACTTTTCTAGTATTTTACATTATACTAGTATTAATTCTCAGTGATGACATGATTTTTGCATATTGAAAACAAATGGACTCCCCCCCCCCACATTGATTTGATTTAACTAGTATTAGTTGTGTGTAAGTGAAACATCACTGTTCACCAGAGGACAAGACATGTCATGACTCTAGCTGTGGTACGGATGAGTCAAAAATAGCTAATTACGATGCATTGACCACAATACTCTAGTATTGGAAATAGTTATCCTACCTAAAAAGGTTCCGAACCCATTATAATGTCTAATGATGAACGTAGCCGTTCTATATCTAATGATCAAAGAAGGGTGTATGGACGACTACCTTACTGGGAGGTCACCGTCCGTTGCAGGGTGAGAAAACACACTTACAACCCCCCCCATATTGCATCTCTTCTTCTTATGTATATAAACCTGTCATCAGTTTTGTGTACATGTAGGATTACTTGGATTATGAGGTGGCACTCACTCCAGAGACCAGACTCTGCCAACTACATGATGCATACTGCCAAGAACACGGCATTAACCCGGGATGGCTGAAATTCTTCTTTAACGATCAATAGATTCGGGATCCAAACAGAACTCTAACCTGCCGAGAGGTTATACATGAACTCGTCATTGATCGGTCCAGATGTGGGTGGTCAAAATTTAAATTTATAAACCGAACCTCACTTGTAGCAAAGAGGTAGGGTGTCGAACACACGGGAGTTCGTTTGTTGAATGTACCGAAAAGACTAAAAAGAGGTAAAAGAAAGGAAAAACGAGGAAAAACAAGAGAAATCACCTCGGACCGACACTTGTTACTTTGGTCCGAGGGTGGATCGAGGTTGATTTGGCCGGGACCGACACTCACTACGTCGGGCCCGATGTGCTGGGTACTTCGATTTAGCAAAAATAGTAGATCGGTCTTGGGTTATTGGGTTCCTTCCCTAACTAGTCTTGGGTAATTCCACCCCAATTCAACCAATAAGTGTTGATCCAAGTGAGATCGAGGTTGCTAGCCTTCGATCCCTCCACTCTACACTTCGACCTAAGGGAGTTTTCACTCTCCTTCGATGCTAGGTCTAGTAATTGGGTCCGAGATCACTTTCGCTTACTCTTACCAATCACAAGCCCTAGGTCCCTTGTTTCCACAAGAGAATTGAAGCTTAGTGTAGAGAGGATTCATAGATCAAGCACTCAAAGGCTATGGAATTGGGGGTTCATACCCAATCCTAGCTAGGGGTTTCTCCCATAGCCCAAGACTATGGAATCTACTCCATGTAGCAAGAGTAAAAAGCAATCAAATAGCAAAGCAAGCAAATCTCAATCATCAAACTCAAATCAAAGCTCAATTGCATTCAAATCAAAAGGGGTTCACAATATCCAAATCCAAATCTACTAAAACCAAAGAAAACAAGTACAAACTCACTAATCTCCTCTCCTAGGTCCACCGATTTCCTCTCTTCTCCTTGCTCTCCAAGTCTTCCTTTGAGAGTGATTTGGTGTGTTTCTCCTTAAGCTCCCCTAATACTCTCTTAATCACCTCTATTTATAGCCTCTCATGGATTGAGGACCAAGGAATTCCCAATTTAGAAGAAGGGCAAACTTGGAAGATCACAACATTTTGCCTTGGGGCCTAATCTTCTAAATCGCCGACTCGGACCGACACGGGGCAACCTCGGGCCCGACGTTGGGAGCGTCGGTCCTGTACACTGGTGCTCGATCTCAGGCCCGACTTGGTATGAACTCGATCCTGGGCCTCGGTCCTTCTTCTTTTCTTGGTTTTCCTTGAGTTCCTCATCATTCCTTGCGTGGCTCTTCCGTTCCTTAGCTCCCGAGCTTGACTCTTCTTTGATACTCCTCCAAAACATCCTCTTTTGCGCCATTTCTCCTACAAAATACAACAAACTTGCGTAGTTTCCGAATCTTGAAGAAAACCGGAAACTAAGCTAAAAAGGAATGAAACTAACAAAGAAAGGAATGAAAAACACATATTTACAAAGGAAATTAACTACTGAAACACCACCAAAATGAGAGACATCAGAATACCCCATACTTAAACTTGCTTGTCCTCAAGCAATAACAATGTAAGGAAGACCGAAGCACAATCTTCAAGTAAAGCCTCATATGAAATACAAGTAAGAACAAGTGATAGATATGCTAGCAAGATTACGTCATCACACATGATCATGTGTTCAAGGAATAAGGTCTAATACAACAAAGCCTCACTTTAGGTATGTGAAAATGTGTATCACTCATCATGTGTTTAGGCTTAACAATGAACACTCATACTCAAAAATCATGCAAGCAAAGACTTTACCATTGAAGTTAATATTACCAATTCCTCCACCTAGAGATGCCTATTACAATGCACACAAAGAATATGAACTTGGCTCAATGGAGGTCCTCAAAGAGGTTCCATTCGGCCGGGTTGTAATGGGGCTTTTGGTATTTCTCAAGGTGGGAATCACTTTGGGTTTGTGGTGCTTACAAGGGGATTGAACTTTCTAGTCTCTCACCAAACTCACCAAATTCTTCCACTTTCAACTTTCACACATCCAAAAGACTTTGATTTTTTTTTCTTTTTTTTCTTTTTTTTCTTTCTTCAACCCACTTTTCACTAAACATTCCACTTCATCTTTGCACTAAACTTTTTGTTTGATTTTTCACACTTTTTCCACTAGGATCGACTTGCACTAACTCGGGCCTGATGTGCACTTTAACTCGGTCGGAACCCTTTTCTTACACTTAAGCACTTTGCTTTCAATCCACTACTTTTTTTCCAACTTTTCTTTCTTCTTTACATTTAGCTTCACAAAGATGCACTACCCACTTGGGTTTATAACTCCCTTCTTTGCCCTTCACCAAAGAGAATCTCAACTCTCCAAACATTCTTCCAAAACTCTCACTAAAGTCCAATCCCATAAGGGTCAAGTCATATAGGCTAGGAATCATATTTTTGAGGAGTTTCAAACAAAGGTCTAAGGCTAAAATGGGGCTACAAACAATGGTTTATCTTCAAGGTAGGATATGGAACATTTTGTGACTAAATGAAACAAAGTTCAAATCAATGTGACAAAGCATAGAACAAATCTCATATTGGCCTTGGAAAATAGATAAACACTTCAATAACAAGTATCACTTAGCATGCTTGAGCTAATCCACACAAGAAAATGAGGGATATGCAATATCGAACAATCATCCCTAAAATGGCCAATAATAATCTCACAAGGTTCACTCTAGCTTAGTTGCATCAATACTTATCCAAGAACTCATGTGCTCAATAAAAACATGCAAGATATCATATCACATTAAAAGCAACATCCATTTAGAGGCTAAACTATCCAAAAATATGCAAAGGAATTTACATGCTCACATCATCATTTGCCTTCATTTGGACATCTAAGATGGGAATTCCTAGTCCAAAATCAAAATCTTTTTGTTATTTTCGAACCAAATTTTCAAATTTTTATGGATTTTTCGAAAATTTTCTCTAAATCAAAACAAACTCATCCATTCATGCCAAAAAAATAATTCATATCCATTCATGCACTACATCATGCCACAATCCAAAAGAAACATCCCTTTAAACAAAACAAGAGCAAACATAAGAAACCTAAACATGAAACTATCAGCTACTAACCCACCCCATACTTAAAATTTTGATGTCCTCATCAAAGAAACCAAAACTTTAAAAGTAAAGAGAAGAGTAAAGGAGACTCACAATTTCTTTATTCTTGCATGGCACGTAGAGGCTTAGTTGTTGGAAGGACGTCCTCGACGTCGACCTCTTTGGAGTCTAGCTTGCCGCTCACGCTCGTACACATGGTCGTGGAAAGGATCTTGACTTGGTGGTTGAATTTGTGGGGCGGGATGCATCCATTGATCTTCACGGGAAGAGAAGTTCCCGGTCATCCATTCATTGAAACTCTCTTGGACGCTCCATCTTTGGTCCTCGACCGCCCTTAAGTCGTCCACGTCACGTCTTATGTAGGCTATGTTGCGGTTCACTTCATCGAATAGAGCTTGGAAGTCTTCTTGGTGGTGGAAAAGTTGTTGTTGTTGGTTGTTGAGGTGTTGTTGTTGAAGGTTGAGTTGGTGTGCCTCTTGGAGCATACTTGATTGTTGAAGTTGGAGATGCGCCATTTGGTTGGCAAGGAAGTTCATGTCCACCGTTTGATTTGGCTCGGGGAACACCATTCCGGGGCCATACCATTGGGCATACCCCTCATACCCTCCATAGCTTGGTGGCTCTTGTCTTGCTCCACTCCCCTCACCCCTCTCAAATTGGCTCGGGACCGGATCGGGTAAGTATGTGTCGGACCGACGTTGGTGGACGTCGGGCCCGACGTGGGACACACCTCGGTCCAATAGTGTTGGGGAGTGATCGGTGAACATGTTGTGGTAGCCACCATCATCTTCATTTTGATTGTCAACCTCCATGTCTTCTCTTCTCACGAACTCAAAATGGTTGGGCTCCTCTTCTTCGGTGTCCGGGGAAGCTTGAGGAGTAGTGAAACGAATATGTTGTGCTCGTCTCCTAACCTCAAGTGTCCCCTCCGGCTCTCCATAAGGGTTCACATTGCCCGCCCATACTTGATACCAATTGTAGTAGCTTGTGAGGTCAAAGAGGCGAGGCTCCAAAGGGATTTGCACTTGGCCGAAGTTGGAATGAGGCATGAGTTGGTCGATGAGGCCGGGAACCAATTTCTCTTTGACAATGTTTGCCTTCTTGAAGTACTTAAGGTCCATGAGCTCCACACCATTTGGAGCCGGTGTGTACAAGGATAAGTCAAGCTCAAGCACCCGGGCCAACCGAGCTATCATTCCACCAAAATATATTCACGAGGAACTTTGGAAGTCCCTCACCATCTTCACCCATTCCCAAGTAAGATTCAACGGCTTCTCATTTTGGAACAACATCTCGTAAAGTAGCATGGCTTCCTCCTTCATTGGCTTGCTAAGCTCATGACGGGCATAGATCGTGCACCCTAAGATGCGGATCATGACTCGGAATAGCGGGCTAGCGATCTCGTTGGTGGAGGCTCCCTTCCTCATTTCGTTCTTGCCCGCCACATACTTCCAAAGGTAGTTAACCTTGTCATTGTCAACCGAAGCTTCTTCTCTAGCAAAAGGGAATCCGAGGTAAACTGCCACATTCCTCAAAGAATGTTCTTGTGCTTCATTACCCAATTGGAAGGAGATCTTGCCCTCATCTTCAACTCCCTCATATGTGCTCTTGAAAGTAGCCATAAACTCGGAAGTAAGAGCCGGATAATGGTTGTTGTTCCACCTTAGCATCACATTTAGCCCAATGTTCGAGTAGCACCGAACAAGAGCCTCATCCATGTGCATCTTCTTGATTGACTCCCAATCTACCCACCGAGTGTGGTGAGATAGACCCATGAGTCACTCATACTCATTAGCTACATCATCGTCCTCGAAGCGCACATCATCCATACGTTGCACTCTCTTTGATGACTTCTTGGACTTCCTTGTTGCTTTCTCCATCCTTGAAGATGATGCTCGGGTAGTCATGGTACCTACACACAATCAAGCAAAGAACTCCGAGATAAAATCTATACAAACACCTCAAGATCACATGTTATCACAACAAACAACTCATCATGCAAGGTATTGACCCCATATTTTCTCTTAAGACACTCACTACTCAAGATCTATCATGTATGAGCAAAGATTCACATATCAATGTTTAAGCTACAAGATACGTCATGATAATCATGCTTTAACCAACATTAAAACTCATGAATCCTAAAGCTATCACAAGAAAAAGCCAAATTGCTCAAGACCGACCAACACAAGACATCGGGTCCGAGGTTTTCAACCTCGGTCCAAGTCGTGGACCGACATTCAACATCGGTCCCGAGGAACTGGATACCTCGGACCGACTACAATTCGATTTCTCCTTCTATATTCACCCAAAATTCACTCTATCATGCTTCTAAAATCCAAAATCAACCATGTCTCATCATCAATCGAAGTTCCAAGTAGGTTTTAGCATGCATAATCAACATTCAAGCACCAATATTACTATTTATGCACATCACCATGGATGCTCAAGGTCTAAGCTCATTCAATCATGGCAAATCTCAAATCTAGCAATGAAAGCATGGAATTCACAAGGAATCAAGTAGAGATAGAGATCTACATACCAAATTTGAAGGAAACAAAGACTTCTAGCAATCAACTTCTTAGAACTCAAATTCTCCTTCTAGATCTAGAAGAAGGATGAAGATCTATGGGGTTTTTGTTGGGATTTTTGCTTTGTGTTGGATCGTTAGTCAGAAATACAAGGGCGTCCTTAACAGAGTTAAGGTCGTCCTTCACCAGGATGTCCTTAATAAAAATCAAGGACTTCCTTGGTTCGCAGCGGAAATCAAAAGACTAAACAGGTTAAGGAAATAAGTAAAGGACGCTTTTGATTTATAGAGGAACCACTCAAGTACCAACTAGTCCTTGAGTGTAAACCTCTACCTCCTTGGAGGATTTTGTAATAGCTTTTTCCTTTCTTATTAAGTTTCCTTACAATACGCTGGCGAGTGGTTACACTTCTCTGGCACTTAGACTGGCGTCCCTAAGTCCACTAGTAACAACTCCTTTAAGCCGGTAGAGTAACCTAACTTAATCTCTAAAGGAAACTATCACCTCGTCCTTACAGTTCGTCGTAAGGACTCTCTCACTCTTTTTGTTCTTTTCTATTACAAACAGTTTGTGGTTTTGTTGAACGCTTCTCGCTCGATCTAACACCTAAGTCTCACTTGTTCTTGAGTTTGTTCTTGGTGTTCTTGGTGTTCTTGAGCGACTTGATAAATTCTCTGAATATTCTCTCAAGCGTCACATCACAATAAATACTCTAGGGAGTATTTATAGTGGCATTGGGAAAGGGCAACTTTAACTCTGACGATCATGCCCTTGGGGACGTTGCAACAGTAATCGGCTTCCACGTGTTGTTCTGATGATCAAGGAAGCCTACTGGCAATTCCGTTAGGCTTGGATGCGGGATCTTCTTCCACGTGGAGATCATGATCAAAGCTTGTCTGGTGATGTCACTTTGTCGGCCAGCTTTGAAGGACTCCAGTGTAATGATTAAGGACGGTGTCCTTGTTTGTATTTTACCAAGCCGTTCACTGAAGGATGTAGCGTCCTCACTTCCTGAGGACGGCTACCTAATCCTCAACTTGTTGTCCTTTTCAACGTGCGTTCCTGAAACACTTGGACAACTTTATTAGATCAAGACGAGTTTGTCATATCAAAACTAAGGGACGCTAGGCACAATGTTAATTACTGAAGGCGTCCTTAACATTGTCCCAACAGTTTCCCCCTTTTTGATGATGACAAACTCTGGGCAATAAACATTTTGCACTTAAGCTCTAGCATGCTTTGAAAACTCAAAGAGCGTCCTTTCAACACTTAGAAATAATCTATAGGCACAAGTTTTCAATACTTGATCTAATCTTCCTTTTGGATTTTAGGGAAGGGACGGCTTTCTAGATCAAAAATTTCTTTCTTAAATAGCGTCCCTGTTAAACTTAGTTCCTTTCACTGAAATTTCTCCTTAACACTTGTTTATTCTAGATAACTATTAAGAGCGCATCTCTGCAAAACTACACTTCCCCCTTTTGGCATCATCGAAAAGGATAACAAGTTAGCTTAAGGACGATAGCACAAAATCACAATTAGAGGCAAGAATACGCTTAAACACACATATGCACACAAACACAAGAGTTGCCATTGAAACGAAATATAGTCATTACAGACAATCAGACAAGTGTTTGAGAAACAAAAGAAGCACAGGCAAAATAATGAGGGAATAAAGGGTTAGGTGGGAGGTGATCCAGCAGGACGGCTTTGATCATTGACATTGGCGTCCGTCGCAGCAGGTTCCTCTTCTTCTTGAGTGTCTCCCTCTGTACTATCCCTGTGAATCGACTGAACTAGCAGCTTAATCAAGTCGTTCTGAGTCTTAACTGCTTGAAAATAGTGGTAGTTCTGTTGCATGGCAGCGTTGTTCTGTTGAATGATGGCGTTCCCTTGTTGCGCTAGAACATTCTGATTGTTAAGGATGAGGGCGTACAGCTGCTTTTCAGAGTAAGCTTCTGTATTTGACGGAGCAGGGGAGCACTGAAAGTAGGACGGCTGTTGAATAGGAGGAAGATGAGAAGGCGAAAAGTTGAAGTCCATCTGATCAGCGTGAAAGAAGGACGACAACTGATCAACTTCAGCAGCACGTTCTTCCTCAGTGTCAACTATTAGGGGAGGCTCAGGAGCAACAGTCTTCCCTTTCTTTGCGGCTTCTTGACGAGCACGCTCGTCCTCAGCAGCTTTCTTAGCAGCTTCCTGCCTTAGTCTTTTCTCTTCAGCTCTTTTCGCAGCCTCTTCTTCTTTCTTTTTCTTCTCAGCTTCTTTTCTTTCTTTCTCAATTTGCTTCCTGATGGAGGGAAGCTCAAGGCTGTGCTTTATCTCCAGGACGCCATACTTTTGATCCCATGGCAATCCCAAGGAGATTTCCTCGCCAGGTGTGTAAGCATCATTTTCAATCAGCAAGGCTTTCACCAAACCTGGGTAGGGAAGAGCATAATTCTTCTTTGTGCACTTAGCCATGTGCTCGATCATTATTCTGGCTAAGTTGATCTTTCTGCCTTGAAGGAAGGCGTCCAGCAGCAAGCAATCGATGGTCTGAACAATAGATTTCTTCTCCTGCCTGGGGACGATAGTCCTGCAGATCAGATAGTGTGCCATAGCACCAGTGTGAGACAGGACGGAGGCAACCCGGTCATTTGCATCTGGAGTCTTCCCATTGAAGATTCTCCGAAATAAGTCATTTAGTGCCTCGCCTTCTATGCCAAAACCACTTGCTGGGACTCTGTGCAAGGCCTCAGGTCCAGGACGTTGTTTGTCAAGCCCCATCAGCTGGCGGACTGTCTTCTCAGAGAAAGTAGCAGATTCTCCATTTGCCAAGAACGTCCCTGTGCCATTCTCGATGTTGATGTTGAGAGAATCATAGAAATCCTGCACAAGTTTGGGATCAACTTTGACGTTCTCTTCTGAAAGCTTGAGCCACCCTTGAACTTTGAGAAGGTCAACGAGATCCTTGGCCTCAGAAAACTGGCTAAGGAAGGCTTCATCATAGACAAGAGGAGGAAGAATCTGCTCAGACTTCTTGCTTTTCTTTTTAGGCGGACCTGAAGTACCGTCCTCGTTGTCTTCTTCATCGTCCTCTTCTTCTTCTCCATCATTATCTCCTTCCTGGAGATTTTCATCAGCTTGTCCCTCAGATGGACCAGCTGCATCCTTGGACGCCTTTGTTTTTCGTGGACGCTTTCCACCTTTTCCTTTGGGAGCAGACTTGTCTCCCGCGTCCATTGGGACGGCTTCCCATGGTGGAGTCTCAAGAGCGTCCGCAGAGAGTTGCTCATCGAGAGAGAGAGCGTCCTCTTGTACAACATTGTCGCGTTGATTTGCGATTTTGCGACACAGCTCTTCGTCCTCAGCAATCTGTTGTCGTGTGAGCTCATCCAGGACGACAGTTGTAGAGATCTCCTCAGATTGAGCAGAGCCAAACTCCGCTTCTATAGAGTCGTCCCTTTCAGCTGAGTGGCCCCTTGATATGGGAGTAGGAGGGGCAGAAGGGGAAGGGGAATTTTGAGGAGATAGGGAAGGGGAGATGTCCACATCAGGAAAGGCCTGTTGTAGTTGGAGAAGGGTAGGGTCAGGCATGGACGGGTCGAGAATATCGATTGGAGAAGGGGAGGAGGAAGGGGTGTCAAGAGGAATGGGATTTGGCTTGGCCTTGGCGAGCTTTCGCCTTTTGAGGGGTTTAGAGTGGGGACGATCATGTTTGAACTTTGTTCGCTCCTCCACATTGGTTGGAAAACGGTCAAAGATTTTTGTGGGTTGGGAGGAGGAAGCCTTTTGTGGGAGAGAGGAGTGGATAAGACGAGATGGAGGGGGAGTAGATCGGGGAAGGGAAGAAGGAGAAAAAGGATTGGACTTAGGTTTCACTAACCGTTTCTTTGATGTTGTAACGGGAAGATCCACAAATCTGGCATTTGAAAGGTCGGGGATGGATTCAATCAAGGGGATCCTCCAGTCTTGACCTTGGAACGCCTCCAAGAAGATGTTGGTGCCTCCACAGAAAGGGGCGTCCATTCCCCCTGTCTTCCTTAAAACGGGCACCACAAACCGATCCAAGAACGTCCTTAGATTGCGAAGACGGACTTGATCCTTGCAGTCCTTCATGTAGTTTACTACTGCCACATAGAGAGTGCGTGGCTTTGTGTCGATGAAGTCCTTCAAGATTTCGTCGATCTGAATTTCTGGAGGACCTTCGACGTAAAAACTCCTCTTAGCAAAACGTTTTCGCTTCCCACTCAAGGACGAACCAGAAGAATTCATGACCTTTGACATTCTGATCTGATCGGAGAGAGTTCGTCGGACACTGATCGGAAAGCTAGAGAGAAGTTGCCGGAAGTCTAGAGAGAAGTCAGAGCAAAACGGAGCTTTGAGATTTTAGCGTGCGAAAGTTCTGACAGCCGTTTTAATCAATGTATATATAGGAGGTTGGTGAGGGGCACGCTGGTAACTTCCTCATTTCAAAATTCAAACGGCAACTGTTCAACTTCCAAAAAGGGCGCGTTCCGAATGAACCTGTACTGGCGTCCTCAACTCAGATTGTAACTGGCGTTCACAGAATTTACACATCCTTCCTGAGATCACCTTAGGAACCAATTTGAAAACTATGCAAGTACGTCCCGTAAAGAAAAGTGAAGATCATAGGACGCTTTTGCAAAGTTCTCGGCTAGGGAAAGCTTAGAGTTCCCATCATTTCGGCTTATAATGAGGGTTGGGTGATCAGGGCAACTCTTTTTCAAGACAAATAGAGAAATTCAAAGGCGTTCTCATGATATGCACACAGCAGTTTTAGACTAGCGTTCTTGCAAAGGTGAAATTAGTGCATAAAGTACTTAGCAATTATGTAATCAACTAAACATAGCCAAGCATTGAGGGAATAGCAGAACGGGACTTGCTACTTAAAGGTTATCATCCCTAAGAGCAGTCTTAGATGCTCAAAAGGACGTCTATCAAGTGCTTTCGTAAAAATATCAGCTATTTGGTCCTCAGTCCTTACATGTCCCATGCTAATAATTCCTAGTTCCACATTATCACGCAAGAAATGATGTCTTATATGAATGTGCTTTGTGCGAGAATGAAAAACAGGATTCTTAGCAATTTCTATGGCACTGGTATTATCACACAAAATAGGAATAGTTTCAAGAGATATACCATAGTCCTCAAGTTGATACTTGATCCAAATAACTTGTGAGCAGCACGAGGCAGCAGCAACGTACTCAGCTTCCGCAGTTGAAAGCGCCACAGAGTTTTGTTTCTTAGATCCCCATGAGACTAGGCATGAACCAAGAAACTGTGCCATTCCTGAAGTACTTTTTCTATCAATGACATGTCCAGCATAGTCAGCGTCAGAGTAGCCAACTAGTTTGAAGGACGTCTTCCTGGGATACCAAAGGCAAAGATCGTCCCGTCCTTTGAGGTAGCGAAAGATCCTCTTGACTTCTTGCATGTGGGACTCCTTTGGATTTGCCTGGAAACGTGCACATAAGCAAACTGCAAACATGATGTCTGGACGGCTTGCGGTCAGATAGAGCAAAGAGCCGATCATTCCTCTGTATAGTTTCTGATCAACGTCCTTCCCTTGTTCATCTGCATAAAGACGTGAATTTGGGGAACAAGGTGTTGCCATTGGCTTGGACGTATTCATCCCAAATTTCTCCAGCATTTCGCGGACATATTTTTGTTGATGAATGCGCGTCCCATCTTTGAGTTGGTTGATTTGAAGTCCCAGGAAGAAGGTGAGTTCTCCAATTAGAGACATTTCAAATTCACTACTCATTAAGGACTTGAACTCATCTACAAGTTTCATGTTAGTGCTACCAAAGACTATATCATCAACATAGACTTGGGCAATTAAAATGTCCTTATGAACTTTCTTAATGAACAAAGTTTTATCAATTGAACCTCTTGTGTAGCCGTTAGACAGAAGAAAGGACGCAAACCTGTCGTACCATGCACGAGGAGCTTGCTTGAGTCCATAGAGAGCTTTGTCTAAGTAATACACATAATCTGGATGAGAGGCGTCCTCGAAACCAGGCGGTTGAGCAACATACACCTCTTCCTTGAGTTTTCCATTTAGAAAAGCAGTTTTGACGTCCATCTGAAATAGCTTGAATCCTTTGTGTGCGGCAAAGGCAATGAGAAGACGAACGGCCTCAATTCTAGCAACGGGAGCAAAGGTTTCATCATAGTCAATGCCTTCCTCTTGCTTGAATCCTTGAGCCACAAGTCTTGCCTTGTTTCTTGACACACGACCACTTTCATCGAGCTTATTTCGAAACACCCAGCGCGTCCCTATGATATTTTTCCCTTTGGGACGAGGGACGAGTGTCCAAACTTTGTTCCTTTCAAACTGGTTAAGTTCTTCTTGCATTGCTTGGATCCAATCAGCGTCCTGAAGTGCTTCTTTGATATTCTTTGGTTCTATCATAGACACAAAGGCGTTGAACGCACAGAAGGCTAAATTTGCACTTTGGGACTTGCTTGCAGCTGATCTGGTTTGAACTCCTTGAGCTGGATCGGAGACAATCTGAGAAGTTGGATGATATCTTGAGAAACGGGACTCTCTTTGAAATAGTTGAGCAAACCTAGGATCAACTTCATCTTCTGAAGAGGCGTCCTCGGTGTGTTCCCCCTCAGAGAGAGCGTCCACACCTTGACCTTGCATACTTGATTCAGCCACATCTTGTTGAAATGGAGATTCACTTTGAGAGAGAACTCCTTCAATAATACTAGGAACGTCCACTGAGACTTCTTCAGGATTTGGAGTGGCGTCCTTGGGAACATAATATTTTCCAGAGGACCCAAAATCAGCTTCGTCTTCAGAATCGTCCTGCTGTTGTGAGGAAGAGCGCTCTTTCTTATTTGGTTTTTCTTTATGAGAAACGCTCTCCTTGAACACAACATGAATGCTCTCCTCAAGCTTTAGAGTCCTTTTGTTGAAAACTCTATATGCTTTGCTGGTTAGAGAGTATCCAAGAAATATAGCTTCATCACTCCTTGCATCAAACTTTCCAAGTCGTTCTTTGTCATTGTTGTGAACAAAGCACTTGCATCCGAATACTCTGAGATAATCAATGCGAGGCTTCCTTCCATTCAACAATTCATAGGACGTCTTTTTGAGCAGCGGACGGATCATGGCACGATTGATGATATAACAAGCTGTAGCAATAGCTTCCGCCCAGAAGTACATAGGGACGCTATTGGCTAAAAGCATAGTCCGTGCCATATCCTCCAGCGTCCTGTTCTTTCTTTCCACAACACCATTTTGTTGAGGAGTCCTTGGAGCTGAAAAATTGTGCGAGACTCCATGTTGATCACAGAAGGCCAGGAACTCTGAATTCTGAAACTCCGTTCCATGGTCTGATCTTATGGCTTTAAGAGACGTCTCCAAGGCAACTTCCACTTGTTTGATGAAGACTTTAAACGCATTGAAGCAATCTGTTTTGGAAGCCAAGAAAAGAACCCAAGTGAAACGAGAAAAATCATCTACAAGAACGTAAATGTACCTCTTTCCACCATGGCTCAACGTCTTCATTGGCCCACAAAGATCCATATGAAGGAGTTCCAAAGGTTTCTTTGTGCTGACTTCGTTCTTAGATTTGAAGGACGTTCTTGTTTGCTTCCCTTTAATACATGCTTCACATTGTTCAATCTTCTCAGGATCAATTTGAGGAAGTCCTTTCACAAGATTTCTTTGATGCAGTTTGAGGATTGTGCTTAATCCAGCATGTCCAAGACGACGATGCCAGAGGTCAGCGTCCTCCTTTGAAACAGATAGGCACAACTCAGATTTTGGCTTGAACTCTTGATTGAAGATGTAGACATTGTTCTGGCGAACTCCTTTGAGAACCACTTTGTTTGACTTCTTGTTGATCACGAGACACTCCTTTGAGTCAAATGTGACTAAATTTTCACCTTGGTCACACATTTGGGAAACACTCAGGAGATTGAAACCAAGTCCTTCAACAAGACTGACATTTGTTGCTTTGATGGACGGATTGAGAATAGCAGTCCCCGTCCCTTTGATCTTTCCCTTGCCCTTATTGCCAAACGAGACCGTTCCTCCCGTGGCACTACTCTGGATAGAAGTGAGATGGATCTGGCTTCCTGTCATATGATTTGAGGCGCCACTATCAATGATCCATGGGCGTCCCCTCACTTCCACCTGCCAAAACAAAGTTAGTTTTTGGCGACCCAGGCAAGGTGTCCCTTACCTGGTTCGTTACAGAAATAAAACTCTGGTTCTGGCATGTAGTCATTTATGTTCACATCATTTGAAGTAGTATATCTGCGGAAAGTACTCTTAGAACGTCTAGAACGCCTAGACTTATTATTAGGGACGGACTTATCATTTTCAATGTTAGTCCTAGCAGCTTTTCCCTTTTCAATGTCGTCCTTCAGTTTCAAACACTCATACTTGTAGTGATCTCCTTGACCACAATACCAACACGTCCTATAGTAAGTACCGAGGTAGTACTTCTTATTGGGACGTTGGATCCTGTTTTGTTTCATCTTTGGAGGGTTGCAGACTTTAGAACCTTTCTCTTTAGCAATTTTCTTGTAAATCCTATGACCAGTGGAGTTAGTATAGTAGTCCTCTTCTCCTTTCTCTCCACTCTCTAGGACTCTAATTCTATCCAGAAGATTCCTAGTTTTCTCCCTCTCTTGCTCAAGTTCTGTGGATTTACTAGCCTCAAAGTCACTTGGAAGAGAGTTCTTAGAATCAGACTCATATCCTAGTCCCCTTTTGGCTGGGACAAACATCATAGGTCTAACTTCTTCAACTACAGGACTCTTTCCTAGCACTTTGATTTCATCCCTAAGATTAGCGTTCTCTAGCTTGAGACACATTACTTCAGTTTTCAGAGATTTAACTTCTTCACATGAGGACTCTAGTTGAATAGACATAGTACTGTAATTTTCACATTCAACAACAATGTTTTCATTTTCAAGTTCCAGTTCATCCATTCTTTTTTTGCATACACACACTTTCTTCCATGATTTTTCCAATGAGTTTTATGAGTTTAGTTTTAGAACAACTTTCTAAGGATTTCATCATAGACTCACGGGTTACCTCATTTTCAGATTTAGGAGCGTCCTCCTCATCAACTGTGGCGTCCTCCATCGCCATGAAAGCCACTTGATCATTTTCGAAGGCGTCCTCAAGAGCAATGTAGGCCTCTTCTTCATCGGGTTCTTCATCATCAGAACTCACGTTATCCCATGCAGAAGCAAACGCTCCAATGAGTGCCTTTGTCTTCATATCCTTTGAAGACATTCCTGTTGTACACCTTTTAGCAAAATGTCCTTTCTTGTTACATTTATAACAAGTAAGTTCCTTCATCTCTGCCTCTGTGTACTTGGGACTTTCCTTCTTGGGCATTTTGTGCTTGTTGAAATATTTGCTTCTTTTTCCAAAAGAACGCAGAACTTTGTTAAAAAGAGCAATTCCTTCCTCTTCTTCAAGCTGTTCCTTAGACTTGCTTTCTCTTTCTTTCATAGCTTGAACTCGCATCTTTTCACGGTTCTCATTCTTGTTGGCTTCCACCATCATAGCAAGTTCTTGTTGACGACGAAGATACTCAGCGTACTCTGGTGTTGAGGTCATCAATGCAATATCTGTTTGAGGATTTCTTGCCAATTCAGCCAAATCGGCTTCCCTTCTTGCTTCATAACCCCTAAGCTTCCCATAGATCTCTTCCATATCCAGGGTCTTGTTAGCGGTGTTTTCTTTGAACGTGGTTCTATCAAAGTTCCACTTTCCTGTGAGTCCATCAATGACTATTCCAACTCTGTTCCTCATTGAGACTTCAGCTTCTGGGATACCCAAGTTTCGCATTTTGGTCACAAGGGCTTCAAAGCGACTTGAGTAGTCCTTTACAGATTCATTAGGCAGCATTCTGAAGGCATAGAACTCCTTTTTAATTTCAAGCTTGACATCTTCCTTCATCTCAGCTGTTCCTATGTGGTACTTTTCGAGAGCTTCCCACTGTTCTTTTGCTGTAGTCAAGTTGCTGACTCTGATGGCGTCCCTTTCACAGAGAGATGCTTGAAGGAAACATATGGCCTTAGCGTTCGTTTCCATAAGCTTGAATTCATCAGGACCCCATTCATCCTCCTTGTCTTTCTTGTCTTCAGGAACTTTGAGATCACCCTTCATAATTACCTTCCAGCATTGATAATTTGTGCTTCTGCAGAAATTCTCAAATCTAATTTTCCAGCGGTTGAAATGGCCGTCCGTCAGGCGTGGAGGCTTTACGAACGAGATTCCAATAGGTTCCATGTCCACCATCTTAACCTGCAACTCAGTAAGAATCTAGAGCGCCTGCTCTGATACCAATTGTTGGATCGTTAGTCAGAAATACAAGGGCGTCCTTAACAGAGTTAAGGTCGTCCTTCACCAGGATGTCCTTAATAAAAATCAAGGACTTCCTTGGTTCGCAGCGGAAATCAAAAGACTAAACAGGTTAAGGAAATAAGTAAAGGACGCTTTTGATTTATAGAGGAACCACTCAAGTACCAACTAGTCCTTGAGTGTAAACCTCTACCTCCTTGGAGGATTTTGTAATAGCTTTTTCCTTTCTTATTAAGTTTCCTTACAATACGCTGGCGAGTGGTTACACTTCTCTGGCACTTAGACTGGCGTCCCTAAGTCCACTAGTAACAACTCCTTTAAGCCGGTAGAGTAACCTAACTTAATCTCTAAAGGAAACTATCACCTCGTCCTTACAGTTCGTCGTAAGGACTCTCTCACTCTTTTTGTTCTTTTCTATTACAAACAGTTTGTGGTTTTGTTGAACGCTTCTCGCTCGATCTAACACCTAAGTCTCACTTGTTCTTGAGTTTGTTCTTGGTGTTCTTGGTGTTCTTGAGCGACTTGATAAATTCTCTGAATATTCTCTCAAGCGTCACATCACAATAAATACTCTAGGGAGTATTTATAGTGGCATTGGGAAAGGGCAACTTTAACTCTGACGATCATGCCCTTGGGGACGTTGCAACAGTAATCGGCTTCCACGTGTTGTTCTGATGATCAAGGAAGCCTACTGGCAATTCCGTTAGGCTTGGATGCGGGATCTTCTTCCACGTGGAGATCATGATCAAAGCTTGTCTGGTGATGTCACTTTGTCGGCCAGCTTTGAAGGACTCCAGTGTAATGATTAAGGACGGTGTCCTTGTTTGTATTTTACCAAGCCGTTCACTGAAGGATGTAGCGTCCTCACTTCCTGAGGACGGCTACCTAATCCTCAACTTGTTGTCCTTTTCAACGTGCGTTCCTGAAACACTTGGACAACTTTATTAGATCAAGACGAGTTTGTCATATCAAAACTAAGGGACGCTAGGCACAATGTTAATTACTGAAGGCGTCCTTAACATTGTCCCAACACTTTGGATCGACTTTTGGGGTTACTAGAGTGTTGGATCGAGATTTGTGGGTGGGATTTGGCTTGGATCGACAATGGTGAGGGGATCGATCGGCTGGGGGTTCTTGAAGGGGACTTGGTATTTTGGGAAGGTAGTTATGAGGGTGATTGGTGGTGGGTATGTGGAATAAGGCTTTAAATGGGGTAGAAGACAAAGTTAGGTTAGAGGGGCATAATAGGCATTTCACAATATCAAGACCAAAGTTGACTCGGCTAGCTAGGACCGACTTCACCAACCTCGGGCCCGAGGTACTGGGTACCTCGGTCCTACCTGTTTTGGCTTCCTAAAAATCCCTTAGACTTGGAAAATCTCTACCTATAAGACCTTTTATTGTTTCCACCAATACCACACATAATCATGAAGCTCACATAACTCATAATTCCACAAAACACATGCTAAAGAGAGAGATTAGAAAGAATCTAAGCTAAGGCAAAGAAAACAAACTAGAAACTACGAAAATGAACCTACTAAACTCGGGTTGCCTCCCGAGGAGCGCTCTTTTTAAGTCATTAGCTTGACTTCTAACCTCTACCCTTCAAGGAGGGTGAAAAACGGTGAATTGATCATCCTTGTCATATGCATCTCCACACTCCTCATAGCCAAAGTACCCCCACTTATGCTTGATGAAAGTGGGGCATCTAACTCCTCCATCATTCTCCAAAAGGTAGGGTGGCATCTCTTGCATCTTCTCAACTTGATCTCCATGCCCTACATCACAAACATCAATAGCATCTAAAGATTCTCTAGGGGATTCAATGACATTATAACTCAAATCTTCCTTTAAATCACTTAAGCAAATGAAACTATCCTCTAGATTCTCTTTCAAATCACTTAAACACATATAAGAGTCTCCCATATCAAAAGGATACGAAGAAGGATACTCTTCACGGTTTCTCGGGCTATCTTCCTCATGGTTCCCAAGTGGATTGTGTAACTCCCTTTCTAGCTCATGAATGTTGATCATGTCTTGATCTCTCAAAGATGCTTCTTCCTCTCTTGTGAGTTCCAACTCTTCTCTCTTACGCTTGGCACTTTCCTCCAACTTTAAGATTGCCAAAGCATCCGGTTCATTGAGAGCTTTGTTGAAATGGAACTCCACTTTTTCCTCTCCAATTTCAAAAGTCACTTTCCCATTCCTCACATCAAATTTGGCACCCGCCGTAGCTAGAAACGGCCTTCCAAGAATGAGGGGCACCATTGGATCTTCTTTCATGTCGAGGATGACAAAATCGTCGGGGACAAAATATGGCTAAACTCGAACCGGGACGTCATCTAGGATTCAGGTGGCCCTTGTAGATGATCCATCGGCCATGGTAAGACTCATATCAACCGGTTCCATATCTCCGAGGTTAGCCCGTCTCCATATGCTCATGGGCATAACCGAAATGCTTGCTCCTAGATCACAAAGAGCTTTGAAGTTTTGGGATCCAATCCCCACGGTGATGGCAAATCTTCCGGGATCACCTAGCTTTTGAGGTAGCTCTAGGATCTTGACTTCATCTTGCATCTCCACAATTGACCTCTTCTTGCTCAAGATTTCCTTCAAGAACTTTGCATAGGATGGCATCTCGCTTAGAGCATCGGTGAATGGAATGGTGATGTTCAAGCCTTGCAAAAGCTTCAAGAACCTCTTGAACTTTCCCTCAACAATCTCCTTGGGCTTCTTCAAAGGGTATGGAAGAGTCGTGCCACCTTGTTTCTTGCTTGGATCCACCTCCTTGGACCGATCTTGATCTTTCTCAACATTTTCTGTCTGGATCGACGTTGGAATGACGTCGGGACCGACTTCAAGAACCTCGGTCCTGGGGCAGGGGACTTTTGGGATCATCGGGCCGACTTCAGGGCATGTCGGGCCCGAGTTGTTGGGTAACTCGGTCCGAGTTGCTGGACCTCCTCCATCTTCTGGATCGATGTTATGGCACATCGGGCCCGAGTTGCTAGGTAACTCGGTCCGAGTTTTTTCTCTCGTTCTTGGCTCGTGTGGCTCGGGCAAACTCTGTCCACTCGACAATCCTATGGCTCGAACTTCATTTTGTTGTTGTGGGGTACGGGGATTCTCCTCGGGTCGGCCCGGGAGTCTCCCTTCCTCTCTTGGAAGTTGATTCGCCATGTGAACAAATTGGTTGTCCACTTGTCTTCTCCATGCACCAATGACTCGGGCAAAGCCGTTGTTCCCTTATCAAAAATAAATCCCAAACATGCAAACAAAAGTATAGTAGGCAAGCAAGGGGTCGAACCCAAAGGAATCAGTTTTTATTAAGATTTTAGTGGTTTTCATGCAAGCAATCGAAAGGGGGTTTTGAAAGTTGGTTTCAATCAAAGTTATCAAGCAGAGTTCATCCAATCAATTCCACTTTATTAATTCATTGATCATGAATTCATCCACCTCTTTATATGCCTAGGTCAATTCCAATCCCAATCATTAGAAATCGCAAGTCCACGGTCTGAACAATTCTATAACCCTAGGCAAGGACGCTTAACCTAGAATTAGCATAGAGCACAGGGATAATAGGAAATCAAATCATGCAATCAAGCTACGAGTATCATGCACAATTTAACCATTGAATACTCTTCCCTAAACTAGTCCACGGTCCTAGAATCGAGTTGTTTCGAGAATAGGAAAGATGCATAGACAACGACCAATCCTAATTCAAACAATAAATCTAAGTCAATCAAACAAGTTGATCAGGCTCATAAAATCAAACATAGATCATGGGATGAAGCACAAGAGTATCAATAAAGACCTAGGGATAAAGAGATTACCAGAATTTCACAACTTCATATATAATAAAGCTTCCTTGATTGAATAAACTCCATAGGAGAGTTAATTCTCCATTACAAAGAAAACTCTAATCTTTATTGAAATACAATTGATTGACAAATTGGATGATGATATCTAGAAACCTAGAGAAGGTCCCCCTTATATAGCCCTAAAGATCAACCTTTTCGGACTAAATAAGGTAGGAAACCGAAAGATAAGAAAGGAAACAAGATTACACCGGTGAAATCTCGTCAGCTTGGAAGTCGGTCGAACCAGCGACCGCGGCACCACAACCGCGCCCGCGGCGGCCTTCAAATCGTCAAATCCGAGTCGGCTACTACCGCGACCGCGCCCTGGGCAGCGCGACCGCGGCCTTCATGGTCTTGGTTGGCTCGCTCCTCCACGCCACCGCACCCGCGTCATAGACAACGCGACCGCGGCATCCATGCAGTGGCGAATCTTCATCTTTAAGCTCTTTTAACTCTTGATTCTTCATAACTTGTGTCTTCGGTCTTGATATTACAATAACGCTCAAAACTAACCTAAAAACTCTCAATATAGCTCTAAAATACAAGAGTTAACCTATACAAAATAGGCCGAATCAACCAAACTCTTTGAATTGGGCACCCATCTCATCAACTCTTCTCTCCACATTGGTAAATTGATTTTCAAATCCTTGAACTCGCCTCTCATCTCTTGCGCCCATTGTGGAGTTTGCTCATAGAAACCCGGAGGTCGGTATGGTTGTGGTTAGGCCCTTGGCTCGTTTTGGTTGAAGCATTTGTTGTAGCCATTGGCTTGACCTTGGTTCCACCTTCCTCCATTGTTGTTGAAGTTGGCTCGTCCTCCAAAGTTTCTTTGAACATAGTGCGCCTCCTCAATTTGCTCGGCCAATCGAACTTGGCGCTCATTCGGACACTCTTGGGCTCCATGTTTCAAAGAACCACATTCTTCACAAGCTCTCGTGGTTTGCTTTTGGTGATAGAGCCTCTTCATCTTGTTCAACTCATCCTCCAAGAATTGGATCTTCACATCTTTGTCTACCTCTTCGCTCTTTGGATCGTAGAGCCTCTTCGGACCGTCTCCATGGACTCTCACCTCCTTGTTCACTTGATTCAGCCCGTACATGGCTTCGTAATCGGAGAGCTTGTCTAGCAACTCCCACGCTTGCTCCGGAGGCAAGTCAATGAACCCACAATCGGTGTGAAGGTTCAATTTATCCTTGGTGGCGGGGTTGATTCCTTGGAAGAAAATGTCTTGAAGGACATAAGGTGGTTGCCCATGTGTTGGACATGCCCTCAACATCTCCTTGAACCGATCCCAAGCCTCGAAGAGTGGCTCGTGGGCTCCTTGTTGAAAGCTTGCTATCTTCCTTCTAAGCTCCGTCGTCTTGGTGGGTGGGAAGAGCTTCATCAAGAATGCTTCATTGAGAGCCCTCCATGATGTGATGGATCGAGGTGCTTGGCTCTCCAACCAATGCAATGCCTTGCCTCCCAAAGACCACTTGAAGGCCTTGAGTAGCACGTACTCAAGTGTCTCATCATCCGTCGAGATGGTCTCACATAGATCCTTGAATTGCTTCACATGCTCGATCGGGCATTCATTCGGTCTCCCTTGAAATTGCTCTCTCTTGATGAGCGAGATGAATTGAGTCTTGATCTCAAAATTCTTTGACACCTCCGGCAAGACTATGCCCGGCTCCGGCACCTTCAACTCCGGATGCATGTGTTGTCTAGCATTCCGGGGTTGGGTGTTAATTTGAGCCTCCAATCTCATCCTTTGCACACGCTCCCTTCTAGCCTCGTCATCTCGGTTTGCCATCTCAATTTGCATTCGAGCCATGTCGGCCCTCATCCTCTCGAACTCCTCATTACGAGCTTGGTTCTCCATTCTCTTCTTCTTTCGCGCTTGTTTGATGATGCTCTCCGGATCACACACAAATCGAACTCAAGTGTTCCTCGGACGGAACGAGCTCGCATGCACCTATAACCAAATATACAAACAAAACTTAATCAAAACAAACAAGGGGTTCAGGCTAGTTCCTCACCCTAATCACTACCAAATCAAAGACTCAACAAAAGATGGTGCCTCAAACGATCCCGGCAACGGCGCCAAAATTCTGATCGGTCCAGATGTGGGTGGTCAAAATTTAAATTTATAAACCGAACCTCACTTGTAGCAAAGAGGTAGGGTGTCGAACACACGGGAGTTCGTTTGTTGAATGTACCGAAAAGACTAAAAAGAGGTAAAGGAAAGGCAAAACGAGGAAAAACAAGAGAAATCACCTCGGACCGACACTTGTCACTTTGGTCCGAGGGTGGATCGAGGTTGATTTGGCCGGGACCGACACTCACAACGTCGGGCCTGATGTGTTGGGTACTTCGATTTAGCAAAAATAGTAGATCGGTCTTGGGTTTTTGGGTTCCTTCCCTAACTATTCTTGGGTAATTCCACCCCAATTCAACCAATAAGTGTTGATCCAAGTGACATTGAGGTTGCTAGCCTTCGATCCCTCCACTCTACACTTCGACCTAAGGGAGTTTTCACTCTCCTTCGATGCTAGGTCTAGTAATTGGGTCCGAGATCACTTTCGCTTACTCTTACCAATCACAAGCCCTAGGTCCCTTGTTTCCATAAGAGAATTGAAGCTTAGTGTAGAGAGGATTCATAGATCAAGCACTCAAAGGCTATGGAATTGGGGGTTCATACCCAATCCTAGCTAGGGGTTCGACAAGTAGCAAAGCAAGAGTAAAAAGCAATCAAATAGCAAAGCAAGTAAATCTCAATCATCAAACTCAAATCAAAGCTCATATGCATTCAAATCCAAAGGGGTTCACAATATCCAAATCCAAATCTACTAAAACCAAAGAAAACAAGTACAAACTCACTAATCTCCTCTCCTAGGACCACCGATTTCCTCTCTTCTCCTCCTCCTCTCTTCTCCTTGCTCTCCATGTCTTCCTTTGAGAGTGATTTGGAGTGTTTCTCCTTAAGCTCCCCTAATACTCTCTTAATCACCTCTATTTATAGCCTCTCATGGATTGGTGACCAAGAAATTCCCAGTTTAGAAGAAGGGCAAACTTGGAAGATCATAACATTTTGCCTTGGGGCCTAATCTTCTAAATCGCCGACTCGGACCGACACGGGGCAACCTCGGGCCCGACGTTGGGAACGTCGGTCCTGTACACTGGTGCTCGATCTCGGGCCCGACTTGGTATGAACTCGATCCTGGGCCTCGGTCCTTCTTCTTTTCTTGGTTTTCCTTGAGTTCCTCATCATTCCTTGCATGGCTCTTCCGTTCCTTAGCTCCCGAGCTTGAATCTTCTTTGATACTTCTCCAAAACATCCTCTTTTGCGCCATTTCTCCTACAAAATATAACAAACTTGCGTAGTTTCCGAATCTTGAAGAAAACCGGGAACTAAGCTAAAAAGGAATGAAACTAACAAAGAAAGGAATGAAAAACACATATTTACAAAGGAAATTAACTACTAAAACATCACCAAAATGAGAGACATTAGTCATCACCTGAGAAAAATAGCTTTTCAAATCTGTCCAACTTTATCCTAAACCGTCGCCTCTTGTTGTCGTGCAGATTGGTCTAGGAAATAACTGCGATCTTATTGCTTTGGTCAGGCCACAAAGAGGGGAACCTGGGTTCCGAACGTTGGTTCGTAGTACGGTTCAAGATTACAGAAGGATAAGGGAAGAACAAAGAGCAGCTGGTATTCCCCGTGTAGAAGGTGCTCCCCAACGTCACCAATAACGCCACCAGGGTCTCCGCCAAGATATGTCAATTAAGATCAACTTATTTGCCCCGTATGTTTGATTGTTGTTGTTGTTGAACTTGTCATCCGGTTGTTGTTGTTGAACTTGTCATCTATTTCATTCCGCATTTTAATATCTATCAAAAACTATACTTTGTTGTTGTGTTGTCATGTGTTATCTTGTCATCGGGTTTAGTATGTTCTGTTAAGACTGTTAAGACCAATTTATTGCTTGAAGAGTGTGAATGATTTGTCGTGTGCATGCTTTTATATTTTGACCATACCTTGTATATGTGATGATACGACAGGTGAGGTCATGAAATGCGTTTCCCCCCCAAAAAAATAGATGACCGTTTGTTGTGTTTTTCCAATGTATAGACTAAAAAAGTCTAAAGCATTCCCAACCATGGATTGAATGTGCTGAATGTTGATAAGAGGTGAGGTGCTATAAATAGGGATGCCCTAGACGCATGAAACATATTCCAAAAAATTGTCATCGGCTACAAGGTTGTTCATAACAAACTTGTCATCACGTTGCACAATGAATGGGGAACCAAGGCCTGTAGCAGCCAGAAGAAGGGTGTATCCGCCGCGACCAAGGTGGAGAGTTTCCATCACAAATGCGGTGAGAACAAGCTCTTACATCCACTTGGCTTCTCATCTATTATTCCAAAGATTATACTCATGCATATCTTCTTGTCATCTGTTTCCTTTCCATGTAGCATACCTTTTCAACAACACTCATCACAGTGACTCCAAACATGAGGGTGATTTGCATCTATAACTTTTATTATGAGGGAAGTCACACGCCGGGGGGATGGGTTGCATTTTACTTCAGTAATCAATGTGTCCCAACCCCAAACAAAACTCTGACCTGTGAAGAGGTAAAAGATATACTTATCATTGCCTCATGTATAACCTGTCATCACATGCAAGAATAGGTATATTAATCACAACTTTTGTTGTCATGCATGCAACTTGGACTTTATGATGAATGCAACATTATTGCTTTACATCATCCCCCTAGGAGATTGGCTGAGGACTGGCCTCCAGATACACTGCCAAACAATCTAGCAAACTGGGCTCTCTGAAGCTGAACTTGTCATCACCTGTTTGTTGTAATTGTTGTTTGTATTTCCAGTTTGTGTCATATCTATGTTGTTTGGTTGTTGTCATCTTGTGTAATATCTATGCTATTGTGATTTCAACTTGTTATCTGTAATATTAGAACCTACTATTGTCTTGTCATCTGTTGTTTATTACACTTGTCTTATGCATGATTTTTTATGTATCTCATTACTGTGCATCTGATGACAAGACATGTCATACCAGAGGTTTGGTCAAGGCATACATGAATGCATTGAAAATCAAATGCATTTACCAATCAGTATGTTGTTGTGGCTTTTCAAGGATACACTAAACAAGTCTAACGATTTCAGAACCATTAATTTGTCACATTCAACCTGTCATCATATCAGAAAGCATGGAATCTACAATATAAACCTGTCATCAATTACTGCTTCATAAGGACCAGGTTTGGATTCCTAACACATGTCCATAATCATCCAACTCACACCAGATCCTACTTCCTAGAACATAGATAATTCATAACATCTAATTGAGTGTACATCATCATCAAATCAAATCACAAATATACATGTCTACCAGATCTACTTCCCTAAAAAGATGTAATCACATCCTACTCCTCATCAAATACCCAATTGCGGTTGAACAAATCAATGGCAATCTTCTCCCTATAGGCATTGATGTTGTCCTCATTCAGTTTGAATGAAGTACCTGACTCGGCTAAACTCGTCGTGTCAAGATCAAAGATAAATAACCCAAACTACAAACTAAGTATAGCAAGTAAGTAAGGGGTCGAACCCAAGAGAACTAACGGCTTCTAGTATTAATATAATTGTCAACCAAAGAAAAGGGGGACTGAAGAGAGAAATCTAAACTAAACTAAACTAGAAAGCAAATAACAAATAAACAAACAAATATGGGAGATAGGTTCATTCAAAAGATCCACTCTTTAATAATCACTCGATCATAAATTTATCCATTGACTTCATTCACACCTATGGTTAATTCCTATCCTGATCATTAACAATCGCAAGTCCACGGTCCAAGCAATTCTATAACCCTAGGCAAGGACGCTTAACCTAGAACTAGCATAGAGAACAAGGATATTAGGAAATCAAATCATGCAATCAAGCTACGAGTCTCATGCACAATTTAACCATTGAATACACTTCCCTAAACTAGTCCACGGTCCTAGAATAGAGTTGTATCGAGAAATAGGAAAGATGCATAGACAACAACCAATCCTAAATCAAACAATAGAACGTCAATCAATTCAATAGGTTCATGACTCCTAAAGAAACAATAAACATTTATAAGATGAAGCACAAGAGAATCAATATCACCCAAATGTTAGAAATCAATGACCAAAATCTCACAAGTTCGTACATCAGAGCTTTTCCCTTGAACAAACCCAAGGAGACTAGCTCTCCATAACTAAACTAAAACCTAAAAGAGAAGAATTGTTAGAAGGTAGAATGTCGAATGTTCCTAAAAACCTAAGGCAAGCTCCTCCTTATATAGCCCAAGGAACAAGCTCCACGAGATAGATAAGGAAAGAGGCAAAAGATAGAAAAGGAAACAAGATAGATAAATTTCGGCCCGCTTCGGATTCGGCATCACCGCGGTTGCGTCGCTCCCACCGCGCCCGCGCTTTTACAACAGAGAAGAACAAGTCATTCTCGGCGACAACCGCGGTCGCGTCGACCAGGCCGCGGTCGCGTATCTCGACAGAATCGCTGGTGTCACTTCGGAGGCTATTTTGACCATCTTCCGCTTGGAATCTGACTTCGGTGTAAAACCATGAATTAAAGCCGTTGAAGTTAGCTTTCCAATGGAACTTGTATCAGCTCAATCTGACCTCTGTAGCTCCAGATATAGCCTTCACAAGAAAGTGGTGTCGCGTAGACAGCTCAAAACGCCTTAAAACTCTTGAATCTTGAATTCTTGTGTCTTCTGCCTAGATATTACAATTACGCACAACTCTAACCTAAACACACTCAATATAGCCCTAAAATACAAGAGTTAACCTATACAAAATAGGCCGAATCAAATTCCCCCATACTTAGATCTTGCTCGTCCTCGAGTAAGCTCAAAACAACTACAACAAGAAAGTACATCTAAGATCTCAGGAAATACAAGGGAAGATAAAAACACTCAGCTCACAACCCGAATCCAAAAATAGAGAAATCATGAGCATAAAACAATGAAGCTCAAACACACACCTCACAATAAGATATAACACTCAAGCTCTAAAACATGAAAGAGCAACCTAGGATCTACCCAAATCTAACAATGTAAGCCCCAAAGTCCCCAAGCAAGAATGAATCCTAAACACTCAAATTTTACCACTCAATTCTGCTTAGGCGCCCTTTCGGGTTTTCATCTAACCGCTCTTTTCATTTTTCAATAGGTGTGCTCACAAATACTCACAACTCTCATAAACCTCATATTACCCCAGGCTAATGCTGGTCCGGGTTACCTGCTTATTACCTGAGCCGCCCTTTAGGGTTTTCGACTCATCCCAGGATTTCATATGCCTTTTTTCAATTTTTATGGCTTTTTCTATCTTTTTCTTTTTATTTCTTTCTTTATTATGCAAAAATTATGGTGCAAGTGCTCCATGAAAAGAAGAAAATCAAAAATCTGAAGCAAATAGCTAACTCATCTAACTAGGATAAGCGAATGCGAGTACTCCTTACCCCATACTTAAATCCTTCATTGTCCTCAATGAAGCAAAGAGAAAGGATAGAAGCAAGGAAAAAGGTATATCAGAAGACTCACAAACGATGAAGAGGGGTGGAAGACTGGAAGAAAGCTTTGGAATCACCATTCTGCAGGCCAACCGCGGGCGCGGGTGATCAGGCCGCGGTCGCGGTATCAACACAGCAAGCAAAGTCGACTTCTGGAGGGAACCGCGGGTGCGGCCGGTGTGGCGCGGGCGCGGTCTTCGTGTAGTCGTGAACTCTTGACTTCTCTCGAACCGGATGATGTGCAAGGAACCTTCGTATCTTGGCTCGTCTATTGGAAGATGGATAATTACTTGAACTCGAGCCGTGATGACATGTGGGGGAACAAAGCTCCCCCATACTTAAGCTTTTGCACATAGCCAATACAAAAAATAATTCCAAAGATGAATGAAAAGAAATATAGAAGGTGGTGGAAAGATATATGGAAAATAGAAGATAGATAGATGGATAGAAAGAATTATGGTAAAGATAGGAGGATGGACAAGATATATGGAAAGTAGAAGATAAATGCCCGAAACTTTTTTTTTCGAATTTTTTTTTTGCCAGACCCGGCCTCACCGCGGGCGCGGTAAATTTTTTTTTTTGTTTTTTTTTTCAACCCACTGCATGATAATCGCGGGCGCGGTACGAGTACCGCGACCGCAGCGCTAGTACCTGTACGTCGGGATTGGTTCTGGTGCTCCACCGCGAGCGCGGTATGACTGCCGGAGCGCGGTTTTGCACCAGAATGTCCTTTCGGACCTAGTACCTGCACGGTAGCTCGAAAACGAAAATAAACCTAAGCTAGGAATGAAAAAACACAATCTATCTAAGCCTTGGGTTGCCTCCCCCAAGCAGCGCTTTTGGTTAACGTCGTTGGCTCGACGTCTTCATGATCGGACATCGTCAATGCCCTGAGCATCAAATCAAAGTCCTGCACAACTATCTTACAACAGGACTCATAGCATATTGACAAATTATCAAGAAATAAGAAATAATTCAAACTCCATTTTAACCTATCAAACATGCTTGAGCAATTAGGGTGAGATTTTCTAGAGTGAAACCAATTAGGTGATTTAGGTGATTTTTCAAAGTATTCATCAAAGCATGCAAATCTCCTAGTTGAATTTTCACTATCATGACGTAAAGCATAGAAGAACTCATCACCTACCCTAGCATGCTCAAAATAGAATCTTTAATAAAAGATTGACATGCAAGAACAAAATTAGGATCAAAAGAGAGAGAAGAAGTGGAGTAAAGGATATAGGGATCGTCAAGGTTGACTTCAGGAATCTCCATGGAGGGGGATACGAAATATTTTGACGGTGAAGAAGAAATCTCCATAACAGCATCTGGCTCCTTCGACGAGTCATCAGGCTCATCGTTGTCACTCCAGGGGTCACCATATTGAAGGAAATACTCCTCTTCTGTCATCAGATATCGTTCTTCCTCAGGCTCAGGCTCGGAAGATTGATCTATCAAAAGCGGGGGCGAAACCTCCAATGCAATATCTCAAACCTCCTCTTGCTCCAAACCATCCCAAAATTCACCAAATACCGCCCAATCAACTTCTTCTTTAGTCCTCTCATTCTGAGTGGATTCTTTCGGCCTTGTGGGAACACGCCTAGGGAGCCTCTTGGGGGGGACAGGCTTGTGCCTAAGCACCGGCGGACGAGCCTCCTTAGAGGCCGCGGGCGCGGTTTGTGGGCCGCGGTCGCGGTATTCCTCTAGGGGGAAATCCTCTGTTTCCTCATACGAAACAGGCGCTGAGCTGCGAGGAAGGTAGTAGTGCCCTTCCACCGTAGCACATTCAAAGCAAGGGGCACCGAAGACCTCGCGTCATGCGTGTCGCGCTCGCCTTTCTCCGAAGGACTCAGAGGATGCCTCTGGGGTATTTCCGCGGGCGCGCTCAGGGGAACGCGGTCGCGGCTCAGGTGACCGCGGTCGCGGCTCCGTAGGTTCTGTCAAATTTCCACGGGCGCGGGTTGGTGAGCGCGGGCGCGGATCTTTGACAGAAGCTAACTCCTTGACCTCGTCGGCTCGGATCCCACAAAAGAAATTCCATTGGTCCATGGGTTCCCACATGACGTATTTTCCTTCGCTCTTGTATAGTCTGATGTCTGACACCTAGTGAAATAACCATTAAAGGGCTCATCCTGCAGCTGACAAAACTTAAAAGCAGACATCAGACTATACAAGTGCGGACCGTAAGATAGGTCCACACAAAGCCAATAAAAATATTAATACTAGAAAGAAACCAAAGTTCCAGGCAACGGCGCCAAAATTTGACTCGGCTAAAGTCGTCGTGCCAAGATCAAAGATAAATAACCCAAACTACAAACTAAGTATAGCAAGTAAGTATGGGGTCGAACCCAAGAGAACTAACGGCTTCTAGTATTAATATAATTATCAACCAAAGAAAGGGGGGATTGAAGAGAGAAATCTAAACTAAACTAAACTAGAAAGCAAATAACAAATAAACAAACAAATATGGGAGATAGGTTCATTCAAAAGATCCACTCTTTAATAATCACTCGATCATAGATTCATCCATTGACTTCATTCACACCTATGGTTAATTCCTATCCTGATCATTAACAATCGCAAGTCCACAGTCCAAGCAATTCTATAACCCTAGGCAAGGACGCTTAACCTAGAATTAGCATAGAGAACAAGGATATTAGGAAATCAAATCATGCAATCAAGCTACGAGTCCCATGCACAATTAAACCATTAAATACTCTTCCCTAAACTAGTCTACGGTCCTAGAATAGAGTTGTTTCGAGAAATAGGAAAGATGCATAGACAACAACCAATCCTAAATCAAACAATAGAACGTCAATCAATTCAATAGGTTCATGACTCCTAAAGAAACAATAAACATTCATAAGATGAAGCACCAGAGAATCAATATCAACCAAAGGATAGAAATCAATTACCAAAATCTCACAAGTTCATACATCAGAGCTTCTACCTTGAACAAACCCAAGGAGACTAGCTCTCCATAACTAAACTAAAACCTAAAAGAGAAGAACTGTTAGAAGGTAGAATGTTGAATGTTCCTAAAAACCTAAGGCAGGCTCCTCCTTATGTAGCCCAAGGAACAAGCTCCAGGAGATAGATAAGGAAAGAGGCAAAAGATAGAAAAGGAAACAAGATAGAAAGATTTCGGCCCGCTTCGGATTCGGCATCACCGCGGTCGCGTCGCTCCCACTGCGCCCGCGCTTTTACAACAGAGAAGAACAAGTCGGTCTCGGCGACCACCGCGGTCGCGTCGACCAGGCCGCGGTCGCGTATATTGACAGAATCGCTGGTGTCACTTCGGAGGCTATTTTGACCATCTTCCGCTTGGAATCTGACTTCGGTGTAAAACCATGAATTAAATCCCTTGAAGTTAGCTTTCCAATGGCACTAGAATCAGCTCTATCCGACCTCTGTAGCTCCAGATATAGCCTTCACAAGCAAGTGGTGTCGCGTAGACAGCTCAAAACGCCTTAAAACTCTTGAATCTTGAATTCTTGTGTCTTCGGCCTAGATATTACAATGACGCACAACTCTAACCTAAACACACTCAATATAGCCCTAAAATACAAGAGTTAACCTATACAAAATAGGCCGAATCAGTACCAAATGTCAGCGACTCAATGGTTTTGAGAGTGAAAACCCCATAGTTACCACTACATATTTTGAAGCATTATGAAACAGGTTAGTACTCCACCAAGAAAACACAAAGAACCTGTCATCAACTCATTAATGCAGGGATGACAAATTACCTAACGAGGTCTTGTGGCGCATCTTGGACTCGATGGATCTTGAATGGCACATCAATTTTGACAAGATTAGCCATCCTATCACATGAGTGAATCCACATTGGCAGCATAGTAGCCATAGCCCCCAGTAACTCTTCAATTTTAGAATCAGAATACAAATCCAACCGAAAATTATGGACATTGATTTATTTCTGAGTAATATCAATCTCCAGCACAAACCAGTGCCTCTCAGGGATGCCAAATGCAACATAAAACCTCTTGACATCATAACATTTCTTCCCAAAATGCCCTAGCGCCAACCCATCGAGGTGATCTGTCCAATTGTCCTCAATTAAAAGCCTACCACCATACAAATCTTGTAATTGGGACTCATTAAATCTTCCAGACCAAAGATTATCCATGACATCAATTTCTTTGTAGTGCTCAGGATCAGAAAGCACCTTCTTCCTAAAGTGGTATAGGACCTCATCAAGATGCTACACAAAAAAAACAACAGGACACATGCAACGTGTCATCAGATGAGACTTGTCATCAGATAGAAGCTCAAAACAGTCAAGTAAAAGTTGCCTTACCTTATCGTCCAGCCAATTACTTCTGGTGGTTATTAGCTTGAAGAATTCCATGGTCAGGCGTCGTATTTCACATCCAACCTTGTATGTAGATCCTACATGGACAAAAGTAGGCAGAATCATTGCATAAAGTTCTATGAATATGAAATGAGATGACAACTACACAAAATATGAACAGAGATAGAGGACATACTTTTCATCATTGTACCACTCATAGAAAGTTCTTCTCTCAACATCTGTAAAGAAACAATTCTTTGGCCTCCTTTGAAGTTTTTTCTTCTCCTTCTCAATTGTGTATGGATTGGTTATCAAATCACTAGGCTTGGTTGTCCTAGTTGACCTCCTAAGAGCTACACCAGCTTGATTTGGCTGTACCACAACTTCTGGATCACTTCCATCAAAGTCCTGCCTATCTAGAGCAACTATTGCATCATCACACACACCAACATCCACTCCAATATTCTTGGGCTCTGCATCATCCTCAAGCAAACCAAAATTTACTCTACCCACAGATGCAATAGAAGGATCAGTATTATCACCCAAGTGAGCTGCAGAAGGCTGTAATTCAGGGTTGGGGAACTTGTCATAAATATTTGCATGAGCTTGCTCATCCTCAAGCTTGTCATCAACCCTTCCACCATCATGCTCAACCTTGGACTTGTCATCACCACTTGCATCAACCTCATCCTCAGACTTGTCATCAACAGTGACAGCATCAGTGTGTTCAGCTCCACAACAAACACCTCCAAATAGGTATGCATGCTCGTCAGGTTTAGAGCAGTCTGCCTGAATGTCAACAATGATGTCTTTCAAATCAACATCAGCTTCCTTTCTCTGTTTCATGATCTTCTGGGTGTTGGTTTGAGTCGGTGCTTGTATGCCAAGCTGAGAGAGCACGACATCCAACTTCATAAGAATCTCATCCTACTTTTGAGACATTTGATGATTGTTCTGTTCAATGGCATTCCACCTCTCACAACACCTCAACACCGGGTTTGCTAGATCACCAACTCTCCACTGCATTTATTTCATCATTTGACCCTGAATTCTTATATCATCACTGAGGTTATTGGCCCATTCAGGTAGCTCCACCTCAGGTCTACCTCCAGCATCCTTTCCCCTACCCTTCCTACCACCTCTGGACTTGACATCACCCATTCTCCTTTGTTTTTTAGGGGCCAACTCACCTTCCAATACCACAACATCATCTTCAGCATCCATCTTGTCATCACCTTCCTTAGCTAAGTTGTCTACCCCAACACCAGTTACTAAATCCACCTTGTCATCACCCTTCACCTCACTTGGACCACATTCAGCATCCTAGACATTCAACTTGTCATCAACCCAGTTCTCCAAGCATTCATCACCATCAACATCACTCTTGTCATCTTGCTTCCCCTTAGAAACAGAATTCTTACCCATCTCTTATACTCCAAAAGTGCCCTTTACAACAAACTTCACTTTTGGCTTTGGAGGTACACCAAACTTCTTCCCATGCAGATTCAGCTTCTTGCCCATATCAACCAAGCTCATAAAGCCATCATCATCATCATCAGCAGCAGCAGCAACAACCTTCCCTTTCACTTCAACCTGCTTGATCTCAATCTTTCTAGGCTCTTCTACTACACTTTTGGCTTTGGCAACAAGCTTCTTCTTCCTTGTATGCACCTCCTCATCAAGCTCCTCCACTGACCTCTTCTTTGAAGCAAACTTCCCTTTGGTGGTTGGCTTGGACTTCTTCTCAGCCGGCTTGTCATAAATTGTTTCTTTAGAAGAACCACTTTGTGATGTGGATGTTGTAAATTTGTAAACAGCATACTTCATCCTTAACCTTATTGCCTTAGCACCCTCAACTTCATCACCATTCACATTGTTGAGTGCAACTTGTAGACCTTGTGGAGGGATCACTACATGAGACATCCTCCATTAGACAAAAGGATCGATGACAAGATCGGGGCTTTGCTCTTGGAATCCAAATCCACCCAAATTTACAACATCATATCTAAACACAGAAACCTACAACAACAACAACAACAACAACAACAACAACAACAACAACAACAACAACAACAATAGAATGTACTTCATGGTTAGCATATGCACCTTAACAGTTGACATATATGACAAGTGAAACTTGTCATCACATTCAGAGCTTTAGGATTCCAAATTTGGTGCCATTAATACTTTAGAAGTTGTCTCACATATCGGTTCATTAGTTGTCAAAGAGTCTTCTACTCCGTTGTGAGTCAAACCAAACCCAGGTTCCTTAGAATACCATATAGGATCTGATGGCGTTCCCTCTTCAACTCTAAAATCCACTTTACACATTTCAGGAAAATGGGGGAATGTCTCAAGTATCCAAATCTACAAGCGCTACAAGAACAATGCTGATACTCGAAACTTGTCATCAGATGTAAACATAAACTTGTCATCAGATGTAAACAAAAACAATTGTTGCAATACCTGAAAAGTCAAAGCGTACCCTAATAAGTTGAAACCAGGCCTTCCCTTGCCACTATACTTGTGTTGAGACACCTTGCTTAACCCATCAAGAGTAGCCACATACACCTTCCTACCGCATGGATACTTACTAAACTTCTCCATGTCAGAAGCAAGAGCAACAAATTCAGGTCTAATGGACGCTTCACTCTTGTGTGGCAATAAAATTCCCTCTAAAATCAACATGTCAACCTCTTCCTTGCATTCTTCTCCTTGGAGAACATCACCTCAAGGTCAGGGACTGTGTATTTCTTCACGTACTCCTAATACTTTCTGCATACCAACCTTTGGCACCTCTGACATCTCTTGAGAGAAATTGAAGCATGTGACTGCATTAAACTCATGAATGGAAAACCTGACCACATTTCAACAAACTTTAAACCACAACTCCAATTCCTTATGAGTCTTCACTTCATGCATCATCACAAGATTGACCAATACACCAATGAATCTGAGACCCTCACCAATCTGGAAAACTGAGCCAAAGCATCCATCACAAAGGCTGCCACTCTTGATCACTAACATGGTTTCTTTATGGTAGACACTATATCCATTCTAGAATATATATTGTACCTCCCCTTGAACCGAGATTGGGGGCGGAAATAATACCCCAAGTCCTACATGATATGTATTTTATTCACATAAATCAAAAAGTTGTCATTAGGTAGATGTCCCAGCATGTCATCAGATAGTACACATACAATACCTTAAGTGAAGGACGTGAGTGAGAGAGGCAAGAAACCTCTAGAGTAGGGAGCAAGAATTGAGATCCAGACATCATAAAAACCTGTCATCCAAAAGACTTATCATCATTTTCCGATTACCATGAACACAACACATGAACCAGGGTATAAAACCACTTGTCATCACAAAAAACAGTGAAACCAAAATGAACTTGTCATCACCTCAACTAAACTGAGACCTAATGTCTACAAAACAAAAACGAAACCTATCATCAACAAGACTTGTCGTCAGTTTCCTATTACCATGAACACATCACATGATCCAGGGTATAAAACCACGTGTCATCACATAAAAACAGTGAAACCAAAATGAACTTGTCATCACCTCAACTAAACTGAGACCTAATGTCTACAAAACGAAAACGAAACCTTAACCAACACCACTATGCGAAATCGTTGCAGCATAACAACAGCCCTACCCTAAAACATCATGATGACCATACTCTCAAATGCGCAAAATTCCAAACGAAACCTAAACCGCCATTAAACCTAAACCTTACATACACAGAAAAGCATGATTTTGAAACCTCACACCAAAAACCACCATTGAAATATTGTTACAACCCTAACATTCTGACGAAATCGAGAATATTTACCAAAGAGAGTGGGAATCAATAATGCAAACTCGATGATGGTTGTAGAGCAACTAGTCAAGGAACCGGGCCAGGATGGGCCGGGCCGCCACCGGGCTTGGCCAAGAAACCGTGGCCCAGGCTCGGCCCGACAAATCACCGGGCAGAGCGGGGCCGGACACCGGGCTGGACCGGGCCGGTCCACATAGGTCCGGGCGGGCTGGGAGTGGGCTGGTGCCGTGCCGGGCTGGCCCACACATACCGCGTTGGGCCGGGCCGGTCCACATAGGCCCGGGCGGGCTGGGAGTGGGTTGGTGCCGGGCCGGGCTGGCCCACACATACCGGGCTGGGCCGGGCCGATTGTTTGCTTTTAATAATTACTTATCAAATTTTTAATAATTAAGATGCCTATGTAATTAACTTTAATAATTATAGTGCATATTAATTTTATTTTTGCACAAATATAATTTATAGGGTGCAAATAATTTTATTTTTACAAATATACAATTAATAGGGTGCATATTAATTTTATTTTTATAAAAAATAAAATTCATATGCACCGGATAGGTCTGGGACGGGCCGGGCTAGGCCGGGCTCTTGGCCCGTTGACCAGCCCGGCCGAGCTGGGCTGGAAAACTACGGCCCGGGTCCAGCCCATGGCCTATCCGGGCTTGGCTTGTCTGGCCCGCGGGCTGGCCGGGCCGGGCTTTTTTGGCCCATGACACCGGGATAGGCCGGGCCAGGCCGCACTGTTGGCTATCACTAAGAGCATGCAAATGGCACAAGTTCAAAGCAACAAAGGAATGAGGGAGAAGATGGCGATGGAACAACTCGCGATTTTTGGGAAGTGAGGGAAGTAGCACGGAGAGACTATTGGGGGGGGGGGGAGGGGGGCGAAAAAATAAAAATAAAACAAAAAACGTTTTTTTGAATTTTGCCTATTTTGCACTTTTTTTAACGCGAGATTAGTCTCCTCATTAACACCCCAAAAACCCCTCCCCACCCCAATCCCTCGATTATTTTTAATCTTGTTATATCCAAAACGAAATGAAACAAACGTACTAAGTACTAAACTATGCATGATTTGGAGATTTCTTTTCCATATAAATGATAATTCGATCGATATTTTTTGCTTTTATCAATTTTGTAAATTATTAAATTATTTATATAATTATCTTACTATGTACTAAAGCGGAGGTTAAAATAATAGATACATCACTACATGTCAACTCCAAATTAAACATGAAAATTGAGGTATTTAGGTTGAAATTTGATTATAGACGCACATATATGGAAAATATTTCATATGATTTAATTTATTGAAATAAAGGGGGGGGGGTATAAAGGAAAAAATATATAACTAAATGTCAAATAAAAAAACATATTGATTTAGTAACTATCAAATCTTTCATTGAGTTTTTTTTGTTTAAATGTGATTAAATAGTATTTAAAATATTCCAAAAAAAGGATTTGAGTATTTTAAAAAACGTATTAAAATCTTTTATCTATGTAAATAATATATTTTTAACTATGCAATAATACATATGATTGAAATATTACATTATAGTATATCCAATTCAAATATTAAATTTATAAGATATAAAGCATTTGTTGGATCGTTAGTACTGAGGGACGTCCTTTACTTTGGTAAAGGCGTCCTTAGGTTAGGCGTCCCTACGAGGAGTAGGGGCGTCCTTGAGTAAAGCAGCGGAAATTAAGTACTAATCAGATAACAGATGAACGCAGTGAATTATAGAGGAACCACTTAAGACCAAGTAGTCCTTGAGTGTAAACCTCTACCTCCTTGGAGGATTTTTTGAATAGTTCTTTCCTTTATAATAAACGTCCTTACAGTTGTACTGGCGAGTCTTTACAGTTCTCTGGCACTTAGCTTTTCTCCCTAAGTCCACTAGTAAAGGACTCCTCTAAGCCTACAACTTAAGCGAGTTTAATCTATTAAAGGACTCTATCCCTACGTTCTGCAGTACTTCGCAGAACACTCTTTCCCTACGTTCTGCAGTACTTCGCAGAACACTCTTTCTCTCTTTTTGGGTTTTCTATTACAAACTGATTTTGTGATTTGGTAACAAGTCTCACTCGATCTAACACAAGTTCTATCACTGTTCTTGAGTTCTTGAGTTAGTTATTCGTGTTCTTGAGTGAGTCGCTTTCTCTTTGATTCTCTCTGAATATTCTTGAAAGCGTTAGCGTCACAATAAATGCCTTGCGGTATTTATAGGACTTGGGGAAGGGCGTCATTCTCGTTCTGACGATCATACCCTTCATGGACGTGGCTACAGGATCTTCCTCCACGAGTGTGACGGTGATGAGGAAGCTTCCTGTATCCAGCTGTGTGTGATGAACTCCGCTACAGGATCAGCCGCCACGTGTTGATGAATTCTGCTACAGGATCGTCCGCCACGTAGTGTTGGACTCCGCTACAGGATCGGTCTCCACGTGTCCTTGGATGATCAAACATTTTCGAGTGATGTCATCCTGTCGGCTAGTGAGTAAGGACTCCTTTCTTGCGTTCCTACTTGCTTGGGACTCCGTCCTTGCTCAAGTAGTCTCTAGCTGGTCCTTACTTCGTGTTAGCTAGCGTCCCTAAGCTTGTGGGACGCCCATACACACTTGTTGTCCTTTTGGTCACTAGCATTCCTGAACACTTGGACAACTTTATTAGAATCAAAGTGAGTTTGTCATATCAAAACCAAGGGACGGTTGTGTGGAACACTAACAAGTACGCAAGCGTCCTTGATAGCGTCCCAACAGCATTAAATTTATAGATAAATAACCAAAGCTTCTTAATTCTTTTAAAATGAAAATTATTTTATTACAAATATCTAAATGAAATTGGATATGTACATAACTACTTAAAAATAAAATAATTGAAAAACGATACACCATAGTAATAATTAATGAAACATAGAAAATTTATTCAATACAAGTCGTGCCCTTGGGCACGGGCACTATTACTAATTACTATATACTGAAGCGGAAGCAAATTCTACGTCCATATTGTGCCACATCACTCCCTTATTAAAAAATCTATCCTATTAAATCTTGATTTTATCGTAATCTTATACATACTTAATAAAGATATTAGTTCTATTTTAGAATTTGAGTTTATTAATTAAGAATTCTATCCACATATAAATCTCTATCTTATCATTATACACATTTATTTAATACATAGATATATCATAAACTTTTTATTTAAAAATAATTTGTCTCTTCATAATTTGTAAATAATAATCATAATATTTTACCTATTTGATTAATATCATATTAAGTTTAAATTACTTTCGTAATTTTATTATGGTATTTTTTTTAAAATCATCAATGGTAGCAAATTTTACCACTTTATTTAAGGAAAATTGTCTTTTTTTTAAAATAATATATCAGATACATTTTTATTATCATATCATATTAAAATATCAATAAAAATAAGTAGATGTTATATTTACCACTAGTGTTAGAAAGAAATCATGTCCGTGCGATGCACGGGCCTTGTTTACTGCTTTAGAAAGAAATCAAAGATATTGAGTGTATTTTCAAAAAAACCAAACATTTTTCTTCGGTCCCGACTTGGGGCCAGTGTAAAGTTTGACAATTTTCAGTAAGATAATAAATTATCGAAAAATCATAATAGAAATATAAGGTCCCAATAAAAATATAAATTAATGTAATGTGAAAAAGTACATAAATATACCTAAGAGAACTTTCGAAACTTAGTAAAATATGATCCTAATGTTGATTGTTTTTTCTTACAATTTAAATCTAGTTGAAGTATATCTCTAACCTATACATAAGGAACGTACAATAATACCAATAATCCAGTATTTGGCCGGAAAATTATCCGTGTTGTATTTTTAGTGAACATGCTAGTGTTACTAGTTTGGCTATGCTTTTACGATTTTTACAATTGGAATTATTTTTGTTTCAATGACAATAACTGGTACTGTTTAAATTAATAAGTTTAGTTTAGTCACATTGTAGTTGCTGGATTTTTCAAATTTCTAATAATGTAACATGATATTAGTTTAACATATATTAATTAAATCATATAATTAAATTCGAAAAATACATAACAAAATAATTAAATTAAAAATGGGTTAAGTAATTTTGTAAATCCACAAACGATTTTTTTTGCGTTGTAAAGAAAATAGAAACCAATATAATACATCAGTTATAAGGATAATATCATATATGACATAAAAAGATAAAAATAATTTAATAATATGTATAGGATTCTATAAAACAATTGACAATTAGACTAATATACTTTTTTTGGTCAAAAGACTAATATACGTTTTTGTACTATTATGTTAACTAATAATTATAGAGTTTATGTTAGTATTTAGTAAGAGAACAGGAATATCAAAAGGTGAAAATAAAGTAAATGTACTACATATATGATTTATAACCGACGTAATAAATTATTTATATAATAAATTCACTCTTAACCTATTCATCTTAATTGTTTGACTATTCAAAGCTGTAGTAATGTGCATTTATTGTCAACTTTCTTATAAGTTTATGTGCTTATAGATTTTGATTAGGGAAAAAGAAAAATGGACAAAATCTAGGAACCATAACTTTTGTTGTTGATATGATTACAATACTTTATCTTCATGCATTAACCATGACATTTTTTGGGTAAATATATAACATGTTGGTGTTAATGTCCTTAAATTACAATAAAGAAAATTGTACGTTGCATGTATAAAATGCACCATGTGTCATATAAGTGAATCGGTAAATATTCATATATAAAATTCATAGCCGAAGGCTATGAAATATAGTAATCTATATCTAAAGAAAAACTGGGTTCTCAGTTAACATAAATGTTGAAAGGGTGGTTTTTTTTAATTGAAGGAAATTAGTTTTGCCGAGTTCAAGTTTTGCAAGTAAAATAATATTACGGAACAAAAAAAATTAGAACAAAATCAGTAATTGGTACTGGCGTTAGTTATCTCTTTGTATTTCCCCTTTACTCTTCCACCCTTCTCCCTGAATGGCGTCTCTCTTCTTCTCCACCTCTTCTTGCTGCTATTGCTTCGCAGTAATTGAGTTCGTCTTCGACGCTTCCCCTTCGACTTTCCCTTCGATTTGGCTGTTCGTTTGACCTCCATTATTTCCGATTTCAATTAGGGCTCCTCATGAGGTACTCCTTCGCCTGCGTTGTTTGTGTATATATACCCCCTTATTATCCCAATTGTGCAGTATGCTCTTCTTATTCCCTTACCGCGGCACAATCAATGGATGCTACAGGTGAAGAAGCAAAAACTTTCCAGGTGAAGCATGACGGGCGAACTCCCGTTCCTCTGAATCGTCTAGGTGATGGCACTGGCCAAGAGGTCGATGTGATGGTCTGCCGTGTATGGGATTCTGCTAATTCGTACGGAAAATATCTGAGCACCGACTTCCTCGTGTCCGACAGAGAGGTAATTCCTGTTATTGTTTGTTTTGCTTCCATTCTTTTTTGGTTTGCTGGTGTGCTTGAGTAATGAATTTGCTCTTTTTAGGGCAATGTCATGCACTGTGTAGCATGGAGCAATGTTGCCCACTGCTTTGTATCTTCCCTTGAGGAGGGGAATGTGTACAGGCTCAACAACTTCACACTCCGTCCAAATAAGGAGAAGTATAGGATTTGCAAGGACAACAAACATATTATTCAGTTAGAGGGGAATATGGTTGTTAGGCCATTAGCTAGCATTGATCTTGCTGGATTTGAACGTTACCCGTTCCGGTTCACCCCTGTTGATGTTGGATCGTTAGTACTGAGGGACGTCCTTTACTTTGGGTAAAGACGTCCTTTGGTCAGGCGTCCCTACGAGGAGTAGGGGCGTCCATGAGTATTGCAGCGGAAATAACGTACTAAACAGGTAAGTAATGAACGCAATGAATTATAGAGGAACCACTCAAGACCAAGTAGTCCTTGAGTGTAAACCTCTACCTCCTTGGAGGATTTTTGAATAGTTCTTTCCTTTATATTGAATGTTCTTACAGTTGTACTGGCGAGTCTTTACAGTTCTCCGACACTTAGCTTTTCCCTAAGTTCACTTGTAAAGAACTCCTTTGAGCCTACAACTTAAGTTATAGTTCAATCTACTAAAGGACTCTATTCCTACGTTCTGCAGTACTTCGCAGAACTCTCTTTCTCTTTTTGGGTTTTCTGGTTACAAACTGTTTTGTGGTTTGAGTACAAAATCTCACTCGATCTAACACAAGTCCTAGCACTGTTCTTGAGCTCTTGAGTTAGTTCTTCGTTTTCTTGAGTGAGCCGCTTTCCTCTGATTCTCTCTTAATATTCTCTGAAAGCGTAAACGTCACAATAAATGCCTTGGGCTATTTATAGGACTTGGGGAAGGGCGTCATTCTCGTTCTGACGATCATGTCCTTCAGGTACGTGGCTACAGGATCTTCTTCCACGAGTATGGCGGTGATGAGGAAGCTTCCTATATCCAGTTGTGTGTGATGAACTCCGCTACAGGATCGGCCGCCACGTGTTGATGAACTCTGCTACAGGATCGTCCGCCACGTAGTGTTGGACTCGGCTACAGGATCGGTCTCCACGTGTCCTTGGATGATCAAACATTGTCGAGTGATGTCATCCTGTCGGCCAGTGAGTAAGGACTCCTTTCTTGCGTTCCTACTTGCTTGGGACTCCGTCCTTGTTCAAGTAGTATCTTGCTGGTCCTTACTTCCTGTTAGTTGGCGTCCCTAAGCCTAGGGAACGTTCACACACTTGTTGTCCTTTGTTGATTAGCGTTCCTGAACACTTGGACGAATTTATTAGAATCAAGGTGAGTTTGTCATATCAAAACTAAGGGACGGTTTGTGTGGGCACACTACCAAGTACGCTTGCGTACTTGATAGCGTCCCAACAATTTCCCCATTTTTGATGATGACAAACTCTTCAGCAGAATAGTTTTAACATTGGAACTTAGCATGCATGAAAACTTAGAAGCGTCCTCTAATACTTAGAGAAAATCCAGTAAGCACTAGTTTTCATTCTTTGATTCTCTATCATATGGATTTTAAGGAGAGAGTCGCGTCCTAGAAAACTTTCTAAGCGACCTTTCTTATTCTAGCATGGGCGTTCTTTAGACTTTTCACTTAATAGTTCCCCCTTAACACTTGCTTATTCTAGATAACTATTTTATAGCGCATCTCTGCAAAACTACACTTCCCCCTTTTGGCATCATCGAAAAGGATAACAAGTGATAAGGACGTTAGCACAAACACATAATTAGAGGCAGTGGAACGCTTAAACACACAAATGCACACAAACAATGGATTGCCATTCAAACGAAAGAAGAGTACGATTATTACAAACCAAGATCATAGTGTTTGAAACAAAAGAAGCAAAAGCAAAATAGTGGGGGATTAAAGTGGTGGGGGACGGCAATCACTGAGGACGGCTTTGATCTTGAAAGAACTTGAGAAGTTCTGCTTGAAGCTCAGCCGATTTGGTGAGAGCCATGGACAGATCTTTGATAGCAGAGAAGACAAGGCACTGATTGTCCATTATGGCACCCAAGAGTTCTGCAGGAGGATGTTGGGCAATGTTGGTCGGAGCAGAACGGGGCACCTGGCCGGAACTGGAGGAGGGCGCATCCAGAGGAAGAACTTGAGGAGGTGAACGAGCCAAGAGCACCTGATCAAGAGCTGCAAGATTTACTGGTTGCTCTTCTTCTTGAGGGAACTCTTGATGTAGTGAGGCAAGACGTTCTTCCTCAGCTTCAGCTGCCAGGCGTTCTTGTTCAGCCTTTATCCTTGCTTCCACAACCTTAGCTTCTAACTGTTTAAGCACTGAAGGCAACTCCTCATTGTGCCTGATCTCTACCAGTCCCTTCTCAGCGTTCCATTTCAGTCCTAGCTCTTCGGAAGGAGCGCTCTCATCATAGGCGTTTTGGGACTGTAGAATCAGCTTGACCAACCCTGGGTACGGCAAGGCATGTCGCTTCCTTCCACACTTAGCCATATGTTGCATCGCGATTTTGGCTAAGTTGATGGGGCGGCGTTCTAGAAAAGCGTCGATCAGGATGAGATCATGTGTTTGAACAATTGAACGCTTCTCTTGCCTTGGAAGGACGGTGCGGCAGATGAAATAATGTGCGATGGCGCCAACCTTGTTCAACACATAAGCGACCCTGTCCAGTCCGAAGGGCTTTTTGCCTTGGAACAGCTTCTCCACCAACGGTAGTTCTTCATCAGTTGTTTCAAATCCGCCTTCTGGAAGAGATCTTAGAGCGTTGGACGGGGGCTTTTGTGGGTTGAGACCCATAAAGGAACGGACCTGGCGTTCTGTGACTGATGCTTTCTCTCCTTCTATTTTGAAATGAAGAGAACCATCTTTAGCTTTGTACCTCAGATCTTTGTAGAACGCCTTGATCTGTTCTTTGTCAACCACAGTGGGCGCAGGCCCAACGTTCAGCCACCCTTGAAATATGAGAAGCTCGAGAAACTACTGAACTTCATCATCATTGTTGAAGGAGGCGAGCCACTCTTCCGAGTATATTAGGGGGCTATGAACTTTGACGGGCGCGCCATCTGTTTTTCTTTTGCGCTTGACCTTCGGGGACTCAGAATCTTCACCATCGGAAGAACTGTCCTCATCAGCAAAGTCCTCTGACTCGTTTCCATCAGCGTCCTGGCCAGCGTTCTCTGTGCCTTGTTCAGATTCAGCATTGCCACCAGCTGTGGCTTGATCAGCACTAGAAGGAACTTGGCCTTGGGACGTGCCCTCGGCGTCCTGAGCCTCTGATTGATATTCTGTTGTTGGCTCAGCGTCCGTAGGGCTTGGTGGGATTCTATTTGGATTGTGGGGGAGAGTTTTCTTGAGGAGCTTGGGAGGGGTTGGGATTGGAAGGGATTGGTTGTAGGGGGGGACTTTTTGAGCATCACGCTCGAGTTCTTCTGACAAAGAAGGCTCGGCGTCCTTTTGAGTGTCCTGGTGCTCTCCAGCGTCCTCAGCTCCTTGATCAATTCTAGTAGGAGCATTCTCAACTCCTTCCGCCTCTTCGCTGGAGTCCCCGAGAACATTGACTCGGCTAAAGTCGTCGTGCCAAGATCAAAGATAAATAACCCAAACAAACAAACTAGTATAGTAAGCAAGTAAGGGGTCGAACCCAAGAGAACTATGGCTTCTAGTATTAATACAATTATCAACTAAAGATAGGGGGATTTAAGAGAAGAATCTAAACTAATCTAAACTAGGAAGCAAATAACAAACAAACAAACAAATATGGGAGATAGGTTCATTCAAAAGATCCACTCATTAATAATCACTCGATCATAGATTTATTCATTGATTTCATTCACACCTATGGTTAATTCCTATCCTGATCATTAACAATTGCAAGTCCACGGTCCAAGCAATTCTATAACCCTAGGCAAGGACGCTTAACCTAGAATTAGCATAGAGAACAAGGATATGCAGGATATAATATCAAACAATCAAGCTACGAGTCAATTGTAAGATAAAACAATCAATTCTCTTCTTAATCCTAGTTGCATAGACAACAGGTTTAGGTTAAGTTGTTTTCACAGATTAGTTTTGTCCACGGTCCAAACCTAATCAAACAGTAGAACATAAATCAATTCAATAGGTTAGCTACTCCTAGAGAAACAATAAACATTCATAATAATGAAGCACAAGAGAATCAATATCAACCAAAGGATAGAAATCAATTACCAAAACCTCATGAGTTCATACATCAGAGCTTCTCCCTTGAACAAACCCAAGGAGACTAGCTCTCCATAACTAAACTAAAAACCTAAAAGAAGAAGAAGGTAGGAGGTAGAATGTGAATGTGAATTGTGAATGAATAAAACCTAGGGAGGACTCCTCCTTATATAGCCCAAGGAACAAGCTCCACGATATAGATAAGGAAAGAGGCAAAAGATAGAAAAGGAAACAAGATAGAAACGGTGAAATCTTGTCCGCGTGAAAATTTGACCGAACCGCGACCGCGGCGTCACCACCGCGCCAGCTCTTTCGCAACAGAAAGGAACATTTCGTCTCGGGGGCCACCGCGGTCGCGTCGCTCAGGCCGCGGTCGCGGAATCCCGACAGAACCTCTGGTGTCACTTCGGAGGCTGTTTTGACAATCTTGCGCTTGGAATCTGACTTCGGTGTAAAACGATGAATTGAAGCCCTTGAAGTTATCTTTTCAATGGCACTGGAATCAGCTCAATCTGACAATTGTAGCTCAAGATATGGCCTTTGCAAGAAAGTGATGTCGAGTAAACAGCTCAAAACGCCTTAAAACTCTTGAATCTTGCATTCTTGTGTCTTCGGCCTAGATATTACAATTACGCACAAACTCTAACCTAAACACACTCAATATAGCCCTAAAATACAAGAGTTAAACTATAGAAAATAGCCCGAATCAAATTCCCCTATACTTAGATCTTGCTCGTCCTCGAGTAAGCTCAAACAAATATAACAAGGTAACACATCTAAGATCTCAGGAAATACAAGGGAAGATAAAAACACTCAACTCACAACCCGAACCCAAAAATATAGAGAAATCATGAGCATAAAACAATGAAGCTCAAACACACACCTCACAACAAGATATAACACTCAAGCTCTAAAAATATGAAAGAGAGCAACCTAGGATCTACCCAAATCTAATAATGAAGCCCCAAAGTCCCCAAGCAAGAATGACCCTAAACACTCGAATTTTACCGCTCAATTCTGCTTAGGCGCCCTTTCGGGTTTTCACCTAACCGCTCTTTTCATTTTTCTCAAGGTGTGCTCACAAATACTCACAACTCTCATGAACCTCATATTACCCCAGCCTAATATTGGTCCGGGTTACTTGCTTATTACCTGAGCCGCCCTTTCGGGTTTTCGACTCATCCCAGGATTTATATGCCTTTTTTCAATTTTTTATGGCTCTTTCTATCTTTTTCTTTCTCTGTCTTTCTTTATTATGCAAAAAGTATGGTGCAAATGCTCCATGAAAAGAAGAAAATCAAATATCTGAAGCAAATCACTAACTAACTAGGATAAGCGAATGCGAGTACTCCCTCCCCCATACTTAAATCCTTCATTGTCCTCAATGAAGAAAAGAGAAAGGATAGAAGCAAGGAGAAAGGAAATCGGAAGACTCACAAACGATGATGAGAGGTGGAATGGAAAAACTCTTCAAAGGTGGTAGAATAGACAGCTTCGTATTTCCAATCGGCTGGCTCACCGCGGCGCGGCACAAGGGGCGCGGGCGCGGAATCAATGCAGAGAGTGAAGTCATCCTCGGGTGGTCGCCGCGGGCGCGGCTGATGTGACGCGAGCGCGGTTTTCTTACAGGATTGAGGTTTTTACTTTGTCTTCGTAAAGCGTGATGTGTAAGCAACCGTCGTATCTTGGCTCGTCTCTTGGAAGATGGACAAATACTTGAACTCGAGCCGTGGAGAAGAGAACTCTCGGGGAAACAAAGCTCCCCCATACTTAGGCTTTGACACATAGCCAAAAGAATGGAATTACAAAGGTGGATGGAAAGAAAATAGAAGGGATGGAAAGATAGAAGATGGAAAAGTATGGATATAGATAGATGGAAGATATAGAGATAGAATGGGACCAAAAAGTCCTCTTTTTTTTTCGATTTTTTTTCCTCGGACCAAGGGGCCTCCGCGGGCGCGGCGTGAGGACCGCGACCGCGGGGGTCTAGTACCTGTACACCGGGGGTTCTGAGCTTGGCCACGAGCGCGGTGTGGTTGCCGTGAGCGCGGTTTTGCACCAGTACGGTCGCGGAACCCAAAAATATAGAGAAATCATGAGCATAAAACAATGAAGCTCAAACACACACCTCACAACAAGATATAACACTCAAGCTCTAAAAACATGAAAGAGCAACCTAGGATCTACCTAAATCTAACATGTAAGCCCCAAAGTCCCCAAGCAAGAATGATCCTAAAACACTCATATTTTTCCACTAAATTCTGCTTAGGCGCCCTTTCGGGTTTTCACCTAACCGCTCTTTTCATTTTTCAAGGGCTTCAATTCATCTTTTTACACCGAAGTCAGATTCCAAGCCGAAGATGGTCAAAACAGCCTCCGAAGTGACACCAACGATTCTGTCGAGATTACTCGACCGCGGCCTGGCCGACGCGACCACGGTGGCCGCCGAGACGAATTGTTCCTTTCTGTTGCGAAAGCGCGGGCGCGGTGGTGACGCCGCGGTCGCGGTTCGGTCAAATTTTCATGATAAAAGTCGAATGAACTTGAGTGTTCGATCGCGGTTTTGCACCTAGACCTGTACGTCGGGACTTTCTGTATTTGAAACGCGACCGCGGTTGCGCACCCGTGGGCGCGGTTCAACCACAGAACGTTCTTTCGAACCTAGTACCTGCATGTTAGCCCGATTTTTTTTACATAGTCAATAAAAGTATTAACACTAGAAAGGGACCAAAGTTCCCCGGCAACGGCGCCAAAATTTGACTCGGCTAAAGTCGTCGTGCCAAGAACAAAGATAAATAACCCAAACAAACAAACTAGTATAGTAAGCAAGTAAGGGGTCGAACCCAAGAGAACTATGGCTTCTAGTATTAATACAATTATCAACTAAAGATAGGGGGATTTAAGAGAAGAATCTAAACTAAACTAAACTAGGAAGCAAATAACAAACAAACAAACAAATATGGGAGATAGGTTCATTCAAAAGATCCACTCTTTTCCGATCAAAAAAAAAAGATCCACTCTTTAATAATCTCTCGATCATAGATTTATTCATTGATTTCATTCACACCTATGGTTAATTCCTATCCTGATCATTAACAATCGCAAGTCCACGGTCCAAGCAATTCTATAACCCTAGGCAAGGACGCTTAAGGAATTAGCATAGAGAACAAGGATATGCAGGATATAATATCAAACAATCAAGCTAAGAGTCAATTGTAAGATATAACAATCAATTCTCTTCTTAATCCTAGTTGCATAGACAACAGGTCTAGGTTAAGTTGTTTTCACGGATTAGTTTTGTCCACGGTCCAAACCTAATCAAACAGTAGAACATAAATCAATTCAATAGGTTAGCTACTCCTAGAGAGACAATAAACATTCATAATAATGAAGCACAAGAGAATCAATATCAACCAAAGGATAGAAATCAATTACCAAAACCTCATGAGTTCATACATCAGAGCTTCTCCCTTGAACAAACCCAAGGAGACTAGCTCTCCATAACTAAACTAAAAACCTAAAAGAAGAAGAAGGTAGGAGGTAGAATGTGAATGTGAATTGTGAATGAATTAAATCTAGGGAGGACTCCTCCTTATATAGCCTAAGGAACAAGCTCCACGAGATAGATAAGGAAAGAGGCAAAAGATAGAAAAGGAAACAAGATAGAAACGGTGAAATCTTGTCCGAGTGAAAATTTGACCGAACCGCGACCGCGGCGTCACCACCGCGCCCGCGCTTTCGCAACAGAAAGGAACAATTCGTCTCGGCGGCCACCGCGGTCGCGGAATCCCGACAGAACCTCTGGTGTCACTTCGGAGGCTGTTTTGACCATCTTCCGCTTGGAATCTGACTTCGGTGTAAAAAGATGAATTGAAGCCCTTCGGTGTAAATACCCCGAATCAAACATCGATAAAAGGGGAGGGCTCACCAGCAGGCGTTCCTCTTTGACTCTCAGAGGAAGAGCTAGAGGATGAGGAGGAGGAGGAGATGTGCTCGGGCTCTGGGGCGTTCTTGGTGAGCAACACCTTAGGCTTTTCGCCAGCTTTGCGTCGGCGAAAGGTATGCTCCAGGGTTGAACGCTGCTCAGCATCCTCCGGGCCGCTTTCTGAAGAAGGACGGCGGGACTTGGGAGTCTCGGGGTCCTTAGGAGGTGATATGTGGGCCGGGGCGGATGGGAAGTTTGCGAGGTTGAGGGGGGAGAGAGTTCGTTTGGGAGGGAAGGGGATAAGAGCGTTTGATGTTGAAGGTTGAGGGGAAGGGGAAGGAGCGGGTAGTTGAACTATGGTGATGGATTGGGGAGGGGGAGTGGATTCCTTGGAGAGGTTGGAGGGCCTTTTTGTGGTGCTTGGCCGTTTTGAGGAGGTTTTGGAGAATGGGACGTTTGAAGTCCTGGCCTTTTTGAGGGGCCTTGGATCATGGGTTTTCTTGGAGCGTCCCTCCTTTAAGTGGGGTGGAAACTTGTCCATAATCTGGGTTGGATTTGAGGAGGTGGGTTTGGAAGCTTTTGAGAGAGGAGATGAAGGGGTTGGACGTTTGAGGAGTTTCTTGGTGGTGACAGTGGGGACGGAAGGAGGAGGGGGAGAGGGACTCGGCAAACGGTTCTTTAGCATGTTGTAAGCCGGGGAGTCCCTTGGGTACATTGGGAAGTCAGGGAGAACTTGATTGTGGAGATCGAGAATAAAGTCAAGTAAGGGACCGAGATTCTCACCTCCAAACTGTTGGAAGAACAGAACGACCTCAATGCGGCCAGGCAGATCTTTGTAGTTGTTCTTGTGCAGGCCGTGAATGACGAAACGTTCTATGAACTTCTCGTAGTTTCTTGTTTTCACTGCATCTTGCTTGACATGAGGAAGCTCCATACGTTCTTTGATCAACATGTATAGCGTTCTGGGCTTCTTGTTGATGAAGTCCACTAGAGATTCGTTGAGAGCTAAGGGTTTTGGCTTCTCAATTGTATGTGACTTCACCAATCTTCTCCTCTTCCCGCCGGTAGAGGATCCGGCCACGTTCAACTGTCTTTGAGACATTATCTGGTTAGTTTTTAGTGAGAGAAAGTTGCCGGAGTTCTAGAGAGAAGTCAGAACACTGATTCAAGCAGGAAGTGGTTGAGAATAATAAATGAGCGAGAGCGACTGTTCTGGCCTTATATAGAGGAAGCGGTGGCACACATTGTAATTACCACTATTTTACTGTGCGACACGTGGCAAAACTTCCCCCTTAAGCATTGAGAAGTAGCAACTGTCACTGTTCAAACTTTCAAAAATTCAAATTTCTGACTCTTCAACTTCCTTCTCGAAACTGAACTGACGTTCTTGCTTTCACACCATTCCGTTCTCTCATACATAGCAAAAATTTACCTCTTCAAGCAAACCAATTACCAATTTTACCGTCCCTGTGATTACCTTGCGAACCATTTGAGAACAAAGCAAGTACGTCCCGTAAAAGAAAATATGAAGCTCATAGGACGCTTTTGCAGAGTTCTCGGCTAGGGTAAGCTTAGAGTTCCCATCATTTCGGCTTATAATGAGGGTTGGGTGATCAGGGATACTCTTTTCAAGACAAATAGAGAAATTTGAATGGCGTTCCAAAGTAGCAAACATATGAAGTTTTAGACTAGCGTCCTTACAAATATGAATTCAATGCATAACAGTCCTTAAACACTTAGAATCTACCAACCATAGCCAATCATTGAGGGAATAGTAGAACGGGACTTGCTACTTAAAAGTTATCATCCCTAAAAGCAACTTGAGATGCTCATAGGGGCGTCTATCAAGCGCCTTAGTGAAAATATCAGCTATTTGGTCTTCAGTCCTTACATGCTCCATACTAATGAGTCCTAGTTCAACATTATCACGCAAGAAATGATGCCTTATATGAATATGCTTTGTGCGTGAATGAAAAACAGGATTTTTAGAGATTTCAATAGCACTAGTGTTATCACACTTAATGGGAATAGTTTCAAGATTGATACCGTAGTCCTCCAGTTGATATTTGATCCAGATGACTTGTGAACAGCACGAGGCAGCAACAACATACTCAGCTTCCGTAGTTGAAAGCGCCACAGAGTTCTGCTTCTTAGATCCCCAGGAGACTAAGCATGAACCAAGGAACTGTGCCATTCCTGAAGTGCTTTTTCTATCAATCACATGACCAGGATAATCAGCGTCCGAGTAGCCAACAAGCTTGAAGGACGTCTTCCTAGGTTACCAAAGACAAAGATCGTCGCGTCCTTTGAGGTAGTGAAAGATCCTTTTAACTTCTTGCATGTGGGACTCCTTTGGATTCGCCTGGAAGCGTGCACACAAGCAAACGGCAAACATAATGTCGGGACGGCTTGCGGTCAAGTAGAGCAAAGAACCAATCATTCCTCTGTACAGCTTCTGATCAACGTCCTTTCCCTGTTCATCTGCGTAAAGACGCAAATTTGGAGAACAAGGGGTTGCAACAGGTTTGGACGTGTTCATCCCGTACTTCTCAAGCATTTCACGGACAAATTTTTGTTGGTGAATGCGCGTCCCTTCCTTGAGTTGGTTTATTTGAAGTCCCAAGAAGAAATTGAGTTCTCCAATGACGGACATTTCAAACTCACTACTCATTAAGGACTTGAACTCATCTACAAGTTTCATATTAGTGCTACCAAAGACAATATCATCAACATAGACTTGGGCAGTTAAAATGTCCTTGTGTACTTTCTTTATGAACAAAGTTTTGTCAATAGAACCTCTAAAGTACCCATGAGACAAAAGAAAGGACGCAAACCTGTCGTACCACGCACGAGGAGCTTGCTTGAGTCCATAGAGTGCTTTGTCCAAGTAGTACACATGGTTCGGATGAGAGGCGTCCTAGAAACTAGGTGGTTGAGCAACATACACTTCCTCCTTCAATTTTCCATTGAGGAACGCGGTCTTGACGTCCATCTGGAATAACTTGAATCCTTTGTGAGCGGCGAAGGCAATAAGGAGACGAACGGCCTCAATTCTAGCAACAGAAGCAAAGGTCTCATCATAGTCTATGCCTTCCTCTTGCTTGAATCCTTGAGCCACCAGTCTTGCCTAGTTCCTTGACACACGTCTACTTTCATCAATCTTATTTCTGAACACCCAACGCGTCCCTATGATGTTTTTTCCTTTGGGACGAGGGACGAGGGTCCACACTTTGTTCCTTTCAAACTGGTTGAGTTCTTCTTGCATCGCTTGAATCCAGTCAGCGTCCTGGAGTTCTTCTTTGATATTCTTTGGTTCCACCATAGAGACAAATGCATTGAACGCACAGAAAGCTAAATTTGCACTCTGGGACTTGCTTGCAGCTGATCTTGTTTGAACTCCTTGAGAAGGGTCTGAGACAATCTGGGATGTTGGGTGGTCCCTAGAGAAGCGGGACTCCCTTTGAAATAATTGAGCAAATCTTGGATCAATGTCTCCATCAGAATCATCACTATCATCTTGAGCATCATCGTCGTTTCGTTCCCCCTCAAAGAAAGCGTCCACACCTTGACGTTGCTCACCTTGTTGACTAGATTCAGTCATATCTTGTTGAACTGGAGATTCACTACGAGATGGAACTCCCTGAACAACACTAGGAACGTCTACTGAGACTTCTTTAGGATTTGGAGCAGCGTCCTTAGGAACATAGTATTTTCCAGAGGACCAATCTTCAGCTTCGTCTTCAGAGTCGTCCTGCTGTTGCGACGAGGAGCGTTCTTTCTTACTTGATTTTGCTTTGTGAGAAGAGCTCTCCTTAAACACAACATGAATACTCTCCTCAAGCTTTAGAGTCCTTTTGTTGAAAACTCTATATGCTTTGTTGGTGAGAGAGTACCCAAGGAATATGGCTTCATCACTCCTTGCATCAAACTTTCCAAGTTTCTCATTATCATTGTTGTGAACGAAACACTTACAACCAAAGACTCTGAGATAATCAATGCGAGGCTTCTTTCCGTTCAACAACTCATAAGGTGTCTTCTTCAGCAATGGACGGATCATGGCACGATTGATTATGTAGCATGCTGTAGCAATAGCTTCCGCCCAGAAGTACTTGGGGACGCTATTGGCCAAAAGCATAGTTCTTGCCATATCCTCCAGCGTCCTGTTCTTTCTTTCCACAACTCCATTTTGTTGAGGAGTTCTTGGAGCTGAGAAGTTGTGCGAGACGCCATGTTAATCACACTAGGCCAGGAACTCTGAATTCTGAAATTCCGTCCCATGGTCTGATCTTATGGCTTTGAGAGGCGTCTCAAGGGAAACATTCACTTGTTTGATGAAAACTTTGAACGCATTGAAACAATCTGCTTTGGACACCAAGAAAAGATCCCAAGTGAATCGAGAAAAATCATCTACAAGAACGTAAATATACCTCTTTCCATCGTAGCTCAACGTCTTCATTGGTCCACAAAGATCCATATGGAGAAGTTCCAAATGCTTCTTTGTGCTTACTTCATTCTTGGACTTGAAGGACGTTCTTGTTTGCTTCCCTTTGATATAGGCTTCGCACTGTTCAACTGTCTCAGGATCAATTCGGGGAAGTCCCTTCACAAGATTTCTTTGGTGTAGCTTAAGGATTGTGCTAGGTCCAGCATGGCCAAGACGGCGATGCCAAAGATCAGCGTCCTTCTTTGAAGCAGATAAACACAATTCTGACTTAGGCTTGAAATCTTGATTGAGGATGTAGACATTGTGACTCGGGCAAAATCGTTGTTCCCTTATCAAAAATAAATCCCAAACATGCAAACACAAGTATAGTAGGCAAGTAAGGGGTCGAACCCAAAGGAATCAGTTTTATTTAGATTTTTATGTGGTTTTCATGCAAGTAGCAAAGGGGGGTTTTGAAAGTTGTTTCCAATCAAAGTTATCAAGCAGAGTTTATTCAATTAATTCCACTTTATTAATCCGTTGATCATGAATTCATCCACCTCTTTATATGCTCAGGTCAATTCCAATCCCAATCATTAGAAATCGCAAGTCCACGGTCCAAGCAATTCTATAACCCTAGGCAAGGACGCTTAACCTAGAATTAGCATAGAGCACAGGGATAATAGGAAATCAAATCATGCAATCAAGCTACGAGTCTCATGCACAACTTAACCATTGAATACTCTTCCCTAAACTAGTCCACGGTCCTAGAATAGAGTTGTTTCGAGAATAGGAAAGATGCATAGACAACAGTCAATCCTAATTCAAACAATAGATCTAAGTCAATCAAACAAGTTGATCAGGATCATAAAATCAAACATAGATCATGGGATTAAGCACAAGAGTATCAATAAAGACCTAAGGATAAAGAGGTTACCAGAATTTCACAATTTCATAATAAAGCTTCCTTGATTGAATAAACTCCAGAGGAGAGTTAGTTCTCCATTACAAAGAAAACTCTAGTCTTTTCTGAATTACAATTGATTGATATGAATTGGATTTTTTAAAAAACCTAGAAAAGGTTCCCCTTATATAGCCCAAAAGATCAACCTTTTCGGACTAAATAAGATAGGAAACCGAAAGATAAGAAAGGAAACAAGATAGAAACGCCAGGATTTCGTCCGTCTCGAAGTCAGCTACCACCGCGACCGCGGCACCAGAACCGCGCCCGCGGCGGTCTTCACTTGGTCAATTCCCGGGTCAGCTTCTACCGCGGCCGCGCCGGAGGCGACGCGTCCGCGGCCTTCACTCCTTTGACCGGTTCGCTCCTTCACTCCACCGCGCCCGCGCCATGTGTAACGCGTCCGCGGTATCCATGCAGTGGCGATTCTTCTTTAAGCTCTTTAACTCTTGATTCTTCAAATCTTGTGTCTTCGGTCTTGATATTACAATAACGCTCAAAACTAACCTAAACACTCTCAATAAAGCTCTAAAATACAAGAGTTAAACCATACAAAGTAGAGCGAATCACATTGTTTTGGCGTACTCCTTTGAGAACGACTTTGTTGGACTTCTTGTTGATGACGAGGCACTCCTTTGAGTCAAATGTGACTAGGTTCTCACCTTGGTCACACATTTGAGAGCCGCTAAGAAGATTGAAGCCAAGTCCTTCAACAAGACTCACATTAATTGCTTTGATGGACGGGTTAAGAATGGCAGTTCCCGTTCCTTTGATCTTTCCTTTGCCCTTATTGCCAAACGAGACAGTTCCTCCCGTGGCACTATTCTGGATAGAAGTGAGATGGATTTGGTTTCCTGTCATATGATTTGAGGCACCACTATCAATGATCCATGGGCGTCCCCTCACCTCCACCTGCCAAAACAAGGTTAGTTTTTGGCGACCCATGCAAGGTGTTCCTTACCTAGCTCATTACAAAAGTAGAACTCTGGTTCTGGCATAAAATCATTAATGTTAACATCATTAGAAATGACATTTTTGCGGAAAGAACTCCTAGAACGTCTAGGACGCCTACAATTAGCTTTGGGAACTGACTGAGCACTCTCATTGTTAGTCCTAGCAGTTTCGCCACTTGCAATATCTTCTTTTAGTTTCACACAGTCATATTTGAAGTGGTCTCCTTGTCCACAGTACCAACACGTCCTATAGTAAGTACCGAGGTAGTACTTCTTGTTTGGACGTTGGATTTTGTTTTGTTTCATCTTTTTGGGATCACACACTTTTGAACCGACCCCTTTTGCAATTTTCTTATAAATTTTATGACTGGTGGAATTGGTATAGTAGTCCTCTTGTCCTTTTTCTCCACTTTCTAGAACCCTAATTCTTTCAAGAAGATTCTTGGTTTTCTCCCATTCAAGTTCAAGTTCTGAAGTTTTGCTAGCCTCAAAGTCGCTAGGGAGAGAGTTCCTAGGTTCAGATTCATAGCCTAGTCCTCTTTTGGCTTGGACAAAAACTATTGGTTTGACTTCTTCAACTATGGGACTCTTTCCCAACACTTTCACTTCTTCTCTAAGCTTAGCGTTCTCAAGTTTGAGACACATCACTTCAGTTTTTAGAGACTTAGATTCTTCATATGAGGACTCTAGTTGAACGGTCATGGAACTACAGTTTTTACATTCAACTACAATATTCCCATTTTCAAATTCAAGTTCATCCATTCTATGTTGCATGACAACACTTTCTTCCATGATTTTTCCAATAAGTTTAATGAGCTTGGATTTGGAACAATTTTCTAAAGAACTCATCATAGATTCACGGGTTACCTCATTTTCAGATCTCGGAACGTTCTCCTCAACAACTGTGACGTCCTCCATAGCCATGTACGCCACTTGTTCATCAGGTTCTTCATCATCATCAGAAGAGGAACTTTCATTGTCCCATGTAGAGGCGAACGCTCCAATGAGGGCTTTTGTCTTCATTTCCTTTGAAGACATTCCTGCTGTACACCTTTTAGCAAAGTGCCCTTTCTTGTTACATTTATAACAGGTGAGTTCTTTCATTTCTGCCTCAGTGTACTTGCGACTTTCCTTCTTGGGCATCTTGTGTTTGTTGAAATACTTGTTCCTTTTGCCAAAAGCACGGAGAACTTTGTTAAAGAGAGCAAGTTCTTCCTCTTCATCAAGTTGTTCCTTAGTCTTGCTTTCTTTCTCCTTTAAGGCTTGAACGCGCATCTTTTCGCGGTTCTCATTCTTGTTGGCTTCCACCATTAAGGAAATTTCTTGTTGACGACGAATATAATCAACGTACTCTGGTGTTGTGGACGCCAAAGCAAGATCAGTTTGAGGATTGTTTGCCAGTTGAGCCATATGAGAGATCCTTCTTTCTTCGTACTGCCTGAGCTTCCCATAGATTTCTTCCATATCTAGAGTTTTGTTGGTTGTATTCTCTTTGAACGTTGTCCTGTCAAAGTTCCAGACTCCAGTCAACCCATCAATGACCACTTGAACTCTATTCCTCATGGAGATTTCTGTTTCTGGGATGCCCAGGTTCCTCATCTTGGTGACAAGGGCCTCAAAACGGTACGAGTAGTCATTCACCATTTCATTTGGCAACATACTGAAAGTATAGAACTCCTTCTTGATCTTTAGCTGAATGTCCTCCTTCATTTCAGCTGTTCCTACGTGGAACTTCTCAAAAGCTTCCCACTGTTGTTTAGCTGTTGGCAAGTTGCTAACTTGAGTGGCGTCCCTTTCACATAGAGACGCTTGAAGGAAACAAATAGCTTTTGCGTTGGTTTCCATCAACTTGAACTCGTCAGGACCCCACTCGTCCTCCTTATCAGCTTTGTCAGCGGGTACCTTGAGATCTCCCTTCATAATGACCTTCCAGCATTGATAATTTTGACTTCTGCAGAAATTTTCAAACCTTGTCTTCCAGCGGTTGAAGTTGCCGTCCGTCAGGTGCGGAGGCTTCACAAAAGAGATTCCAATGGGTTCCATGTCCATCTTTACCTGCAACTCAGTAAGAATCTAGAGCGCCTGCTCTGATACCAATTGTTGGATCGTTAGTACTGAGGGACGTCCTTTACTTTGGGTATAGACATCCTTTGGTCAGGCGTCCCTACGAGGAGTAGGGGCGTCCTTGAGTATTACAGCGGAAATAACGTACTATACAGGTAAGTAATGAACGCAATGAATTATAGAGGAACCACTAAAGACCAAGTAGTCCTTGAGTGTAAGCCTCTACCTCCTTGGAGGATTTTTGAATAGTTCTTTCCTTTATATTGAACGTTCTTACAGTTGTACTAGCGAGTCTTTACAGTTCTCCGACACTTAGCTTTTCCCTAAGTTCACTTGTAAAGAACTCGTTTGAGCCTACAACTTAAGCTATAGTTCAATCTACTAAAGGACTCTATTCTTACGTTCTGCAGTACTTCGCAGAACTCTCTTTCTCTTTTTGGGTTTTCTGGTTACAAACTGTTTTGTGGTTTGAGTACAAAATCTCACTCGATCTAACACAAGTCCTAGCACTTTTCTTGAGTTCTTGAGTTAGTTCTTCGTGTTCTTGAGTGAGCCGCTTTCCTCTAATTCTCTCTGAATATTCTCTGAAAGCGTTAGCGTCACAATAAATGCCTTGGGCTATTTATAGGACTTGGGGAAGGGCGTCATTCTCGTTCTGACGATCATGCCCTTCAGGTACGTGGCTACAGGATCTTCCTCCACGAGTATGGCGGTGATGAGGAAGCTTCCTGTATCCGGTTGTGTGTGATGAACTCCGCTACAGGTTCGGCCGCCACGTGTTGATGAACTCTGCTACAGGATCGTCCGCCACGTAGTGTTGGACTCTGCTACAGGATCGGTCTCCACGTGTCTTTGGATGATCAAACATTGTCGAGTGATGTCATCTTGTCGGCCAGTGAGTAAGGACTCCTTTCTTGCGTTCCTACTTGCTTGGGACTCCGTCCTTGTTCAAGTAGTCTCTTGCTGGTCCTTACTTCCTGTTAGTTGGCGTCCCTAAGCCTAGGGAACGTTCACACACTTGTTGTCCTTTGTTGATTAGCGTTCCTGAACACTTGGACGAATTTATTAGAATCAAGGTGAGTTTGTCATATCAAAACTAAGGGACGGTTTGTGTGGGCACACTTATGTCAAAGAGTACAGGGGTATGCTTCCCCTTATGTCTACCTAAGAACGCTAAACTGTTCTGGTATTTGTCTTTATCAAAATCAACGCTGAACTATTTTCCCTTTCTCGCTTCATGGAAGAGAATGCTACCTGACAACGACCTCTGCTACCACAATTTACACCCGTCCTGATGTCCCCCGGATTGTAGATTTCCAGCGATAGATCAAGTACTACTCAGTGACATAGTAAAAATCCATGAGTATTTCCTATTGATTTTGAGCGTGTCTGCTGAATTCTTCTCTTTGTGCAGGGATAAACAAGTGGCGTCTGAGACCGCCACCCGAGACTCCACAATCTTGACAGTCATGCATCGTGGAAGGGAGGAGAAAGCTGCAAAGTCTAAGGGCAAAAGGGTTACATTCAATAACCTTTGTTGTTGTTCAGTTACTTTACAGGGTTTGCTTGTATTGCTACTCATTACTAACGTTCTATTTTGTTGTTCTTTTTTGCACAACTTGCCCCAATAACGTTCCGATGCAAAGTGGTTATCAAGAACATCAGGACTAAGAATAGATGGTATTACTACTCGTGCAGCATTGCAGGCTGCCGCAAAGGGATATCCCATTCTGGTGGGAGCTTCTTCTGTGAATCTTGCAACCAGACTGTCGAGTTTCCACACACTAGGTACATCTTTCACTGACTCGGCTAAAGTCGTCGTACAAAGATCAAAGATAAATAACCCAAACAAACAAACTAAGTATATCATGCAAGTAAGGGGTCGAACCCAAAAGAACAAAGGCTTCTAGTATTAATATATTTATCAACCAAAGAAAGGGGGGGATTGAAGAGAGAAATCTAAACTAAACTAAACTAGAAAGCAAATAACAAATAAACAAACAAATATGGGAGATAGGTTCATTCAAAAGATCCACTCTTTAATAATCACTCGATCATAGATTTATCCATTGATTTCATTCACACATATGGTTAATTCCTATCCTGATCATTAACAATCGCAAGTCCACGGTCCAAGCAATTCTATAACCCTAGGCAAGGACGCTTAACCTAGAATTAGCATAGAGAACAAGGATATTAGGAAATCAAATCATGCAATCAATCTACGAGTCTCATTCACAATTAAACCATTGAATACTCTTCCCTAAACTAGTCCACGGTCCTAGAATAGAGTTGTTTCGAGAAATAGGAAAGATGCATAGACAATAACCAATCCCAAATCAAACAATAGAACATAAATCAATTCAATAGGTTCATGACTCCTAAAGAAACAATAAACATTCATAAGATGAAGCACAAGAGAATCAATATCAACCAAAGGATAGAAATCAATTACCAAAATCTCACGAGTTCATACATCAGAACTTCTCCCTTGAACAAACCCAAGGAGACTAGCTCTCCATAACTAAACTAAAAGAGAAGAATTGAATTATGAGAAATAAGATAGAAGTAAGAATGTTGAATATCTCTAAAACCTAAGGCAGGTTCCTCCTTATATAGCCCAAGGAACAAGCTCCCCAAGATAGATAAGGAAAGAGGCAAAAGATAGAAAAGAAAACAAGATAGAAAGATTTCGGCCCGCTTCGGATTCGGCATCGCCGCAGTTGCGTCGCTCCCACTGCGCCCGCGCTTTTATGACAGAAAGGAACAAGTCAGTCTCGGCAGCCACCGCGGTCGCGTCGCCCAGGCCGCGGTCGCGGAATCTCGACAGAATCGCTGGTGTCACTTCGGAGGCTGTTTTGACCATCTTCCGCTTGGAATCTGACCTTGGTGTAAAAAGATGAATTGAAGCCCTAGAAGTTAGCTTTCCAATGGCACTGGATTCAGCTGAATCCGACCTCTTTAGCTCAAGATATGGCCTTTTCAAGAAAGCGGTGTCGGGAAGACAGCTCAAAACGCCTTAAAACTCTTGAATCTTGCATCCTTGTGTCTTCGGCCTAGATATTACAATCACGCACAAGTCTAACCTAAACACACTCAATAAAGCCCTAAAATACAAGAGTTAACCTATACAAAATAGGCCGAATCAAATTCCCCCATACTTAGATCTTGCTCTTCCTCGAGTAAGCTCAAAACAAATACATCAAGTAAGCACATCTAGGATCTCAGGAAATACAAGGGAAGATTAAAACGCTCAACTCACAACCCGAACCCAAAAATATAGAGAAATCATGAGCATAAAACAATGAAGCTCAAACACACACCTCACAACAAGATATAACACTCAAGCTCTAAAAACATATGAAAGAGAGCAACCTAGGATCTACCCAAATCTAACATGTAAGCCCCAAAGTCCCCAAGCAAGAATGAATCCTAAAACACTCAAATTTTACCGCTCAATTCTGCTTAGGCGCCCTTTCGGGTTTTCACCTAACCGCTCTTTTCATTTTTTAAATAGGCGTGCTCACAAAAACTCACAACTCTCATGAACCTCATATTACCCCAGCCTAATGCTGGTCCGGGTTACCTACTTATTACCTGAGCCACCCTTTCGGGTTTTCAACTCATCCCAGGATTTAATATGCCTTTTTTCAATTCTTTATGGCTTTTTCTATCTTTTTCTTTTTCTTTCTTTCTTATTTATGCAAAAAGTATGGTGCAAGTGCTCCATGAAAAGAAGAAAATAAAAAATCTGAAGCAAATCACTAACTATACTAACTAGGATAAGCGAATGCGAGTACTCCTTCCCCCATACTTAAATCCTACATTGTCCTCAATGAAGCAAAGAGAAAGGATAGAAGCAAGGAGAAAGGTATATCAGAAGACTCACAAACGATTGAAGAGTGGTGGAATGGAAGAACTCTTCAAAGGTGGTAGAAGAATGGAAGATAGGCTTTGTATTCCAGGTCTGATGGCTAACCGCGAGCGCGGCACTAGGGGCGCGGGCGCGGGCGCGGAATTACTGCAGCGAGCAAAGTCAGCATCGGGTATTCACCGCGGGCGCGGCTGATGAAGCGCGGTCGCGGTACTCGTGCAGGGACAAGTTCTTGACTTTGTCTCGAACAACGTAATATGCAAACAACCGTCGTATCTTGGCTCGTCTCTTGAAAGATGGACTAATACTTGAACTCGAGCCGTGGAGAAGAGAACTCTCGGGGGAACAAAGCTCCCCCATACTTAGGCTTTACACATAGTCAAAAGAATGGAATTACAAAGGTGGATGGAAAGAAAATATAGGATGTATGGAAAGATAGAAGATGGAAGAGAATGGATATAGATAGATGAAAGATATAGAAATAGAATGGGACCAAAAAGTCCTTTTTTCTTTTTTTTCTTTTTTTTCTTTTTTCTTCTTCTTCTTCTTTTTTTCCTCGGACCAAGGGTCCTCCGCGGGTGCGGCGTGAGGACCGCGACCGCGGGGGTCTAGTACCTGTACATCGAGGGTTCTAGGCTTGGCCGCGAGCGCGGTGTGGTTGCCGCGAGCGCGGTTTTGCACCAGAATGTCCTTTCGGACCTATTACCTGCACGTTAGCCCGGAAAAACTTTTATTGTCAATTTCAACTTGGATCTCAAATTCGGGTTGCCTCCCGAGAAGCGCCTTTGGTTAACGTCGATGGCTCGACGCAATCATGATCGGACATCGTCAATGACCTGAGCAATCTATCAAATGTCTGTGAACAACTCTCATGTGAGCATACATAGCACAAAGATGAATTGAAAGTGAATAATATATCATTAAGTCACCGTTTCAATTTATCAAAGTAGCTAGAGAAGTTATGATCAGATTGATTAGGATGGAACCAATTTGGAGTATTAGATGGTTTTTCAAAGTATTCATCAAAAGAGACAAATTCAATTTTAGCACTATCACCTATTTTAGGACTAAAAAGTGAGATCTCATTAGGCAATCTATCATGCTCAAGACCTATGTCAGCACCCAAAGGACAATCAATGGAAAATAAGGGAGAAGAGGAAAGGATACAGGGATCATGATTGATCACCACCGGGGACTCCGCCGTAGGAGACATAGACATCTCTTCAAGCGGAAGGGAAACCTCCAAAGCATCGTCAGGCTCCTCTGTCGTGACACAATCAGGATCATCCATCTCGTCATCCCATATAGAGTATTTGAGTGCTTCTGGAAGACGTGGACTTGGCTTCTGGGGAACCAGAGGAAGAAGGTTCAGCTGCTCATGTACATCATCGTCGACAACAGAAGATCCGCGCTCGCGGAAAGTGGTACGCGGTCGCGGATCGTCGACAGGAATTGATATTTCGGCCTCCACACACCCGCGGTCGCGGGTTTGAGATCCGCGGTCACGGGTCGGCTCTTCTTGAAATTTCACCGCTTCTGCATAAAACACGCGGGCGCGGCAAGGTGGACGCGGTCGCGGATCATCCGCTGAGTAATCAACGTGAGCCTCTGTAAGGATTCCGCGGTCGCGGTTTGCCTGACGCGGTCGTGGACTAGCAACAGGAGCGTCATTCGTTATGCCCAACTCCCGTCCACTCCTTAGTGGCATAGCACTTACATTCACCAGTGCTTGAGGAGTAATGTTGATCTTCTCGGAAATCTCCCTCATTCGCCTCTCGAGTGTCTTCATCTCTTAGAGTTTCCTATCAAGTAGCTCTATCTCCTCCAATTTCCTAGAAAGATGTTCTTCAGGTGATGGCTCATCAGGACAAGAGGGTGTTGTGCTTCTATCCTCCTCAGCAAAGTTCTCCACTATCTTAAAGACTTCCTGGGGGGCTTTGTCTAGATAAGAGCCTCCACATGAAGCGTTCACGAATCTACTGTGCTCACAGCGCATGCCAAACATGATTTACTCAATAAGATCGTGATCTGTGAACCCATGGCCTGGATAACTAGAAACGAGCCTTTTGTAGCGATCAAGATAATCGTACAAGCTCTCCCCGTCATGTTGTTGAAGAGTGGCGATGTTCCCCTTAATAGTTGCCCTTACTGGTATGGGAAAGTACTTGTCCATGAATGCATCCCTCAACTGACTCCATGTTGTGATCCGCTGAGAGTGAAGATTGGTTAATATTGAGAAATACCACTCCTTAGCTGGTCCGGTCAGAGAGAACGGAAAAGCTCGCATCTTGATTTGATCCTCAGTGACCTTAGCAGGCTTTATGCACAAACATACATGATCAAACTCTGTAAGGTATTTAATTACATCGTCATCAGGCTGCCCACTGAATCGAGGTAAAAGACCAATCAAACTGGGTTTCAACACAAAGTCCACCCCTTCAGCTAGCGCAGGGTACTCCACAACCATCTTGTCTCCTGAAAACAACGACAACACTTGGAAAATAATCAGCAGCAAAGGTGTGGACCGTAAGATAGGTCCACACAATAGTCAATAAAAATACTAATACTAGAAAGAAACCTAAGTTCCCCGCCAACGGCGCCAAAATTTGACTCGGCTAAAGTTGTCGTGCCAAAATCAAAGATAAATAACCCAAACAAACAAACTAAGTATAGCATGCAAGTAAGGGGTCGAACCCAAAAGAACAAAGGCTTCTAGTATTAATATATTTATCAACCAAAGAAAGGGGGGGATTGAAGAGAGAAATCTAAACTAAACTAAACTAGAAAGCAAATAACAAATAAACAAACAAATATGGGAGATAGGTTCATTCAAAAGATCAACTCTTTAATAATCACTCGATCATAGATTTATCCATTGATTTCATTCACACCTATGGTTAATTCCTATCCTGATTATTAACAATCGCAAGTCCACGGTCCAAGCAATTCTATAACCCTAGGCAAGGACGCTTAACCTAGAAATAGCATATAGAACAAGGATATTAGGAAATCAAATCATGCAATCAAGCTACGAGTCTCATGCACAATTAAACCATTGAATACTCTTCCCTAAACTAGTCCACAGTCCTAGAATAGAGTTGTTTCGAGAAATAGGAAAGATGCATATACAACAACCAATCCTAAATCAAACAATAGAACATAAATCAATTCAATAGGTTCATGACTCCTAAAGAAACAATAAACATTCATAAGATGAAGCACAAGAGAATCAATATCAACCAAAGGATAGAAATCAATTACCAAAATCTCACGAGTTCATACATCAGAGCTTCTCCCTTGAACAAACCCAAGGAAACTAGCTCTCCATAACTAAACTAAAAGAGAAGAATTAAATTATGAGAAATAAGATAGAAGGTATAATGTAGATTATCTCTAAAACCTAAGGCAGGCTCCTCCTTATATAGCCCAAGGAACAAGCTCCCCGAGATAGATAAGGAAAGAGGCAAAAGATAGAAAAGGAAACAAGATAGAAAGATTTCGGCCCGCTTCGGATTCGGCATCGCCGCGGCTGCGTCGCTTCCACCGCGCCCGCGCTTTTACGACAGAAAGGAATAAGTCAGTCTCGGCAGCCACCGCGGTCGCGTCGCCCAGGCTGCGGTCGCGGAATCTTGACAGAATTGCTTGTGTCACTTCGGAGGTTGTTTTGACCATCTTCTGCTTGGAATCTGACCTCAGTGTAAAAGGAAGAATTGAAGCCCTTGAAGTTAGCTTTCCAATGGCACTAGAATCAGCTCAATCCGACCTCTGTAGCTCAAGATATGGTCTTTGCAAGCAAGAGGTGTCGGGAAGACAGCTCAAAACGCCTTAAAACTCTTGAATCTTGCATCCTTGTGTCTTCGGCCTAGATATTACAATTACACACAACTCTAACCTAAACACACTCAATAAAGCCCTATAATACAAGAGTTAACCTATACAAAATAGGCCGAATCATTCACTCATCTTAAACACAGCTTATTACTCACTCTTGTCAACACTTTTTATTGTACCCATCCTGCTCACACACTCCTTGCACCCTAGGTACATGTTTCACTGATCTTAAAATCAGCTTATTACTCACTCTTGACAACGCTTTTCATTGTACCCATCCTGCTCACACACTCCTTGTTATTTGACAAAGGTACATGTTACAGCTTGATGTTTCCGATGACAGTGGTATGATTGTTGTAACTTTGTTTGACGATATCACGGAAAAGGTTGTTAAGAAACCGGCTGGCGCCCTGCTGCGCGCGTCCGGGGTAAGTGCTCACCTTTACCTGTTGTTTGCATTATCTTGAAATTTAAACAGCTGTCTATGGTTAAGTTCTTGATTACCTCGTTATTGCACTTGCAGGATGATGTTGATGAGACTATCTTACCTCATGATATTGAGAAGCTGGTGAACACCTTCCACACAATGGAGCTGAAGTCATACGCTTACTACGACCATGACTCATTTGAAAGCTACACTTGCAGCGCTATCTTAGATGAAACACCTGCTAAACCTCATGATGAAGGCCCACCCATGAAGAAGCAGAATATCAACCTCTCACCGGTGTCCAATGCCCATCATGACGGTGACGCGGAGATATCTTCTGCATCGGGTTCTGAGACGTCCAAGGAGTGAAGCCTGTGACATGATCCCATGGTCCCAGTTGTCTATCGTTTTCTTATTATCTTAGCAGTTATGCTTAAATAATTCCATGGGATGTTTGTCTTTTTGCTAGCTCTTTAATTTCAACAAACGTGACAGCTCTTACTGCTGAACTACTACGCTGGTTTTGAGCCACAATTATAATATAGTGCTATGTCCGTTTTAAATTTACATGTTTGCTCGTAACGTTTGCAACAATTTCAGTTTTTTAAAAATGTTTTAGTAATGTTGCGTTCCTTTGCACACTTTATAAAGAGCTTAGCATACTGGACGGTACTTTTTAAATTTATGCATATTTTTGTTATGATTTTCTAGGCTGTTTGTTAATACTTTTCATGTCACCAAAAACTGTATCCAATCTCATTCATCCAGGCTATTTTAAGTGTTCTATCGGTACAAACAAAATGACGTTGCCGAAGATTAGTCAATTATTTTTCCCCACTTAGTTTCTATGTATTTATATGTATTGAATTGGGAAAATCCGCTGAACATTTAGTTGTACAAATTTGTTGAGAATTTCATTCCTGAAATGGTGGCCATGGCGCGTTTAAAATTCTGCACAAGTTGGCATTAAAGATTTGGTCCAGCAATATCATAACTAAAGATATTGAGCATATCTCCAATGAAATATCTACATTGAGGTATTTTCCTTTCAAGTTTAGCTCTTCTTTATTTACGAAGATTTCGTATTCCATAATTTCAATATATACCTAACAAATCTCCTATTTTTTCCACTGAACCCGACTTTATTAGGAACAAAACGGGACAATACAGAATAGGACTCTATAAATATACATACGGGACAGTGTAGAGCATAACCTAAAACGAACAACATAGAAGAAAACTTCTCTTTATCTTGGTATGTCTGTATTGCTCCTACTATTCTTGCATTCGTCCTTAAACCCCATGTTCCTTGCATTCTATTGCTATAAATTGTTGTGTATATAATGCTCAACGTCATACCCATCTCTGTTTGGGTCCCTTTATCCAACCAGACATCGAAAAAAGAGGTGTACTCCATATAGAATTTCAATTGCGATTGTTCTTTCAAATCATGGTTCAACTTTGTTATAATCTTGCTATAATAGAGTAACGTTTTCTTTATGGAAGTATTCAAAATTTTAAAATCACGCAGATGATTTTCAGGCTTCTTAGTAACAATGTATGTGGTAATAATCAAATTATTCGTTTCTTACGTTCATATGTTTTCCCAATTTCATGATTTTGACTATGATAATGTTTCAGATTTGGATTTTTTTTGTTTATTCCGGAACTGAATTGTTTCCCACATATGATCCTATTATGTAGCCCTTGAGAAAACCCGTGCTCTTATATGGATTGCACTGCATGCATGCATTTTAAACTTATCATTTCCTGCATATACATTGTTACCTACATCAGTTACAACAAAATTTGTTGCTCCCCAATGTAGGATTATGAAAATGTTCGCTAAAGGCCATGAAGTGGAGATAAAAGGTTTTGGAAGGTGGATAGGTACTTCATTGCTTAGGGAGATTGTAGGCCACTTTAACCAAGCGTTCTATATAGTGCGGCTGTGGGGTGTCAATGACCCAGACTACGACGGCGACTACGACAATTAACCAAAAGATGACGAATACTACTTCAAAAAACAAGAGGAGTACCAGATCATTCACCCACACTTGGTTCGTGAGTTTGTTGAACCAGAGTCCAAACAAGAGTACGAAATTGGCGATGTGGTCGATCTGAACGACATTTGCGTCGTGCGTAAGGAAACGGTCGTTGGGAAGCGATACCGTGTCCATCCATACTTAACGGACCCTGATGAGCAGTGGACATATGACATCCAGCTTGATGGAGAGGACGAGTCTGTGAAGGATTACACCTATCGCATGCATCCGCATCTTCCATGGCCTTAGACCATGATCTATTCCCATAAAAAATGCAACTGAAGATTTCAGCATTTTATGTTAGTTTATGTTTTAATCATTGAACTACATAATGTTATTCTGTTTCTGTTATCTAATTTTGTTGATCTGATTCAAGGCTACTTTCTTTTAAGATTTGTGTCTTGCTTTGGTGATCTAATGATTGTCCAGACTACGATATGTGTCTTGCTTTTAAGATTTTGTTGATCTAGCATATTCTGGCTACTATTGCATTACTACATATCTGCTAAATAAGTGCTCTGGTCTTCCATATTGCACTGATGTTGCCTTAATGTACAGCCAGTTGCTTAACATTTGATTTGATGACTAAGAGTTTTGCTAGGAGTTTGGTATTGGGTTGGAGTTTTCAGCCAAATTATTTGGACAGTGGGATAAAAGCATTTCTATGTCTGGCATCGTACAACTCTAAAAAAGTTCAGCCTCCCACGTCATCAATTACTATCAACATCTTTTCGTATTGGCCTCTGCAATATTTGGACAATCATTAAAAATACATTTACAAGTGAATTCCTATATGAAGCTCCAATTCACCACGGTAGCAGACGTGCCACTACCAATTTGTTAACCTCCAATACCATAATTGAACGGGAAAAACAGCCCCTATAAGCCATTCATTGTAATATAAGTGAAGCAAAAACCGTTTACGTATACTTGTGCAATAAGGAAATAATATTTTGGTGCTCCTTTAATGTCTTGATTCCATCTTTACAACTGGACACAATAATCAAATAATATTTCGGTACTGCTTTATTTGGCACATTTATCACTTTCTTCGCCACCTGAGTCATACATCGTTCAACTTCTGTACGGATTGAATGAAGCAAAATGGCTGATAAGCTGATCACATCCATCGATCTTAGACGTAGGTATGATACTTGTATTCATGGTATCAATTAGATAGAGATCACCTGGCAATGTTAGGGGCAATGACAGCTGCTTAAATTGTCGTGTACAATCTAAGAAAATGGATAAAAGGTGCAAATGTAATTTTTATTGTAGAATAGTGTACCTTCGTCTTGTCCGACTTCCATTCCTACAAAGACAATGGCATCAGCTGATGGTACGTAACATCTCTTGAAAAGGAAATCTTCAGTGAATCTCCCCTAAAGGTTAACTTTCACCACTGATCCCCTGTAGGAAAACTGTTAAGAATGATAGCATTTACCTTGATGAACTAAGGTAGGATCTGTTATAGGGTGATGTCATTGCACTACCTTGCATTAATAAGCTTAACATTCAGACGCACGCAACTGTTAGGCAAGACAACCATATTTCCAACACTGTGAACCTATCCAATGACATCTATATATACATATGCAATTAGATAGCAGTCTTGATTCCATCACTAACAGTTGACATTGCGAAAAGTAATCAGGTTGAATAGCTCACCGATCAGGTCTTGATTGTGAACATACGTGATATCCTCAATTGCAACAAAGTTAAATGGATGTCGAATGAAGCCAGTTATGTCAACTTGCACTTATGTAGCCGTAGTGCGGCGTAAAAATGTAAGCTTACAATGTTGCCTTTGAGGATACACACGGTGGTTGAATTGGTTGTCGATGACCAATACATCCCTGATGTGATACACGCGTCCCTCATATAGTTGAGGTGTCATTGAGAGAGGACCCCTTCGGAAGACCGTACATTGGACAATGTTTCCCTGCAACAATGGCATACACACTTTTAGTGCGATAGATATGAGAATAATTGACGGAGTGACCTGGATGACTACGTGGGTGTTGATAAAATACACAGGATTTTACACTTTTTTGGTTGCTATGTAGATTATATCATTGAGGTGAATTCAAAACGATAGAAAGAGATGATTATAATAGTTAGTGTCACACGAGCCGGTCAGAGAGTGGGTATTTTGTACTCATGTACTCTCCATTGGGGGTCTTGTTGTCCCATCTTCGACTCACCATAACCTCAAACCCACGTACCATACCGTCATGTAGATCAGTTAGGTGTTTAATAAGGTGCCCATTGGCGAAGGTTTGTGTTGTACCCTACACAAAATTAACAGTATTATAAGATGCAGGGATCGGTAAATGAAGATATGAAGGAAAAATGCACAAGAGCGGAGGAAGAACACAACTGAAACAAAAGCCATTGTTGCGATAAATCACGATGTTGATCTTATTTGCTGGGAAATTGAAGGTCTTCAAAAATGGTTTGCCATGTAGAGAATATATGTTGTAGGTGGTCAACCACATAGAAGATTTGGTCCTGAATGGTCTTGAGTAGCTGTTGGGGTTACGTTTAAAGGAATATGAATTGATGGACAACGTATTTAAGTTTGGGATCCCGCAAAGACAATGGCATAAGCTTAGTCAGTTATATAGAAGTTAAAATGATATTACGGGCCTAATCTAAATCATAGTGTCAGTATGTCAGACCATATTGACATAATATTCTTATCATGGGATCATACAAGCACGTTAAGTAATATTAAATCAATTAAATTTTAAGAGTTCAACACAGTAGCTAATCGGATCGTGGGCCTATCAGTAGCCCATGTCTCTTAAACAGATCCAACCTCTACTAACAGTCTAACAACGCTTGGAACCGACCTTTCTTCACAGGCAACCACGAAGACCTCCCGTCGGAGGACTTTTCTAAGCCGGCGTTGTATCTTCTCCGTCGCTCCAGATTAGCCTCCATAGTACATCCGTTTGTCCTTATACTTCTCAGCTGAATTTAATTTCGTATCGTCTTTATGTGAACCATGTCGTGGTACAATTTAGCGTTGCCTTTAACCTAGCCAGCCAAAATAGTCTGTAATGCAACTACATTTGTTACTTAGATTCAATTAGCCCCATTAGGTCTACATCACTCACATGGGAATTTTATAGGGTATAGTAAATTTTGCTATTCTACTTAGGCTTTGGTTTCCACTTTAATGTTTGTGCTGTCAAGCATGTCGTTCATAGTACATAGTTTGACCACATCAACTGCTAAAGGCACTCCATCCATCCATTTATAGATTTGAATATGTAAAACCAATGCTAATTAATCCATCAATGAATTCATATTACTTAAAAGTAAACCCCAACAATTACCCATGACCTTTGAGAACCACACCTTATATGTTTCTGACTCCTTATATGCCGCTGTGTAACTACATATGAAACGGCAAATGCATCAGGAAACTACATAAAAAAGGCCAATTATCATACTATATAGTCTCTGTAGGGGCAATAATTTTTGAGCACATTGCATTTCACATACAACCAAATCAAAAAAAAAATTGAGAGCAATGGTGCCATTTGTTTCAGTTCTGCTCTTCCTCCACTCTTGTACTTGCGCTGTTTCTATCTTCATTTACGAGTTCATTCATTTTAAACACTGCTAATTTTGTGCGGCGTGCAACATACAACTTCCCCCATGGAGACCTTATTACAGACTCTACCAACCTCCATGACGGGATGATAAGTGGGTTCTTGGTTATGGTCAGTCGAAGATGGGACAACGAGACCCCCTGTGGAGAGTACATGTGCACAGAATACCTATTGTCCGACCTCCTGGTGTGTCCCTCGTTGTTATTATCATATCCCACAATCGGAATCACTATTTCTCAATGATATAATCTTCATACCAACAGACAAGTGTTAAAACCCGTCTATTTGTACAACATTTACTTCTAAACTGAGCTTTGCATCTAATAATTACATCAATAATTCTTATACCCATCACAGTTATAGTGTTTATGTCATTGATGTAGGGTAACATTGTTCGATGTACAATTCTCCGGAGGGGTCCTCTCTCAATGACGCCTCAGTTATGGGCGGGACGCGTGTATCACCTCAGGGATGTCCTGGTCATCGAGGACGAAGGCAGGCAGCGCGTGTATCCTCAAACGCAACATTGTAAGCTTACATTCCTACGCCAGACTACAATTACAGAAGTGCAAATGGACATTATTGGATTTGTTCGACATCCATTCTACTTTGTTGCCTTTAAGGATATCGCGTCTGTTCACAACCAATACATGACTGGTGAGTTCTTCAGCCTTATTAGCTAACACTATGTCCATTGTTAGCTTGCAACAATCCCAATTACTAATTTTATGTGTGTGCCTAGATGTCGTGGGACACGTGCAAATTGTTGGGTATATGGTTGTCTTTCCTGGCAGTTGCGCATGGTTGGATGTTAATCTTATTAATGCAAGGTAACGCCATCACATCGCCCTATGACACAGAGCACCTTATTTATTCAGTGCTAATGTTATCATTGTGGTATGTTTTCCTCCAGAGGAATATTGCTTAAAGTCACCCTCTGGGGAAGATTCATTGAAGATTTCCTTGCCACATGGGGTTACGCACCGCCAAATAATGCCATTGTATTCACGGGCATCAAAGTTGGACGAGGAGAAGGTACACTAGCCTACATGAAAACTTAAACTCCTGTCTTTAAACATGCTCTAAGGCGGACTCCATAATCAAAGCAACTGTCATAGATCCTAAAAATATATGTTGTTCATACTTTTCCGCAATTGTGTTTGCTTTGCGAGGTCATGTTTGCCTGACTGCTACCATGCACACGAGTACCATACGTGCAGTTGAGATTGAGGGATGTGATTAGCTCACCACCCTATTAGCTTCGTTCCATTTTTACAGGAACTGACCGGTCTATCAATCGAGGAACTCTGAAACTGAGAAAAGTGACCAATTAAGCAATACTTCATTATTATTTGTTTCTTAAGCCGAGTTTTAGTTTTTCAATAAAGAATTCCCCTTATTTGTACCGGCTATTTCGCTGAGTTGTGCTAGGAGTTTGGTGTTGGCGATGCCGCCGTTAAATTTGTGTCTATAACAAGAGAAGCTACCCCATTGCTTCAATTTTGCTCAATGTTTTGATATGTATGCATTTTTTAAGGGAAATGTGGCCTGCCTTAGCGTGGCTGCCAGTAATATAACCTTTACAAAGTCCAAGACTTGGATTTAATCGGATTATGTTAAGTCAAATGTCGAATGAAACCACAGCTATGTTGAATAACAACCAAATACACGACTCATTCACATACTCATCGATACAGGAAGACAAGAGTTGCTCAACCATACCGACTCCGTTGTCAAACCTAATAGGGACACCGATCGTAGTGGACATCAGAACCTGCACGTACTACCCCTACGGCTTTACAGGAAAGTTCGTCTGCAACGATGTGTACCCAGCAGAAAACATTTAGCAGAGGCCACAGTCAATGCCACAGTCCAAAAGAATAAACAAAGAACCAAAGCAAGGAACCACCAAATAAGGAGCTACAAGCATCGAACGAAACCACCACCATTTCAAGAGGTTCTAAGCAAAGCAGACCACATGGAACATTGTAGCAGATGCTTGAGTGATAACCGATTAAATAAGTTAAGACTTTCCTTTTCAAAGATAACATTTTGTTTTAGTCATCTGGTTTGCAAGGTAATATAGCTGCTAAGTTTTACTATTAATAAATAACATGCAACGATCTGCAACCAAAGACTTCGTAAAAGACTTCGTCAATAATCAAATTGAGGAAAACGGAAACCTCAAATGTTACAAACAATTTAACATATACAAGGAAGGAAATAAGCGGCCTGTAATTTAACAAATAAGAACTTACACATTATATGCGTCCAAAACTACACTGGTTAACGTATACTAATGTACATATATACAAAGCTAAACAATGTGGCATAAACAGACGAGAGTGTGTTACAGTGACGGGAAACTATATCACCGAGCGCATCGCAATCCTTTCAACTATGGTAATTAAGAAAATATGAAATTAGCCATACAAAACCAATAAGAAAAGCCCTTAATTAAAACACAAGATTACGTACCTTGACACAATAACCCAAAAAGAACCACAATAACCCAATATGCTCATGCAATAAAACAATGCAATCAATAACATAAAAACTCAAAAGATCCTTTCCCAAAAGAAGTAACACAAACATAGCAACACCATATCAAAACCATAGTAAAAAAAGATCGCGATCAAAAACACATAAAATGACAAGATACCTTCCTCTTTACCAGTATAAAAAAAAACACAAACCACCACACACTACAAATGAACCATGTTCAAAATACATACACACACCGATCAAGCAGTCTGTAGCATAACAACGCATTCTGAAAGAATAAACACAGATGACACCAAGGTAAAACAATCTACATGTTCTTCTCTTACGTTATCTCCATTGCTCACTACACTAACTAAATCTCAACTTCCGCATACAGTAACCGCAACCAATATTCATTAACAAAACATGGCAATGTTACGCATCGGAGCACACGTCGAAGTCAAGGGTTTCGGAAGATGGATTGGAGCTACATTGCTTGGTGAAATTGTCAACCATGTGAGAGCGGAATTCTATCCCGTCCAAATATGGGCTGTCCTAAACCCCGACGAGTCAGGGGAGTATGACAACAAACCAGCGGATGAAGAGTACTACCTTCGAAAACAAGACCAATACCACATCGTCCACAAGAAATACGTTTGCCCGACGGTCAAAACCGAAGCCGGAATTCAGTTCAACATCGGAGACGTCGTCGACTGGGACGACTTCAACATCCTATGGAAAGGCGAAATAATAGACAAAATCAATTGGGAGAGCACACCATGCATCGACCCCGAAGACCTACCCACATACGTAATCAACCTAGATCACGACAACAACATAGAAACCGACAATTACCATAGCATCCGTTCACACATTCCATGGAATGAAGCATAAGATTAAAAAAGCATCATTGTCCATGTAATATCTGATAACAATATGCATCAAAGAAATGTCTTATTTATATTTATTGAATAACAAATGTTGTTGAGTGTTACATTTATATTAGATGTCACGAACTGTCTCAAAAACATGATTAGCTTATTTATAGGGAATAGATCACTTTGGCTGTATGAAATCATTGCATATTTGCACCAATTTTGAAACTGAGATTAGCTTATTTATTTGCACTTCTGTGAGAAATAGTGATCACTATATCAATATATAGGCAAATTATCATTGCATTACACCACAAATATTCGCGGAATTCTCATAATGTGATATATAGGCAAATTATCACAGCTAATGTCCGACCTTGTTTTAATATATAGGCAAATTATCATAATGTGAAACCATTTCAACAGAGATTCCTTATATTATATCATAGGGCGATCACCATTTCTCAGATAATGAAATGTTGTAAACACAAAAATGTGGGGAAGATGGATAAAATCATTGCATATTTGCACCAATTTTGTTGATGTTACTTACAAGTTCCTTTCCTGGAAGAAAAGTAATTTAAAAACATCCCAACTTTCATGAATGATCTTAGGTTGAACATAGTGGTTTTTAATTAAATACACAGGCTGTGAAGGAGATGAAGGTCGCCAGGTCCAAAGTGGGGTTGGGTGGGAGCGGGATTGCCGGCCGCTTGCTGTAGAAGGTGGAGTTTCAGGAGCAGAATCCGCTCCGGGGATCTGTCACCCGCGGCTGATACATGGCGGCGTGTGCTACCTTGAGCCTTCGTTTGTTTGGGGGACTTGGTAGCTGTTGTTGCTCATACTTATTCAAATACATTGAAACTGAAGTAAAAATAGATTGCCTATGGACTTCTTCCACTCATTCATATCCTATGAACTTCTTCCACTCATTCATATCGTTACAGAAGACAGCTGACCACAACGTGGCAATATTAAAACAACTCCTCAGTTGACCCCAACACATGCAGTCCATCTTTCAATCATCAAACAATATCTACATAGCAGGCTAACACAAACGCCATTGACTCAAAAAAGTTCATAGGCAATCTATTTTATAATGATAGGCGTTTGGAAATGTAACTCTTGAGACAGTATCAACTACCATGGACAATGTGGTACACAATCATGAGTTAATTCTGTTTCCCCCAAGGGGCAATGTTCCAAAATGGTAGAAGCCTTCAAAATGTGAGTATACTGTGCAAATTGGCAGCTGGGAAAATATCCAAAACTGGCTTAACTCCATTTGCACGGATACTTGAAATAAAAATCAAACTTAAAACAAAATAAATAGACGTATTTTGAATACAATAAGTGTTATATATATTTTCAAATTCAAGTTAATTGTACCGATAGGCTATACTAAGAATGTATCCATTTATTTTGACTTCTCATGAGTTAAACATCAATATTTTAGCTCAAAATCCAATTTGAGGTCCATCTGGAAGCATACAAGTTGAGGCATGGTTGTTCACTCAAGGAATGTTGTAATATCATATATAGCCTGCTGACAATTCGATGTTTGCTTTAAGTTACTTCTTTTTGAACCCATTAATTGTGTAAAATGATAAATATAAACTTTCCATCTTTCAAAAACATGAAGACTCACATCCGTATTTTCATGAAGGGAAAATCATATTCACATACATTGATTGTTTATATTTACATACACCCATTTTGATTACCACATGAAAGGCCAACAAAATACATGCTTTGCCTCTGAATTACTTTTTAATGAAGGTCTTACTTGTATGTCATGGTAAATATAAACCTTCCATCTTTCAAAAACTAAATACTCAATTTCAGCATTTTCATGAAGCCAACATCGAATTCAAACAGGCATTTCTTCCCACGAATGAAGAGGAGAAGACCCACTGCAGAACATGAAGGTACGATTCCACATCCCTATACTTTTCTTATGTACACAAATGTTGTAGTTGCAATACGTTTACCAATTATTTGTTTATGCAAAATATTCAGAAATGTTTGACTCCCTCAAACGGAAAATTGAGTTCTCCATCAGAACTGAAGTGATGCCAGATGGTAAAGTTCATAGCCTTGTTGCTATGAAAATTAAGAACCGAGGTACTTTTGTTCTTTACAAATTATGTCGGTAATCATATTCATTCTTCCATGGACACTATACTGTTGGCACTTATAATTCAACCTGCTGTCCTTTGAGTTATGACCACCTGTACTTGCTAGCCACACGACGTCGTCTTAAAAGCAAAGACAGCACCTGTGTGGACGGTAAATTCTTTTTCACCAGTATTACTATACCCTTTTAGTATAGTTGTACAAAATCTGATATGCACTTGTTAATGGTCCATCTAATTCAAATGCATTTGTCAAATTTAGGCTTGCGAAAGAAACATCCTGCAACACACAGATCAAGCAGTGAATTCTTTAACCACGTCTATTTCCCCAGATATTATACACTCAAGTGCAGTGGACTGACAACTTCTGGTTCGCTGTTCATTTCATAGATGTCGACGTGTGTTATGCAAATCTCGATCCACCTGAATCTAAATGTCACCACTGCAATGCAACAATGTGGTTTGCAGAAAGGAGTAAACTAAGAGCTAACCTGCAAAATGTAACATTCTCTAAATGTTGCCAAGAGGGAAAAGTTAAGTTGCAAGAGATTGGGCCGACCCCTGAACCCTTGGCTTCTTTGTTGCATGGTAACTCGACTGTTTGCACCAAATTCAGGCAAAAGATAAGAATCTACAACAGCATGTTTATTTTTACTTCTTTTGGCGGCCGGATTGATGAATCAGTCAACCGCTCTCATGGGCCATACACATTCAGACTCTCAGGCCAAAATTACCACAGTGTTGGCTCACTCATGCCAACTGACGGCCAACGACCTAAGTACGCACAACTGTATTTTTATGACACCGAGCATGAACTCGATCCAGAACAGAATGGCATGCATGAACTTGACATTTGACGATGTTGATTCAAGTGTGGCCAGCCAGTTGCTTGAAATGCTCGATATATACAACTCCGTCGCCAAAGCTTTCAGGATGGCTAGAGATTGGTGCGCTCAGAACACAACTACTCACGTCACATTAAAGCTTATTGGCGAAAGAGAAACAATGGATAGACGATACAACAGGCCCACCGTATCCGAGGTAGCTGGTTTGATTGTCGGTGATTTTGGACAAAGCACAACACCTAGAGATATTTTAATCCAGACTAAGGCTCAAAAATTGCAGAGAATCTCAGAACTACATCCCTTATACATGGCTTTACAATATCCCTTACTTTTTCCCCATGGAGATGATGGCTTCCATTTGAATATCCCATATCATCACAACTCAGGAAGAAGGAAAACCAAAAGAGACTTCGTCACGATGCGTGAGTACTATTCATACCGCATACACCAGAGAATGAGTGAAGGGAAAAGTTTGACTGAAGGGGGGAGGCTATATCAGCAATATCTAGTAGACGCATATACTGCAATGGAAGAGAAAAGGCTTCGTTGGAGGAGAATGAATCAAGATACGTTACGAGCTTATTTATACCTCAACGTATGTGACGCAGTTGACAAGGGTGATACAGATGCAAAGTCAATAGGGAGACGAATTGTTCTGCCTCGACCTTTATTGGAAGTCCTAGATATACGGTCCAGAACTACCAAGACGCAATGGCTCTCAATAGGACGCTCGGAAATCCCTCACTGTTCATAACCTTCACTGCAAACCCCAGGTGGCCAGAGATTGAAGAAATGTTGAGGGAGCTAGAATGCACACAATTAGATGCCCATGACAGACCAGACATAATGGCACGCCTGTTTAAATTGAAGCTATCACAATTGTTGGATGATTTGATGCAAAACAAATTTTTTAGACAGCCCTGTGGAGGTAAACTAATCAAACACTTCGGTTCATATGTATTGAGTTCAATCAGACTTATATATTTGATAACGGTATTTTGGTCGCCTTAATACCTATCAAAATAATCCAAACAACCCAACTAATGTAGTAGGGAAGTAAGGGTCGATCCCACAGAGACTCAGGTTTTAGTGTTTATTGTTATGCTACTCAGAGTAAAAATGGGGGATTTTAGGAATCAATCTAAGAACTAAACTAATTAAACATGCAAAATAAGAATGATTTGTAAAATATGAGTGAAGTATGCTTAACCAGTTAATATCCATTGCGAACTTGGTTATTAATCATTGATTATCAAAATTCTCTTTTTACCTTGACTAATCTATTGTGGAATGCTAATAACCCAACTTCATGGAATTATTAATCCTACTTCAATTCTAGCTATTAACCCAACTGGTACTAAAAACCCTAATTATAAAATAACCTAAGAGACCTCCTAGATTCAATATGACAACAACATTAAGATCCAAGCATCAATAGAAACATGCATTCAGAGCAACCAGACATCCAAATAACATGCAATTGAATTCTCTTCTCTAATCAACTAGTCCTACCAGTCCTAGATTGATTAAAGGTTCTACTTATGATCTAATTAATTCCAACCGGTAATTAGGAAGATCTAGTTGTAATTCAACCTAGAGATTCAATTAGATGGCCAATCTAACAAAACCCTAAATCAAATTTATTCAATTAAGCATAGAGAAAACAATCTAGTCAAGGGAAATTAAGAACAATCAAATCTCACAATAACTCTTCATTCACAACTTCAATTAACTAGTTAAGCAAAAGAGGTTTAGTTGTTGAAAGACATTGAAAAGCTTACAATTCTCCAAAGAGGTTTTTCTTCTTCTCCAAGCTCCAACAACAATCCAAAGTCAAAGATATGAAGATAATAAGATCTAAAACTAGGGCTAACTATATATAATATGTCTTCCAAAAATATATCTTAAAACATAACCCAAAAGGCCCAAAAAGATCCCATATAAATCTCGGACATAACTTGGACACGGGCAAAAACTCGGGTGTTGGATCGTTAGTACTGCGGGACTGCCTTTACTGTGGTAAAGACGTCCTTTGGTTAGGCGTTCCTACGAGGTGTAGGAGCGTTCTAGAGTAATGCAGCGGAAAAAGTACTAAACAGGTAAGTAATGAACGCAATGAGTTATAGAGGAACCACTCAAGACCAAGTAGTCCTTGAGTGTAAACCTCTACCTCCTTGGAGGATTTTTGAATAGTTCTTCCTTTATTTTGAACGTTCTTACAGTTGTACTGGCGAGTCTTTACAATTCTCTGGCACTTAGCTTTTCTCTAAGTCCACTAGTAAAGGACTCCTCTAAGCCTACAACTCAAGCAAGTTCAATCTACTAAAGGACTCCTATCCCTGCGTCCTACAGTACTTCGTAGGACTCTCTTTCTCTTCTTTTGATTACAAACAGATTTGTGATTTGGGTTACAAGTCTCACTCGATCTAACTCAAAGTCTTAGCACTGTTCTTGAGTTCTTGAGTTTGCTCTTTGTGTTCTTGAGTGAGTCGCTTTCTCTTTGATTCTCTCTGAATATTCTTGAAAGCGTTAGCGTCACAATAAATACCTTGCGGTATTTATAGGACTTGGAAAGGGCGTCATTCTTATTCTGACGATCATGCCCTTCAGGTACGTGGCTACAGGATCTTCTTCCACGAGTTTGGCGGTGATGAGGAAGCTTCCTGTATCCAGTTGTGTGTGATGAACTCTGCTACAGGATCGGCCGCCACGTGTTGATGAACTCTGCTACAGGATCGTCCGCCACGTAGTGTTGGACTCTACTACAGGATCGGTCTCCACGTGTCCTTGGATGATCAAGCATTGTCGAGTGATGTCATCCTGTTGGCTAGTGAGTAAGGACTCCTTTCTTGCGTTCCTACTTGCTTGGGACTCCGTCCTTGCTCAAGTAGTCTCTTGCTCGTCCTTACTTCCTGTTAGCTGGCGTCCCTAAGCTTATGGGATGCTTATACACACTTGTTGTCCTTTTGGTCACTGGCGTTCCTGAACACTTGGACAACTTTATTAGAATCATAGTGAGTTTGTCATATCAAAACTAAGGGACGGTTGTGTGGAACACTAACAAGTACGCAGGCGTTCTTGATAGCGTCCCAACAATTTCCCCCTTTTTGATGATGACAAACTCTTCAGCAAAATAGTTTTGACATTGGAACTTAGCATGCATGAAAACTTAAAAACGTCCTCTAACACTTAGAAAAATTTTAATAAGCACAAGTTTTCAAACTTTGATTCTTCTAGCTTTTGGATTTAAAGGAGAGAGTCGCGTCCTAGAAAAGTTTTTAAACGTCCTCGTTTATTCTAGCATGAGCGTTCCTTAGACTTTTCACTTAATAGTTCCCCCTTAACACTTGCTTATTCTAGATAACTATTTTATTTCGCATCTCTGCAAAACTACACTTCCCCCTTTTGGCATCATCGAAAAGGATAACAAGTGATAAGGACCTTATCACAAACACATAACTAAAAGCAGTGGAACGCTTAAACACATATGCAAGCAAACAGATGAAATTGCCATTCAAACGAGAATCAGAGTTAAAATTATTACAGACCAACGGTCATCAGTGTTTGAAATTCAAAAGAAGCACAGGCAAAATAACAAGGAATGAACGGGAGGGGGGGGCAATCACTAAGAACGGCTCTGGTCTTGAAAGAACTTTAGAAGTTGGGCTTGAAGTTCAGCCGACTTAGTGAGAGTTGCGGACAAATCTTTGATAGCTGAGAAGACGTGGCATTGATTGTCCATAATGGCACCCAAGAGTTCTACAGGAGGATGCTCAGAGACATTTGCAGGAGCAGAACGGGGCCTTGGTCCTGAACTGGATGAAGGAGCGTCTATTGGAGGAGCTTGAGTAGGAGAAGGAGCCATAAGCATCTGATCAAGAACGTTAAGGTCTACGACTGGGTCTTCTTCTTGAGAGTACTCCTGACCCATTGAAGCAAGACGTTCTGCTTCAGCATCAGCAGCCATGCGTTCTTCCGCTTCTTTTAGTCTGGCTTCCTCAGCCTCAGCCTCTAATTGTTTAATGACGGACGGCAGCTCTTCATTGTGCCTTATCTCGACAAGTCCGTTCTTTGCATTCCATTTCAGACCGAGTTCTTCTTGAGGAGCGCAGTCATCATAGGCGTTCTGAGATTGCAGAATCAGCTTTACCAGCCCAGGGTACGGCAGAGCATGTCGCTTCCTCCCACACTTAGCCATATGTTGCATTGCTATTCTTGCTAAGTTGATGGGGCGGCGTTCAAGAAAAGCGTCAATTAAGATGATGTCATGTGTTTGCACGATTGAACGCTTCTCTTGCCTTGGAAGGACGGCGCGACATATGAAGTAGTGAGCTATGGCGCCAACCTTGCTCAGAACGTGAGCAACTCTGTCCAGTCCCAATGGCCGCTTGCCTTGAAAAACATGTTCAACCAGGGGCAGTTCCTCATCAGTTGTTTCGAACCCGCCTTCTGGAAGAGAGCTTAAAGCGTCGGACGGGGGCTTTTGGGGGCTGAGTCCCATGAAGGCGCGGACTTGGCGTTCATTGACGGAAGCCTTCTCACCATCTATTTTGAAGTGGAGAGAACCATCTTTTACCTTGTATCTCAAGTCCTTGTAGAACGCCTTCACTTGCTCCTTATCCACCACCGCGGGCGCAGGCCCTACTTTCAGCCAGCCCTGGAATCTCAGTAGCTCAAGGAACTCCTGGACTTTATCAACTGAATGGAAGGAGGCAAGCCACTCTTCAGAGTACACAAGAGGGCTAAGGACTTTCACTGGGGGGCCATCGGGCTTTCTCTTGCGTTTGCCCTTGGGGGACTCAGAGTCCTCATTATCATCAGACTCGTCCTCAGAGTCATTATCAGAAGCGTCCTTGGAAGGAGCGTCCTCTGTGCCTTGTTCTTTTTCAGCATCGCCACCAGATATGGCTAGATTGGCAGTAGAGGTCTGACCCTGGGACGTACCCTCGGCGTCCTGAGCATCTGTTGGGTTTTCTGTTTGGGGCTCAGCGTCCGCCGGGACTTGAATGGTTTCTGTTTGGATTGTGGGGGAGGGGTTCTCTTGTGGAGCTGGGGAGGGGTTGAGGATGGGGAGAGATTTGTTGTAAGGGGGGACCGTCTGAGCATCACGCTCGAGCTCTTCAGAGAGAGAAGGCTCGGCGTTCTCCTGAGCGACCTGGTGCTCACCAGCGACCTCAATTCCGATAGGAGCGTTCGCGGCTCCTTCCTCTTCATCATTGGAATCCCCAGTAACGTCGATGAAGGGGGAGTCCTGAGCAGGAGTGTCTTCCTCGCTCCCAGATGAGCTAGAGGAGGAAGAGGAGGAGGAGGGAACGTGCTCAACCTGCACCGGAGCTTCCTTGGCCAGCAACACCTTCGGCTTTTCGCCAGCTTTCCTGCGGCGGAAGGTGTGCTCAAATGTGCGTTCAGCCTCCTCTGGGCCACTCTCGGAGGATGGACGGCGGGACCTTGGGGTCTCGGGGTCCTTCGGAGGAGATATGTGCGCCGGGGCAGAGGGGAATAGGGCCAGGTTTAGCGGGGACGGAGGAGGAAAGGGGATTAGAGCATTTTGAGAGGAGGGTTGAGGGGACGGGGGAGGAGTTGGTAGTTGTTCAATTTGGATTTGGGTAGGAGGGGTGGATTCCTTAGAAAGGTTGGACGGCCGTTTTGTGGTGCTTGGCCTTTTAGTGGGGGGTTTAGAGGATGGGACGCTCGAGGTTTTGGCCTTTTTGAAGGGCCTTGGGTCGTGGATCTTTTTTGAGCGTCCCTCCTTGAGGTGGGGTGGGAACTTATCCACTATTTGAATTGGATTTGAGGAGGTGGGTTTGGATGTTTTTGAGAGAGGAGATAGAGGGATTGGACGCTTGGATGGGAGGATTGATTTTGTGGTGATGGAGGGGACTTGAGGTGGAGGTGGAGAAGGACTTGATACTCGGGACTTGGTCATTTGGAAGGCCAAGGAGTCCTTTGGATACATAGGGAAATCAGGGAGGACGGCGTTGTGGAGGTCGGGTATGAGTTCAAGTAAAGGACCCAGATTCTCACCTCCAAACTGAGAGAAGAAGAGAACGTCGTCCATCCGTCCTGGCAAGTCCTTGTAGTTGGTTTTGTGAAGACTTGGCACGACGAAGCGTTCGATGAACTTTTCATAGTTCTTAGTCTTCGTTGCATCATTCTTGTTTTCAGGCAAGTTCATGCGTTCCCTTATTAAGTTGTATAGGGTTCTCGGCTTCCTGTTGATGAAGTCCACCAACGATTCATTTAGAACGATGGGTTGGGGCTTCTCAATGTAGTGAGACTTCACCAACTTTCTTCTCTTCCCGCCGGTAGAGGAGCCGGCCACGTTCTTTAGTTGTTGAGACATTGTCAGATGAAATTTTAGTGAGAGAAAGCTGCCGGAGTTCTAGAGAGATGTCAGAGCAAATTTGAGAGCGAGAAAGTGGTTGAGCGTAATAAATTCTGAGAGCGACTGTTCTGGCCTTTTATAGAGGAAGCGGTGGCACAAACGGTAATTACCACTGTTTTACTGTGCGACACGTAGCAAAACTTCCCCCTTAAGATTTGAACAAAAGCAACGGTCACTGTTCACACTTTCAAAAGTTCAAAATTCTGACTCTTCAACTGCGCCTTAACAACTGAACTGGCGTTCCTACCAACAAGCACTGAGCGTCCTCTCATACTTAGCAAAATTTACCTCTTCAAGCAAACCAACAACCAACTTACCGTTCTTGTGATCACCTTTCGAACCAGTTGAAAACAACGCAAGTACGTCCCGTAAAAGAAAATATGAAGCTCATAGGACGCTTTTGCGGAGTTCTCGGCTAGGGTAAGCTTAGAGTTCCCATCATTTTGGCTTATAATGAGGGTTGGGTGATCAGGGATACTCTTTTCAAGACAAAATAGAGAAAGTTTGAATGGCGTTCCAAAGTAGCAAACACATGAAGTTTTAGACTAGCGTCCTTGCAAATATGAATTTAATGCATAACAGTCCTTAAACACTTAGAGTCTACTAAACATAGCCAATCATTGAGGGAATAGTAGAATGGGACTTGCTACTTAAAAGTTATCATCCCCAAGAGCAACCTGAGATGCTCATAGGGACGTCTATCAAGCGCCTTATTGAAAATATCAGCTATTTGGTCTTCAGTCCTTACATGCTCCATACTAATGAGTCCTAGTTCAACATTATCACGCAAGAAATGATGCCTTATATGAATATGTTTTGTGCGTGAATGAAAAACAGGATTCTTAGAAATTTCAATAGCACTTGTGTTATCGCAACGAATAGGAATAGTTTCAAGATTGATACCGTAGTCCTCTAGTTGATATTTGATCCAGATAACTTGTGAACAGCATGAGGCAGCAGCAACGTACTCGGCTTCCGCAGTTGAAAGCGCCACAAAGTTCTGTTTCTTAGATCCCCAAGAGACTAGGCATGAACCAAGGAACTGTGCCATTCCTGAAGTGCTTTTCCGATCAATCACATGACCTGCATAATCAGCGTCCGAGTAGCCAACAAGCTTGAAGGACGTCTTCCTGGGGTACCAAAGGCAAAGATCGTCGCGTCCTTTGAGATAGCGAAAGATCCTCTTGACTTCTTGCATGTGGGACTCCTTTGGATTTTCCTGGAAGCGTGCACACAAGCAAACGGCAAACATAATGTCGGGACGGCTTGCGGTCAAATAGAGCAAAGAATCAATCATCCCTCTGTATAGTTTTTGATCAACGTCCCTTCCCTGTTCGTCTGCGTAAAGACGCGAGTTTGGAGAACATGGGGTTGCAACATGTTTGGACGAGTTCATCCCATACTTCTCAAGCATCTCACGGACGTATTTTTGTTGGTGAATACGCGTCCCTTCCTTGAGTTGATTGATTTGAAGTCCCAAGAAGAAGTTAAGTTCTCCAATGAGGGACATCTCAAACTCACTACTCATTAAAGACTTGAACTCATCAACAAGTTTCATGTTAGTGCTACCAAAGACAATATCATCAACATAGACTTGAGCAATCAAAATGTCCTTGTGAACTTTCTTTATGAACAAAGTTTTATCAATTGAACCTCTAGTATACCCATGAGACAAAAGAAAGGACGCAAACCTGTCGTACCAGGCACGAGGGGCTTGCTTGAGTCCATATAGCGCTTTGTCCAAGTAGTACACATGATCTGGGTGAGAGGCGTCCTCGAAGCCAGGAGGCTGAGCAACATACACTTCCTCCTTTAGCTTTCCATTGAGAAAGGCAGTCTTGACGTCCATCTGAAATAGCTTGAATCCTTTGTGAGCGGCGAAGGCAATAAGAAGACGAACGGCTTCAATTCTAGCAACAGGGGCAAAGGTCTCATCATAGTCTATGCCTTCCTCTTGCTTGAATCCTTGAGCCACTAGTCTTGCTTTGTTCCTTGACACACGTCCACTCTCATCAAGCTTATTTCTGAACACCCATCGCGTTCCTATGATATTTTTGCCTTTGGGACGTGGTACGAGAGTCCAAACTTTGTTCCTTTCAAACTGGTTGAGTTCTTCTTGCATTGCTTGAATCCAGTCAGCGTCCTGAAGTGCTTCTTTGATATTCTTTGGCTCCACCATAGAGACAAAGGCATTGAAAGCACAAAAAGCCAAATTTGCACTCTGGGACTTGCTTGTAGCTGACCTTGTTTGAACTCCTTGAGAAGGATCTGAGACAATCTGGGATGTTGGGTGATCCCGAGAGAAGCGGGACTCCCTTTGAAATAAATGAGCAAATCTTGGATCAATATCTCCATCAGAATCATCACTATCATCTTGAGCATCGTCTTCAGTGCGTTCCCCCTTAGAGAGAGCGTCCACACCTTGACTTTGCCCACCTTGTTGACTTGATTCAGCTACATCCTGTTGAACTGGAGATTCACTATGAGATGGAACTCCCTGAACAAAACTGGGAACTTCCACTGAGACTACATCAGGATTTTGAGCAGCGTTCTTAGGGACATAGTACTTTTCAGAGGACCAATATTCAACTTCATCTTTAGAGTCGTCCTGCTGTTGTGACGAGGAGCGTTCTTTCTTTCTTGCTTTTTCTTTGTGAGAAGAACTTTCTTTGAATACAACATGAATACTCTCCTCAAGCTTTAGAGTCCTTTTGTTAAAAACTCTATATGCTTTGCTGGTGAGGGAGTACCCAAGGAATATGGCTTCATCACTTCTCGCATCAAACTTTCCAAGTTTCTCTTTATCATTGTTGTGAACGAAACACTTACAACCAAAAACTCTGAGATAGTCAAGGCGAGGCTTCTTTCCTTTCAACAACTCATAAGATGTCTTTTTCAGGAGAGGACGGATCATGGCACGATTGATGATGTAGCATGCTGTAGCAATAGCTTCCGCCCAGAAGTACTTAGGAACGCTATTAGCCAAAAGCATAGTTCTTGCCATATCCTCTAACGTCCTGTTCTTTCTTTCTACAACTCCATTTTGTTGAGGAGTCCTTGGAGCTGAGAAGTTGTGCGAGACACCATGTTGATCACAGTAGGCCAGGAACTCTGAATTCTGGAACTCTGTCCCATGGTCTGATCTTATAGCTTTGAGAGGTGTCTCAAGGGCAACTTCCACTTGTTTGATGAAGACTTTGAACGCATTAAAACAATCTGCTTTGGAAGCCAAGAAAAGAACCCAAGTGAATCGAGAAAAATCATCTACAAGAACGTAAATGTACCTCTTTCCACCGTAGCTCAACGTCTTCATTGGTCCACAAAGATCAATATGGAGAAGTTCCAAAGGCTTCCTCGTACTGACTTCATTTTTGGACTTGAAAGACGTTCTAGTTTGCTTCCCTTTGATACAGGCTTCGCACTGTTCAACCGTCTCATGATCAATTCGGGGAAGTCCTTTCACAAGATTTTTCTGGTGAAGCTTAAGGATTGTGCTAGGTCCAGCATGGCCAAGACGGCAATGCCAGAGATCAGCGTCCTTCTTTGAAGCAGATAGACACAACTCTGATTTGGGCTTGAACTCTTGATTGAAGATGTAGACATTGTTTTGGCGTACTCCTTTGAGAACAACTTTGTTGATTTCTTGTTGATAACGAGGCATTCCTTTGAGTCAAATGTGACTAGGTTTTCACCTTGATCACACATCTGAGAGACGCTAAGAAGATTGAAGCCAAGTCCTTCAACAAGACTTACGTTGGTTGCTTTGATGGACGGGTTAAGAATAGCAGTTCCCGTTCCCTTGATCTTTCCCTTGCCCTTATTGCCAAACGAGACAGTTCCTCCCGTGGTACTACTTTGGATAGAAGTGAGATGGATCTGGCTTCCTGTCATATGATTTGAGGCGCCACTATCAATGATCCATGGGCGTCCCCTCACTTCCACCTGCCATAACAAAGTTAGTGTTTGGCGACCCAGGCAAGGTGTTCCTTACCTGGTTCGTTACAGAAATAGAGCTCTGGTTCTGACATGTAGTCATTAATATTCACATCATTTGAAATAGCATGCTTGCGGAAAGAATTTCTAGAGCGTCTAGAACGCCTAGAATTAGCCTTGGGAACGGACTTAGCATTTTCGTTGTTAGTCCTAGCTTCCTTTCCATTTTCAACATCTTCCTTGTGTTTTAAGCAATCATATTTGTAGTGATCTCCCTGTCCACAGTACCAACACGTCCTATAGTAAGTACCGAGGTAGTACTTCTTGTTGGGACGTTGGATTTTGTTTTGCTTCATCTTTTGGGGATCACACACTTTTGAACCGTCCCCTTTAGCAATTTTCTTGTAAATTTTATGACTGGTAGAGTTAGTGTAGTAGTCCTCTTGACCTATTTCTCCACTCTCTAGGACTCTAATTCTTTCAAGGAGATTCTTGGTTTTCTCTCTTTCTAGTTCAAGTTCCGAAGTTTTGCTAGCCTCAAAGTCACTAGGGAGAGAGTTCCTAGGTTCAGACTCATAGCCTAGTCCTCTTTTGGCTAGGACAAAGACTATTGGCTTGACTTCCTCAACTATGGGACTCTTTCCCAACACCTTCATTTCTTCTCTAAGCTTAGCGTTCTCAAGTTTGAGACACATTACTTCAGTTTTTAGAGATTTAGATTCTTCAAGCGAGGACTCTAGTTGAACGGTCATGGAACTACAGTTTTCACATTCAACAACAATATTCTCATTTTCAAGCTCAAGTTCATCCATTCTATGTTGCATGATAACACTTTCTTCCATGATTTTACCAATTAGTTTAATGAGTTTAGATTTGGAACAATGTTCTAAAGAACTCATCATGGATTCACGTGTTACCTCATTTTCAGATTTCGGAACGTTCTCCTCAACAGTTGTGACGTCCTCCATAGCCATGTACGCCACTTGCTCATCAGGTTCTTCATCATCATCATCAGAGGAAGAACTCCCATTATCCCATGCAGAGGCGAACGTTCCAATAAGGGCTTTCGTCCTTATATCCTTAGCAGACATTCCTGTTGTACATTTTTTAGCAAAGTGTCCCTTCTTGTTACACTTGTAACACGTGAGTTCCTTCATTTCAGCATCGGAGTACTTGCGACTTTCCTTCTTCGGCATCTTGTGTTTGTTGATATATTTGTTCCTTTTGCCAAAGGCACTAACAACTTTGTTGAAGAGAGCAACTTCTTCCTCTTCCTCGAGCTGTTCCTTAGTCTTGCTTTCCTTTTCCTTCAAAGCTTGAACGCGCATCCTCTCGCGGTTCTCGTTCTTGTTAGCTTCCACCATCAAAGAAATTTCTTGCTGACGACGAATATAATCAGCGTACTCTGGTGTTGTGGACGCCAAAGCAAGATCAGTTTGAGAGTTGTTTGCTAGTTGAGCCATATCAGTTTTCCTCCGTTCTTCATACTGTCTGAGCTTCCCATAGATTTCTTCCATATCTAGAGTCTTGTTGGCCGTGTTCTCTTTGAACGTTGTCCTGTCAAAGTTCTAGACTCCGGTTAATCCATCAATGACCACTTGAACTCTATTCCTCATGGAGATTTCTGTTTCTGGGATGCCCAAGTTCCTCATCTTGGTGACAAGGGCCTCAAAACGGTACGAGTAATCTTTCACAGATTCATTTGGCAACATAGTAAAAGCATAGAACTCCTTCTTGATTTTCAGCTGAACGTCCTCTTTCATTTCAGCCGTTCCTACATGAAACTTCTCCAAGGCGTCCCACTGTTGTTTGGCAGTTGGCAAATTACCGACTCGAAGGAAACACATGACTTTTGCGTTGGTTTCCATCAATTTGAACTCATCAGGACCCCACTCGTCCTCCTTATCAACCTTGTCAGCGGGCACCTTGAGATCTCCTTTCATGATGACCTTCCAGCATTGATAATTTTGACCTCTACAGAAGTTCGCGAACCTTGTTTTCCAGTGATTAAAGTTTCCGTCCGTCAGGCGCGGAGGCTTCACGAAAGAGATTCCAATTGATTCCATGTCCATCTTTACCTGCAACTCAGTAAGAATTTAGAGCGCCTGCTCTGATACCAATTGTTGGATCGTTAGTACTGCGGGACTGCCTTTACTGTGGTAAAGACGTCCTTTGGTTAGGCGTTCCTACGAGGTGTAGGAGCGTTCTAGAGTAATGCAGCGGAAAAAGTACTAAACAGGTAAGTAATGAACGCAATGAGTTATAGAGGAACCACTCAAGACCAAGTAGTCCTTGAGTGTAAACCTCTACCTCCTTGGAGGATTTTTGAATAGTTCTTCCTTTATTTTGAACGTTCTTACAGTTGTACTGGCGAGTCTTTATAGTTCTCTGGCACTTAGCTTTTCCCTAAGTCCACTACTAAAGGACTCCTCTAAGCCTACAACTCAAGCAAGTTCAATCTACTAAAGGAATCCTATCCCTGCGTCCTACAGTACTTCGTAGGACTCTCTTTCTCTTCTTTTGATTACAAACAGATTTGTGATTTGGGTTACAAGTCTCACTCGATCTAACTCAAAGTCTTAGCACTGTTCTTGAGTTCTTGAGTTTGCTCTTTGTGTTCTTGAGTGAGTCGCTTTCTCTTTGATTCTCTCTGAATATTCTTGAAAGCGTTAGCGTCACAATAAATACCTTGCGGTATTTATAGGACTTGGGAAGGGCGTCATTCTTGTTCTGACGATCATGCCCTTCAGGTACGTGGCTACAGGATCTTCTTCTACGAGTTTGGCGGTGATGAGGAAGCTTCCTGTATCCAGTTGTGTGTGATGAACTCTGCTACAGGATCGGCCGCCACGTGTTGATGAACTCTGCTACAAGATCGTCCGCCACGTAGTGTTGGACTCTGCTACAGGATCGGTCTCCACGTGTCCTTGGATGATCAAGCATTGTCGAGTGATGTCATCCTGTCGGCTAGTGAGTAAGGACTCCTTTCTTGCGTTCCTACTTGCTTGGGACTCCGTCCTTGCTCAAGTAGTCTCTTACTCGTCCTTACTTCCTGTTAGCTGGCGTCCCTAAGCTTATGGGATGCTTATACACACTTGTTGTCCTTTTGGTCACTGGCGTTCCTGAACACTTGGACAACTTTATTAGAATCATAGTGAGTTTGTCATATCAAAACTAAGGGACGGTTGTGTGGAACACTAACAAGTACGCAGGCGTTCTTGATAGCGTCCCAACATCGGGCATGCACCATGGAAACTCGGGCGAGTTTCTGCAGCTTTGCCTGCGTTTTCACGACAGAGACTCAGGTCCAAAAACTCGGGTTGTTCCTCCAAAACTCGGGCGAGTTTTCGAACCTCCTGCCCGCGTTTTCAATATTGGTCGTCACGTGACACTTCAAAGGCTGTTTTGACACACTTCGAGTTGGAATTTGGACTCGGAGTAAAAAGATGATTTTCCCATCACCTATTGGGAAAAGCATAGCTCCAGATCCAGCTCAATCCGACCAACACTGGCCGTTTTCACCTCTTAGCTTTCCAATGACACCAAAATCAGCTCAATCCGACCACCATAGCTCCAGATCCAGTCCTTATAAGCAAGAGGTGTCGAAACAACAACTCCAATACATAGCCCGGACCCAAGTGTGCTTTTCCCATCACCTCTTGGGCTAATCTCATGGCTTGGTTCCTTTATTGTCTCCTCCAATGCTTTGGCTTCACCTGCTCTACACTTGCTGTCTTCACATCTACAATCAAAAGGCACAACAAAGTGTAGATATCCGAATCTTTCTACAAACTAACAAAACTAGCAAAACTAGCAAAACTAACTAAAACTAAACCAAAAACCATGAAAATCCTAACTAAACATGCCCTAAAACACTACCTAATATGTGTCTATCAATATTGTTACTTGTTCTTTTTTTGTAGTGGTGTATACCATAGAATTCCAAAAAAGGGGACTACCTCATGCACACATTCTACTATGGCTTGAGCATAAGAACCAAGCTAAGACACCAGCTGACATAGACAACATCATATCAGCTGAGATCCCCCGCAAAGAAAACGACCCCGTCGGATATAAGATGGTCGTTGAGCATATGTTGCACGGTCCATGTGGCGCTGCAAATAAAAAGGCACCGTGCATGCGGACCGGATCATGCAACAAAAAGTTTCCAAAAAAATTCTATGCAGACACCACAATTGATGCAGAGGGCTTCCCCATTTACAGACGCAGCAACAACGATGGTCATGTCTAGAAAGGGAAGGCAAAGCTTGACAACAAACATGTGGTTCCATTTAATCGATATCTCTTGGTCAAGTATGCTGCACATATTAATGTGGAGTGGTGTGATTCGCTCTATTTTGTATAGCTTAACTCTTGTATTTTAGGGCTTTATTGAGTGTGTTTAGGTTAGAGTTGTGCATAATTGTGATATCAAGACCGAAGACACAAGAATTCAAGATTCAAGAGTTTTAAGGCGTTTTGAGCTGTGTGCGCGACACCACTTGCTTGTGAAGGCTATATATTGAGCTACAGAGGTCGGATGGAGTTGATTCCAGTGCCATTAGAAATACAACGTCAAGGGATTCAATTTATCTTTTTTACACCAAAGTCAGATTCCAAGCCGAAGATGGTCAAAACAGCCTCCGAAGTGACACCAAAGGTTTTGTCCCGATACCGCGACCGCGGCCAGGCCGACGCGACCGCGGTGGCCGCCGAGACGAATTGTTCCTTTCTGTTGCGATAGCGCGGGCGCGGTGGGAGCGACGCGACTGCGGTGATGCTGGATCCGAAGCGGGCCGAAATCTTTCTATCTTGTTTCCTTTTCTATCTTTTGCCTCTTTCCTTATCTATCACGTGGAGCTTGTTCCTTGGGCTATATAAGGAGGAGCCTGCCTTAGGTTTTAGATATCTTCTACATTCTACCTTCTACCTTCTTCCACAAGTTAGGTTTTTAGCTTAGTTATGGAGAGCTAGTCTCCTTGGGTTTGTTCGAGGGAGAAGCTCTGATGTATGAACTCGTGAGATTTTGGTAATTGATTTCTATCCTTTGGTTAATATTGATTCTCTTGTGCTTCATCTTATGAATGTTTATTGTTTCTCTAGGATTCGCGACCCTATTGAATTGGTTGATGTTCTACTGTTTGATTAGGTTTGGACCGTGGACAAAACTAATCTGCGAAAACTACTTAACCTAGACCTGTTGTCTATGCAACTAGGATTAAGAAGAGAATTGATTGTTTTATCTTGCAATTGACTCGTAGCTTGATTGTTTGATATTATATCCTGCATATCCTTGTTCTCTATGCTAATTCTAGGTTAAGCGTCCTTGCCTAGGGTTATAGAATTGCTTGGACCGTGGACTTGCGATTGTTAATGATCAGGATAGGAATTAACCATAGGTGTGAATGAAATCAATGGATAAATCTATGATCGAGGAATTGTATCACGAGTGATCTTTTGAATGAACTTGTCTCCTTATCACTTGTTTCCCCATATTTGTATGTTTGGTTATATGTTTGTTCTTTGTTTCTTAGATTAGTTTAGTTAGATATCTTTCCTAAACTCCCCCCCCCCTTTCTGTAGTTGATAAATATATTAATACTAGAAGCCTTAAGTTCTCTTGGGTTCGACCCCTTACTTGCATGCTATACTAGTTTGTTTGTTTGGGTTATTTATCTTTGATCTTGGCACGACGACTTTAGCCGAGTCATGGTGTAACAAAGCGAGGGCCATCAAGTACCTGTTCAAATACATTAATAAAGGCCCAGACCGAGCTACGGTAATTATCACACACAGCAAAGGGATAGAGGCAAGAACACCGGCAGACAAAAAAAGGGTTAGATGAGATTCAACAATATCTGGAGTGTAGATACTTATCAACTTGTGAAGCGACTTGGCGTATCCTCGCTTTTGACATCCACCATTACAACCCATCTGTTCAACAGCTAACATTTCACTTGCCAAATCAGCAGAGCGTCACAGTAAGAGATTCTCAATGTTTACCGGCTCTCCTACGGAGAACGAACATCAAGCAAACAATGTTCACTGAGTGGTTCACCTTAAACTGTGTTGATTCCGCTGCCAGAGAATACACATATGTTGAGATCCCAAGAAAATATGTGTGGGATAGCGACAACAAGGTCTGGACACATAGAAAAAATGGTCAGAGTGTTGGAAGGATAGTGTATTGTCACCTTGCTGCCAGTGAACGCTACTACCTACGAATGCTTCTAAACGTGGTCAAAGGGGCGACATCATTTGAAAATATGAGGACAGTCAATGGGAAAATCACAACACATTCAAAAAAGCTTGCTATGATCTTGACATGTTGAACGATGACAACGAATGGACAGACGCGCTACAAGAAGCGACGTTGTGGGGATCAGGAAACCAGCTCAGGGAATTGTTTGTCACCATTCTACTATTTTGTGAGGTCACAGACCCAGGTGACCAGTGGGAAAAAAACGGGCAGACTCTCTCTGAAGATATTTTATACCAAAAAATCAAAGAATACAATTTCCCAACAGTGCAATTAACCGAGAACCAAATCAAAAACTATTGTCTATTACACATCGAAGAGCTATTAAATAGACAGGGTAAATCTTTGTCAGATTTCCCTGAAATCCCAAAGATAGACAAGTCTCTGCTCACTAAGACGGAAAATCGTCTTATCCGGGAAGAGTTAAACTACAACTCAGCTGATCTTGCTACTGAGCATGCTACACTGCACAACGCGTTAAATGTGGCGCAGTTAGCAATCTACAACAAAGTCATTGTTGTTGTCCAACAACAAGACAACGGCTTCTTCTTTGTATACGGAGCAAGCGGAATAGGCAAAACATTACTCTACAAGACCATCATCGCAAGATTAAGGTCTGAGAGGTCCATAGTGCTCGCAGTTGCATCATCAGGTACAAACTACTCACTTGCATTACTAATAACATGTGATGCTGCTCAGGGATTTGGATATTGTAGTAAGATTCAGTTAGGTTTTACAAATACATAGGAATGACGTCTTCCAAGTACTACACCTACACGTTAACTCCAGTTGTAGTTCACATTTAGTTTGGGCACCCAAATTAGCTAGAGTTAGTCTTGAGTTACCTGTTTAAAAAAATACAGTTGTAGTTTTGTTCAGACTATGGTGTGCAACTGTAAGATTTTACATAGGGGTGTTTAATTCTTGTGACATAATCAATCACAATATTCTTTTTGGTAATGTAATTTTGATGCTGTAAACTAAAGATCTATACACATGAATTTTGGTTATAGATATGTTATTCCTTCAAATTTCATGATTTAAAGTGTTTAATTACTAATGTCAACTGGGCAGAATAAATTTCGCAAAATTGAATATGGAGACCAACACATAAGGCATAAGTGTCATCATAAATCATAATAAACCAAACAAAAACAGTAAAACATGTCAATGTAGCTAGCTGTAATCCAAAAAAATACTCTGAAACAAGCCACACGCTAATATGTATTCATAATACTGTTTTACAAGCATCGCATCTCTGTTGTTGCCAGGAGGAAGAACCACACACAACCGCTTCGTAATCCCTCTCGAGCTAATGGACAACAACACATGTGGAATTAATCAAAACACACATTTGACAGAGTTGATGAATGAGGTGAAGCTAATAATATGGGATGAAGCCCCAATGACACAGAAATTCACATTCGAAGCTTTAGACCGTACCCTCAAGGATATCCGTGCCCTAAAAGCAGAGGACAACAGGGAGAAATTATTTGGGGGGGCCCCCGTATTACTAGGGGGCGATTTCAGGCAGATATTGCCAATCATACCAAAGGGCAGGAGACAAGATATAGCTCAAGCATGTATAAGCAACTCACACTTGTGGAAGCATTGCGATGTACTAACATTGTCGCAAAGTATGAGGGTTCCAGAACTAGACTCTAAGGGGAAGATCGATCAGTATAAACAGAACTTCAACAAATGGGTTTTGGAAATTCGGAATGGCAACGCACCAGCGATTCACCTCAATGGAGAAGATGAGGCAACTTGGATCGAAATCCCACAAGAGTTCATTAATTGTTAACCCAAGAGACGATCTGAAAAACAATTATGGAGGAAGTTTTTGTGGATTTTGCAGCAAACCAAACAAACACACAATACCTCCAGAAACGAGCAATCCTAACTCCACTTAATGATGATGCATATGAAAGAAACGAGCACATGTTGACCAAAATACATGGGTCAATGAAGGAGTAAAAAAGCTCTGATGAGATCCGCAAAGCATCAACAGACAGTGGAGACCAACTCCACGCCTACCCCCTGGAATTTCTAAATACACTTAACTTCACAAGTATACTAAAGAATTAAGCAACAATTAATTTTACAAGCGCACTATAACATGTAGCCCCCATTCTTACCTTGTGTTATTGTTTTTGTAGGCATATCACCCCACAAATTGAGATTAAAAGAGGGTTTGCTAGTAATGTTGATCAGGAATGTCAACCCAGCACAAGGTTTGTGTAATGGAACAAGGCTCATAATTAATCGTCTAGGTGATTGGGTCATAGAAGCAGAGATTATAACTGGAAGCAACAGAGGTACTAGGGTCCTCATTCCGAGGATAATCATGACATCCACTAGATCAAAATGGCCATTCTTGTTAAAGCGTAGACAGTTTCCAGTAAAACCTTGCTTTGCTATGACAATTAATAAGAGACAAGGGCAGTCATTGAAACATGTAGGTTTATATCTCCCAAAACCTGTTTTGGCCATAGTCAGTTGTATATAGCTATCTCCAGAGTTACGGATCCTAAAGGCCTCAAGATCGTTCTCACAAATGCACCCGGAGAACCCCAAAATCGAACAAGGAACATTGTATACAAGGAAGCATTCAATGGTCTAATAACACCTGAGGTATGCGCACTGAAACCAAGACTTCTCTCATTAACTTATCACCAATGGAAAACTAATATACAAAGCGTGCACAGGAACAACTGGAAGAAGGGACGCAAACAGCTCCAAGCACTGCTGCTGCACACATTGATCAATAGATATATTTGCCTACTCAAGAAGTCAAAATATTTTTCCCACTACTGCCCCGTGAAAAATGTTGGTTCAAGCAGGCTAAATGGGGATAGATGTTGCATTTTCCTATCTCTTACTACATCCTTTTTTATCATCGTATGTGTCTTTAGTTAATCTTGGTGCACACTGTCATATCAAAGAGGTTTAAGCTACAATTTTTGCATCCAATTGATCTCCTGCAATATTGTTCTAATATTAGAATGTCATACAATCCACAGGTCCATGAGTTACAATATGTTATGCACCTATAAACTATTTGCAAAGGACCATATGTAAAGGAGGCACATATAACATTTACAAAGTACATTTGGCACTGTGTCAGACAATTTCTTTGAAAATAGACCAATTGACTCGGGCAAAGTCGTTGTTCCCTTATCAAAAATAAATCCCAAACATGGAAACAAAAAGTATAGTAGGCAAGCAAGGGGTCGAACCCAAAGGAATCAGTTTTTATTCAGATTTTAGTGTTTTCATGCAAGTAATCAAAAAGGGGTTTTGAAAGTTGGTTTCAATCAAAGTTATCAAGTAGATTTCATCCAATCAATTACACTTTTTTAATCCGTTGATCATGAATTCATCCACCTCTTTATATGCCTAGGTCAATTCCAATCTCAATCATTAGAAATCGCAAGTTCACGGTCCAAGCAATTCTATAACCCTAGGCAAGGACGCTTAACCTAGAATTAACATAGAGCACAGGGATAATAGGAAATCAAATCATGCAATCAAGCTACGAGTCTCATGCATAATTTAACCATTGAATACTCTTCCCTAAACTAGTCCACGGTCCTAGAATAGAGTTGTTTCGAGAATAGGAAAGATGCATAGACAACAACCAATCCTAATTCAAACGATAGATCTAAGTCAATCAAACAAGTTGATCAGGCTCATAAAATCAAACATAGATCATGGGATGAAGCACAAGAGTATCAATAAAGACCTAGGGATAAAGAGATTACCAGAATTTCACAACTTCATAATAAAGCTTCTTTGATTGAATAAACTCCAGAGGAGAGTTAGTTCTCCATTACAAAGAAAACTCTAATCTTTATTGAAATACAATTGATTGGATGATGAATTGATATGATTGATGATAACTATAAACCTAGAAAAGGTCCCCCTTATATAGCCTCAAAGATCAACCTTTTCGGACTAAATAAGGTAGGAACCCGAAAGATAAGAAAGGAAACAAGATAAAAACGGTGAAATCTCGTCAACTTGGAAGTCGGTCGAACCCGCGACCGCGGCATCACAACCGCGCCCGCGGCGGCCTTCAAATCGTCAAATCTTGAGTCGGCTACTACCGCGACCGCGCCCAGGGCAACGCGACCGCGGCCTTCATGGGTCTTGATTGGCTTGCTCCTTCACGCCACCGCGCCCGCGTCATAGACAATGCGACCGCGGTATCCATGCAGTGGCGAATCTTCGTCTTTTAAGCTCTTTAACTCTTGATTCTTCATAACTTGTGTCTTCGGTCATGATATTACAATAACGCTCAAAACTAACCTAAACACTCTCAATATAGCTCTAAAATACAAGAGTTAACCTATACAAAGTAGGCCGAATCAAATTCCCCCATACTTAGATCTTGCTCGTCCTCGAGTAAGCTCTAAACAAATACAACAAGGTAGCACATCTAAGATCTCAGGAAATATAAGGGAAGATAAAAACACTCAACTCACAACCCGAACCCAAAATATGGAGAAATCATGAGCATAAAACAATGAAGCTCAAACACACACCTCAGAACAAGATATAACACTCAAGCTCTAAAAACATGAAAGAGAGCAACCTAGGATCTACCCAAATCTAGCTAACATGTAAGCCCCAAAGTCCCCAAGCAAGAATGATCCTAAACACTCGTATTTTTCCGCTCAATTCTGCTTAGGCGCCCTTTCGGGTTTTCACCTAACCGCTCATTTCATTTTTCAATAGGTGTGCTCACAAATACTCACATCTCTCATAAACCTCTTATTACCCCAGCCTAATGCTGGTCCGGGTTACCTGCTTATTACTTGAGCCGCCCTTTCGGGTTTTCGACTCATCCCAGGATTTATATGCCTTTTTTCAATTTTTTATGGCTCTTTCTATCTTTTTCTTTTTCTTTCTTTCTTTATTATGCAAAAAGTATGGTGCAAGTTCTCCATGAAAAGAAGAAAATCAAAAATCTGAAGCAAATAGCTAATTAAGCTAACTAAGATAAGCGAATGTGAGTACGCCTTCCCCCATACTTAAATCCTTCATTGTCCTCAATGAAGCAAAGAGAAAGGATAGAAGCAAGGAAGAAGATATATCAGAAGACTCACAAACGATGAAGAGAGGTGGAATGGAAGAACTCTTCATAAGTGGTAGACTAGACACCTTTGTAAGTCCATTCGGCTAGCATACCGCGGGCGCGAAATTCATACAGAGACGGAAGGCATCGTCGTGGTTTACCGCGGGCACGGCTAAGGAAGCGCGGGCGTGGGTCTCGTGCCGGAACGATGTCTTGACTTCGTCTCGAAAAACGTGCTGTGTAAGCAACCTTCGTATCTTGGCTCGTCTTCGTGGAAGATGGATCAATACTCGAACTCGAACCGTGGAGAAGAAAACTCCCAGGGAAACAAAGCTCCCCCATACTTAGGCTTTACACATAGCCAAAGAATGGAAAGTACAAAGATGGATGGAAAGAAGAAATAGAATGGTGGAAAGATAGAAGATGGATAGAATGGATATAGATGGATGGAAGATATAGAGGTAGAATGGGACCAAGAAGTCCTCTTTTTTTTTCTTTTTTTTCATTTTTTTTCTTTTTCTTTTCTCTATTTTTTTTTTCACAAATAAAAACGAGCTAAAACCGAGACGCAGTATGGTTGCCGCGAGCACGGGCTAGTACCTGTTCGTCGGGGCGCGCTGACGGTCCATCGCGGTCGCGGCCAAAGAGGGCGCGGGCGCGGTTTCACGCCAGGCGTGTCCTTTCGGACCTAGTACCTACAAGTTAGCTAGAAACACAAGCAAATCCTAAGCTAAGAATGGAAAAATAATCTATCTAATCCTTGGGTTGCCTCCCAAGCAGCGCTTTTGTTTAACGTCGTTGGGTCGACGTGGATACGATCAATACGGGTCCTCATCAACATCAATTCGGACCGTGTTGCCACCATGAGATATGGAAAGAGATCCATTGGCAACGTCAATGACCGTGTTGGCGGTTTTCATGAATGGACGACCAAGTAAGAGAATCGGGTCGTACCGCCCTTCGCCTATCTCCATCATATAAAAATCTGTAAGAAAGATCAAACCCTGTACCTGCACTAGAACATCCTCAACTAACCCTTTCGGGCGCACATTAGAGTGGTCGGCCAATTCAATAACAATATCGGACTCCTTTAAAGGACCAAGGCCTAACCTATCATACATGCAAGCTGGAAGAACATTAATGGAGGCACCTAAATCTAGTATAGCACGCTCAATTTTAGTTTCTCCAATAGTGACAGGGACGGTAAATCTTCCTGTGTCTGAGCATTTTTTAGGTAATTATTTTTGGAGAAGGGAGTTACAAGTCTCAATTTTGCTATTCAGCGTTTTTTCAACTAGAGCGACCTTTTCAATCTTAGGACTAGTCCTATTTTTTCTTTTTATGGTGCATATCTCTTTCATGAATTTAGCAAAACGAGGGACACTCTGGATGAGATTAAGGAGAGGAACATTTACCCGACAGTTGGCGAAGGTCTCGAAGAGTTCCTTGTCATGTGCCGGCTTCCTTGTTTCCTTGAGAGCATCGGGGAATGGAGGAGAAGGCTTGAAAGAATCCAATGGTGGAAGGGGTTCAGCCACATAGCCATCGTCCTCTTCTGCTGCTGGGGCTCGGTTCCGTCTAGGAGAGCTCGGTCAAGGAGGCGAATAATTCTTGAAAGCATAGTCGAGTAGAGCCTCGAAGTTCCGCTCGGCCTCCTTACCGCGGGCGCGGTCCGGACTCCGCGGTCGCGGGTCGCTACGCCTCTCGTGGTCCATGGGCTCTGTTGGAATTTCGCGGGCGCAGAGGGAGGAGCGCGGGCGCGGAATCTCCACAGAAGCTTGGTCTTCATGTGCTTCCGCCCCGGCGCGGTCACTGCTAGGGGAGCGCGGTCGCCGATCATCACCAGTGGGTGATTCCCGACTCGCCAAAACTTTACCGCTCCTCAAGTTCATGGCACTGACATTCTCCTTGTGATTGAGCGGTTGGGAAGGAAGTTTCCCGGAATCCTTAGACTCCAGCCTATTGATCATGGTGGCAAGTTGGCTCAGCTGAGTCTCAAGATTCTTTACAACGGCTCTCGTCTCTTGGTTCTCTTTCAAAAGAGCGGTAATAGCATCATTCTGAGACGGAGCAGGCGCTCTCGTCTCTTGGTTCTCTTTCAAAAAAGCGGTAATAGCATCATTCTGAGACGGAGCAGGCGCTCTCGGGGCATAGTTTTTGGATCGAAATTGTTGTTGCTGGCCCTGAGGAGCATATTGTTGCTGCTGTTGTGGTGGGTCTTGCTGCTGCTGGTTATTCCACCTCAGGTTAGGATGGTCCGCCCACCCCGGATTGTAGGTGTTAGAGTAAGGATTATTCCGGGGCCGGGGCGCACCATAGTTGCCAATAGCATTGACCGACTCCTCGGTCTCTTGAATAGTAGGGCATTGATCCGTGTGGTGGCTTGCATCATAACATAAACCACAAGCATTGACTTGCTGGGCCGTCCTTTTCGTGAGCAACTGCTTCATAAGATCCTTGAGCTCCCTTACTTCAGCATTCAGGGACTCATTCACCACGTTAACGGATCTCACATTGGTCCTTGACCTTTGATTGCAGGCTTGTTCTGCCAAGATCTCCACTTTCTGAAAGGCTGCAGCGGGGGTTAAATTCTCGTAACTACCCCCACAAGATGCATTCACGAGCCTATTGTCATTGTCGCAGAGTCCCTCAATGATGTAGAAAATAAGATCCTTGGCTTGGTAGCCATGGTAGGGACAACTCGCGGTGAGCCTCTTGTAGCGCTCATAATAGTCATAGAGGTTCTCGTCTTCCCCTTGCTCCAAACTGCTGAGTTGCTTCTTAATAGATGTTTGTTTGGAAGCGGGGAAGTACTTCTCAAGAAACGCCTTCTTCATGGCCGCCCAAGTAGTGATAGAGCCTGGCACCAAATAAAGGAGCCAGTCCTTAGCGGTATCCTCAAGAGAGAAGGGAAAAGCCCGGAGCTTGATTTGATCCTCCGTCACATCAGTGGGCTTCATGCTCACGCACACCGCATGGAATTCCGTGAGATGCTTGTTCGGGTCCTCACCGCTCAACCCGTGGAATTTGGGCAAGTGATGGATGAGGCCAGACTTTAGTTCGAACTTCACACCCTCCCCGAGTTCGGGGAATTGAACAGGGAGCTGCTGTTGCTGGAGATCGGGCACCGTGAGTTGGCGAATAGTTTGCTCCGCCAAGGTGTCTTCTGGTTCAGAATCAGAGAGAGAGAGATTCAAGAAGGTTGTAAGATGTAGAGGGTCTGGGTGCACTTCTTATCTTCCGGAGTGTCCTGTTAATTTCTGGATCAAAATGAACAAGGGAAGTATTAGCAGACCGGGTACGGACCATGTGTTAGGTCCGCACCCAAATGGATGGTTCTGCGTACGAACCGCGGGCGCGCCGAGGGGGCCGCGGGCGCGGTTTGGGCGCAGAACCCGAAAACACAAAAAATCAAAACAAGAAAAAGATTCCCTGGCAACGGCGCCAAAATTTGACTCGGGCAAAGTCGTTGTTTCCTTATCAAAAATAAATCCAAACATGCAAACAAAAAGTATAGTAGGCAAGCAAGGGGTCAAACCCAAAGGAATCAGTTTTTATTCAGATTTTAGTGTTTTCATGCAAGTAATCAAAAAGGGGTTTTGAAAGTGATGTCCGCGTTTTTAGGTAGATTTTTAGGGTTTAGATAGGTTAGTTTGAGTTGTGTTTCGTAGTTGAGTCATGTGTTTTTGAGTCTTTTTGCATGAGTTTTCGTATTTCCTTGAGATTCGGAAACTACGCGCTTTTGTGTCGTTTTGTAGGTGTTTTGGAGCTTGAAGACGAGTTTGGAGCAAGGCTAAGAGAAGATGGACAAGTTTGGAGGAAGATATCAAGATAAAGAGCCGAGAAGAAAAGTTAAAGAGGAGCAAAATCAAGAGAAAAAGTGAAGACATCGACCCCAAGATCGAGCCCAAGGAGGTCGATCTCGAGCCATTTGACCGAACTTGGAGCGCAAGGAACAAAAGTGCTCAGGATCGACCCTATAGGGGTCGATATCGACCCTCCTGTGGTCGATCGTGCGTGACCGACTTCTCTTCTATCCGGATTTCGAGTGCAAGTTTCCTAGTTTGTATTTTAGGAAGGTGTTTTGTTTGTGTTTCCTAGTTAGATTAGGACTCCTTTTTGTTTATAAAAGGAGGTTGAACCTATAGTTTTTGAGGAGGCGATGCTATGCTTTGCTTTGTAATTCAATTAATCATCAAGACTTGGAGAATTTGGAGAAGACTTGGAGGACAAGTTCGAGGTTTGTAAGATTGACCTTTGGTTTTTATTTGATTTTGAGTTTGGTTTGATCATGTCTTCTTCTTCTTCTTCCTTGTTCTTCTTTTCTATGAGTGAGTAGTCTTCTTAAGTTCTAGGGTTGGGCAAAAACCCAACACAATCATGCATGTCTAAAACTTGAATTCATGACTTGAATGCTTGATGATCATATCTAACCTATCTTGTGCTTAATCCTTGGTGAAAGTTGAGGCATGTCTTGTGATTAACCTTAGCGAAAGTGAAAAGTTAGTTGCTTGATTACATCTAATAGGATTATTTGCGAAAGTTGATATTCCTAGGTTGAAGGATAGGTAGAAAGTTGTTTGATTTGCGAAAGTTGATTGAATAACTTGTTGTTGTGGTAGCCCTTGCCCTAGGATTTGCTCTTTGTATTGATTGAAAATCGTGATTTTGCCTTGATCCCGACTCCCCTAGGTCGTGTTCGAGCTCTTGCTTGTGATTTGTGTGTGTTCGTGCCTCTTCTACTCTCAGGATCGACCCCCCTAGGGTCGAGATCGACCCTCTTTGGGTCAAGCCTGAGTCGTTCTGCTCTTGTTTCCTTTTGCTCTTTCGTAGTTTATCGACTAAACTTAGCACTACTCTCGCTCCCGTGGACGAACCTGACTTCGCTGTACTCAGCGGGGTCTTGAATATAAATTTATTTGTTCAAGAAACCCTTCAACAAATTGGCGTCGTTGCCGGGGAGTGTGCAATAGTGCCGAGTTTAGTTGATATTTGGGTTTGGGAATAGCCCATACCCCTTGTGTGTTACTGATTCGTTTACTTGTGTTTGTGATTGCAAGTGTATGCCCTCTAGTTCACGAAGGAAAATCGACTATTTTCCCTTTGATCCTGAAATAGAGCGAACCCTTCATCGCAGGCTACGAGAACGACGAGCAATGGCCGACGCTGAGGCTCTTGCTCAACAGATGGAACAACTCCGTGCTCAGATGGAGCGTATGCAAATGGAGCGTGCTGCTCAAGATGCTGCTTTGCATCGAGAGAGAGAGAGGCTGCTGCCCGTCTCCAACAACAATTAGATGCTATTCTGAGGAACGCTAAGCAACACATGCATCCGGAGCTTAGAGTTCCCGAGTCCGCTATAGTGCTCCCGGCGATTGAGCGTGCCTTTGAGATCAAGTCCCACTTCATCACTCTCATCAAGAGGTCTCAATACGAAGGCAAGACATCCGAATGCCCTATGGAGCACATCAAAAGTTTCACCGACCTTTGTGACACCATCGCCGCCGATGGCGTGTCACTCGAATATGTGCTCCTCAAGGCGTTCAAGTGGTCTCTAACCGGGAAGGCACTTCATTGGCTCGAAAGTCTACCCGCTAGGTTCATCACTACATGGAAGGCTTTGCACGACTTGTTCATGACGAAGTTCTTTCCACCGGCCAAGACTACCGAGCTAAGGAAGCGCATCACTTCTTATCATCAACTTCCTAATGAGACTTTTGTTGAGACTTGGGAGAGATTCAAGGAGCTTCTTCGGCAATGTCCTACTCATGGACAACCTCCTTATGTTCTTCAAGAGATATTCTTCCAAGGGATCAATGCTGCCACGAAGGACCGCATCAATCTTCACACCGATTGCGGTTTCATTGAGATGGATCCCGATGAGGCATGGGCTCTATTGGAAAAACTCACCAACTATGATGCCATGTATGGGACCCAACAACCCGTCCGGATTCAAACGAAGAAGCTTTATGATCCGAATAGTGAGCCAATTGATCAAGATGTGAAGTTTCAATTCTTGCAAGATAAGATCAACCGGCTCGAGAAGCAAGTGAGTTACTATAAGTCCGCTGCCCCCACTTGTCAAGAATGTGGTTCTCAATCTCATACAACCGCTTCTTGTACAAATGTGGAGCAAGTTCGGGCTGCCGAGGCATATGCGGAGGCCAACTATATGCGAGGACCCTACCGAGGCCAAAACAATGCTTATGCGGGGAGGCACAACAACAACTATTCTCAATGGAATAACAATGGTCAAGGCCAAAGTTATCCACCTCCCCCGCAAGAGCAAAAGGCCCCTCCTTATAGACCTCCCGGCTTTCAGGAGCAACCATCATGGATGCAAGGGCTCTTCGAAGGAATCAAGGGAGTCAACAATAAAATTGACGGTGTTCAAAGCCAGTTAGGAAACTTCGAAGCATGGAGGAAGAATGTCGATTCCCAACTTGGTCATCTAGCGGCTCAAATCCCACGACCTCAGGGACAACTTCCGTGCCGACCCGAGGAGAATCCTAGAGGCCGAGCAAGCAATGGTGAAATCCGAGCCATGAACCTTCGAAGTGGCAAAGCATTACCCGATTCACCAAAGCAACCGGCGAAAGAAGCAGTCTCAGAATCGACCCTACCTAGGTCGATATCGACCCCCTCCATGGTCGAGCCTGAGACCGCCAATGATGAGGATGAAGGACCGATCGACCCTGCTGAGGTCGAGCTCGACCACTCTGCACCTGGAACGTCTTTCAACCCCTCTCCACCAATTATTCCGGATCCCACTCCTTCCTCTTCTAAGGTACTTCCTTACCCTTCGAAGAAGCCCAAGGACGCGACGGAAGGAAAGTTTAAGCGCTTTGTTAAGTTGCTTCAAGGCTTGAATCTTTCTATTCCTTTCGCCGAGGCCTTGAATGAAATGCCCGCTTACACCAAGTTCTTGAAGGAGATTCTATCTAGGAAGCGATCAATGTCGGAACTAACGGATGAGGTGAGGTCATTGGACCTTCCCGAAAAGCTCGGTGATCCCGGGAAGTTCGCTATTACCATTGGTATTGGGGCTTATCGCTTCAAGGCATTGTGTGATCTTGGTGCTAGTGCTAGCTTGCTCCCACTCTCAATTTGGTCCAAGACCAACATGGGGCCACTAGTACCGGTAAACATGAGGTTATACATGGCGGATGGATCGTGTGTTCAGCCCACGGGTGTAGTTGATGATTTTCCCGTTCAAGTGGGGAAGTTCTTTGTGCCTAATGATTTCATAGTCATGGAGATGCCCGAGGATCCGGTTGTTCCCATCATACTCGGACGACCCTTCTTAGCCACCGCGGGCGCGGTCATTGATGTCAAGAGTGGACTTCTTACTTTCAAGATTGGTGAAGAGGTGGTCGAGTTCCGGTTCAATCCAACATTGAAGGAATCAAGTCATGAGGAGGTCAAGATGCTCTACACACACTCCGACTACATCGAGTGCAACAACCCGACGGGACGACTCTTGACATGGGAACCTCTACCACCAAGTTCAAGGCTCTCAGGATCGACCCTCATGGGGTCGAGATCGACCTCCCTGGATTACGGCGAGGAGTCTATTCTTGCCTTGGATGCACTCAAGGCGGAGCACGAGGATGAGGTTAGCTTGCCCGAGCCCACTCCCGAGCTCAAGGAGCTTCCCGATTCTTTGAGGTACGCTTTTCTTGGTCCAAATTCTTCTCTCCCCGTCATTATTAATGCTAATTTGAGTGAGGACGAGGAGACCAAATTGCTTGATGTGCTTAGGACCCATAGGAAAGCCATAGGATATTCTCTAGAGGAACTTAGTGGTATTTCACCATCATTGTGCATGCATAGGATATATATGGAGGATGACTATAAACCCACTATTGAGCATCAACGTAGGCTAAACCCTAACATGAAAGAGGTAGTGAAAAAGGAAATCCTTAGAATGCTAGATGCCGGTATCATATTTCCTATCTCCGATAGCAAGTGGGTTAGCCCCGTACATGTGGTTCCTAAGAAAGGGGGGATGACGGTTGTAGAGAATGAGAAGGGAGAGTTGATTCCTACTAGGACTACCACCAAGTGGAGGATGTGCATAGACTATAGGAAACTCAATAGTGCCACTAGGAAGGACCACTTCCCCCTCCCCTTCATTGACCATGTTTTGGAACGTTTAGCTCAACATGATTACTTTTGTTATTTGGATGGCTATAGTGGTTTTTGGCAGATTCCCATTCACCCCGATGATCAAGAGAAGACCACATTCACTTGTCCTTATGGGACGTTCGCTTACAAGAGAATGCCGTTTGGGCTTTGCAATGCCCCAGCCACTTTTCAAAGGTGTATGATGGCAATCTTCTCCGACATGATTGAGGAGATAGTGGAGGTGTTTATGGATGATTTCTCGGTTTATGGTTCCTCTTTTGATGCATGTCTTGTTAATCTTTCTAGGGTCCTTAAAAGATGTGAGGAAACGAACCTTGTGCTTAATTGGGAAAAGTGTCATTTCATGGTTAGAGAAGGAATTGTCTTAGGTCATCTAGTGTCTAAGCGAGGGATTGAGGTGGACAAAGCAAAAATTGAACTTATTGAAAAATTGCCCTTTCCATCTTCCGTGAAAGACGTTAGGAGTTTCTTGGGGCATGCGGGGTTCTATAGGCGCTTCATTCAAGACTTTTCTAAAATTGCTAAGCCTTTGACTCACTTACTAGTGAAAGATGTAGAGTTTAGCATGTCTTCGGAGTGTCTTGAAGCATTTTTCAGGTTGAGAAAAGCTCTTGTGACGGCCCCCATCATGCAATCACCGGATTGGACACTTCCCTTTGAAATCATGTGTGATGCTAGTGACTATGCCATTGGTGCGGTTCTTGGGCAACGGAAGGAAAAAAAGCTTCATGCCATCTACTATGCAAGTAAGACTCTTGACGAAGCTCAAAGTAAGTACACTACCACTGAGAAAGAGTTTCTTGCAGTAGTATTTGCATTTGAAAAATTCCGTTCCTATCTAGTGGGTTCTAAGGTGATTGTTTATACCGATCATGCCGCGATAAGATTTCTAATGGCAAAAAACAACGCCAAGCCTAGATTGCTTCGTTGGATGCTTTTGTTGCAGGAATTTGATCATGAAATCCGAGACAAGAAGGGAGCGGAGAATCTAGTGGCGGATCACCTATCTAGACTACCCCTTGAGCACATTATGGAGTCCGGTGGATCAATTCCCATTGATGATACACGCCCGGATGAGACCCTCATGCTAGGCAACAAAGATCACCATGAAGACATTGGAGGAGGAACAGAGGAGCTCTCAGGATCGACCCCCCCAGGGTCGAGTTCGACCCCCAACGGCGAAGAGGAGCTCTCAGGATCGACCCCCATGGGGCCGATCACGACCCCTCCTATGGGTTGATCTAGCACCTCTATACTTGCTATGCATGGGTCGAAGGCTCCTTGGTTCGCGGATTTTGCTAACTATGTTGTCGGAGGCATTATTCCGGGAGGATTGACGTCCCAAGCTAAGAAGAAGTTCCTCCACGACGTCAAACGCTATTATTGGGATGATCCTTACTTGTTCAAGCAAGGGAGCGATCACATCTTTCGACGTTGTGTGCCGGACGATGAGATAGAGGGAGTCATCCGACAGTGTCATACTCTACCCACGGGAGGACATGCTAAGGGCTTCAAGCAACCGCTAAGATCCTTCAAAGCGGATTCTATTGGCCAACTCTCTTCAAAGATGTGCAAGCATATGTGACCACTTGTGATGAGTGTCAACGGTCGGGGAACATTACATGGAGGAACGAGAACCCACTCACTGGTATCTTGGAAGTTGAGCTTTTTGATGTTTGGGGTATTGACTTCATGGGACCCTTCCCCTCTTCGGGTCCCTACAAGTACATACTCGTGGAGGTTGACTATGTTTCCAAATGGGTTGAGGCCATAGCTACAAGGACGAATGATGCCCGAGTAGTGGCCAAGTTCATGAAGACCAACATCTTTCCCCGTTTTGGTGTCCCTCGTGTTCTCATTAGTGATGGAGGCTCTCATTTCATTGAGCGGAGCTTTGAGGCGCTTTTGACCAAGTATGGGGTGTCTCACAAGGTGGCCACACCTTATCATCCTCAAACTAGCGGTCAAGTAGAAGTTTCAAACCGGCAAATCAAGAGCATTCTAGAGAAGACGGTGTCCCGCTCAAGAAAGGATTGGTCTTCCAAGCTTGATGATGCTCTATGGGCCTACCGCACCGCCTACAAAACTCCACTCCGCACTACTCCCTTCAATCTTGTGTATGGCAAGTCTTGCCATTTGCCCGTCGAGCTCGAACACAAAGCTTTATGGGCTCTCAAGAAGCTCAACATGGACCTCGATGCGGCCGGAGAGAAGCGGTTCATGGAGTTGCAAGAACTTGAAGAGTTGAGGCTCAAAGCATATGAGAACTCAAAAATTTACAAAGAGAGGACCAAGAAGTGGCATGATAGCAAGCTTGTGCCAAAACTCATCAAGGCCGGTGACCAAGTGCTCTTATTCAACTCAAGACTACGGCTCTTCCCCGGGAAGCTACGGACCCGATGGAGCGGACCATTCACGGTGCACCATATTTACTTGCACGAGGCAGCCGATCTTATAGACGAGAATGGTGGAATTTTCAAGGTCAATAGGCACCGCTTGAAGAAGTACTATGCTAGGAAGGAGCCCGACGAAGAGATCCGAGCCACTTGGGCTCTCACCACCCGGTTTCTAGATTAGATTTTTCTTTTCTTTTGATTTTCCGTTTTTTTTTTTTAGATTAGATTTTTGTTTTTATTTTCTAACCTTCCTTAGATTAGACTAGGAAATATTTTTGCTTGGGATAGGATTTTTGTGATGTTTTTGCAAGTCTCTTAATTGCAAAACACGAGCTCAAAAAGACGGGATAAGACGAACTTGCAACAAGGAATTAAATCGGCTAAAACGCAACCCAGAAGGGGTCGATATCGACCCCCAGGGGGTCGTGATCGACCCTATGCGCCAATTTCCGATCCTACCCCTTGGTGTAAGGTATGTCTTTTTACCCAAAATTAATTCAAAAATCCTCCTCCCCTTCATTCTTCATCAGCCCGACCCCTCCCTCCCTTGCCTTCCCCCTCGTGTTCGACCCTCACATCTCCCACCTCTCCTCCCTCGCACTCACCGGAATCCACCGCCCCACCACCACTCCAGCCACCACCGCACCTCAGCAGCACCGCCACCCTCTCCCTAGCTGTGTTGGTTGCTCGAAAACCGCCCCCATAGCCCCAAAAATTCAGCCTCGTCTCCTCCTAGATCTAGCTCGAGATCGACCCAAATTTCTACTTCTTTCACCTCTTGCAAGTCAATTTCGGTATGGCTTCTCACCCTTTACTCTTAATTTTGCTTAAACTTAAGTGAAATTGGATTTTTGGGTTGAATGTGCATATTTAGGGGTTTTTGACCTAGGTTGATGAATTTGCAAATTGCTTGCTTGATTGTGTTGTTGTTGAAATTTGCATGCTTGAGGATGTTTAGACTTGATCTTCATGAGCTTATTTTGGTAGAAAATTGTGGTTTGGTGCCAATGGGTTTCATACCCAAAATTTCGGTTGAAACTAGAGGTAGAAGACGAATGGCGAGTTCAGGATCGACCCCCCCTGGTCGGTATCGACCCCCCCAGGGTCGAACCTGAGCTTATGTTTTTGGCGGATATTGTTGAGTACTCAGGATCGACCCCTATGGGGTCGAGGACGACCCTTCCTGGGTCGTTCCTAGGTACTTTTGCTCTTGTTTGGGTGTGTTTCTTTGGGCTTAGGTTGCATGATAGGATGAGATATGGATTTGTGCTTCATGATTCATTATTATAAATCCTCTCCTATCTATGTTATGAAGTTTTTTTTTTATTGAGATTCTTGCCTTTGTTTAAGTATGGGGTGGATGGTGTGTATTATGTGGTTTTTGGTGTTTAATTTGATGTAGGTACTATGTCGGCTTCGGGTTCTAAACCTTCAAAGAGAGCAAAGAGAAGTGACAAGGCCAAGCTCGATGATTATCACATTCACTCCAAGTATCTTGACGACTTCAATACCTACCTTGAGATGAAGCACAAGACAAGGTGGTATGATGAGGCGGATGGGCAAAGATTGCATATTCATGAGGATGTCAAGGAGGCCTTCTCTTACATTGGAGCCGAGCACATATTAGAGTGGGACAATCATCATTACCCCATTCTAACTTGTGAGTTCATGGCGACCTTCTCCTCCGACATAGAGAGCCCGGATTCCAACAAGAAAATGGAGTTTCAATTGGGCAAAAAATGGTTCAAACTCACTTTGAGGCAACTCAATGACGCCTTTGGCTTCCCTAATCCGACGGAGGATGACCCGAGCCCCATTCCGATCTTCAACACTTGGAGCTATCTTACCGGGAAGGAGGTGTCCTCTTGCCACAACATGCAAGTCTCCACTCTTGCTAGTCCTCTCTTTCGGATCATCCTACGCATTCTAGGAAGCGTCCTCTTCCCAAGAACCGAGCTCAACCGTACTTCCAGAAGAGAGATGATTGTGCTAAGGACGATGCTCTTCACCTCTCCGGCTCCCATCAATCTTGGCTACGAGTGGATGAAGAGTATTGAGGATTTCAAGGGCGGCTCGGGCGCCATCTACTTTGGAGGAATGATAGCCCGGCTAGCGATGAGTCTAGGGGTGAACTTAAGGGCATACTCTGCAGAGAAGCCCATCTTTGTGGACATCCCATACATAGCAAACGCCAAGCTCATTGACAGGCCTTCCAAAGGCGACACCGCATTCTACTCTACATTCAATGAAAAGAGGGTCGCCATTACTCGGGAGCGTATGGACTTGCTTCATCTCCCAAATTGGTATGCGGTATGGGCTCCTTCAAGATTTCCTTTGAGAATCCGTCCCACCAATGATGAATCTTTGAGGGTCCGGCCACGTCGGTACCCAAGCCCCACACCTCAACCTCAAGAATCCCCTTACCTAGCCTTGCCCCCACCCACGAACAGCCCCAGGATCGACCCTATGGGGGTCGATATCGACCCCTCTGGGTCGATCCCGCCACCATTTCCCCCCTCTACCGATCCGCACTTTGAGTTCGGGGCATCTTCAGGAGCTTACTCTGGCCCCTCCTATACCGAGCCATCACCACATGAGGCCCCGCCCACTTATGACATGGCTTACTTAGCCAATGAGATGGCCTCCATGCGTGTCTCGCAAAGGGGGCAATTTGAGGAGATTATGAGAGGTCAAGCGGCTCTTATGGAATATCAAACCCAAACCCGAGAGATGATGACTCAACAACACCACCAATTTCAACAATTCCAAGGCTACTTCTATGCTCAACAAGATGTGGATGATTACCGGTGGGCTCGAATGGAGGATTACATGCAATGGAACCAAGGCAACTTCCCCGATAGAGATGCATGGGCTCCCCCGGAGCAACCTCCTTTCCGCCCGCGCCGTCCTCCTCCTCCTCCATGAGGAGCTCCATCTCCGACCAAGCTTCTAAGAGTTTTTGTGAGTCTTCTTCTTCTCTTCTCTTTACTTTTTCATATGTTTTCATGCATGGGGACATTGCATGATTTAAGTATGGGGTGGGGAAGAAGAAATCTCACATGTTGTATATAATTGAGTCTTTGTTTGTTTGCTTTGCTTGTTTGATAGTTTGCTTGTTAAGAAAAATCTTGAAAAATCCAAAAAAATTGAAAAATGTCGAAAAAAAACAAAAAATATTTTCCTTGTTTGTTTTAGGATAGAAGAGCATTCCATCTTAGATGTCCTATGATGAAAACTAATCTTTATGCTTGTCATGTAATTCCTTTGGCATAATTGGATAGTGTAGCCCGAGTTTATGAGAAATTGCTTTTTGATTGTGAATGTGACTTGTGATGAAATTGAGCATATGTGTCTTAAGTGAAAGTGATTGCAATCCAACAAAGTTGTTACCTAGTGAGAATTTTGGCCTTATAGGGAGAACTTCATTGATTCCCTCTTCTTGTTTTTGTGATTTTGCTATCTTTATGCATATGTTTCTTGTCATTGATATGGTTATCTATTTCTTGAAGCCGTTATGAGATTGTTCATGCATGTTGATTGTGATTAAGAACTTATATTTTTAGCCCATATTATTCCATGCCTACCTTGATTTATCCTTGATTGAAACCCCGTTCTAGCCTTGACCTTTTGTTTGAAGCTCCACAAAAATTATCCCTAACCTATATTAGCTTGACCCTATTCCGGGAATTGAACTTAGATGATGAGTGTTGGGAATGATTTTTGTAGAGTGACATTTGTGTTGGGTTTGAAAGAGGTAACATGGTTAAAGGGTAGAATACAACTTGTTAAGGTGTAATGTAATAGGATTCTTGGCTTGGATTGCACATTGTTGGAAATAAAAAAAGAAGAGAAAAAGAAGTAAAGAAGCTCGAAGCAAACCCCTCAGGATCGACCCCCCAGGGGTCGATCTCGATCCTCTCTAGGCTCGAGCAGAAAAAAAAAGAGAAAAAAAAAGATGTTTAAGTGCAAAGCCAAGAATTCCTAGTGTTTCTAAGTTGTATTTTGAGAGGTTTGGGTTAGAAATTGATGGGTATGTGTGTCATTCATTGAAGTGTTCGGTTAAGAGTTGAAAAGAGAAGTGAGTGAATTGATTTGGTTTGAAGTGTTGTAATTAGGAGTTTGATTCCCGGATTTAGCACCACTTGGCCAAATAACTCCCTACCCTATTGTTATTACCGAGCCCCATTACAACCCGGCCGAATGGAGTCTTCTATGAAGATTTCATTGAGCCTAAGTTCTTATGAATATTGATGTGCTTTGACTTCTCTAGGTAGAGAGATTGGTGATATAAGTCTCAATGATAAAGTAGATGTAGCATAAGGATTGAGATGAGAGTTGATTTGATAAGCCTAAACACATGAGAGTTGAGAGAAACACATTTATATCCCTTGAGAGGTTGGATTGTGATTACCGAGCTTGAGACTTATACATATGTAATGACGTTAAAGTTACTTGTCCTTTTTTTCACTTGTGTTTAAAATGTTTTGACAAGGGCTATACTTGAAGGTTGTGTTATTGGTCTTGATTTGCATGATTATTGCTTGAGGACAAGCAAGTCTAAGTATGGGGTGTTTTGATGTCCGCGTTTTTAGGTAGATTTTTAGGGTTTAGATAGGTTAGTTTGAGTTGTGTTTCGTAGTTGAGTCATGTGTTTTTGAGTCTTTTTGCATGAGTTTTCGTATTTCCTTGAGATTCGGAAACTACGCGCTTTTGTGTCGTTTTGTAGATGTTTTGGAGCTTGAAGACGAGTTTGGAGCAAGGCTAAGAGAAGATGGACAAGTTTGGAGGAAGATATCAAGATAAAGAGCCAAGAAGAAAAGTTCAAGAGGAGCAAAATCAAGAGAAGAAGTGAAGACATCGACCCCAAGATCGAGCCCAAGGAGGTCGATCTCGAGCCATTTGACCGAACTTGGAGCGCAAGGAACAAAAGTGCTCAGGATCGACCCTATAGGGGTCGATATCGACCCTCCTGTGGTCGATCGCGCGTGACCGACTTCTCTTGTATCCGGATTTCGAGTGCAAGTTTCCTAGTTTGTATTTTAGGAAGGTGTTTTGTTTGTGTTTCCTAGTTAGATTAGGACTCCTTTTTGTCTATAAAAGGAGGTTGAACCTATAGTTTTTGAGGAGGCGATGCTATGCTTTGCTTTGTAATTCAATTAATCATCAAGACTTGGAGAATTTGGAGAAGACTTGGAGGACAAGTTCGAGGTTTGTAAGATTGACCTTTGGTTTTTATTTGATTTTGAGTTTGGTTTGATCATGTCTTCTTCTTCTTCTTCCTTGTTCTTCTTTTCTATGAGTGAGTAGTCTTCTTAAGTTCTAGGGTTGGGCAAAAACCCAACACAATCATGCATGTCTAAAACTTGAATTCATGACTTGAATGCTTGATGATCATATGTAACCTATCTTGTGCTTAATCCTTGGTGAAAGTTGAGGCATGTCTTGTGATTAACCTTAGCGAAAGTGAAAAGTTAGTTGCTTGATTACATCTAATAGGATTATTTGCGAAAGTTGATATTCCTAGGTTGAAGGATAGGTAGAAAGTTGTTTGATTTGCGAAAGTTGATTGAATAACTTGAATTGTTTGCGAAAGTTGACTTTTCTATGATCTAGATGGCATGATAGTTGTGAATTCTTTTTGAAAGCATGTATGGTTGTTGTTGTGGTAGCCCTTGCCCTAGGATTTGCTCTTTTTATTGATTGAAAATCGTGATTTTGCCTTGATCCCGACTCCTCTAGGTCGTGTTCGAGCTCTTGCTTGTGATTTGTGTGTGTTCGTGCCTCTTCTACTCTCAGGATCGACCCCCCTAGGGTCGAGATCGACCCTCTTTGGGTCGAGCCTGAGTCGTTCTGCTCTTGTTTCCTTTTGCTCTTTCGTAGTTTATCGACTAAACTTAGCACTACTCTCGCTCCCGTGGACGAACCTGACGTCGCTGTACTCAGCGGGGTCTTGAATATAAATTTATTTGTTCAAGAAACCCTTCAACAGAAAGTTGGTTTCAATCAAAGTTATCAAGCAGAGTTCATCCAATCAATTCCACTTTATTAATCCGTTGATCATGAATTCATCCACCTCTTTATATGCCTAGGTCAATTCCAATCCCAATCATTAGAAATCGCAAGTCCACGGTCCAAGCAATTCTATAACCCTAGGCAAGGACGCTCAACCTAGAATTAGCATAGAGCACAGGGATAATAGGAAATCAAATCATGCAATCAAGCTACGAGTCTCATGCATAATTTAACCATTGAATACTCTTCCCTAAACTAGTCCACAATCCTAGAATAGAGTTGTTTCGAGAATAGGAAAGATGCATAGACAACAACCAATCCTAATTCAAACGATAGATCTAAGTCAATCAAACAAGTTGATCAGGCTCATAAAATCAAACATAGACATTGGGATGAAGCACAAGAGTATCAATAAAGACCTAGGGACACTAGTACAAAAAAGGTAGTTAATACCGGTTTTTTTAGGAAGCGGATACCTGTTTTCCAACCGTTCTTAATCTCACCGAAATTAAAGTTCGGATACCGGTTAAATAAAAACCGGTATAAAAATCAGACGGATACCGGTTTTAAAAACCGATATAAAAAAACCGGTATGAATTCAGTCGGATACCGGTTTTAAAAACCGGTATAAAAAAACTGGTATGAATTCAGCCGGATACCGGTTTTAAAAACCGGTATAAAAAATCGGTATAAAGGGTTTATATCGCATTTCATAACTGGTATCCGTGTAGCATTATTGTAGGTGAGTTTTTCATTTTCCGCTAGTTTTATAACGGTTGTTTTTCTTATAAAAACCGGTATCACTTGCGTTTTTTTTAATTGACCGCTTTAGATTAATATAGCACGATACACATCTTTTTTGAATTGAACCTAACATGAACATCAATTAGTCAAAATTCCAAAATGCACAATACACAACATCAAATTTGCAACAAAAGCTACAAAAGAAATAACATAATATATAGATCTTCATAATTGTAGAACTGCACAATTCTACAAAGGAGTCAAAAAATCAACTGCACAATTCTACAAAGGAGTCAAAAAATCAACTACAGTTTGCCCAACAGCACACAGTTGTACATTAATTCATGTTACCAAAAATGCCTAATAGCACCTAATAGAATGCCCAAAAAATCAGCTGAGTCACTATGAACAAACCTAGCTTGAAAGTCTTATATATCTTGTGGCAATTTCAACTCTAATTGAAGTAAAGGTTGGAGATAATTAACACATTCTTCTATTACCTCAAAGATCTCCACATCTTTGTATGGTCTTTGTGATGGGAACTACATAAAAAAATGAATTATAAAAAGAATGTAATTAGTTAATGATTTATACTGTAACATACATAATTTCAGATTAAGTTCAATGCACATACCGCATTTTGGACTTGTGCGACACCAACTTGTATTATGTCTCGCATAAATCGGCATACATATAACCCACATGAAATGTTATCCGGTTGTTCAGGGCACTTGCATATGAGAAAGCATAGTAAGTCAGTAATGATAATATAATAGACCTTAACTTGCAATACTAAAGGATTGACTTGTTATTTACAAAAGCAATCAGTTCACACCAAATTGAAATTAAGTAGGTAAGTAGTGTTTTAATCAAAGCAAACTATAAAATTTAACAAACAATAAATCTCATTACTAAGTTGCTACTGACCTTGATAATTTCCCAAGTTATTTTTTGATTTTGTACTGTTGAGAGCTTGTTCTTATCCTTGAGCATGTTTAATGACCTACATACAGCAATGTGAATAGTTATCCAATTATGTATAAAACTCCACTAAAATATAAAACATGTACAAACACATAAAAACTTACACTTCACACATTTCTCGAAAGTTGGCTCGAACCTCTTGTGCTAGTGGATCCAGCCAATAAATCGTGTTCAATGTCGGATTTATGACCGCCAACATCCAGTGATACCTATGCAAAGTTATTGTTAACTTTTAAAATTTTTTACAATGCTCAAGTGTATCTCTTATGGGAAATAATTAAACTCACCCTTCATGGTACGGAGCAAACCAAAGACATTCACTTGATTCCCTCAAAGAACCTGTCATGTATCTCACTCGATTGTCAAGTTTGAAATCATTTGAACTCCGAGCTAAGTAGGCCAACCGTGAAGGGCAAAGAAACTTGAATAATGATGGCTTGTATATATAATACAAGTACCTATCATTATGAGTGAGATTCCATAATTATTTGCATCATGCATATATAATAATGGAGATAAAAGGATATGATAGTACATACTTAATATACATGCTGATGTGGATTCCTTCTAGCTCTCCACGTGCTAGCCATGACGCCAACTCCTCCTTGCGCAAGTGCAGGTCATGCGAGTATTGTACAACAGTTTTTGGCATATCAATTGGCAGAACAAAATGTCCAGTTTTGGTCATCAAAGACTTACATTTGTGCGTTGCAGGAAACTGAGATTTTTGCTGAACTTTTTCCTGGACTTTTGGCTGGAACAAGGCTTTTTTAGCACGTTTTGATTTTGAAACTACAACCTAACAATATTTAATAAAGATTGTAAACCATTTGTAGAAAAATTTATCCAGTTGCATATATATTACTGGACACTAAAGAGAGAAAACAAAAAAGTCACCTCGTCAAATAAGACCTTGCTCTTAGGCCATGCAACAATGTTTCCCAGTACACTCTCTGACAAATATGGCACCTCGTCAGTTGGATATGGGACCTCTGCATTCTCCTTTATAATTGTATCAATGGTAACCTTTAAAATACTCTCGTCCAATTGTTTGCCATGAAGTATGGTAGGTTGCCCGACTACAGGAATGAACGCCCGACCTCTAGCCACTTCAGATGATTGGTTGGGCCACACTAGCTTGCACTTTTTCATATGTTCTGTCCCCTGTACAATAAATTGTGAGAACTAAGCTGTCCAACCTCAGAAGCTATAAAATAGAACTTATAAACTACCATATGAAGAAGGTACCTCAGATGGATTCACATGAGGAGATTTTGAGTTTACAATCGAGCATCCACGTTTTGAAACCGGAGATTGAACCTCTTGGTCTTCAAGACCTTTTGGTATTGACACTTGTGGTTTTTGAGAAGATCCTTGGCTCTCCATATGTTTAAAATACTTTTCAAATATTTCCATTTTTCGTTGCATCTCCGCCATTTGAGTTTTAAGTTCAATGACCTCTTGTTGGGAGCTTGAGCATGTTTGCTGAGTAGACCCATAGTATTCCTTAATGCCAACACCGAACCCTACACCTCTTAATCTCCCAGGGTGCTCATCTTTCTCCAATGCCAGTGATAGAATATCTTCTCTTCCAGTTGGTGTTATGAGTCCTTTAGATTGTTTTTCTTTCAACATATCCTACAATACAAATGAAGAGAAGTAGAAGGTTGTGGTGGGTTAATTTAATTTCAGAAAAAGAAAAGGAATTATATGTTTAGTTTCTTACAATTTTGTTAACTATTCTGCGAGTTTCTGGATCGTAATTTCCATTCAAGTCTGACCTTGCTAACTTCCATGAATCAGCTTTACTGAGGAGATTGGTCTCCGGATCTAAGCCCTGTGCGACCAACTAAACAATGACAACATAACAGCTTGATCAATGAAACTCATAATAGTTTTAGAATAACTCAGCAAAATAAAACCATATGCATAGCTCAACAAGTATACTCACAGCCTCTTCCCCTAGACGAGCATATCCCTTTCGTGAAGCCTTGTATGGGTACTTCCTCTTTTTCGATCGCTCACTATTAAGTTCACTTTGTTTCTGCACATTTAAAATAATAGATTTACATAAAGCCGATGATAGCTAGTAAAGTCGATGTAACTACATACTCAATGTGTAATATGAACTTATGCATACATAATAGATTGTAATTTATTACCTTAAACTCCTCAGTGGAACGGTGCTTTACAAAAGCATCCCATATGTCTTGATCAATAAATTGACATCGTTTTGGAGGCTTATCAAAAGCTTTTCCAGTTTTAGGATCCACTATCATCTTACCAATACTGTTTTTCAGAGTCTTCCACTTGGTATTTAGATTGTTAAAAACCTTTTTCTTACTCATCTTTTTAGGAGGAAAATCAAAACTCATCTGTAAATAAAAAAAATTTGGTATAAAATACATATTTTAAGCTAATTAAGGTATATGAGATAGAAAATATGGTCAAAAAAATTACCTGAATCGCGTCATAAATACCATCCTTAATCTGCCTTGGGACAAGCTTCCATTTAGGGTATGCTATAGAGATGCGGTCTCTTGCCAAATAGCTTACGTAACTCTGAAAGGTTGTCGAATTATCGCCGATGAGCCTACCCAAAGGATCAAACTTCAAGGGAATTTTTGTATTGTTAGAAGTTAATTTTCTCATCTTTCTCAATATAGTATCCCCTCTTGCATAAGCCATTGAATCACGCTCTTGTTCCGCGTCATTTTCGTCATTCTCCATGGACTCTTCCGAAGAGATAGTCACTTATCTGCATGGACAATAAGGTGATTCAAATCAGATGTTGATATAAACTATACGGCCAGGCTTCAACTAATACTTTGAAAAAAAAAATTAGATTAGCTAAATGAATTGATGATAATGAATTCTTAATTAAATCTAAAGCAATATGAAAAGGACAGTAATGTGATTCAAATCAGATGAGAGCTTATAGACTATGGCCCACACCCCAAAACACAACTTCCTACACGATAACCATACCTTTACTTGTTTGTCTCTTTCTTTTAGCTTTATTAACAATTATCCCTTCCCTATGGTCTTCACGGAGATAAACAGAAGTTTCTTCATCCATATCGACATCAAGCGATGGTATTGTGATATTGGGCTGAATTGATTCACTTTCCTCTTGATCGTTCTCAGCTTGGTATCTTTCTTTAGTTGATATCACAATTGACCACTTGGGCTGCTTTGGATCCGGCACATAAAAAACTTGCTTTGCTTGAGATGCTAAAATGAATGGATCATTCTTATGACCTTCCTTGTTCAAGTCGACTCGAGTGAATCCCAGCTCATCAACTTCAACTCCGTAAGTAACATCAGACCATTTGCAACGAAAAACTGGGATGTTGAACTCTAAATAATTCAATTCCCAAATTTCTTCAATAACTCCATAATAAGATAAACTTGCTTGAATGGGATTTTTTATCTTTTGCACTAGAGATATTCATTGATTGTGCTACCAATGTTACACTACTGTTTTGCATTGTGCTAATATCATCATGCAGTTTTGTGTAAAAGGTGTAGCCATTTATCTCATATGCTGAGAAGGATGCTACATGAAAAAGAGGCCCTTGTGACAATGCCCTCAAGGTGGGAGAGATAGGCTCAGCAGACTCACTTATCTTTGAACGTAACCACTGGGCAAAAGAACGATTATGCTGATCTGAAATCCACTTCTCAGTTCTACGACTCGGGTTTTGTGTCCTTATATAAGTCATGTGCTCAACTACATACGGGTCTACTTCTTCGGAGTTGTGAAGAACATATAGATGTGCTTTTTCCCATGCATCTCGAAGTATTCGCTGCATCTTAAAACCAGCTGTACCCCTGCCTTCTGTTACATCATCCTTCATTCTCTTAGGAAGGCCAATGGATTCAATATCAGATAAATAATATGTACAAAATTCAGCAGCCTCTTCAATGATGTACCTTTCAACCATACACCCTTCTGGGTGATATCTATTCATCACATACCCTTTAAGAACTTTCATGTACCGTTCAAACGGATACATCCATCTCAAGTACACTGGTCCACACAATTTTACCTCTCTAACAAGATGAACTGTTAAGTGAACCATTATATCAAAAAAAGATGGAGGAAAAATCATCTCAAGTTCACACACAGTCAAGACAATGTCATTCTGTAAAGAAATCAGCTCGTGAGGATTGATGACCTTGCTACAAAGTTTCTTGAAAAAGAAGCACAAGCGGGTAATGGCATTTCGAACATGCTTTGGTAAAATGCCACGTATAGCAACCGGCAATAATTCTTGCATAATTATGTGACAATCATGAGATTTCAGACCTTGCAACTTTCTATCTTTCAAATTCACAAGACTTTTGAAATTTGATGAATATCCATGTGGTACCTTCACATCACGAAAGAACTTGCAGAAATCATCTTTTTCCTTTCTAGAGAGAGTATAACATGCTGGTGGAAGATAAGTACGCTTTTCTGTCACTTGTTCTTTTAACTCTAATCTGATGCCCATGTCAAACATATCCTTCCTTGCATTCACACTATCCTTGGTCTTCCCTGGCACGTTTAACAATGTACCCAACAAACTATCACACACATTTTTCTCTATGTGCATGACATCTAAACAATGTCGGACATATAAGCGCTCCCAATACGGTAGAGAGAAGAAAATTGATTTCTTCTTCCAACCAATAGATGGAAGAGGTTTCTCTCGCTTCTTGCCAAAGGGTAGATTCAACACACACAACTTAGCCATCAATTGAGAAGTAGTTAATGGCTGAGGCGGTGGATCTCTCTCCTCTTTTCCATTGAAGGCTTTCTTCATTTTACGATACCTATGTGCTATCGGTAATAAACGACGATGACATAGGTAAACTGTTTTCTTGCCATGGTCCAACCACATTGAACTTGTATTATCTTCACATATAGGGCATGCAAGCTTACCCTTAATAGTATAACCGGATAGATTACCATATGCTGGGAAGTCATTGATGGTGCAAAACAGCATTGCTCTCATACAAAATGTTTGTTCCTCGTATGCATCATAAATTTCCACACCACGGTCCCACAAAAGCTGTAAATCTTCAATGAGTGGTGCCAAATAGACATCTATATCATTGCCAGGCTGTTTCGGACCAGAAATCAACAACGACAGCATCATATACTTTCGCTTCATGCACAACCATGGAGGAAGATTATAAATCACCAACATAACTGGCCAAGTACTATGAGTACTTGATTGATTTCCATGTGGGTTCACACCATCAGTTGATAGAGCCAGACGCAAGTTTCTCCCATCATGACCAAAATCTGGGAATTCATTATCAAAATTAACCCATTGTGCAGAATCAGCCGGATGCCTTAATAGGCCATCAGATTTCCTTTCTTCCATGTGCCACCTTAACCTCTTCGCATCTTCAGCATTTGCAAACAAGCGTTTGAATCGAGGTATAATAGGGAAATACCACAACACCTTGGCTGCAACCCCTTCTCTCTTGTATCGTGATTCACCACATTTCAGATTCGGACATCTGTCAAGTGATGCATACTCCTTGCGATACAATATGCAATCGTTAGGACATGCATGAATCCTCTCGTAACCCATACTTAAGTTACGCACAAGTTTTTTTGCCTTGTATGTAGAATCAGGAAGCACATTATCGACAGGTAGAATATCTTTCAAGAGTTCAAGTAGTGACGTGAAGCAGCTATCTGTCCAGCCGTGAGTTGCTTTCAGATTGTACAACTTCAAAACAGTAGACAGTTTTGTGAACTTACTACATGAAGCATATAGAGGCTCACGAGCATCTCCTAATATCGTATCAAGCATATCAGGCTGGTGATCAAAGTCTGATGCAACTACTTCTATCATTTCTTCCAACTGATCAACCTCAAAATCAGGCTCATCCACAGTGTCCTCACCAAATGTCTGTCCTTCTTCCCCGTGATATACCCAACAATTGTATTTTTGATCAATTCCATTTACAATTAAATCATCTCTTATCCCTTCAACATCTTTTCGATTTGCATTTAAACAATTGGTACAAGGACAACGAATTCTTGAAGGATCTCTTGCATTTAAAACAGCAAATTTTAAGAAGTACTCTACCCCATCAGAGTATTCTTGTCCTCTACGATCAACAAACATCCAATCTCTATTCATGCTATATCAAGAAAGCTGTCATCATTATCATCCCAATATAGACTTACTATAAATTACGTATGAATAGACAAATCAAGAAAAGTATTATAGTCTTGTGCTTTGTTTATGCTACACCTTTAACCTCTTCAATGGATGAATTTTAAAATATTATTTTAGGTGAATGGGAAATTATGGAACTGTGAACACATATCCTACAGGCTCAAACCTTTTTTCAATGTCAAGCTAACTTAAATGGGGAATTAAACAAGTTGAGTATTTTGCCAAGGGCTACCACTGTCATACTTGAAATTAATTTAAATACTGAATAATATAAATTTAAAAATGATCCATAAAGAAGCTAGATAATGGGTAAGTCTATCACATCTACATAGTTACATCTACAACTCCCTTTGAATTAATTATGTGAAAGATCTCCATAAAATATTTTAACTTGATCGAAAAAAGCCTAACCCGGTATATCAATGTGAATATATATTTTTACGGATAACTTTACCATCCAATATACAAAGAACGCATTTATGACTTGTCTTGTATACAATAATGTCAACCAAATTTCATATACATTATTGTGCAAGCTAGCTACATGGATTCAGAGAGAAAGGCGTATGTTGTGGTTTTACACGTGATATTGGAAGTGTTTGGAGGAATCTTAATTCATTGCTATACAATATGCATTTTATTATTTTATACATATGTTGAAGGACGTACAATTAATTAACTAATGTAGTTAATTAACTAATCAAGCAACTACATGTTGACCCAATGCAAAAGAGAGAATAACATACTTGGAGAAGTGTTCGGAGCTATCAAAGCAATCCCTTCACTAGAAGCTACACCTAGCAACAAACATAAATTAAACACTTTATCAGACAAGAATCATAATGCACAGGAATGTTAGCAAAACAGCAAGAAGCAACAACTCAGCATTTCTAGGCACTAATCCCACTCTTCTAATTAACTCCAAAGTCCTCCAAGGTTGAATACAGAACCCCACAAAGTCACTCATTTGCATATTTTTTATTGATTTAAAAACAAATATATGATATAGGTTTGGATATGGGTATGGTTAATTGTTTGTAGCAACACAACATGCCTTTTTTGAAGGCCACACCAGCAAACCACAATGAATCATTACATAATTAAGAGCACTTAAATTGTAATAGTCCTTTTTAGTTGTTTATGAGTCATTACATAAGCATGAAGCTACTGTTTATGATACCTTTACTGATCTGTGTGCAAAACAAAACAAACCATGAAACCAAACGTAAAAACAGACTGTTTTTTGAAGGCCATGACCATCAACTACTTAGATTTTGCTTTTGGAAATAGAGGAACCTAACAGCAGCTAAAACCTGAGCAAGAGACCTGCAACAACACCCTTGAGAATAGTGGCAAGCGATGTCCACTACGACCACCCCTTTTGAACTCAAAACCTGCAAATAACAGGAATTAGGGTTCAAAATCCGACGAATTAGGGCGGAGGTTGAAGAAGAAAGTGTCCGGGTGAGGGGAGGAGGAGAGCTTTTGGAGAGCTTGAGGGCAAGGCAATCGGGCGAGTAGGGCGGAGGTTGAAGAGGGAGTCCGCCTCCGAACGCTGGGCGTTGTCGGCGGACATGAGGTGGGAGACCAGGAGGTCGAAGTGGGACGGGTCGGGGTCGATTGAGTAGGGCGTTAACAACTCGGCTGCCATTGTTGAGCTTTGGGAATGGGGTTAAAACCAGCTCCGATTAGGGTTTTGCAGGGCGGAGGAAGAAGAAAGTGAAAGAAGGGAGAAAGAGAGATAGAGATCCATTACCCGCTACCTCTCCGTCCTCGTCGCCGGGCGCCGCTTTGTCCTCGTCAACAACGGTGGGAATGGGAGTGCAAGCCAAGGGCGGGGTTGAGACTTGAGAACAGGAAAGAAAGGGAAAGTAGAATCAGCAATTTATTTTTTTAAAAAAATAGACTTATACCGGTTTTTTAGAAACCGGTATCCATGTTTTGGTTTTTATACCGGTTTTGGATACCGGTTTTTATAAAACCGGTATCCGTGTCTGGGCAATTGAATTTTTTATACCGGTTTTAGGAAAAACCGGTATGAAAGATTAAAAAAAAATTCTCACATACCGCATTTCTGTATAACCGGTATGAATCCTTAAAACTAATATCGCTTTTTCAAGCGGTATATTTTCTTACCGATATTAACTCGCTCTTTTGTACTAGTGGGATAAAGAGATTACCAGAATTTCACAACTTCATAATAAAGCTTCCTTGATTGAATAAACTCCAGAGGAGAGTTAGTTCTCCATTACAAAGAAAACTCTAATCTTTATTGAAATACAATTGATTGGATGATGAATTGATATGATTGATGATAACTATAAACCTAGAAAAGGTCCCCCTTATATAGCCTCAAAGATCAACCTTTTCGGACTAAATAAGGTAGGAACCCGAAAGATAAGAAAGGAAACAAGATAAAAACGGTGAAATCTCGTCAACTTGGATGTCGGTCAAACCCGCGACCGCGGCATCACAACCGCGCCCGCGGCGGCCTTCAAATCGTCAAATCTTGAGTCGGCTACTACCGTGACCACGCCCAGGGCAACGCGACCGCGGCCTTCATGGGTCTTGATTGGCTTGCTCCTTCTTGCCACCGCGCCCGCGTCATAGACAACGCTACCGCGGTATCCATGCAGTGGTGAATCTTCGTCTTTTAAGCTCTTTAACTCTTGATTCTTCATAACTTGTGTCTTCGGTCTTGATATTACAATAACGCTCAAAACTAACCTAAACACTCTCAATATAGCTCTAAAATGCAAGAGTTAACCTATACAAAGTAGGCCGAATCACCAATCCGTCAAGCGAGGGAATATTAAAGAATGCACAAACCCGTCTTTAAATCAGCCTTACAGCTTTTGCAATGTCCAAATGGCGCCATCCGAAGAAGATGACGCATCCAATCTCCTTGAACTTAGTGTTGATCCTGCGTGCGAAAGCAACAAAACATTAATACACTTACACCACAGTAATTATAATATTCTGCTACTAATTACAAAAGGATCATACACTACAACACCAAATACATGGATAAAAAAAACCTCAGCAATATACCACAAATGAACCCACTAATGGACACAGTAATTATAAAACCCCAATTCTGCTACTAATTATGCAAGTATTCCTATATCAAAAACGTAGTACAATATCAAATAGCCTCGTCAAGATAAACTATTTCAAATGAATTATCTTAGCTGAAAGTGGTCATGAAGTTCATGCACAAATTTAAAACAGATGGAATACAACATAGAACTTCGTGAAGAAGTTAACCAGTTACAATTCGTACAAGCTACTAATACTCATGCAAGCAGCTCACTTGGCATCTCAGATTGTCGAACTGATCATAATACCCATATGCACAACAAAATGTAATTAGATCATCCTAAAATCACATTTAAAAAATCATTGCAACAACAATAAAAAAATAATGGATCACATATTAACACCACACAAAAACAAGCCCATGGACAAATATCAAACCGGAACATGGGCCTATTAACCAGCCCTTAATCTTAAACGCTTCTCAAATTCACGAATCAAATTAACAGTACAAAAGTTACCAGCCAATCTTAATATTGCCCTCCCACAAAACGCAAACTGCCAGCCAATTCCAAGGCATCCTTTCAAAACTGTAACCCCAACACTACAAGAACCTAACACCTGATCATTAATGATTAAATATCGTTACAGAAGACAGCTAACCACAACTTGACAATATTAAAACAACTCCTCAGCTGACCCCAGCACATGAAGTCCATCTTTCAATCATCAAACAATATCTACATAGCAAGCTAACACAAACGCCATTGACTCAAAAAACGATGCCGCCAAACGCATCTGCCCTGGAACCAATCCCCACACCCATGGATACAACGATGCTCCTGACAAGGATACAGAACTTCCAAAAAGGGATGATCTATGATGTCATACTCATGGTCAGCTTCAGGTGGGACGCCAGAGACCCAAACGGACATCCCATCAGCACGGAATGCCTCCTGTCCGACTACATAGATGATACTCATGCACAGAATGCCAGCACAAAATGCCTCTGAAGTGATCGATAAAGATGGTGACTTTGATGTTCCATGTGATGCTACTCATCTCGAGGAGACCATAGATGAGCCTTGTGGAGTTTATATTGCTAAAGAAGAGGCCACCGAACTCAATGAGCCGATTGCATTCCTTCATATCTCTTATTCACCCGAAGAACCAAATTTGGAGCATAATGAAAAATCTAGGGATTTCTCTAAGTTCATCTTGATTGAAAGTGGTACTTCTGGTAAGAGCTTTGATTCATTTAGTAATTATTTCGAAAAACCACCACTTTTACTGTTTTGGTTTGAGCATATGCCATGCCATGATGATTGGTCACACAAGTTTGACAAGTTGAAACGGCGTTTGAATGGTAGGTTAAGTTGTGTCACTCTATGCTTGTGTTACTTATGTTTCTGTGAGATGAGTTCACAGACTTTTGACAGGTTATTAAGGGCTTTGACAATGTCTGATCCTATGAAATTGTGCTCTCGTCAAGCTAAAGACGTAAAATAAGCGCTTCTTGGGAGGCAACCCAAGTGATTAGGATAGTTGTTTTTGATTCTTAGGATTAGGTTAGTATAGTTTTGTTTTTGTTTTTTTTGGTTTCGTTTCAAGTTAGCCCGGCGTACAGGTCTCATAACTCGGGTTGCACATATCGTAGCTCGGCCGCCGAGTGGGTCCCACCACCACCTCAAGATCCGGATTACTTGACAACTTGGTTAGTTTTTCTTTTCTCTTTACTTTTACTTTACATTAGGGACAATGTAAAATTTAAGCATGGGGGAAGGGATTTCTTGCTTAGTCTTAGATTGCATTCATATAGTTGCATTTGCATGTTTAATTTCTTGTTTTGCATTAATTAAAATTTTGAAAAATCACCAAAAAAATTGAAAAATTATAAAATCACAAAAATATTGCATTTTAGGATCCAAATTTCCCTACTTGACCATTTGTCTCTCTAAGTTAAGAGTATTATCTAACCCATGACTAGCTTGTTGGTTGAAGTTTTCTTGGATTGAAGCATGACTCTTTGAGTTATTAATCTTGATTATAGGATTGAGCATGCATAGGAAGTTGAAATTTTGAATTGTGTATGAAGTTTTAGACATATATCCCTTGTGAGATTATTTTGAGCCTTTTATTGCATATTTGCATCTTTTCTTGAGTGTATCACTTTGATTGCTAGCTCTAGAACTTGCGTTTAGATATCTTTTTCAAGGCTACATTACATGATTTGAATCCATGACATTAAAATGATTGAGGCATTTTTATTAGCTCGTTATTATCCTTATCTACCTTGCATTATTCCTTTGTTTGATAGCCCTTATTTTTGAGCCTATTAGCCTTATTTTGTAGCTCCACAAAAATAACTCCTAGCCTTGATAAGCTTGACCCATCCGGGAATTAGGATTTAGCTAGAGTTGTTCTTTGTGGTATTATGGGGATTGTTTGAAAGGAGAAAAGAAAGAATGTTGAGTTTGAAAAGAAAAAAAATAGTGAAAAAGAGAAGAAAAAAAATAGTGAGCAAAAGTGTTGAAAGAAAAGTGATGAGAAAGAGGTGAATAAGTGGTGGAATTATGAAGTTAATAGTGATTTTTTGTAATTTGGGTTTTTGCGCGTTCTAGTTCCCGGATTTTTAGCACCACATGACCAAATATTTCCCTACCTACTTGTTTATACCTTGGCCCCATTACAACCCTTAAAAAGCCCTCATGATTTTTGTTGTGTGTTTAATCATTCGTAGTGGAGATTTAGAACACTGATGCAAGTCTATGGTAGTCTAGTTTTCAAAGTTGATTTTGAGTGAAACACATATCTCTTAAACACTTGAGTGAGAGTGCAAAACACATTACCTTGGTGAGGTCTAGAATGGATGAATGATTTGATTTGAAAACTTCTATTCCATGTATGCGATGATATCTTGGTTAAGGTTTAGCTTAAGTGATGAAGTGTGGATTGATATTAAGATGGATGCTTGGCATGCTTAGTTGTGGTGTGACTTTGATTTTATTTCTTGCTTGAGGATAAGCAAGGTTCAAGCATGGGGGAATTTGATAGACACATGTTAGGTAGTGTTTTAGAGCATGTTTAGTTAGGATTTTTATGGTTTTTGGTTTAGTTTTAGTTAGTTTTGCTAGTTTTGTTAGTTTGTAGAAAGATTCGGATATCTACACTTTGTTGTGGTTTTTAATTGTAGATGTGAAGAGAATAAGTGTAGAGGAGGTGAAGCCGAAGCATTGGAGAAAGCAAGAAGAGAGCCAAGCTATGAGATTAGCCCAAGAGGTGATGGGAAAAGAACACTTGGTTCCGGATTATGTATTGGAGTTGTTGTTTCGACACCTCTTGCTTGTAAGGGATGGATCTGGAGCTATGGTGGTCCCATCGAGCTGATTTTGGTGTCATTGGAAAGATAACTCGAAAAGATACAATTAATCTTTTTACTCCGAGTTCAAATTCCAACTCGAAGTGGGTCAAAACAGCCTTTGAAGTGATACGTGACGACCAGTGTTAAAAGCGCGGGCAGGAGGTCCGAAAACGCGCCCGCGTTTTGGAGGCTGTTGGGACGCTATCAAGAACGCCTGCGTACTTGGTAGTGTGCCCACACAAACCGTCCCTTAGTTTTGAAATGACAAACTCACTTTGATTCTAATAAATTTGTCCAAGTGTTTAGGAACGCCCAATTAACAAAGGACAACAAGTGTGTGAACGTTCCCTAGGCTTAGGGACGCCAGCTAACAGGAATTAAGGACCAGCAAGAGACTACTTGAGCAAGGACGGAGTCTCAAGCAAGTAGGAACGCAAGAAAGGAGTCCTTACTCTCTAACCGACAGGATGACATCACTCGACAATGTTTGATCATCCAAGGACACGTGGAGACCGATCCTGTAGCAGAGTCCATCTATTATCTGTTCATCTATAATTCACTGCGTTCATCTATTATCTGTTTAGTACTTAATTTCCGCTGCAATACTCAAGGACGCCCCTACACCTCGTAGGGACGCCTAACCTAAGGACTCCTTTACCAAAGTAAAGGGCGTTCATCAGTACTAACGATCCAACAATTGGTATCAGAGCAGGCGCTCTAGATTCCAACTGAGTTGTAGGTAAAGATGGACATGAACCTATTGGAATCTCTTTTATGAAGCCTCCGCGCCTGACGGACGACAACTTCAACCGCTGGAAGACAAGGTTTGCAAATTTCTGCAGAGGTCAAAATTATCAATGCTGGAAGGTCATTATGACGGGAGATCTCAAGGTACCCGCTGACAAAGCTGATAAGGAGGACGAGTGGGGTCCTGGCGAGTTTAAGTTGATGGAAACCAACACAAAAGCCATGTGTTTCCTTCAAGCATCTCTATGTGAAAGGGACGCCACTCGAGTTGGCAACTTGCCAACGGCTAAACAACAGTGGGACGCTCTAGAGAAGTTTCATGTAGGAACAGCTGAAATGAAGGAGGACATTCAGCTAAAGATCAAAAAGGAATTCTATGCTTTCAGTATGTTGCCAAATGAAACAGTGAACGACTACTCGTATCGTTTCGAGGCTCTTGTCACTAAAATGAGGAACCTGGGGATCCCAGAGACAGAAATCTCCATGAGGAATAGAGTTTAAGTGGTCATTGATGGATTAACTGGCGTCTAGAACTTTGACAGGACAACGTTCAAAGAGAATACAACCAACAAAACTCTAGATATGGAAGAAATCTATGGGAAGCTCAGGCAGTACGAAGAAAGAAGGATTTCTGATATGGCTCAACTAGCAAACAATCCTCAAACTGATCTTGCTTTGGCGTCCACAACACTAGAATACGCTGACTATATTCGTCGTCAGCAAGAAATTTCTTTAATGGTGGAAGCTAACAAGAGTGAGAGCCGCGAGAGGATGCGCGTTCAAGCCTTGAAGGAAAAGGAAAGCAAGACTAAGGAACAGCTTGAGGAAGAGGAAGAACTTGCTCTCTTCAACAAAGTTCTTCGTGCCTTTGGCAAAAGGAACAAATATTTCAACAAACACAAGATGCCAAAGAAGGAAAGTCACAAGTACACTGAGGCAGAAATGAAGGAACTCACATGTTACAAGTGTAACAAGAAAGGACACTTTGCTACGAGATGTACAACAGGAATGTCTGCAAAAGATATGAAGACCAAAGCCCTCATTGGAGCGTTCGCCTCTGCATGGGATAATGGGAGTTCTTCTTCTGATGATGATGATGAAGAACCTGATGAGCAAGTGGCGTACATGGCTATGGAGGAAGTCTCAGTTGTTGAGAAGAACGTTCCGAAATCTGAAAATGAGGTAACTCGTGAATCTATGATGAGTTCTTTAGAAAATTGTTCCAAATCTAAGCTCATTAAACTGATTGGAAAAATCATGGAAGAAAGTGTTGTCATGCAACATAGAATGGATGAACTTGAACTTGAAAATGAGAATATTGTTGTTGAATGCAAAAATTGTAGTTCCATGACTATTCAACTAGAGTCCTCATATGAAGAATCTAAATCTCTAAAAACTGAAGTAATGTGTCTCCAACTTGAGAACGCTAAGCTTAGAGAAGAAGTGAAAATGTTGGGAAAGAGTCCCATAGTTGCGGAAGTCAAGCCAATAGTTTTTGTCCCAGCCAAAAGAGGACTAGGCTATGAGTCTGAACCTAGGAACTCTCTCCCTAGTGACTTTGAGGCTAGCAAAACTTCAGAACTAGAACTTGAACGGGAGAAAACCAAGAATCTTCTTGAAAGAATTAGGGTCCTAGAAAGTGGAGAAAAAGGACAAGAGGACTACTATACCAATTCCACCAGTCATAAAATTTATAAGAAAATTGCAAAAGGGGAAGGTTCAAAAGTTTGTGATCCCCAAAAGATGAAGCAAAACAAAATCCAACGTCCCAACAAGAAGTACTACCTCGATACTTACTATAGGACGTGTTGGTACTGTGGTTAAGGAGACCACTTCAAGTATGACTGTGTGAAACTGAAAGAAGATATTGCAAGTGGCAAAAAGGCTAGGACTAACAATGAGAATGCTAAGTCTGTTCCCAAAGCTAATCTTAGGCGTTCTAGACGTTCTAGGAGTTCTTTCCGCAAGCATGCTATTTCTAATGATGTGAATATTAGTGACTACATGCCAGAACCAGAGTTCTACTTTTGTAACGAACCAGGTAAGGAACACCTTGCCTGGGTCGCCAAACACTAACTTTGTTATGGCAGGTGGAAGTGAGGGGACGCCTATGGATCATTGATAGTGGCGCCTCAAATCATATGACAAGAAGCCAGATCCATCTCACTTCTATCCAAAGTAGTGCCACGGGAGGAACTGTCTCGTTTGGCAACAAGGGCAAAGGAAAGATCAAGGGAACGGGAACTGCCATTCTTAACCCGTCCATCAAAGCAACTAACGTGAGTCTTGTTGAAGGACTTGGCTTCAATCTCCTTAGCGTCTCTCAAATGTGTGATCAAGGTGAAAACCTAGTCACCTTTGACTCAAAGGAGTGCCTCGTCATCAATAAGAAGTCCAACAAGGTCGTTCTCAAAGGAGTACGCCAAAACAATGTCTATATCTTCAATCAAGAGTTCAAGCCCAAATCAGAATTGTGTCTATCTGCTTCAAAGAAGGATGCTGATCTCTGGCATCGCCGTCTTGGCCATGCTGGACCTAGCACAATCCTTAAGCTACACCAGAGAAATCTTGTGAAAGGACTTCCCCGAATTGATCCTGAGACAGTTGAACAGTGCGAAGCGTGTATCAAAGGGAAGCAAACAAGAACGTCTTTCAAGTCCAAGAATGAAGTAAGTACAAAGAAGCCTTTGGAACTTCTCCATATGGATCTTTGCGGACCAATGAAGACGCTGAGCTACGGTGGAAAGAGGTACATTTACGTTCTCGTAGATGATTTTTCTCGATTCACTTGGGTTCTTTTCTTGGTGTCCAAAGCAGAATGTTTCAATGCGTTCAAAGTCTTCATCAAACAAGTGAAAGTTGCTCTTGAGATGCCTCTCAAAGCTATAAGATCAGACCATGGGATGGAATTCCAGAATTCAGAGTTCCTGGCCTACTGTGATCAACATGGTGCCTCGCACAACTTCTCAGCTCCAAGGACTCCTCAACAAAATGGAGTGGTGGAAAGAAAGAACAGGACGCTAGAGGATATGGCAAGAACCATGCTTTTGGATAATAGCGTTCCCAAGTACTTCTGGGCGGAAGCTATTGCCACAGCATGCTACATCATCAATCGTGCCATGATCCGTCCTCTGCTGAAGAAGACATCTTATGAGTTGTTGAACGGAAGGAAGCCTCGCCTGGACTATCTCAGAGTCTTTGGTTGCAAGTGTTTCGTTCACAATAATGATAAAGAAAAACTTGAAAAGTTTGATGCAAGAAGTGATGAAGCCATATTCCTTGGGTACTCCCTCACCAGCAAAGCATATAGAGTTTTCAACAAACGGACTCTAAAGCTTGAGGAGAGTATTCATGTTGTGTTCAAGGAAAGCTCTTCTCACAAAGAAAAATCAAGTAAGAAAGAACGCTCCTCGTCACAACAGCAGGACGACTCTGAAGATGAAGCTGAAGATTGGTCCTCTGGAAAATACTATGTTCCTAAGGACGCTGCTCCAAATCCCGAAGAAGTCTCAGTGGACGTTCCTAGTTTTGTTCAGGGAGTTCCATCTCGTAGTGAATCTCCAGTTCAACAGGATGTGGCTGAATCAAGTCAACATGATGAGCAACGTCAAGGTGTGGATGCTCTCTTTGAGGGGGAACGCACCGACGATGATGCTCAGAATGATAGTGATGATTCTGATGGAGATATTGATCCAAGATTTGCTCAATTATTTCAAAGGGAGTCCCGTTTCTCTAGGGACCATCCAATATCCCAGATTGTCTCAGACCCTTCTCAAGGAGTTCAAACCAGGTCAGCTGCAAGCAAGTCCCAGAGTGCAAATCTAGCCTTCTGTGCGTTCAATGCCTTTGTCTCTATGGTGGAGCCAAAGAATATCAAAGAAGCACTTCAGGACGCTGACTGGATTCAAGCAATGCAAGAAGAACTCGACCAGTTTGAAAGAAACAAAGTTTGGACCCTCGTCCCTCGTCCCAAAGGCAAAAATATCATAGGGACGCGCTGGGTATTCAGAAATAAGCTTGATGAAAGTGGACGTGTGTCAAGGAACAAGGCAAGACTGGTGGCTCAAGGATTCAAGCAAGAGGAAGGAATAGACTATGATGAGACTTTTGCTCCTGTTGCTAGAATTGAGGCCGTTCGTCTCCTTATTGCCTTCGCCGCTCACAAGGGATTCAAGTTATTTCAGATGAAAGTGGACGTGTGTCAAGGAACAAGGCAAGACTGGTGGCTCAAGGATTCAAGCAAGAGGAAGGAATAGATTATGATGAGACTTTTGCTCCTGTTGCTAGAATTGAGGCCGTTCGTCTCCTTATTGCCTTCGCCGCTCACAAGGGATTCAAGTTATTTCAGATGGACGTCAAGACTGCCTTTCTCAATGGAAAGCTAAAGGAGGAAGTGTACGTTGCTCAGCCGCCTGGCTTTGAGGACTCCTCTCACCCAGACCATGTGTACTACTTGGACAAAGCGCTTTATGGACTCAAGCAAGCCCCTCGTGCCTGGTACGACAGGTTTGCGTCCTTTCTTTTGTCTCATGGGTACACTAGAGGTTCAATTGATAAAACTTTGTTCAAAAAGAAAGTTCACAAGGACATTTTAATTGCCCAAGTTTATGTTGATGATATTGTCCTTGGTAGCACTAACATGAAACTTGTAGATGAGTTCAAATCCTTAATGAGTAGTGAGTTTGAAATGTCTCTTATTGGAGAACTCAATTTCTTCTTGGGACTTCAAATTAATCAACTCAAGGAAGGGACGCGTATTCACCAACAAAAATATGTTCGTGAAATGCTTGAGAAGTACGGGATGAACACGTCCAAACCTGTTGCAACCCCTTGTTCTCCAAATTCGCGTCTTTACACAGATGAACAGGGAAAGGACATTGATCAAAAGCTTTACAGAGGAATGATTGGCTCTTTGCTCTATCTGACCGCAAGCCGTCCCGACATTATGTTTGCCGTTTGCTTGTGTGCACGCTTCCAGGCGAATCCAAAGGAGTCCCACATGCAAGAAGTCAAGAGGATCTTTCGCTACCTCAAAGGACGCGATGATCTTTGTCTATGGTACCCTAGGAAGACGTCCTTCAAGCTTGTAGGCTACTCGGATGTTGATTATGCTGGTGATGTGATTGATAGAAAAAACACTTCATGAATGGCACAGTTTCTTGGTTCATGCCTAGTCTCCTGGGGATCTAAGAAACAGAACTCTGTGGCGCTTTCAACTGCAGAAGCCGAGTACGTTGTTGCTGCCTCGTGCTGTTCACAAGTTATCTGGATCAAATATCAACTAGAGGACTACGGTATCAATCTTGAAACCATACCTATTTGTTGTGATAACACAAGTGCTATTGAAATTTCTAAGAATCCTGTTTTTCATTCACGCACAAAGCATATTCATATTAGGCATCATTTCTTGCGTGATAATGTTGAACTAGGACTCATTAGTATGGAGCATGTAAGAACTGAAGACCAAAAAGCTGATATTTTCACTAAGGCGCTTGATAGACGTCCCTATGAGCATCTCAGGTTGCTCTTGGGGATGATAACTTTTAAGTAGCAAGTCCCGTTCTACTATTCCCTCAATGATTGGCTATGTTTAGTAGATTCTAAGTGTTTAAGGACTGTTATGCATTGAATTTATATTTGCAAGGACGCTAGTCTAAAACTTCATATGTTTGCTACATTGGAACGCCATTCAAATTTTCTCTATTTGTCTTGAAAAGAGTTGCCCTGATCACCCAACCCTCATTATAAGCAGAAATGATGGGAACTCTAAGCTTACCCTAGCCGAGAACTCTGCCAAAAGTGTCCTATGAGCTTCTTATTTTATTTTACGGGACGTACTTGCTTTGTTCTCAAATGGTTCGTAAGGTGATCACTGGAACGGTTGTGTTGGTTATTGGTTTGCTTGAAGAAGGTAAATTCTCGATGAGGTAAATTTTGCTAAGTATGAGAGAACGCCATAGTGTGAAAGGGAGAATGCCAATTTAGTTTTTGAGAAGCAGTTGAAGAGTCAGAAATTTGGATATTTGAAAGTTTGAACAGTGACCGTTGCTTTTGCTCAATGCTTAAGGGGGAAGTTTCGCCACGTGTCGAACAGTGAAACAGTGGTAATTACAGTTGTGCCACCGCTTCCTCTATATAAGGCCAGAAGAGTCGCTCTCGTTCATTTATTACGCTCAACCACTTTCTCGTTCTCAAATCTGCTCTGACATCTCTCTAGAACTCCGGTGATTTTCTCTCTCTAAAGCTCATCTGAAAATATGTCTCAAAGACAGTTGAACGTGGCCGGATCTTCTGCCGGCGGGAAGCGTAGAAAGCTGGTGAAGTCCCACTACATCGAGAAACCAAAACCCATAGTTCTTAATGAATCTCTAGTGGACTTCATCAACAGGAAGCCAAGAACCCTTTACAATTTGATAAGGGAACGCATGGATCTACCTGAGGTGAAGGCGGACGCCATGAAGACAAGAAACTATGAGAAGTTCATTGAGCGGTTCGTCGTTCCAAGTCTCCACAACACCAACTACAAAGACTTGCTTGGACGGATGGACGATGTGCTCTTCTTCTCTCAGTTTGGAGGTGAGAGTCTGGGTCCCTTGCTTGAACATATACCCGACCTCCATAATGCCGTCCTTCCGGAATTTCCCATGTACCCAAGGGACTCCTTGGCCTATAGAATGTTAAAGTCAAGAGTGCCAAGTCCCTCTCCCCCTCCTCCACAAGTCCCAACCGTCACCACCAAAAATCTCCTCAAACGTCCAACCCCTTCCTCTCCCCTCTCAAAATCTTCCCAACCCGTCTCCACTTCCAAACCAACGGAGATTGTGGATAAGTTCCCCTCCCACTTAAAGGAGGGACGCTCAAAGAAAGTCCACGACCCAAGGCCTCTCAAAAAGGCCAAGACCTCGAGCGTCCCATCCTCCAAACCCTCTACAAAAAGGCCCAGCACCACTAAAAGGCCTTCCAACCTCTCCAAGGAATCCACCCCTCCCCCTCAACAAATCTCAATCGTTCAACTCCCTACTCCTCCCCCGTCCCCTCAACCCTCCAAGCAAAATGCCTTAATTCCATTTCCTCCCCAAACCCTCTCTCCCTTAAACTTGGCCAACTTCCCTTCTACCCCGGCCCACATTTCCCCACCGAAGGACCCCGAAACCCCAAGGTCCCGCCGTCCATCCTCTGAAAGTGGCCCGGAGGAAACAGAACGCACTCTTGAGCACACCTTTCGCCGAAGGAAGGCTGGTGAAAAGCCCAGGGTGTTGCTGGCCTAGGAAGTTCCTGCGCAGATTGAGCACGTTCCCTCCTCCTCCTCTTCCTCCTCTAGCTCATCTGAGAGCCAAAGAGGTACGCCGGCTCAACACTCCCCTTTCATAGACGTTGTTGGGGATTCCAATGATGAAGCGGAAGGAGAGGTGAACGCTCTTGCTGAACAAATTGAGGACGCTGGTGAGCACCAGGTCGCTCCAGAGAACGCCGAGCCTTCCTTGTCCGAAGAACTCGAACGTGATGCTCAGGAAATTCCCCTACAACCAATCCCTCCCCATCCTCCAACCTTCCCCAGCTCCACAAGAAAACCCCTCCCCCACAATCCAAACAGAATCCCACCAAGTCCCGGCGGACGCTGAGCCCCTATCTGAAAATCCAACAGACGCTCAGGACACTCAGGGCACGTCCCAGGGTCAGACCTCTGGTGCCAATCAAGCCACAGCTGGTGGCAATGCAGAAAAAGAACAAGGCACAGAGGACGCTCCTTCAAAGGACGCTTCTGACAGTGACTCTGAGGACGAGTCAGATGATGCTGAGGACTCTGATTCCCCCAAGGGCAAGCGCAAAAGAAAGCACGATGGCGCGCCCGTGAAAGTTCTTAGCCCTCTCGTCTATTCTGAAGAGTGGCTCGCCTCCTTCCACAAAGATGATAAAGTTCAGGAGTTCCTCGAGCTTCTGAGATTTCAAGGATGGCTGAACGTTGGGCCTGCGCCCACTGTGGTTGATAAGGAGCAGATCAAGGCGTTCTACAAAGATTTGAGGTACAAAGCAAAAGACAGCTCCCTCCACTTCAAAATTGATGGTTAGAAAGCTTCAGTAACAGAACGCTAGGTCCGTTCTTACATGGGTCTCAACCCTCAAAAACCACCGTCCAACGCTTTAAGCTCACTTCCAGAAGGCGGTTTTGAAACGACTGATGAAGAAATGCCGCTGGTTGAGAAGCTGTTCCAAGGCAAAAAGCCTTTCGGACTGGACAGGGTTGCCTACGTTCTGACCAAAGTAGGCGCCATAGCTCATTATTTCATATGTCGCGCCGTCCTTCCTAGGCAGGAGAAAAGGTCAATCGTTCAAACACATGATCTCATACTAATTGACGCTTTTCTAGAACGCCGCCCCATTAACTTAGCACGAATAGCAATGCAACATATGGCTAAGTGTGGGAGGAAGCGACATGCTCTGTCGTACCCAGGGCTGGTCAAGCTGATTCTGGAGTCACAGAACGCCTATGATGACAGTGCTCCTTCAGAAGAACTCGGTCTGAAATGGAATGCCAAGAAAGGACTCGTCGAGATAAGGCACAATGAAGAGCTACCGTCTGTGTTGAAACAATTAGAAGCTGAGGCTGAGGAAGCAAAGAAAAAGGCTGAGCAAGAACGCCTGGCAGCTGCGGCTGAGGAAGAATGTCTTGCCTCAATGAGTCAAGAGCCTCCTCAGGAAGAAGAGCCAGCAGTTGACCTTAGTGCCCTTGATCAAATGCTCTTAGGGCCTTCTTCTCCTACAGCTCTTCCAACGGACGCTCCCTCTTCTAGCTCAAGTCCACGGCCCCGTTCTGCACCTGCAAGTATTGCTGAACATCCTCCTGCAGAACTCTTGGGTGCCATAATGGACAATCAGTGCCATGTCTTCTCTGCAATCAAAGATTTGTCCGCGGCCCTCACCAAGTCGGCTGAACTTCAAGAACAACTCCTAAAGTTCTTCCAAGACCAGAGCCGTCCTTAGTGATCGCCGTCCCCCATCTTTTATTCCCTCAACTGTTGTGCTTTTGCTTCTTTTCATTTCAAACACTTAAGCTCTTGGTTTGTAATAACCATACTCTCTGATTTTGTTTGAATGGAAGTTCCAATGTTTGTTTGCATTGTGTGTGTTTAAGCGTTCCACTGCTATTAGTTATGTGTTTGTGCTAACGTCCTTATCACTTGTTATCCTTTTCGATGATGCCAAAAGGGGGAAGTGTAGTTTTGCAGAGATGCGCTATGAAATAGTTATCTAGAATAAGCAAGTGTTAAGGGGGAACTATTAAGTGAAAAGTCTAAGGAACGCCCATGCTAGAATAAAAGAGGACGCCTAGAAAATTTTCTAGAATGCAACTCTCTCCTTAAAATCCAAATGTTAAAGAATCAAAGAATGAAAACTTGTGCTTACTGAAATTTCTCTAAGTGTTAGAGGACGCTTTTAAGTTTTCATGCATGCTAAGTTCCAATGTCAAAACTATTCTGCAAAAGAGTTTGTCATCATCAAAAAGGGGGAAATTGTTGGGACGCTATCAAGAACGCCTGCGTACTTGGTAGTGTGCCCACACAAGCCGTCCCTTAGTTTTGATATGACAAACTCACTTTGATTCTAATAAATTTGTCCAAGTGTTCAGGAACGCCCAATTAACAAAGGACAACAAGTGTGTGAACGTTCCCTAGGCTTAGGGACGCCAGCTAACAGGAAGTAAGGACCAGCAAGAGACTGCTTGAGCAAGGAGGGAGTCCCAAGCAAGTAGGAACGCAAGAAAGGAGTCCTTACTCCCTAACCGACAGGATGACATCACTCGACAATGCTTGATCATCCAAGGACACGTGGAGACCGATCCTGTAGCAGAGTCCAACACTACGTGGCGGACGATCCTGTAGCAGAGTTCATCAACACGTGGCGGCCGATCCTGTAGCAGAGTTCATCACACAGCTGGATACAGGAAGCTTCCTCATCACCGCCATACTCGTGGAGGAAGATCCTGTAGCCACGTACCTGAAGGGCATGATCGTCAGAACGAGAATGAAGCCCTTCCCCAAGTCCTATAAATACCGCAAGGCATTTATTGTGACGCTAACGCTTTCAGAGAATATTCAGAGAGAATCAGAGGAAAGCGACTCACTCAAGAACACAAAAAACTAACTCAAGAACTCAAGAACAGTGCTAGAACTTGTGTTAGATCGAGTGAGATTTTGTACTCAAACCACAAAACAGTTTGTAACCAGAAAACCCAAAAAGAGAAAGAGAGTTCTGCGAAGTACTGCAGAACGTAAGAATAGAGTCCTTTAGTAGATTGAACTATAGCTTAAGTTGTAGGCTCAAACGAGTTCTTTACAAGTGAACTTAGGGAAAAGCTAAGTGTCGGAGAACTGTAAAGGCTCGCCAGTACAACTGTAAGATCGTTCAATAGAAAGGAAAGAACTATTCAAAAATCCTCCAAGGAGGTAGAGGTTTACACTCAAGGACTACTTGGTCTTGAGTGGTTCCTCTATAATTCACTGCGTTCATCTATTATCTGTTTAGTACTTAATTTCCGTTGCAATACTCAAGGACGCCCCTACACCTCGTAGGGACGCCTAACCTAAGGACTCCTTTACCAAAGTAAAGGGCGTTCATCAGTACTAACGATCCAACAGAGGCACATCCCGAGTTCTTGGACCTGAGTCTCTACCGCGAAAACGTGGGCAAGCAAGCCAAAGCGCGCCCGAGTTTTCATGGGTCCGGCCCGCGTTTTCGCCCGTGTCTGCGATTTATCCGAGATTATTATGAGATACTTTTGGGCCTTTTGGGTTGTGTTTTTAGATATATTTTTTGAAGACATATTATATATAGTTAGCCCTAGTTTTAGGTTTGATTATTCTTTGACTTTGGATTGGTTATTGTTGGAGCTTGAGAAGAACAAGAACCCTATGAGAAACTTTGTAAGCTTTTCAATGTCTTTCAATAGCTAAATTTCTTTTGTTTGACTAGTTAATTGAAGTTGTGAACAAAGTATTATTGTGAGGTTTGATTGTTCTTAATTTTCCTTGACTAGATTGTTTTCTCTATGCTTAATTAATTAATTTCAGCCTAGGGTTTTATTAGCTTGATCACCTAATATGATTTCTAGGATGAATTACAACTAGATCTTTCTAATTACCGGTCGGTGTTAATTAGATCAAAAGTAGAACCTTTAATCCATCTAGGACTGGTAGGACTAGTTGATTAGAGAAGAGAATTCAGTTGCATGTTATTTGGATGTCTGGTTGCTCTGAATACATGTTTCTATTGATACTTGGATCTTAATGTTGTTGTCAAGTTGAATCTAGGAGGTCTCCTAGGTTATTTGATAATTAGGGTTGTTATTACCGGTCGGGCTAATAGCTAGAATTTAAGTAGGATTAATAATGCCATGAAGTTGGGTTATTAGCATTCCGCAATAAAGTAGACAAGGTAAAAAGAGAATTTTGATAATCAATAATCAATAATCAAGTTCACAATGAATATTAACTGGTTAAGCATATTTCTCACATATCTTACAAATCATCTTTTGTTTTGCATTCCTTGGTTAGTTTAAATTGTAGATTCATATTCAAAAACCCCCCTTTTCTAACTTTGAGTAATACAACAATAAACACTGAAACCTGAGTCTCTGTGGGATCGATCCTTACTTCCCTACTACATTAGTTGGGTTGTTTGGATTACTTTGATCGGTATTAAAGGCAACTAAAATACCGTTATCACTACACGGTACCGAACTCTAAACCAATCTACCCAAAATATTTTGTTATTCGTGGGTGTCAACATGAACAAACGTAACGCACTCATTACAGGGCGCTATTGTGCACTATTCTGCACCTCGACTTGTTACCCAGGGTGTCTCACCTGACTTAGATTATGGGAACCTGTACCGCATCACTTACCTCAAAGCAGTACGCAACAAAAACACCTTTAGGGTCAGAAACGACAATGAATTCATCCTTCTATTTCAAAACCACACCACAATCACGAGTACGAGACTGAGGTCTCAGGCTTCAATCGTTGCCCATTCCAATTTGTAGATTTGGCGGATGTTACATATGTCAACAGCAAGTATCTAATTGGTGAGTCATTACCTAGTATTACTCCTAACATTAACAGACCGCTTCGACTGCCTCACAGTCTAACCAATACTAAATGTATATGTAGATATTCTCGCGATCGTGAACTCACAGAAGCCAGTACAGAACCTGCGTGATAGTTTCGAATACTTGGATTTAGAACTTATCAATGAAAGGTGATTGAAAGCCGCTTCTCACGAATTCCAAAACATTATTTAACAATTCCAGATGCTCATATCCTATTCGTTGTAGGGGAATAACAATGGAGCTCACCCTGTGGGGATGTAGAACTCAGGACTTCATCACCGTATACCGCAATCAAAGACTAGGCGGAGCTTTCATATTCAGAGGCATCAATGTTGAAGAAATAAGAGGTACAAAAACCGAAAAAAAGTGTAACTATATATTCTTTTGCAAACCTACCTTTCAAAAATCAGCATCACCATTTGTGCTCTTGTAGGTGTTCTCTACCTATCCAGCACCGCCCACACAAATATATGTACTGCATACGACTATAAAGACCACATCAAACTGAGTGATGAAATAATAGGCTCACATCGTAACAAGTTCATTAAGTAAGTCAACCGCCTACAAGTAACCAGCAACTGCCCATAACAAACACATCAAAATGACATTTACCTCTTTGTTGTAGTTACATCACATGGGAGACAAGATTTAACGACCCAAAAAACAAACCCATACAGAGATGGAGTCCAAGAAACGATATCTGAGTTGCTACACTGGGCCAGAGGCCGGAGAAAGTTGATGTGATATTCATACACACACAAACCAACCACATTACATGAGCATATTTCATTACGGTCTAACACTCTGTACAGGCCTACGCTTTTATATTTGACGTCATGGTAAGCCATGTTTAGCCAACAAGAAATTGGTACCACTGCTTATGTCCAAAAGCGGTATGCAAGAGGCCATTATCCATCATCGGAGATGTATACAGGTGCGAACGGTGCGAAACAATCATCAAACACCCTAACATAAGGTAATGATATTTCTACGAATATTAGCAGTTACGTTACAACCCCAAAGCTGTTGCACAAAATAACAGTTGCCAGTTCATAGGTTCCGTCTCAATCTACAAGTATAGGATCCAACCGGATGGATCGTCACAGCCCTGCACAAAAGCAGAGGTTGCACATTCTACCCCTGCACAAAACTTTTAAACATGAAATTGTTTCATGCTCATTCAATCTAAACAACAACTGACATCTCACCAGGTCAGGCCAACCACAATGCTACAAAAAATACAGCACCTTGTGCAAACAAAAATTACGGTACGCTTACTAACCTGCAGCTACTACGAAGCACACGCATATCATGAATTTGTTTGCACCGACGTCGCAGACGAACCTTACAAGGTAAGTATAAACTCGAGTACAAGATCTCACAAACTGCAAACATTTCTGAAATATTATATATTATGTAATTAAATAACACTCAAACATGCAGAAAGCTATTCCACAGAAGCGAAAAATCCAGGGAATTGACTAAGACATCAAACTGCAGATGAATAAACTGCTTCACAGAAGAAGAGCGGAGGAAAAACAAACGTCGTAAACAAATAAAGCTATGTTGCAGAACAGCAATCCAAGATAGTTCATAACACAAATGAAACGAACCTTTACGGATACATTAATCATGCATTTCTATTACTACTTTTTAGGGCTTCCACTATACAACTGAACAATGTTTTTCCAGTAAGTTCATTATGTTATGGAATTGCATAAATTATGCCTGAACGTCAATGTCGAACAATACATTTGAAGTTTGAAATAAATATTCACACCAAATTTTACATTCGGGTCCTTTAGCTACCAAATAAATGCAGACCCATACTACAGTATTTTTATCTTTTCTCTATTGCACTCAAGCACGAACTCTTATTTTGTTTCATTTGAAAAGTTTGAATCCTATGTTCAAGCTGGCAGTCAACCACAGATCATGCTTACAACCTCAATGTTGGCAGTCAACACAACAGGACCTCTGCTTCTAGAAGAGGCATTCAAGTTTCCTCACTCTCACACTTAGCAAACCTGTTATCCCTCAAATTAATAACTTATCATCATATCCTAATAATGTACTAATTTAAAAACATCGTCCAAACAAAGCGTGTGTACGAGTACAAAGCTCCTCTGAAAAACTCAGCTATGAAGAATTCATTTGCACAGATGTGGGAACTATACTACTACCTCTTTCAAAAGCCCGTTTAGCCGTTGCGAGACCCACATGAATAACATCACACCTTCACATACTATGCATCCAAAAATATAGCATACAGAGATGGCCTTGCATCTAATGGCACCATTCTCAACGATGCATAAAGTTTTTGCATATTTATTTTCCAAAGTAATAACAACAACGTTTATACATTGTGGCTCATATGTCTTACTCTTTCATGCTGTAAGTTTTACAGTCTGGTACTGCTTTCCTATTTCAAACTGCAAATGATGACTCTAGTTTCACGAATAATGGATATAGCAACTACCTAATATCCTAACAAGTCCAAAAATATAGATGTCCATATTTTTGTTTTAAGAATCAGTATCCACATTTATTTACTAATTATCATAAATATCAGTTTCGAATCCCATATATAGTTGTACGCTAATTCCTCACAAATAATAATTGTGAATTGCCGATTCAAAATTACAAAACGAGATCATGGAGAATTAAATTAGGGCAAATATCTTCTATTTATTCTATAAGATCACGAACCATATCCCGTCTCTAATACCCAAACCCAAACCCTTAGAAGACAAATTCACTTTATCGCCGTACCCTACTCGCCTTCTGTATATCCGTCGGTGGCATCCTTCAGAACTAGCAGAAAGGTATTCTAATACTATCTTACTCAGTATCAATACACACGTTTGAACTCCTGTTTCAATCCAAGCTAAAAGATGTTTTAGTGTTACACAATATAGATCGACGACTCGATTCTATTTTCAAAATTCATAATACTTCACGTTTGAATCTCTCTTTATGAGTGCATATAGTTCGGGTTTCAAATGCATCTTTCATTGTATGTTAACAAATGTGTTATGTCCACATCTCTTCTTCTCTGTTTCGTTGTTCTTCCTCAGGATTGGATTTCCACATGGGTTTTACTTTTGTTCTTAGCAAAACAATTCCCCTACATACCGTATGAATAGACATAATATTCCCCCACATTCTTGAAAAGACAAATCGATTTTTAAAATTAGCGTAAGAATAGAATCTAAAAACAATAATTACAGTATTATCGAGATTGGAATAGGTCAAGGGATACTTTTCTAAGTTGCCTCTGATTCAAGGCTTTTTGTAATTCTACATGTTCAGCAGCACGAAATGATACTAATTCCATTTCTGGCCTGTGGTGCAATTATCCGGGACCTGCTGAACCATGGTAAACTTCAACAGTGTAGAGGAAGTGGAAATCAAAGGCTTTGATAAATGGACGGGAGTTTCATTGCTTGGGGAGATCATTCGCTACATCGAAAACGGGTACTATGTAGTAGAGATTTATGCTACTGAGGATCTAGATGAGTCAGATGAGTATAAATATAAACCACTTGACGAATCATTCTATCTCCAGAGACAGGATCAGTACCACATCTTCTATCGTCAATTTATTCGCGAAGCTGATGGACGGGAAGAAGGAGTTCAATACAACATCGGAGATGTTGTTGATAGGGAAGAATCATACCTCTTCGTGAAGGGTACTGTTATAGGATAGGAACTTTCCAAAGATGATAAGGACGATGATCCAGACAGGCTCTATCATTACACCATCAGGCTGGAAGAGTCGAATGAAGTCATTGATGCCGATTACTACGACATCCGCCCACATGTCCCGTGGGCTTAATCGATCATATTACCTCATCAAACACTCTAAAATATTATTTTGCATTACCGATGGAATTTGTAACAGGGATTACTACCCCTCTATGTTGCACAACATGATTTTAAAATTTTTGGATTTAGAGTTCGGTTTCATTTTTGTTTCCTTCGTTGATAATCCAATTGAAATTAGGGGATGATATGGATTCAGATTAGAAAATTGAAAGATTCCTTCTTTGTTTATGTTCATTTTCTTTTTCATTTTTTTCCAATTGACAATCGTAAGTAGAAATTATCAAAACTATTTCGATTTGGTTGCATTCACCTAAAACTTTCGCAGCCTTTCCAAACTAATGTTATATGTTCTGTACAATGAAGAAGATCAAGCATCCCAATGTTATCAAAATTTATGAGGTATTGTATTCAACTCATGGTCAACAAGGAACCATTCAACTGAAATTACTATAGGTTGTTAACAGGATCATGCATATAGTTAGAACAAACACTTGCTTGCATATAATAGAGTATCTATCAAAGAGTTTGTTTGTAGGTTATGGACAGCAAAACAAAGATCTATATTAGCTTGAATATGTAGATGGAGGTGAATAGCTTATTCTACGTGGTGTCGCCGTGATCAGCTTGATCAACTCCATACTTCTACGCACCTATAATAATTGTATATGCCACATTTCCATCAAAATATTGAAATGAATATACATGTCTACGGTACTTGTTTAAACAACTCAAGAGTGATGTCTGTTTATGAGCACCTTTGTCAGGTCTCTCACCTATGGTATGCAGACATGTTTCTACTAAGTTATACTCTCTCCCTCACATATAATTGAACCTTATATAGTGCTCTCGCTTAAAACAGATGGAATACAACACAGACCGTCATAAAGGAGTTAACTAGTTATAATTACTAAAAGCCAGTAGTACTCATGCAAAAAGCTGACTTCTCATCTCAGACTAGCTAACTCATCATTTCATATTTTCAATGTCAAGCACAAAACAACCCGTACTTGAACTCAAGCAGTTGTAAAAATAAGAATATGAACCTTAACACATATTTAAACAACATTCCAGATTGCAAAAAGACATCCAAGCAAATTCAAATATAACTCTAAAAGAATTGTCCCAAAAATCACACTTATTCTTCAAGCGAAACACAGTCGAAATGCACAGAAAACGAAAGACTTAGTTATACATTAAAGGGGGTTAAAGTTGAAGGCGTAAAATTAAAGAGTGTAAAATCTAAGGGGGTAAACAGAAGACTTATTTCTACCAATTAAACTATTCTATAAACATTCAAGTAAAAAAAGATACATTAACCCAAGAACCCAGCAATGGGTAAAAAAGAGATGAAAAGCTGAAGCATGTAAGTATCCAAGCTGTAAATAGAAAATATATTATGGAGACCCACCAAAAATAAGGGGCAAAAAGATGCAAAGCAAAAAACATTTTGGATCAAACCGCAAATACAATATCCTATGAAAACAAAAATTCCATCATTTAGCAATGAGATTGATGAAATAGTCTTCCTCACTAAATATAAATATATATCATACATCAAATAACATATAATCCTAATTAATATAAGAGTACCAACAACATTTTTGACAAGAACAGTTCGATTTATAATTATTATGACCTACGACCATTTATGCAGCTGCTTCACCACCACTAACTACAACTGTTCATAGTAAACCATTAAAACCTATGCCCTTCCAGATACAATTCTTAAAAGTAAACATTGAAAAAAGGGAACAACCATTCCATTAGACTTCCATAACAAAACGTAAACCCATCAACTACCAATGACCTCTCCTGTCCCTGTAATAAATTCCATTGCACACAAAATGTGCCTATATAAACGAAACTTAATACAAGAACCAATCCAATCCACCCACTGCTACATTACTGAGCCAAAATCCACCTCTACAAAAATGTCCACAACCAATACAGCGATCGTAACACAGCCTCTTATGATAACTATTTCAAAGTTTTCAGAAAACAAACATACTAACCATTGTTATTTTCCCAGGGACTCAACAACACAGTTGCAAACCCAATGCAAATCACGATGTTGGATGAGCTGTATGAAGGCGCAAAATGTGAAATCGAGGTCATGGTCACGCTAAAGTGGGATGCAACCACGGTTCTTGGCAATTACAAGAGCATAGAATATTTGTTGTCTGACAACAAGGTACCTCATAGAGATTAACAATACAAGTATACGAGACAAACTCCTTCTATATAACTTCGGATACATTCATACTAATCCCATTCCTTACCAGGGCAACGTCATACAATCCACTGCCTCAATGGATTTGACTTACTTATTAGTCAATGCGTTAGAAGAAGGTTGTATCTATCGCATCGGCAAATTCACAACACTACCTAACAACCCGACGATGCGGCTTCGCAAGGATAACGAACATGTCATACTTCTACAACCAGACACAACTATCACAAAAGTACAGGCAAGCGATCAAGGATTCAAGCGCTACCCTTACTCACACGACTTGACGACATCATCTTCCACCAGCACAAATACCTCATCGGTAATAAAATTACGCTCAACTCTTAGTATACAACTGAAAATTTCAAAATTCACTAATAATTTCACCATACAATTCAGATGTCGTTGGATGTGTCAAGGAATTGGGGGTGCCAAAGAAGGTACAAGACTTCAGCTACCTTGAATGCATCCTCATAGATGAAAGGTACGCACAATAACCACCAACTCAAACTGATTCATGCTCTCACGACTGTAATACTACATACCTAATTTCAATTGTAACAAGCACAACAAAACTGCAGAAGCACCACCATGAAATGCATCCTTTGGGGTCCACTTGCTGATCTCTTGCTGGAAACAAACAAAGCGAAAAAATCCATGCTTGCTGTCCTCATAACAACCTTGAATGTGCGCCAATTCCAAGGTATGATCCACCATCTCATTCCAATAGTCATAACCACATATCACAACCATACCGTACAAAGCTGAATCCATCACAACACACAGGCGAGACTTTCCTATCTAGTACTTTGGACACTACCATACAAGACAAAGCATGTATACCACATCTCACTCTCTTCGCATACCTAATGATCATGTCAGCAAAACACAGAGACAACAGGCAAGCAATATATCACATCATTCTTTTACTGAAGAGCGCTTATCATGTATTCAACCCACAACTTCGTAGCAACTCAAAACAAATTGTTCCCTAAACACAGGTATCCCCAAGCTGATGCACCAAATGCCGGTATAGTCAGAACATTAATAGAGCATGGAACAACAGTTGCAAACATTAGAGACATCCTTGAATGTCATACATCATCTAAAAAGGTACGCCAACACACTACCTGAGTCTAACGTCACATTAATGAAACATTCGGTAACACATAGTATAAGTTAGTTTGGTAGAGAGGTAGAAGTGGTTGTCAATGCTTTACGGGTGTAAGAATTAAAAGATACATAAGATGAAAGAAGTTAATAATTTGAAGTTGAGCTAAATACTATGTATGTTGTAACATGCTAATTTTTTTGAATCTAAAATGATCTTTCCATATTGCTCTTCATGTCAATTAAAAATCCAGTAATGTTCCTTAAAAATGAAAGTATTGCTGCCAATCTCATATAGACAAATGAATAAGTGGTTTCTTGGTACAAACATCAGGATTAAGTAGGTTTGAATGGTCTGCTTAAACTAATATGTTGCCTAGCATTCAATTATCTTTATGATTTTGTTTTTTGGGTCCTTTCATATCTAACTCATCATTCAAACGCCACCTAATTCCGCATGGAAACAGGGTATGGCATTCAAATGCAAGATCACAATCAAACGAATCAGTAACTCGAACCAGTGGTACCAATGCATGTGCGTTAACCCAAATTGCAATCGGCCCTTGTTTAACATCGACAAGATGTTTTGGTGCGAAACATGCGAGGTCTTTGTCGAGGAACCAAACATAAGGTACGACCTCAACTATCCTCAATCAGTTACGTCAACATCCACAATACCATAATCCATGAAGAAAAAACACAATTACTAAAAAAAAAGAGAGAATAAGTTACTGTTACATTTGCAGATTGAAGCTACATGCCGACATAGAGGACGAAACAGCCCATGCAACAATCACATTCTATGATGAAACCGTCGAAAGGCTTACCAAAAAAAAGGCACAACAACTACTACACAGCCAACAAGAGGTACCCAAGCTTTTAATTAAAAGCTTCTTTGGTCTTTATTTCGATGATTTGTAATATACCTTGCATTATAATATACCTTGTATTATCTATTTATTCCACGTGAATAATACAGGTCGACAACAGCTCTTCCAACATACCAACTCCATTAACAAACCTCATTGGGACAACACACATTGCTGAAATCAACACCTGCACCTACTACCCATATGCCAAGACACACCATTTCATATGCAACGACGTCTACACAAAAATCTAAGTTGGGCGAACTCCATACCCGGGACAAGGACGCCACAACAGAGAAGGGCACCCCAAAACAGATGTCATAAATAAAGAGCTACGACTCTCCATCCAAATCACATGCATTTTATTACGTTCTTAATTTGTGTCCCAGCAAAAACTGCAATTTATGTTTCAGTCAACTTATGTTAAACAATTGATTCAAGTGTTGTTTTTCACTTGATCATATTACAATTCTATAACGACATCTCCTCCATTTACTGTTACAGTGGTGACAACAATTTATAAGACAAATATCACAAACATAAGCAACCAAATATAAATACATATCAAAAAACACAAACATAAAACAAATAATGAATATGTAACCGGAAAACATAAAGAACCCACACATTCAAAACCAAAGCCATCCAACACAAAAACGTAATATCCTAAAATAAACACACATTCTATCTTTACAATATTTCCTTCCTACTATTTCTTATACCATATATTTCATCACATTCCATATGACATAAATAAAAAAATAACGTACATTGATAAAATCATGGTGAATAATATCTTTGACCTAGATAATACAAGTTTATCTATGACACACACATCTACAGCAGTTGAGTAATATCTATAACCTAGATAATATTGTTCACACACACAAAAAAAAAATAAAGACCGAATGTGAAATTTAAACGACCAAATCAATGAGCTGATGAGCTGAGTCATACACAGTTGCTTGCATGACAAAGTATTCAGCTGTCAATGATTTGACAATAGGCTATTTTATATTTTAATACATTGTAACATAGAATCTGGTTTAAACTACAAATATTTAAACAACGTTTTTTCTATTGTGTGCCCTAAGGGCACACAATAAGCAGCTAATAATGTAAATATTTGGTAAATTTAAAAATTTTTGTTCTTTAATCTTTTTTGTGACGGGTTGATTATTTTTCTTTTAGGGTTTTAGTTTCTGGTTTTAGTATGCTTATCATGTGCCCTTAGGGCACACAATAGAAAAACCGTTTAAACAAAACATATATCATGCAGATGTTAAACCACATAAAATTAGCAACAAACAAAACAATCTGAAAAAATATAAGAGACGTTGCATTTAGATCTCAAAAAGGGCCAAAATTTAAACTATTTCACCTTGCAACTGTGTTAGTTGTGGGAAAGATGTAGTTACAACTAACATTAAACTAACATTACAAAATGCATGACAAAGTTTCCAACCTTGGATGTTAACTGCCTGAACATACAAAAACCATCACAGCATCCATAATATAGTCTAGAAAAAAACATAGTTAAACTACAAACTAACGTTAATAGGGAACACAACACTGCATATTATACGTTAATGAAACTGAAGTTAGCACCCGTACTCCATGTGCTACACTATTTGACTGGATAATTGTGGCTTAAGTCCAAGGCACATGTGGACGAATGCGGTACCAGTAGTTGACGTGGGTCGGTGTTGTAGTCTGGATCAGATGATGTCAAAATTTAAATTTATAAACCGAACCCCAATTGTAGTAAAAGAGGTAGGGTGTCGAACACACGGGAGTTCGTGTGTTGAGAGTACCGAAAAGACTAAAAAGAGATAAAAGAAAGGTAAAAACGAGGAAAATCAAAGAGAACACCTCGGACCGACACAGGTCACTTCGGTCCGAGGGTGGATCGAGGTCGAATTGGCCGGGACCGACTTACACAATGTCAGGCCCGATGTACTGGGTAACTCAAACTAGGCAAATTTGGTAGATCGGTCTTGGGTTTTTGGGTTCCTTCACTAACTAGACTTGGGTAATTCCACCCCAATTCAGCCAATAAGTGTTAATCCTTGTGAAATCGAGGTTGCTAGCCTTCGATCCCTCCACTCTACACTTCGACCTAAGAGAGTTTCCACTCACCTTCGATGCTAGGTCTAGTGATTGGGTCCGAGATTGGTTCCGCTTACTCTTACCAATCACAAGCCCTAAGTCCGTTGTTCCCACAAGAGAACTGAAGCTCAATGTAGAGAGGATTCATAGATCAAGCACTCAAAGGCTATGGAATTTGGGGTTCACACCCAATCCTAGCTAGGGGTTTCCCCCATAGCCCAAGACTATGGAATCTACTCCATAAAGTAAGAGTAAAAAGCAATCAAATGGCAAATCAAGCAAATCTCAATCATCAAACTCAAATCCAACTCAAATTGCATTCAAACTTCAAAGGGGTTCACAATATCCAAATCTCAATTCTACTAAATCCCAAAGCAAAACAAGTTCAAGACCACTAACTCTCTCTCTAGCTCCACCGATCTCTCTTTCTTCTCCTCCTCCTTTCTTCTCCTTGCTCTCCAAGTCTTCCTTTGAGCCTTTAAGAGTGATTTTGTGTGGGGTTGATTGATCCTCCTCTAATGCTCTCTAATCACCTCTAATTATACTCTCTCTTGGATTGGGGATCAAGGAATTCCCAATTTAGAAGAAGGGCAAAATTGGAAGATCACAACATAGTGCCTTGGAGCCCAATCCTTTCCTTTGCCGACTCGGACCGACACGGGCGGACATCGGGCCCGACGTTGGGAACGTCGGTCCTATGCTCTGGTGCTCGAACTTGGGCCCGACCTCGTGGTAACTCGATCCGGGGCCTCGATCTTCTTCTCTTCTTGGTTTTCCTTGAGTTGCTCTTCGCTCTTTGCATGGCTCTTCCGCTCCTTAGCTCCCGAGCTTGACTCCTCTTTAGAAACTCTTCCAAAACGTCTTCTTTTGCGCCATTTTTCATACAAAACACAACAAACTCGCATAGTTTCCGAATCTCGTGGAAATACGAAATCTAAGCTGAAAAGGGACGAAACACACAAAGAAAGGAATGAAAAAAACATATTTACGAAGGAAATTAACTACTAAAACACCACCAAAATGAGAGACATCAGAATACCCCATACTTAAACTTGCTTGTCCTCAATCAATAACAATGTAAGCAAGACCGAAGCACAATCTTCAAGTAAAGCCTCATATGAAAAATCTAGTAAGCACAAGTGATAGTTATGCTAGCAAGATTACATCATCACACATGATCAAGTGTTCATAGGGATAAAGTTAAATGCAACCAAACCTCACTTTAGGAATGTGAAAATGTGTATCACTCATCATGTGTTTAGGTTTAGCAATGAACACTCATACTCAAAATCATGCAAGTAAAGACTTTACCATTGAAGCTAATATCACCAATTCCTCCACCTAGATATGCCTATTACAATACACACAAAGAATATGAAGTTGGCTCAATGGAGGTCCTCAAAGAGGTTCCATTCGGCCGGGTTGTAATGGGGCTTTTGGTGTTTCTCAAGGTGGGAATTACTTTGGTCTTGTGGTGCTTACAATGGGGATTGAACTTTCTAGTCTCTCACCAACTTCACCAAATCATTCCTCTTCATCTTTCACTTATCCAAAATACTTTCATTTTTCTCTTCTTTCAACCCACTTTTCACTAAACATTCCACATCATCTTTGCAATACACTTTTTGTTGGATTTTCACACTTTCTACTAAGGATCGACTTGCACACTAACTCGGGCCCGATGTGCACTTTAACTCGGTCGGAGCCCTTTTCTTACACAAAAGCACTTTGCTTTCAATCCACTACTTTTTCCAACATTTCTTTCTTTCTTTTTCACTTTACTTCACAAAGATGCACTACCCCCTTGGTTTTTAACTCCATTTCTTGCCCTTTCACCCAAGAGAATCTCAACTCCCCAAATATACTTCCAAACCTCTCACTAAAGTCCAATCCCATAAGGGTCAAGTCATATAGGCTAGGAATCATATTTTTGAGGAGTTTCAAACAAAGGTCTAAGGCTAAAACGGGGCTACAAACAACGGTTTATCTTCAAGGTAGGATATGGAATATTTTGTGACTAAATGAAATAAAGTTCAAATCAAGGTGACAAAGCATAGAACAAATCCCATATTGGCCTTGGAAAATAGATAAACACCTCAATAACAAGTATTACTTAGCATGCTTGAGCTAATTCACACAAGAAAATGAGGGATATGCAATATGAACAATCATCCCTAAAATGGCCAAAAATAATCTCACAAGGTTCACTCTAGCTTAGTTGCATCAAAAATTTTCCTTAGAACTCATGTGCTCAATAAAAACATGCAAGATATCTCATCACATCAAAAACAACATCCATTTAGAGGCTAAACTATCCAAAAATATGCAAAGGAATTTACATGCTCACATCATCATTAGCCTTCATATGGACATCTAAGATGGGAATTCCTAGTCCAAAAACCCAAATCTTTTTGACATTTTTACATGATTTTCGAATTTTTTTGGGTTTTTGCTAAAAACATTCTCAAACACAACAAACTCATCCATTCATGCCATCAAATTCAATCATCATTCATGCACCACAACATGCCACAATCCGAAAGGAAAACATCCCTTAACAAAACAAACACAAACTTAAGAAAACTAAACATGAAACTATGAGCTACTAACCCACCCCATACTTAGAATTTTGATGTCCTCATCAAAACAAAGAAACCAAAACTCAAAAGTAAAGAGAAGAGTAAAGAAAGCTCACAATTTCTTATTCTTGAATGGCATGTTGAGACTTAGTTTGGAGGGTCTCCTCGGCGGCGTCCTCTTTGGAGCCGTGCTTGTCTCTCTCGCTCATACACTTGGTCGTGGAAAGGATCTTGACTTGGCGGTTGAATTTGTGGGGCGGGACGCATCCATTGGTCTTCACGGGAAGAGAAGTTCCCGGACATCCATTCATTGAAGCTCTCTTGTACGCTCCATCTTTGGTCCTCGACCGCCCTCAAGTCATCCACATCACGTCTAGTGTAGGCGATGTTGCGGTTCACTTCTTCAAATTGAGCTTGGAAGTCTTCTTGGTGGTGGGAAAGTTGTTGTTGTTGGAAGTTGAGGTGTTGTTGTTGAAGGTTGAGTTTGTAATAACCCTCTCTTTCAATAAGGGTAAAAAGGTAATTTCACCTTTTATCAATAATATTAATAATAAGTTGTTATTAATATTTATTAAAAATAATAACCCTTGCTAATAATATAACTTGTATTGGAACTTGTGGTTAAATGAATTCTAAGAACAATGTTATGGTAACACAAGTTTATAAGATTATAAACTCATGTTAATAATTATTTAAGTTATTATAAGATTTATTATAATGTATAAATTTATGTGATAAATTATAATATAAGTTTTATCCTAGTGAAGTGTACAATTTTATAAGGACATAATTACAACTTTTCAGAAATATTAGGCTGTTTGGGTAAAACCCAACATCTTCTTCTCCAACCCAACCCAATTTAACACCGGATTTTCAATCCATGATATCTCCTTCATTTCTCCATGGAAATGGATGCCGTCAGTGGCATTGGATTCCCATATTCGAGCACTTCAATACCCCTCAATTAATTGGAGGAATTCATTAGCCAATTAACCACGATTTCGAGTGTAGCTATCGGTTAGGGTTAATGGCATTAATTCGTATTGGATAGAATTTGATCAATTGATGGCGTTGTGACTCGGATTGGATAAGGGATAGTGGTGTGGCTGGATAAGGATGAGTAATTAGGCGTTCAATTTGAGTTAATTCACCATAAACATCTTGAATGGAGTGGATAAGAAGATCATAAATTTAGGTGTGGAGTAATGACGTTCTTATCCGACATTGGATGAACGAGAGCAGCAATTCTGGGGCTATAAAATCCCATTCAGTTGAGTGAGCAAAGGTACACAACTACATCCCAAAATCTCTCGAAAATCCATCACAAAAACGCTCCAGAATTGGCCGGAAATTGCCGGAAAGGTCGAAGTTCGCTGCTGTCCTCTGCTTTCGACGAGCCGACTTTGACGGCCTCGTTCTCCCTCGTCCGACCACGAAACGCCGTTCCGCCACCACCATCGTCTTCGTATCGGTTCCTAGTTTTAAGATCTGCAGTCTCATCGTCGAACCTCTTCCTTAAATCGCCCAGAAATCGCCGGGAATTAAGGTCTCTGCGCTCTGTTTTGCTTTCGGTTTTGGGGGGGTTGGCTGCGTATTGCAGCCCGTGAAATCGGTCGGGCCCGACCCGGCCCGATCGACCTGGGTATTGTTCGGTTTTGCTACTAAAAAAAATAATAGTAATAATTATTTTTAATTAATAATATTAGTTAATTTTATTAGTAAGGAGATATGGATGGTTAAGAATTGAACAAATTGTATAAGGAAATTATATAAGATTTTACTAAGAAACTTTATCAATAAAATGATGGAAAGAAAATTTTAAAATGCAAAGGGGTTATTCTTAAATTAGAGTCATGAAGGATGTGAACTCTAATATTCCTTTCTTCAAAATAAACTATTAAAGTTTATTTTGAATTATTTCCCTTTCCGGTATCATTCGGTTAACGAAGATTCGAGCTATCGTCGTTAACCTTTCCTCCGTGAGTCAACCGTAGTCAAACGTCGTATCTAAGGCAAGTGGTTTGGTTCAGTTTTAGCATGTTGGTTTTTATCCGTTTGTTGGGAACTAATTGTGTGACACTACTAGGAAAGGGGTCTTTAACGACCAACAAACTTGTCGTTATATGTCAGAAAACTCGTCGTTAAAGGTATTAACGACGACAAAAACTTCGTCGTTTGTTCGTTGCAATTGGTCTTGACGTTATTGGTTTTAACGACCATGTTCGTCGTTAATTATTAACGACAATATAGATGTTTATCGTTAAGCATTAACGACGACATGCCTTGTCATTGTTATTGGTTAACGAGGACATGCTTGTTCTTCGTTATTGGTTAACGACAATATTTGCATTCGTCGTTGTTAGTTAAGCAATAACGACAAAAGCGTGAACTATAACGACAAAATAAGTCCTCGTGGAAAATATTTTAACAGGCCATATATTGTACAATAACGACCACATTTTTCATCATTATATATGCTTACTCAACAATGTTTATTTGAATTGGGATATAAAGCAATACTCTCACAATTCATCTAAGTTATTAAACCAAACAAATCATATATAAATTATGAAAGTTATATATTTAATCATAAAATTCAATTCACATTCAAAGTTCACATTTGTTTGTATAAATCTAAAGTAAAATAAAATGAAGGAGTCCATATAATCTAACATTCTGATTCTAAAAGCATATATATATATGTTCTAATATGCTACGAAATAGATTTGGACAATGAATGCAGAACAATTCGCTTCTCATCTTCAAGTACCTATAAAATCGAAACAGAAAACATAAGTCAATAAAACCGATCATGCATATAAACAAGGCAAGGCAAATCAAGACACAAAAAGAATGACAAATTAATTATGAATATGGATAACTCAAAGTATCTCGGTACTTAAAGCAAATATATACCTTGTAAGTTCCTCTCATTTTGTGAAGACAAGGAGACATTAAACTGTTGTGCCAACATATATTGAAGTTGTTTCATTGAATTTTCAACTGAACTCATGCGATCCTTGAGTTCTTTGTTCTCTCCTTGAATTTCTTCCACATGGCTAGTCAAAACTTGATTTTGTTTTTTAGTAGCATTCAACTCAAATTCAAGTTCCTCCCTACTCGGTTGTGGTCCTTTTATATCTTTGAGTCGTATTCCTCCTCCAATACAAATGACTCGATCTCGAGACTTTGATTTGAATACCTTCTGTGCAACCTGTTTATAAAAACCATCACTAGCACATCTTAAATGAGGTCTAAAATGGGATGCATATAATACAAACCTACTAAAAAAAACTATCACAATACTCAGCCAGACCATCTGTTGGATCGTTAGTACAGAAGGACTGCCTTTACTTTGATAAAGGCGTCCTTAGGTTAGGCGTCCCTACGAGGAGTAGGGGCGTCCTTGAGTAATGCAGCGGAAATATGTACTAAACAGGTAAATGTTGAACGCAGTGAATTATAGAGGAACCACTCAAGACCAAGTAGTCCTTGAGTGTAAACCTCTACCTCCTTGGAGGATTTTTGAATAGTTCTTCCTTTATATTGAACGTTCTTACAGATGTACTGGCGAGTCTTTACAGTTCTCTGGCACTTAGCTTTTCCCTAAGTCCACTAGTAAAGGACTCCTCTAAGCCGACAACTTAAGCAAGTTCAATCTACTAAAGGACTCCTATCCCTACGTCCTACAGTACTTCGTAGAACACTCTCTTTTCTTTTGATTACAAACAAATTTGTGATTTGGATTACAAGTCTCACTCGATCTAACTCAAAGTCTTAGCACTGTTCTTAAGTTCTTGAGTTTGTTCTTCGTGTTCTTGAGTGAGCCGCTTTCCTATGATTCTCTCTGAGTATTCTTGAAAGCGTTAAAGTCACTATAAATGCCTTGGGGTATTTATAGGACTTGGGAAGGGCGTCTTTCTCCTGGGACGATCATGCCCTTCGTGGACGTGGCTACAGGATCTTCCTCCACGTATGATAGCGGTGGTGAGGAAGCTTCCTGTATCCAGCTGTGTGTGATGGACTCCGCTACAGGATCGGCCGCCACGTATGGATGTACTCTGCAACAGGATCGTCCGCCACGTAGTGTTGGACTCTGCTACAGGATCGGTCTCCACGTGTCCTTGGATGATCAAATGTTGTCTGGTGATGTCATCCTGTCGGCTAGAGAGTAAGGACGCTCTGCTTGCGTTCCTACTTGCTTGGGACTGCGTCCTTGCTCAAGTAGTCTCTGATCGGTCCTTACTTCCTGTTAGCTAGCGTTCCAAAGCCTATGGGACGCCCATACACACTTGTTGTCCTTTGTTAGATGTACGTTCCTGAACACTTGGACAACTTTATTAGAATCATAGTGAGTTTGTCATATCAAAACTAAGGGACGGTTGTGGGCACACTACCAAGGACGCAGGCGTTCTTGATAGCGTCCCAACAATTTCCCCCTTTTTGATGATGACAAACTCTTCAGCAAAAAGTTTTGACATTGGAACTTAGCATGCATGAAAACTTAAGAGCGTCCTCTAACACTTAGAGGGATTTCAGTAAGCACAAGTTTTCATTCTTTGATTCTCTAGCTTTTGGATTTTAAGGAGAGAAAGGCGTCCTAGAATTATCTAGGCGTTCTCTAGTTTATTCTAGCATGGCGTTCTTTAGACCTTTTACTTGATAGTTCCCCCTTAACACTTGCTTATTCTAGATAACTAATTTATAGCGCATCTCTGCAAAACTACACTTCCCCCTTTTGGCATCATCGAAAAGGATAACAAGTGATAAGAACGTTAAGCATAAAAACATAACTAAAGGCAGAGGAACGCTTAAACAAACACAATGCAAGCAAACCATGTAATTGCCATTCAAACCAAATGTAGAGTTATTACAGACAATGAGCACATAGTGTTTAGAGTTCAAAAGAAGCGAAAGCAAAATAAGAGAGGATGAACGGGTAGTGGCAATCACTGAGAACGGCGCTGGGCTTGATAAAACTTGAGAAGTTCGTCTTGAAGTTCAGCAGCTTTGGAGAACGCGGATGTCAAGTCCTTAAGTGCAGAGAAAATGAGGCACTGATTGTCCATGATTGCACCCAAGAGTTCCGCAGGAGGATGCTCAGTGATATTTGCTGGAGCAGGACGGGGAACTTGGCCAGAGCTTGAAGGAGGAGCGTCCATAGAAGGTTCTTGAGGAGGAGAAGGAGCCAACAACATCTGATCAAGAGCAGAGAAGTCCATAGCAGGCTCTTCTTCGTGTACACCTTCCTGAGACGGATTCGCCTGGCGTTCTGCTTCAGCAGCCAGGCGTTCTTCTTCAGCTTTTTGTCTTGCTTCCTCAGCTTCAGCCGCTAACTGTTTCAACACAGACGGCAGCTCTTCGTTGTGCCTGATCTCAACAAGGCCGGATTTAGCGTTCCACTTCAGCCCGAGTTCCTTTGACGGAGCGTTCTCATCATATGCATCTTGGGACTGCAGGATCGCTTTCACAACTCCAGGGTAAGGCAAAGCGTGCCTCTTCCTTCCACACTTGGCCATATGTTGCATTGCAATTCTGGCTAAGTTGATTGGACGGCGTTCCAGAAAAGCATCAATGAGAATGATGTCCGATGTTTGCACAATAGAACGCTTTTCCTGCCTTGGAAGGATGGCGCGACAGATGAAGTAGTGAGCTATGGCGCCAACCTTGCTCAGTACGTGAGCTACCCTGTCCAGTCCTAGAGGCCTTTTACCCTGAAATACATGCTCAACGAGAGGCAGTTCCTCATCAGTTGTCTCAAAGCCGCCTTCAGGGAGTGAACTGAGAGCATCAGCTGGAGACTTGCGAGAGCCCAGACCAAGGAAAGAGCGCATCTGGCGTTCAGTAACGGAGGCTTTCTCCCCGTCAATCTTGAAGTGGAGGGAGCCATCTCTTGCCTTGTAGCGCAAATCCCTGTAGAACGCCTTGACCTGATCTATGTCAACAGTGGTCGGCGCTGGTCCTACGTTCAGCCATCCTTGTACTTTTAGAAGCTCAAGAAACTCCTGAACGGCTTCATCATCAGCAAAGGAAGCCAGCCATTCTTCGGAGTAGATGAGAGGGCTTAGAACTTTAACGGGCACATCAGCGTTCTTCCTTCTACGCTTGCCCTTGGGGGACTCAGAGTCCTCACCATCATCATCAGACTCGTCCTCTGCCCGCTCAGAGTCACTGTCAGAAGCGTCCTTGGAGGGAGCGTCCTCTGTGCCTTGATCTGTTTCAGCATTGCCACCAGTTGTGACTTGATCGGCACCAACAGAGGTCTGACCTTGGGACGTGCCTTCAGCGTCCTGAGCCTCTGATTGCTGTTCTGTTGTTGGCTCAGCGTCCGCTGGGACGTCACGGGACTCTGTTTGGATTGTGGGGGAGGGGTTTTCTTGTGGTGCTGGGGTGGGATTGAGGACGGGGAGGGATTGGTTGTAGGGAGGGACTTCCTGGTTGTCACGCTCGAGCTCTTCAGAGAGAGATGGCTCGGCGTCCTTTGGAGAAACCTGGTGCTCGCCAGCGTTCTCTTGTACTTCATCACTGGAGTCACCAATCACGTCGACATCCTGAGGCGTCCCTTCTTTATCAGACGAGCTGGAGCTGGAGGAGGAAGAGACATCCTCGACTGGCACAGGCGCGTCTTTGGCGAGGAGAACGTTGGGTCTCTCACCAGCTTTCCTCCGGCGGAACGTGTGCTCAAACGTCCGCTCGGTCTCATCCGGGCCACTGGAGGAGGAAGGACGACGGGACTTGGGAGTCTCAGGGTCCTTAGGCGGGGAGATATGGGCCGGGGCGGATGGGAAGTCGGCCAGGTTAAGGGGAGAGAGGGTTTGGGGAGGGAAGGGGATGAGAGCGTTCGTCTTTGAGGGTTGAGGGGAGCGAGGAGGAGTTGGGAGTTGTGTGATTTTGAGGGGTTGGGGGGGAGGAGGGGTGGACGGCCTTTTTGAGGAGCTTGGCCGTTTTGAGGGGTTTTTGGATGGAGGAACGCTTGAGGTCTTGGCCTTTTTTAGGGGCCTTGGGTCGTGTATCTTTTTGGAGCGTCCCTCTTTAATATGAGACGGGAACTTGTCCACGATCTCAGTTTGTTTTGAGGAGAATGAGGGAGTGGGACGCTTGGCTGGCAAGGTTTTGTGAGATTGGATGGCTTGAATTTGAGGTGGGGGAGAAGGACTATGTACCCGTCTTTGGCTGGGGTACATGGGGAAGTCCGGAAGGACGCATTTGGTTAGGTCAGGAATTAAGTCAAGTAGACTGTCTAGATTCTGACCTCCATAAATTGTGAAGAACAAGACGTCCTCCAGGCTGCCCGGCAGGTCCTTGTAGTCGTTCTTTATTAGCCCGTGCCTCACAAAACGGTCGAGGAACTTCTCGTAGTTTTGTGTTTTCTCCTGATCGTTCTTGACGTCTGGCTTGGCCATACGTTCTCTGATGAGCCTGTAGAGCGTCTTCGGCTTCTTGTTAATAAAGTCCACAAGGGACTCATCAAGGACAGGCTGCCTTTGCTTCTCAATAGTGTGGGATTTTATCAGCTTTCGCCTCTTCCCACCGGCTGAAGTTCCGGCTACGTTCATCTGCTTTTGAGACATTCTTCCGATGAGTTTTTAGTGAGAGAAAGTCGCCGGAGTTCTAGAGAGAAGTCAGAGCTTGAACTGAGTTGAAAAGTGGTTGAGAGCAATAAATGAACGAGAGCGACTGTTTTGGCCTTATATAGAGGAAGCGGTGGCACAAAAGGTAATAAACGCTGTTTTATTGTGCAACACGTGGCAAAGCTTCCCCCTTAAGATTTGATCAACGGTCACTGTTCACACTTTCAAAAGTTCAAAATTCAAATTTCGGACTCTTCAACTTCCTTCTCAAGATCTGAACTGGCGTTCTCAACTGCAACCACTGGCGTTCTCACATACTTAGCAAATCTTTGACCTCTTTGAGCAAACCAACAACCAACTTACCGTTCTTGTGATCACCTTGAGAACCATTTGAGAACAAAACAAGTACGTCCCGTAAAAGAAAGTATGAAGCTCATAGGACGCTTTTGCAGAGTTCTCGGCTAGGGTAAGCTTAGAGTTCCCATCATTTCGGCTTATAATGAGGGTTGGGTGATCAGGGATACTCTTTTCAAGATAAATAGAGAAGATTTGAATGGCGTTCCAAAGTAGCAAACACATGAAGTTTTAGACTAGCGTTCTTGTAAATATGAGTTCAATGCTTAACAGTCCTTAACTACTTAGAATCTACCAAACATAGCCAATCATTGAGAGAATAGTAGAACGGGACTTGCTACTTAAAAGTTATCATCCCCAAGAGCAATCTGAAATGCTCAAAGGGACGTCTATCAAGTGCTTTAGTGAAAATATCAGCTATTTGGTCCTCCGTCCTAACGTGTCCCATGCTAATGAGTCCTAGTTCTACATTGTCACGCAAGAAGTGATGCCTTATATGAATATGCTTTGTGCGTGAATGAAAAACAGGATTTTTAGCAATTTCTATAGCACTTGTGTTATCACAGAGAATAGGAATAGTTTCAAGATTGATACCGTAGTCCTCAAGTTGATATTTGATCCAGAGGACTTGTGAACAGCACGAAGCAGCAGCAACGTACTCGGCTTCCGCAGTTGAAAGCGCCACAGAGTTCTGTTTCTTTGATCCCCATGAAATTAGGCATGAACCAAGGAACTGTGCCATTCCTGAAGTGCTTTTTCGATCAATGACATGACCAGCGTAATCAGCGTCCGAGTATCCAGTTAGCTTGAAGGACGTCTTCCTGGGATACCAAAGGCAAAGATCATCGCGTCCTTTGAGGTAGCGAAAGATCCTCTTGACTTCTTGCATGTGGGACTCCTTTGGATTTGCCTAGAAGCGTGCACACAAGCAAACGGCAAACATAATATCTGGACGGCTTGCTGTTAAGTAAAGCAAAGAGCCAATCATTCCTCTGTACAGCTTTTGATCAACGTCCTTTCCCTGTTCGTCTGCGTAAAGACGCGAATTTGGAGAACAGGGTGTTGCTACGGGTTTGGACGTGTTCATCCCGTACTTCTCAAGCATTTCACGGACATACTTTTGTTGATGAATACGCGTCCCGTCCTTGAGTTGGTTAATTTGAAGTCCCAAAAAGAAGTTGAGTTCTCCAATGAGGGACATCTCAAATTCACTACTCATGAGGGACTTGAACTCGTCTACAAGCTTCATGTTAGTGCTACCAAAGACAATATCATCAACATAAACTTGAGCAATCAAAATGTCCTTGTGAACTTTCTTTATGAACAAAGTTTTATCAATTGAACCTCTAGTGTACCCATGAGACAGAAGGAAGGACGCAAACCTGTCGTACCAGGCACGAGGGGCTTGCTTGAGTCCATAAAGTGCTTTGTCCAAGTAGTACACATGATCTGGGTGAGAGGCGTCCTCGAAGCCAGGGGGCTGAGCAACATACACTTCCTCTTTGAGCTTGCCATTGAGAAAGGCAGTTTTGACGTCCATCTGAAATAACTTGAATCCTTTGTGTGCGGCAAAGGCAATAAGAAGACGAACGACTTCAATTCTAGCAACGGGAGCAAAGGTTTCATCATAGTCTATGCCTTCCTCTTGTTTGAATCCTTGAGCCACAAGTCTTGCCTTGTTCCTTGACACACGTCCACTCTCATCAAGCTTATTTCTGAACACCCAGCGCGTCCCTATGATATTTTTGCCTTTGGGACGTGGAACAAGGGTCCAAACTTTGTTCCTTTCAAACTGGTTGAGTTCTTCTTGCATTGCTTGAATCCAGTCAGCGTCCTGAAGTGCTTCTTTGATATTCTTTGGTTCCACCAAAGATACAAAGGCGTTGAACGCACAAAAGGCTAAATTTGCACTCTGGGACTTGCTTGCAGCTGACCTGGTTTGAACTCCTTGGGCAGGATCTGAGATAATCTGAGAAGAGGGGTGGTCCCTAGAGAAGCGGGACTCCCTTTGAAATAGTTGAGCAAACCTTGGATCAATTTCATCATCTGAAGAAGCGTCCTCAGTGTGTTCCCCCTCAGAGGGAGCGTCCACACTTTGACCTTGCAAACTTGATTCACCCACCTCTTGCTGAACTAGAGATTCACTATGAGATGGAACTCCCTGAACAAAGCTAGGAGCGTCCACAGAGACTTCTTCAGGATTTGGAAACGCGTCCTTAGAGACATAGTATTTTCCTGAGGACCAATCTTCAACTTCATCTTCAGAGTCGTCCTGCTGTTGTGACGAGGATCGTTCTTTCTTACTTGCTTTTTCTTTGTGAGAAGAACATTCTTTGAACACAACATGAATACTCTCCTCAAGCTTTAGAGTCCTTTTGTTAAAAACTCTATATGCTTTGCTGGTGAGGGAGTACCCAAGAAATATGGCTTCATCGCTCCTTGCATCAAACTTTCCCAGTTTTTCTTTATCATTGTTGTGAACGAAACACTTGCAACCAAAAACTCTGAGATAATCGATGCGAGGCTTCCTTCCGTTCAACAACTCATAGGACGTCTTCTTCAGCAGAGGACGGATCATGGCGCGATTAATGATGTAGCATGCTGTGGCAATAGCTTCCGCCCAGAAGTACTTGGGGACGCTGTTAGCCAAAAGCATAGTTCTTGCCATATCCTCTAGCGTCCTGTTCTTTCTTTCTACAACGCCATTTTGTTGTGGAGTCCTCGGGGCTGAGAAGTTGTGCGAGACACCATGTTGATCACAGTAGGTCAGGAACTCTGAATTCTGGAATTCCGTCCCATGATCTGATCTTATAGCTTTGAGAGGTGTCTCCAGGGCAACTTCCACTTGTTTGATGAAGACTTTGAATGCCTTGAAACAATCTGCTTTGGACGCCAAGAAAAGAACCCAAGTGAAACGAGAAAAATCATCTACAAGAACGTAAATGTACCTCTTTCCACCGTGGCTCAACGTCTTCATTGGTCCACAAAGATCCATATGGAGAAGTTCCAACGGCTTCTTTGTGCTTACTTCATTCTTGGACTTGAAAGACGTTCTTGTTTGCTTCCCTTTGATACAGGCTTCGCACTGTTCAACCGTCTCAGGATCAATCCGGGGAAGACCTTTCACAAGATTCCTTTGATGCAATTTGAGAATTGTGCTAGGTCCAGCATGGCCAAGACGACAATGCCAGAGGTCAGCGTCCTTCTTTGAGGCAGATAGGCATAGTTCTGATTTTGGCTTGAACTCTTGATTGAAGATGTAGATATTGTTTTTGCGAACTCCTTTGAGAACAACTCTGTTGGACTTCTTGTTGATGACGAGACACTCCTTTGAGTCAAATGTGACTAGGTTTTCACCTTGATCACACATCTGAGAGACGCTAAGAAGATTGAAGCCAAGTCCTTCAGCAAGACTCACGTTGGTTGCTTTGATGGACGGGTTAAGAATAGCAGTTCCCGTTCCCTTGATCTTTCCTTTGCCCTTGTTGCCAAACGAGACAGTTCCTCCCGTGGCACTACTTTGGATAGAAGTGAGATGGATCTGGCTTCCTGTCATGTAATTTGAGGCGCCACTATCAATGATCCATGGGCGTCCCCTCACTTCCACCTGCCAAAATAAGGTTAGTTCTTGGCGACCCAGGCAAGGTGTCCCTTACCTGGTTCGTTACAACAGTAGAACTCCGGTTCTGGCAAGTAGTCATTAATGTTCACATCATTAGAAGTGGCATTTCTGTGGAAAGAACTTCTAGAACGTCTAGGACGCCTAGAATTAGCTTTTGGAACGGACTTAGCATTTTCATTATTAGTCCTAGCAACTTTTCCACTCTCAATGTCTTCCTTCAGTTTTACACAGTCATGTTTGAAGTGGTCACCTTGTCCACAGTACCAGCACGTCCTATAGTAAGTACCGAGGTAGTACTTCTTGTTGGGACGTTGGATTTTGTTTTGCTTCATCTTTTGGGGATCGCACACCTTTGAACCGTCCCCTTTAGCAATTTTCTTGTAAATTTTATGACTGGTGGAATTGGTGTAGTAGTCCTCTTGACCTATTTCTCCACTTTCTAGAACTCTAATTCTTTCAAGGAGATTTTTAGTTCTCTCTTTTTCAAGTTCAAGTTCCGAAGTTTTGCTAGCCTTAAAATCACTGGGAAGAGAGTTCTTAGAGTCATCTTCATAACCTAGACCTCTCTTAGCTGGGACAAAGACTATAGGTCTCACTTCTTCAACTATGGGACTCTTTCCCAAAACTTTCACTTCTTCCCTAAGCTTGGCGTTCTCAAGTTTAAGACACACAAGTTCAGTTTTTAGGGACTTAGTTTCCTCACATGAGGACTCTAGTTGAATAGACATTGAATTACAGTTCTCACATTCAACTACAATGTTTTCATCTTCTAGTTCATCCATTCTTCTTTTCATGACAAGACTTTCCTCCATGATTTTACCAATAAGCTTAAGGAGTTTTGGTTTTGAACATTTTTCTAAAGAACGCATCATAGAGTCATGAGTTACCTCTTGTTCATTATCGGAGGCGTTCTCTTCAACAGCTGGGGCGTCCTCTACTGCCATGTACGCAACTTGATCATCGCGTTCCTCATCACTTGAACTGAGATCATCCCAAGCAGCTGTACATGCTCCAATGAGAGCTTTCTTCTTTTCCTTGGAGGACGTTCCCACAGTACATTTCTTGGCAAAATGTCCTTTCTTGTTGCATTTGTAGCATGTGAGTTCCTTCATTTCATCTTCTGTGTATTTAGGACTCTCCTTTTTGTAAGACTTGTTCTTGCTACTATGCTTGTTTTTCTTGTTGTAGTATTTGAGAGCTTTGTGAATAAGAGAGAGTTCCTCATCTGAGTCAATTTCTTCCTTTGACTTTCTTTCTTTCTCTTTGGGACGCAAGCTCTCAAGCTTTTCTTTGTTTTGCATCATCAATGCCAGATCTCTTTGTCCACGCAGGTACTCAGCGTACTCTGGTGTTGTGGACGCCAAGGCAAGATCAGTTTGAGGGTTCTTTCCTAGCTGGGCCATGTCAGTGGTTCTACGTTCTTCGTACCCTCTGAGCTTCCCGTAGATTTCTTCCATATCTAGAGTTTTGTTGGCTGTGTTTTCTTTGAAAGTTGTCCTATCAAAGTTCCAAACTCCAGTCAACCCATCGATAACTACTTGAACTCTGTTCCTCATGGAGATTTCTGTTTCTGGAACGCCCAAGTTCCTCATCTTGGTGACAAGGGACTCAAAACGGTACGAGTAGTCATTCACCGTTTCATTGGGTAGCATACTAAAGGCATAGAACTCCTTTTTGATCTTTAGCTGGACGTCCTCTTTCATCTCTGCAGTTCCCACATGAAATTTTTCTAGAGCTTCCCACTGTTGTTTTGCGGTGGGGAGATTGCTAACTCTTGTAGCATCTCTCTCACAGAGGGACGCTTGAAGAAAGCAAATAGCTTTTGCATTGGTTTCCATCAGTTTGAACTCATCAGGACCCCAATCGTCCTCTTTGTCAACTTTGTCAGCAGGAACTTTAAGATCACCTTTTCTGATAACGTTCCAGCATTGATAATTTGTGCTTCTGCAGAAGTTCTCAAATCTAATTTTCCATCGGTTGAAGTTGCCGTCCATCAGACGTGGAGGCTTCACATAAGAGATTCCAACCTCCTCCATGTCCATTTTTACCTGCAACTCAGTAAGAATCTAGAGCGCCTGCTCTGATACCAATTGTTGGATCGTTAGTACAGAAGGACTGCCTTTACTTTGATAAAGGCGTCCTTAGGTTAGGCGTCCCTACGAGGAGTAGGGGCGTCCTTGAGTAATGCAGCGGAAATATGTACTAAACAGGTAAATGTTGAACGCAGTGAATTATAGAGGAACCACTCAAGACCAAGTAGTCCTTGAGTGTAAACCTCTACCTCCTTGGAGGATTTTTGAATAGTTCTTCCTTTATATTGAACGTTCTTACAGATGTACTGGCGAGTCTTTACAGTTCTCTGGCACTTAGCTTTTCCCTAAGTCCACTAGTAAAGGACTCCTCTAAGCCGACAACTTAAGCAAGTTCAATCTACTAAAGGACTCCTATCCCTACGTCCTACAGTACTTCGTAGAACACTCTCTTTTCTTTTGATTACAAACAAATTTGTGATTTGGATTACAAGTCTCACTCGATCTAACTCAAAGTCTTAGCACTGTTCTTAAGTTCTTGAGTTTGTTCTTCGTGTTCTTGAGTGAGCCGCTTTCCTATGATTCTCTCTGAGTATTCTTGAAAGCGTTAAAGTCACTATAAATGCCTTGGGGTATTTATAGGACTTGGGAAGGGCGTCTTTCTCCTGGGACGATCATGCCCTTCGTGGACGTGGCTACAGGATCTTCCTCCACGTATGATAGCGGTGGTGAGGAAGCTTCCTGTATCCAGCTGTGTGTGATGGACTCCGCTACAGGATCGGCCGCCACGTATGGATGTACTCTGCAACAGGATCGTCCGCCACGTAGTGTTGGACTCTGCTACAGGATCGGTCTCCACGTGTCCTTGGATGATCAAATGTTGTCTGGTGATGTCATCCTGTCGGCTAGAGAGTAAGGACGCTCTGCTTGCGTTCCTACTTGCTTGGGACTGCGTCCTTGCTCAAGTAGTCTCTGATCGGTCCTTACTTCCTGTTAGCTAGCGTTCCAAAGCCTATGGGACGCCCATACACACTTGTTGTCCTTTGTTAGATGTACGTTCCTGAACACTTGGACAACTTTATTAGAATCATAGTGAGTTTGTCATATCAAAACTAAGGGACGGTTGTGGGCACACTACCAAGGACGCAGGCGTTCTTGATAGCGTCCCAACACCATCAATCAAAGATCCCACTCTGAAAGACCTAATCTTACAATTGAACACAAGCAACATCAGAAATCAAAATCAGATATCAACAACTACTTAGTAGCTCGATTTGTGCAGGGATCAAAATCAGAAAAAGTCTGACGACAAGCAAAAAAACAAGAACTGGCAAAAAATAGAAAAACAATGATGTCATTCATTTATTTAAATCAAAAGCAGAAAACAAGCAATACTCAAATATCAGCAACTACTCAGTGCAGAGATCAAAATACTCTAAAGTTCTAAAATTGGCCACAATACTCGGATATCAGCAACTAACACTAAACTCTGTGCAGAGATCAAAATCAGAAAAACACTGACAACAAGCAAAAATAAACAAGAGCTTGTAGAATATGAGTGCAGGATCCTTGAAGTTATTAGAACTAGCAGAAAACAGACAAACAAGAACTGTCCAATAACAATAAAGTTCTCAAAATATGCTAATTACCTCGACATTGGAAAGTGAAGGATCCTTTTCCATTACTTCTTGAATTTCATTCTGCATTATAACCAAAGGACAAATGACAAAGTTGTAAGCTACACAATTAAGTGAAGGATCTTTTTCATTCTGCATTTGAATTACAGCTTTGCTATGGACTTACATATTTTTGTGTTGTCTCCTCATTTGGAAGTGAATCACCTTTCTTACGACTTAAATGAAATATATCAATCAGTTTTGGTTTATTTCCTTTACTTGCTCCCTATATAACAGAGTTGTCAAAAAATTAATTTTTTACATATAATGGTAAAGATTTGAAAACACATAACTAGCTTTTCTTACCAGATCATCCCACATTAGTTGTCTATAAGGTTTACTGCCAGTTCAATGACTCATTGCTTTTCTATAATTAGCTCGATTTATAGAATTCCTTGCACTCTTTTTCTGAAATTACAAGTAACATTAGTATTTGAAAACATATTCCAAATTAGACTTTAAACTAAATAATAATATTTACCTGAAATTCAGAGTTAGAATATATCTCTTTTATTAACCATTGCCATTCATTCTTGTCAAGTCCATTGGGAGGCTTATTTTTTAAAGCAGCTCGTAAGGTGATGTTCTTCTTAGTAACATTATACCTCAGCAAATCTGACCTCCAATTTGTCCATAACTCTTTCATGTGATTAAAAGCATGCTCACGATAAGATTCCAGATTATCATTGGAAAATACATCCTGAAATAATATAAAATAAAAAATTGTGTTAAGCATCAGATAGTGTGATTGAAATAGAGTGTAATAGGTGGTAAAATAATTTTGCAACAATCATGAGAAAGGTCAGACATGTGATTCACTAACCGTCACTGCACTCCACATGTGATTTTTCTCCAATGTCTGTCCATTTATGCACTCTTACAGGGCACATATTTGTGTCTCGCACAATGATTCCCAAATGTCTTGCAAATACTTGGTGGTTCTTCCCTACAACTCTATTGTTATAGAAAGTTAACTCTAATTTTTCACCAGACTTCAACTTTGCAATTTCCTTGCATTTGTTCCTTCCCCTCCTTTTTTCATTATCAACTTTCTTCTTAGTAGATAAGTCAGCTATGTTTCCTGAAAAAGAAATAATATTAATACACAAAATAAGATAAAACATAAACATGCTAAAAGATTGACAGTACCATTGGCATTTTGTCCAGATATGGGAGAAATTTCTTGCACACTGTCATTTACAGTGTCATTAGCATCACCGAATATGTTGTCATTTGTATCTTCTATCTGATGACCATTATCAGCATTGATCCCATCATCATTGAGAGGCATATCATCATCTTTAGGTGAAGAGTCAATATCTACCACGTTTAAAGAGAGCGTCACAATTCAAAAGATTTACTTTAAGCAATAAACAAGTATGAAAAAGAAGTCCTGGTAATGTTAGGGGTTCTGTTATGCTTGAGAGATATTGAAAGATAACAAAAACAAAAGTCAACATCTTCACATGAGAAAAAGATCAGTTTATTGTGATGCAAAATATAGATTCAGACAAAAGGAATTTCTGAAGTGTGATGCAAGTCTGACCTTCAATATCTTTATTGGTTGCATCATCCTCGTGAAATGACTCGGAAGAAGAATCCTGTTCGTTTACAGGCATTTCATCGAATCGACTGGGGGGAGGGAACAATGGATCCAAGTAATCATCGCCATCATCATCAACAGCACAAGGATTGACCTCTTTATGGCGATTTTTTGAGTGGATTACTGAACCGTCTTGGTTTTTTAAGAGTTTTCTACCATTCCCAATTGATGGCTTAACTCCAACTAAACTCTTTGAAGGTTGCAGCTCATTTAATTTTCTACCACGTCCCCTTGCCATTAAAAGAGGAGGTACATACTGTCTTTTTGAGTTTGGCAAAGAAGGTTTGCTTTTATATTCCTTATTGGTAATCATTTCTCCTATTCACAAAGACAAAAAATTATGAAGAAACACGATAGTACATATAATATAAAAAGTTGTTCTAATGCCTATCCTTAACAGGTGGTGCAACTCAATAGATCAACAAAATTCAACTCAGAAAACTCAGAATCACATCTCAGAAAATTCATAATCACATCTCAGAAAATTATCACTAAACCTACAACAAAATACAAAACTCTGAATCACAGCTCAGAAAAATCACAGCTCATAAAAATCAGAATCACAACTCATAAAAATCAGAATCACAGCTCAAAAACTTATCTCTAAACCTAGAAAAAAAACACAAAACTCTTATTTGAATCACAACTCAAACAAATCACAGCTTAGAACAATCAGAATCATAGCTCAGAAAATTATCTCTAAACATAGAAAAAGTAGGTCATTATAACAGCTACAGATATCACAATATAAAAGTGAAAGCAGATATCGAAAAATATTCAACTCATAAATACTCAAAAAATACAATTACAGATCAGTAATTCACTCAAAATTCAGGTTAGAAATATCTATTTTTGATATTTATATATATATATATATATATATGTGGTAAACCTTGTTATCCCTTAAGCTGATTGCCCAGAAAACTTGTATAACTCTTTGAAGAAAACTTGTTTTCTTCTTTGCTTCAACACTGAGATTCAAGACAATTCACACGGGATCAAAATAATGAGATAGATAAATAAACAACTTTAGATACAAGGTAGACAATCAAAAGATATGCTACTCAGCAAAGCAAAAAAAAAATGCAAATCAACATAAACAATTGTAATCATTTATAAGCAAGAATATTATACCTCCTTTATAAAGTAAATAAACAAAATTCAGCTCAGAAAAGCACAAATTAACATTAGTCATCTCAGTATATCAACAAATTCAGCTCAAAAAATTCAGAATCACAACTTAGAAAATTCAGTTTAAAAAATTCAAAAAACTCACCACAAATAATACATCACAAATTCAGAATCACATCTCATAAAGTAAATAAGCGAAAATCAACAACTCATAAATTGAACCAATACTTTAATTAATAAAAATACGTTATTCAGTATAATTCGAACTAATATGACTATCTATTGTTTTACTATAATACTCTGTTTTTTCTCTATATTTAAACCTAGAAAAAATACAAAAACGATCATATGGAACTATGCATCTCTTCTCCTCTTTGTAGGTCCTTGATCAAAAGTCTTATTTGAAGTGTCCTGCACAATAACAGGGTCAATACCAGCACTACTTCTACAAATCTCAGCACTTGCATTTGATGAGGAGGACGCAATATATGTCGACTTGAAGAATTCACCATGTTGATATGCTTCACCTTCCGGTAGTTTTGATCCTTGAGGTAGAAGCTCCCCCTTTAAGAATTGCAAGAGCATGGTAAATAACTTGTTACTCCACCGACCAAGAGTCTTAATATGAAGAAGTTTTAACAATGCAGACATCTTTGTACTCTTGCAACCTTCATATACAGGATCCTGTGAATCCTTTAGCAGATCGTAAAACATCTTGGCATCAGCATTAGGCTATGATAGACACATATTAGGTAGTGTTTTAAGGCATGTTTAGTTAGGATTTTCATGGTTTTTAGTTTAGTTTTAGTTAGTTTTATTAGTTTTGTAGTTTCTAGAAAGATTCGGATATCTACACTTTGTTGTGGTTTTTTATTGTAGATGTAAAGACAACAAGTGTAGAGGAGGTGAAGCCAAAGCATTGGAGAAAGCAAGAAGAGAGCCAAGCTATGAGATTAGCCCAAGAGTTGATGGGAAAAGAACCCTTGGTTCCGGAATATGTATTGGAGTTGTTGTTTCGACACCTCTTTCTTGCAAAGGATGGATCTGGAGCTATGGTGGTCGGATCGAACTGATTTTGGTGTCATTGGAAAGCTAACTCGAAGAGCTACAATTCACCTTTTTACTCCGAGTCCAAATTCCAACTCGAAGTGGGTCAAAACAGCCTCTAAAGTGATACGTGATGACCAGTGTTGAAAGCGCGGGCAGGAGGCCAAAGCGTGCCCGCGCTTTAAGGGTTCCTCCCGCGTTTCGAGACCTGAGTCTCTGCCGTGAAAGCGCGGGCAAGGCATCGAAAACGCGACCGCGTTTCTGGGTGCTTGCCCGAGTTTTCGCCCGTGTCCGAGTTATGTGCGAGATTTTTATGGGATTCTTTTCGGGCCCTTGTGGGTTACCTTTTAGATATATTTTTGGGAAGACATATTATATATAGTTAGTCCTAGTTTCTAGGTTTATTATTCCATAACTCTTGACTTTGTTTTGGTTATTGAAGACTTGGAGAACAAGAAAACCCTATGGGAAACTTTGTAAGTTTTTCAATGTCTTTCAATAGCTAAATCTCTTTTGCTTGACTAGTTAATTGAAGTTGTGAACGAAGTATTATTGTGAGGTTTGATTGTTCTTAATTTTCCTTGACTAGATTGTTTTCTCTGTGCTTAATTGATTAATTTTAGCCTAGGGTTTTATTAGCTTGATCACCTAATAGGATTTCTAGGTTGAATTATAACTAGATCTTTCTAATTACCGGTCGGTGTTAATTAGATCATAAGTAGAATCTTTAATCAATCTAGGACTGATAGGACTAGTTGATTAGAGAAGAGAATTCAATTGCATGTTATTTGGATGTCTGGTTGCTCTGAATGCATGTTTCTATTGATGCTTGGATCTTAATGCTGTTGTCAGGTTGAATCTAGGAGGTCTCTTAGGTTATTTGATAATTAGGGTTGTTAGTACCGGTCGGGCTAATAACTAGAATTGAAGTAGGATTCATAATTCCATGAAGTTGGGTTATTAGCATTCCGCAATAGATTAGTCAAGGTAAAAAAAGAATTTTGATAATCAATGATCAATAATCGAGTTCGCAATGGATATTAACTGGTTAAGCATACTTCTCCTATATTTTATATCTCATCTTTTGTTTTGCATTCCTTAGTTTAGATTCTAGATTAATATTGAAAAACCCCTTTTTACTCTGAGTAGCGTCACAATAAACACTGAAACCCGAGTCTCTGTGGGATCGACCCTTACTTCCCTACTACATTCCTAGTTTGGTTGTTTGGATTATTTTGATCGGTATTAGGGCGACTAAAATACCTCTATCAGGCTCCTCAACTTGATTCTCACTAGAAGGCCCATCATCATTGTACATTGGGAATAAATCTCTCAAAAGACCATGTACTTCATCATCATTTTCACTCCCCTCTAAATCATCATTATAGCCTGACTCCATCTCAGGCTCGTCCAACTTCTCAATATGATGATACCAGAAAGTATACCTCTTAACTATGCCAAAAACTAATAAATGTTCGCGTACTTTCTCACGGTCACCAGACTCTACATTTATGCATTTGCAGCATGGATAACGAATCGTTTCGGTTCCTAAGTTTTTGAAAGCAAAATCTAAAAAACTATCAACCCCAACCTCATATGATTCGTTAGTAACATAATCTGTTATACTCATCCACTCCTTACTAGGGGTCATTTTAATTACTCAAAGTAATATAAAAATAGAATAATAAATCTGCAAAGAAAGATGTGAAGGATCTATTAGTTAATATAAACCAAATTCTGTTTTAAGTTTATATTACTTATAGTAACTGCAGCTCTAATTTGTAGCAACTTTTAGGAATAATTACACTTTGTTTATATACAAACATTTAGGTAAAGATTCATGCAGACATTATAGGTTCTAAAAAACTAGTTACACTCCAACAATTGAATATCAAAATTAAGCAAGCACAAATATAGAATCCAATATCTGGATTGATAGGAAGTCAACACAAACATCAATTTGCATAATAGGATGAGCATTCAAAGCTTATAAAATCAGATCCAAACACACATCAACTAAAAATTTAACAAAAAGATCAAGCATACATACTGGACTTCCATCAAAAAGTGACTCAATTGTTCTTCTCGATAAATGTGACTCAATTAAAAATGGCAAGAATTCCATCAAAAAGAGAGAGGCAAAAAAATAAAAAAAAAGCAGAAGAAATTAGGACAGCATCTTTATTGAAGACATCAAAAATTGAAGCTTAGGGCACTCTTACCTGAATTATTGGTATGCAAAAAAGTTGAACTTAGTAGTAAATTTCTGTCCAAATGCTGTAACATGAAAGGAGAAACAACCTTCAATCAATAAAATTATAGATATGCCAAAAAAAATTTGAGAAAGAACAACACAGACCAAGTGAATAATTTTTATATAGACTAACATCTATGCCAGAAAAAGAAGGTCAGGCTGGAAAAAAAAGGCCAATGAAAGCCGTTTACAAATCACACAACTCAAATAGCAAACTCTTTTATGTAAAATCCCACATTAGTTGTCTGAGGAATAAAACACTACATAACATGGCCCTACTTTTAAGAACGTATATAGTGTATACTACACATAACGATATTATTCAAGCATAATTCAATTTTGAATAGACACCCAAAAACAGAATAGCAAAAAAAATATATCAAAACAGTGCAGTCCTGTAGTTGAATTACAACACATAAAGGACAAGTGTGAAATGAAATCCAAGGAAACCAAGCTAAACTGATCAAATATATTTAGATGTATTGCAAGCTAAACTGATCAATCGTTACAGCATTTTCACTGAGTTTTTGCTCCATTAATTAAACTTTGATCCATTAATTAATTAATTACCTTGCCAAATGGTGACACTAGCTGATCCATTAATTAATGGTTTTGCTCCACTAATTAAAGTTTGATCCATTAATTAATTAAAGGGTTGTTACTCTATCCCCAAATTTCCTCACTTGGTAAATAATTTTTACACACATGCAAAACAATAGATCAAGGTGTAACTAGTAGTAATCACATAAACTTAATAAATATACTACTACAGTTTGATGTACGATTTGACATTTTTTGATACCTTTCCAAACTTGGAGATTAATTTGAATTTTTTGCAATTTATATCACTTGATGAATTTACTTAATTCGTCTCATAAAAGGTCATTTGAACAGCTCAGATTCATTCAAGAATTCATTTAAGAGAGGGGTATTTTTGGAATATCACACTTGCACACCTCCTATGTAAAGAACGAGTTGGGGAGAGAAACATAACCAAAATTTTGTGAAGAAAGATTGAATCTTGCTAAGAGGGAAAAGAAAAAGAGAAGAAAAAAAACACAATTTCATTTGATTTGGCTCTTACGTAAAAAAAATACAGTGTTCCATAGCTTTCAAACCAAAATATATTGAAGAAAAAAAACACAAATTTGGCTCTTACTTTTTGGAATATCACCTCCTATGTAAAAAAAACAGTTCTCCATAGCTTTCAAACCAAAATATACTTTTTTTCCTTTTTGTGTTTTTTGATGCTGTATAAATGATATGATCTCAACTAAACAGGTATGGATCAAACCTCTTCAAGATGTTGGATGTTGTAATAGAAATCCAAACCTAGCTAGCTAGGGAAACAAAGCATATAATTCTATACAAGAAAATTTAGGGAAATCTATCTATACGTTCATGGCAATCTATATGTCTAGCTAATTAAGAAAGTCAAACTAAAACATGCATAAACAACTAGAACAAAAATAAAATAAAAACTACAGTAGGAATTAGAGAGAAGGAAAAGGATATATTGATGTTAGGTTTACTATATATTAAGATCGATGTATCTCACTCAAGAATGGGGTCTCCTCGTAGATTCCTCCTTTATATAGAAAGAGGCTCCAACAAACTAATTCCAGAAATCAATTTGCGTGATATATTTATTTTATTTAAACATTAAACTGTTGGGAATGAATAAATTTGGAATTTTCTTGTGGAAATTACCGGCAAAAGATGGGGTTGGTTGCTTGATTGGTCCAAATCAGCGGGTGCAGAGGTGCAGCAAGACAAGTTTTTTTTTCTCTTGGAGGATATGAATACTAGTACCTCTATTTATATGGTTCGTATGGGAGTACTTGAAATAAACGTTGGGCAATACAACAAGACAAGTTTTTTTCTCTTACTAGGCAATGCAGTTCAGGCTATAAATTAGAAGGGAGACAATCTACAGGTTCTCAAATAATGCATATTCAGAACCAATTACACAATTAAATTGGCCAATTTCCCATTTCTCAAGTAAAGCAACACAAACCAATCCATCGGGTAATCAATATCTTCAAGACAAGAGTAAAACCAAACATGCCAAAAACAAAGACCTTTAAGCAATGCTTGATATCAGATGAAAGATTGACAGCAGAATTGAGAAGAGTAAGACTAACAATTCAGTAACTCATACGAGTCAAATCTAAAAAAACAATAGCGTTTTTCGCACAGAGGATCAAAACCGATGCAAACGCACACTTACAAAACAAGCAACAAGGAAACATCAGAATAAACAATTCAAGGATTTCATACAGCAGATGCAAATTCCACAAAATTCTTAGTGCTCAGAACCCACATAATCCATACCAAAAGATAAAAATAGATAAACATGTACCAAGCGCCACAAAAACAAAAGATTTGTAGTATGCGAGAAAGCGAGAGCAGCTTGTCTAATGAACACAAAATAAACTTCATAATTGTCTACTGAGCACAACAACAATATTAAGATCACTCAAATAGTTACAGGCAGAGAACAATTCTTGATAAGCAAGAGGCAAACATAAGGAACTCAAATCAAAAACCCTAGATGGCATATAACAAGAACAATCACACTATAGGAAACGAAATTGTACGGATCAAGAGAGATTCCAACCTGAATTAGGGCTCAATTGCAGTTCACGGCAAAAGGGAAGCTTCCTCAAGCAATTGACGGCAAAGTAGAGTTTGGGAAACACAAACTGCAAACCGGAATGAAAATCAAAATCAAAGCCATAGAAATAATACAAATCAACAAAATTAGATGGAGCAAGATTAAGATCGAGATGAATTGAACTAGGGCTCAATTACAAGAAAGGCACAAATTCGTTCAGCACGAACGAACTGGAAAGATAGTCGATTGGCACAAATTCGTTCAAAGCCAAAGAAAATAGGTAACTTACGTGAATGGAGCGAACAATAGCAGGGCACAGCTTCAATCGATTATGCTTTGAGTAGATTTTCACGCATAGAGATAGAAGTACGTATCTGAATTGGAAAGATTTTGATTTTGGGTAAATTTTGGAATTTAGTGCCCTCCAAAATAACCCGCCCATATCTTTAGTCTATTAACGACGATACTGAGTTTTTAGTTTTTTAAAAATATTTTGTTCAATAATAAATAACGACGGTACCAAAATCATGTACAAATTACTTTCCGGCTTATTACGACCAACATTTATATTTCTCGTTATTGAAGGGTGTACATACACCTTTAACGATTAACTTTTCACTTTGTCGTTATAGCTTGGTCGTTAAAACTCCCTTTTCTAGTAGTGTGAAACTAAAATGAACTAGGTTGTTGTTTTATTTCCTAGTATTAACGACATTGTTATTTGCGTAGTTATTATTGCTAGGCTACGCTAGTATGGACTTAGGTTCGATCTATGCTGGCCTTGTACGTGGCCTTGATTGTTGTTTGCCTCGTAGTGGCTTTGTTTCTTGTTAGCCTCGTAGTGGCTTGTTATGGACTTAGGTTAGAATTAGGGGTGGAGCCTTCGGTCCTCGGAACACCTCTCTATAACTGCATTAGGATGGCCCTATACCCTAATGCTGGTCATGACCATGTCGCCTCAACTGTGCGTGAGGGACGTTGCACCTAGCTAGTGCATTCTTCAAATCCGCGGAAATCGTTGTTCGTTGTATCCCGACTAGTGTCGATGAAAAAGTAAAAGTTATTAACATGAAATGTGAAGTTTTGACATTAAGTAAGTGCTAGTGCACGTAATTAATGAACCAGGATGGTTAGTACAACTTGGAAAACCATTCTTGCTCCCGGCTAATGACGGTCCTCTTTCCAATCTGAATTCGCATATGCGGTGAGGTTGGTCGTGGATCCAGTTAGTCGACGGAGGATTTTCAAAATCTCTGTGTGAATAATAAACGTTCCCAACAAATCGAAGCTTCTAAGGAACCATACTCGTGTGGTGTCCTAATTCTTTTCGTTGCATCTCATAGTTTTCCTCGTCCGTGGAAAGTACTTGGGTTGCTAGATCATCGACCGGCTTTTATTCGGAGTTCGATGCTAGTGACTGGGTATCACCACAAAAGAACCATTTTCAAAACCCCATTTGCTTAGTCTATCACAAGACTAACCCGACCACATTCTTTCCTTTGCATGGTTCGGCTGGTGTCAACCGTATTTCTCGTCACGGCACATCAGGCGATCATATTCTTCAGGTCGAAAGAAGTAAAGTTGGAGAAGAGTTAAGCTGCAGTTGGACCTTTTCAAGATAGTTTATAAAGTCAATTTCATTTTTAATTTAAAGAAAGTTGAATTAAGATTTTCAATTCCTAGATGATGTATAGGTGCAAGTATGAACATCTTTATGTAATTCAAATTTTCTAATCTCCCGCTGTAAGCTTTCAATCTCTTTTGAGAGAAGTTTAATCCAAAGAAAAAAAATTATTGTACATTGTTTTTCCTTTTACTCTTTAATATTATTATACTAATTGTTCGGATCAAGCCTAGGGTGGTTTCGGACTTCAAATCCGAGGTCACTGGCGTGTAACATTCCTGGTTTAAAATTGGGGTGTTACAGAGTTGGTGTGCCTCTTGAAGCATGCTAGATTGTTGAAGTTGAAGATGAGACAATTGGTTGGCTAGGAAGTTCATGTCCACCGATTGTTGAGGCTCGGGGAACACCATTCCGGGCCCGTACCATTGGGCATACCCCTCGTACCCTCCATAGCTTGGTGGTTCTTCTCTTGCTCCACTTCCCTCACCCCTCTCGAATTGGCTCGGGACCGGATCGGGCAAATAGGTGTCGGACCGACGTTGGTGGACGTCGGGCCCGACATGGCTTGCACCTCGGTCCAATAATGTTGGTGCGTGGTCGGTGAGCAAATTGTGGTAACCACCATCTTCTTCTTCTTCTTGCGGGTCAACGTCCATGTCTTCTCTTCTCACAAACTCATATTGGTTGGGCTCCTCTTCTTCGGTGTCCGGGGAAGCTTGAGGGGTAGTGAAACGAATATGTTGTGCTCGTCTCCTACACTCAAGTTTCCCCTCCGGCTCTCCATAAGGGTTCACATTTCCCGCCCACACTTGGTACCAATTGTAGGATCTCGTGAGGTCGAAAAGTCGAGGCCCTAAAGGAATTTGCACTTTGCCGAAGTTAGAGTGAGGCATAAGTCGATACAAGGACAAATCAACCTCATGGGCCAACCGAGCAATCATACCTCCAAAGTAAATCCATGAGGAACTTTGGAAGTCCCTCACCATCTTCACCCATTCCCACGTGAGGTTCAACGGCTTCTCATTTTGAAACAACATCTCGTAGAGCAACATGACTTCCTCCTTCATCGGCTTGCTAAGCTCATGTCGGGCATAGATCGTGCACCCCAAAATGCGGATCATGACTCTAAATAGTGGGCTAGCGATCTCATTGGTTGAGGCTCCCTTCCTCATCTCGCTTTTTCCCGCTACATACTTCCAAAGGTAGTTTACCTTGTCATTGTCTACAAAAGCCTCATCTCTAGCAAAAGGAAATCCAAGGTAGACCGCCAAATTCCTTAGAGAGAGCTCTTGCGCTTGATTACCCAATTGGATGGAGATCATGCCTTCATCTTCAACTCCTTCATACGTGCACTTGAAAGTAGCCATAAACTCGGAAGTCAAAGCCGGATAATGAGTGTTGCTCCATCTTAGCATCACATCAAGCCCAATGTTCGAGTAACACCGAATAAGAGCCTCATCCATGCTCATCTTCTTGATTGATTCCCAATCTACCCACCGAGTGTGGTGAGATAGACCCATGAGTCGCTCATATTCACTAGCCACATCATCATCCTCAAATTGCACATCATCCATCCTTTGCACTCTCTTCGACTTCTTGGACTTCTTTGTTGCTTTCTCCATCCTTGAAGAAGATGCTCGGGTAGTCATGGTACCTACACATAATCACGCAAAGAACTACAAGATAAAATCTATACAAACACAACAAGATCACATGCTTCCACAACCAACAACTCATCATGCAAGGAAATGACCCCATACTTGCTTTTAAGACACTCACTCCACAAGATCCAAAATGTATGAGCAAAGAATCACATAACAATGGTCAAGGTACAAGATACATCATGATAAAGGTGCCTTAACCAATATTCAAGCTCATGAATCCTAAAGCTCACACAAGAGAAAGCCAAATAGCACAAGACCGACCAACTCGAGACATCGGGCCCGAGGTTCTCAACCTCAGTCCGAGTCTCGGACCGACTCGAGACATCGGTCCTGAGGTTCTGGGTACCTCGGGCCAACTCTCCTTCGACTTCTCTACCTAGATTCACCCAAAATTCACTCTATCATGCTCCTAAAATCCAAAATCAACCATTTCTCATCATCAATCGAAGTTCCAAGTAGGTTTTAGCATGTATGATCAACAATTAAGCACAAATTCAACTATGCATGCAAATCACCATGGATGCTCAAGGTCTAAGCTCACTCAATCATGGCAAATCTCAAATCTAGCAATGAAAGCATGGAATTCACAAGGAATCAAGTAGAGATCGAGATTCACATACCAAATTTGAAGAAAACAAAGACTTCTTAGCAATCAACTTCTTAGAACTCAATTTGCTCTTCTAGATCTAGAAGAAGGATGAAGATCTATGGGATTTTTGGGATTTTTGGCTTGTGGGATTGATGTTTGAGGATGCTAGGGTGTTGGATCGAGATTTGTGGGAGGGTTTGCTTGGGGTTCGAGTATGGTGGAGAAGGGGGATCGAATTGGGGTTTTTGAAGGGGACTTGGTATTTTGGGAAGGTGGTTATGAGGGTGATGGGTGTTAGGTATGGGAAAGAAGGCTTAAATTGGGTAGAAGACAAAGTTAGGTCAGAGGGGCATAATAGGCATTTCCACAAAGTCAAGACCAAAGTTGACTCGGCCAAAGCGGACCGACGTCTCAACCTCGGGCCCGTGGTATTGGGTACCTCGGTCCAACCCGTTTTGGTTTCCTAAAATTCTCTTGTCTTGCCAAGTTTCTACCTACAACTCCTTTTATTCTTTCCACCAATACCACACATGATCATGAAGCTCACGTAACACACAATTCCACAAAACACATGCTAAAGAGATATTAGAAGGCATTTCCACAAAGTCAAGACCAAAGTTGACTCGGCCAAAGCGGACCGACGTCTCAACCTCGGGCCCGAGGTACTGGGTACCTCGGTCCAACCCGTTTTGGTTTCCTAAAATTCTCTTGTCTTGCCAAGTTTCTACCTACAAGTCCTTTTATTCTTTCCACCAATACCACACATGATCATGAAGCTCACATAACACACAATTCCACAAAACACATGCTAAAGAGATATTAGAAGGAGATTAAGCTAAGACTAAGAAATGCAAACTAGAAACTACGAAAATGAACCTACTAATCTCGGGTTGCCTCCCGAGGAGCGCTCTTTTTTAAGTCACTAGCTTGACTTCTAACCTCTACCCTTCAAGGAGGGTGAAAAACGGTGAATTGATCATCCTTGTCATATGCATCTCCACACTCCTCATAGCTATAAAACCACCATTTGTGTTTGATGAAAGTGTGGCATCCAACTTCTCCATCATTCTTCTCCTCCAAAGCGTAGGTTTGCATCTCTTGCATCTTCTCAACTTGATCTTCATTCCCTACATCACAAACATCTAGAGAATTTCTAGGGGACTCAATAACATTATAACTCAAATCTTCCTTCAAATCACTCAAACAAATGAAACTATCCTATATAAGAGTCTCCCACATCAAAAGGATACGAAGAAGGATACTCTTCATGGTTTCTCGGGCTATCTCAATCTCTTAGCTCCTCATGGTTCACAAATGAATCTTGCAACTCCCTTTCTTGTTCTTGAACATAGATCATGTCATGACTCCTCAAAGGTGCTTCCTCTTCTCTTGCGGGTTCCAACTCCTCTCTCTTGCGCTTGGCACTTTCCTCCAACTTTAAGATTGCCAAAGCATCCGGTTCATTAAGAGCTTTGTTGAAATGGAACTCCACTTTATCCTCACCAATTTCGAAAGTCACTTTCCCATTTCTCACATCAAATTTGGCACCCGCCGTAGCAAGAAACGGCCTCCCAAGAATAAGGGGCACCATCGGATCTTCTTTCATGTCGAGGATCACAAAATCGTCGAGGACAAAATATCTCCCAACTCGAACCGGGACGTCATCTAGGATTCCGACGGCCTTTGTAGATGAACCATCGGCCATAGTAAGACTCATATCAACCGGTTCCATATCTCCGAGGTTAGCCCGTCTCCATATGCTCATGGGCATAACTGATATGCTTGCTCACGGTTATGGCAAATCTTCCGGGATCACCTAGCTTTTGAGGTAGCTCAAAGATCTTGATCTCATCTTGCATCTCCACAATTGACCTTTTCTTGCTCAAGATTTCCTTCAAGAACTTTGCATAGGATGGCATCTCACTTAGAGCATCGGTGAATGGGATGGTGATGTTCAACCCTTGCAAAAGCTTCAAGAACCTCTTAAACTTGCCCTCAACAATCTCCTTGGGCTTCTTCAATGGGTAAGGAAGGGTTGTGCCACCTTGTTTCTTGGTTGAATCTACTTCCTTGGACCGATCTTGATTTCTTTCAACATTTTCGGCCTGGACCGACTTTGGTTCGACGTCGGGACCGACTTCTGGAACCTCGGTCCTGGGGCAGGGGACATTTGGGAACGTCGGGCCGACTATAGGGCATGTCGAGCCCGAGTTCAATTCCACCTCGGTCCGGTTTGTTGGACTCCCTCCTTCATCTGGATCGACATCATGGCACGTCGGGCCCGAGTTGCTGGGTAACTCGGTCCGACTTTCTTCTCTTGTCCTTGAAATGTGTGGCTCGGGCAAACTCCGTCCGCTCCTCAATCCTATGGCTCGAACTTCATTTTGTTGTTGTGGGGCACGGGGATTCTCCTGGGGTCGGCCCGGGAGTCTCCCTTCCTCTCTTGGAAATTGATTCGCCATGTGAACAAATTGGTTGTCCACTTGCCTTCTTCATACACAAAACTCTTTGAATTGGGTGCCCATCTCATCAACTCTTCTCTCCACATTGTTGAATTGATTCTTCAAGTCTTGTGCCCATTGAGGAGTTTGCTCATAGAAACCCGGAGGTCGGTATGGTGGTGGTTGGGCCCTTGGCTCATTTTGGTTGAAGTTGTTGTTGTAGCCATTGGCTTGGCCTTGGCCTTGTTGTAGATTGGCTCTTCCTCCAAATTTTCTTTGAACATAGTGTGCCTCCTCGATTTGCTCGGCCAAACGAACTTGGCGCTCATTTGGACACTCATGGGCTCCATGCTTCAAAGAACCACATTCTTCACAAGTTCTCGAGTTTTGTTGGAGATGACTCATCTTCCTCCTCATCTTGTTCAACTCATCCTCAAGGAATTGGATCTTTACATCTTTATCCACATCTTCACTCCTTGGGTCGTAGAGCCTCTTTGCACCATCTCCATGGGTTCTTGCCTCCATGTTCACTTAACTCACTCCGTACATGGCTTCGTAGTCGGAGAGTTTATCTAGCAACTCCCACGCTTGCTCCGGTGGCAAATCGATGAACCAACAATCGGTGTGAAGGTTCAACTTGTCCTTTGTGGCGGGGTTGATTCCTTGGAAGAAAATGTCTTGAAGGACATAAGGTTGTTGCCCATGCGTCGGACATTGCCTCAACATATCCTTGAACCGATCCCAAGCCTCAAAGAGTGGCTCGTGGACTCCTTGTTGAAAGCTTGCTATCTTCCTTCTAAGCTCCGTCGTCTTGGTGGGTGGAAAGAACTTCATCAAGAATGCTTCATTGAGAGCCCTCCATGATGTGATGGATCGAGGTGCTTGGCTCTCCAACCAATGCAATGCCTTGCCTCCCAACGACCATTTGAAGGCCTTGAGTAGCACATACTCAAGCGTCTCATCATCTGTCGAGATGGTCTCACATAGATCCTTGAATTGCTTCACATGCTCGGTCTCCCTTGAAATTGATCCCTTTTGATGAGCGAGATGAATTGAGTTTTGTTCTCAAAGTTCTTTGACACCTCCGGCAAGACGATGGCCGGTTCCGGCACCTTGAACTCCGGATGCATGTATTGTCTTGCATTCCGGGGTTGGGTGTTGATTTGAGCCTCCAATCTCATCATTTGCTCACGCTCCCTTCTAGCCTCAGCATCTCGGTTTGCCATCTCAAGTTGCATTCGAGCCATGTCGGCCCTCATCCTCTCAACCTCCTCATCACGAGCTTGGTTCTCCATTCTCTTCTTCTTTCGAGCTTGTTTGATGATGTTCTCCAGATCACACACAAAGTCAAACTCAAGTGTTCCTCGGGCGGAACGAGCTCGCATACACCTATAACCAAAGACACAAACAAAACCGAATCAAAACAAACAAGGGGTTTAGGCTAGTCCCTCACCCAAATCACTACAAAATCAAAGACCCAACAAAAGATGGTACCTCAAACAAGTAGAACTCCCCGGCAACGGCGCCAAAATTCTGATGTGGGTCGGTGTTGTAGTCCAGATCGGATGATGTCAAAATTTAAATTTATAAACCGAACCCCAATTGTAGTAAAAGAGGTAGGGTGTCGATCACACGGGAGTTCGTGTGTTAAGAGTACCAAAAAGACTAAAAAGAGATAAAAGAAAGGTAAAAACGAGGAAAATCAAAGTGAACACCTCGGACCGACACAGGTCACTTCGGTCCGAGGGTGGATCGAGGTCGAATTGGCCGGGACCGACTTACACAACGTCAGGCCCGATGTACTGGGTAACTCGAACTAGGCAAATTTGGTAGATCGGTCTTGGGTTTTTGGGTTCCTTCACTAACTACACTTGGGTAATTCCACCCTAATTCAGCCAATAAGTGTTAATCCTTGTGAAATCGAGGTTGCTAGCCTTCGATCCCTCCACTCTACACTTCGACCTAAGGGAGTTTCCACTCACCTTCGATGCTAGGTCTAGTGATTGGGTCCGAGATTGGTTCCGCTTACTCTTACCAATCACAAGCCCTAAGTCCGTTGTTCCCACAAGAGAATTGAAGCTCAATGTAGAGAGGATTCATAGATCAAGCACGTAAAGTGTTGGATCGTAAGTCAGTTAGTGAAGGCGTCCTTAACTGGGTTAAGGGCGTCCTTAGGTGTAGCGGAAATTAGACTTAATAGGAAACAAGATAAGATAATGGACACGAGTATTTATAGAGGAACCCCACTAAGACCAACTAGTCTTATGGGTAAACCTCTACCTCCGCTTGGAGGATTTTCAATAGCCGTCCTTATCTTATTAAGAGAGAGTCCTTACAACTTAGGCGAGTCGTTACACTTCTCTGAGCTAAGCGTCCGTCCTTAGCCTCACTAGTAACACTCCTTTCCACCTAACAAAGTAACCTAACTCTCTTAGCTATAAGGAAGCTATCACTCACGTCTTTCACGATACGTTGTGAAAGACAAACTACAACTCTAACTATTTTGTGGTTTGTTTTGGATTTGATTTGGTTGGACTTTCTTTCTCTTGCTTCAAGCTCACTTGATCTTCTTGATCCTCGTTCGTGTTCTTGAATGCTTCGGGAGAGCTTGAGAGAAAGTCTTCAAAGTCCACACCGCTATGCATACCCTTGAGGGGGTATCTATAGCGGAAGTGGTTATTGTCCTCTAGCGTCCTCTAAGGCTTTGCAGGATCCTTGATCTTCTATCAACGGTGCGATGAGCCTCTTGAGGAGGTCAACTTTGTTGACGCTTGGAAAGCCTCCGCGTGGATAGGGGACCATCGCTGGGAAAGCGACATCTTTGGAATTGTCTACACGTGCCCAGACAAGGGAAGCTTCCTTTTGAGGACTATGGCCGAGTATGATGTAATCACGTTGGGGCGGCCTTGATTTGAATTTGAACTTCGTCCGTATTTTGGCGCGCATCCCTTCTTGATGAGGATGCCGTCCCATCTGCGCAGGGACTTCACCAAATACGTTCAGCGCTTGAAGTTCTGATGATGTGCATCCCTACAGAGTTAGGGACTACCGTTCACTTGTTGTCCTTTTCTCTCATTTGCGTCTGTTGGACTTACCTGAGATCAACACTTGGACAACTTGTTAAATACATTTGAGTTTGTCATTATCAAAACAAGGGGCGATTATTATTGGTTTAGATATTAATGACTGACGTCCTTAATATCGTCCCAACAATTTCCCCCTTTTTGATGATGACAAACTCTTTCAAACAATGCGCACAGAAGTAAAGCTTTTAGCATGAGAGACTACACTTGATTTTCCTATTCAGCTTAGGTTGGCATGCAACACATTCTTTTAAGTGCGTTCTATCTTATTCTTAACTAGCGTCCTTTGGACTTGGCCGAAATTCTCCCTAAATACATGCGTTCTATGACAACTTAAAGACAATCGCATCTCTGCAAAACTATACTTCCCCCTTTTGGCATCATCGAAAAGGAGAACAAGTTGAAAAACATGCAAGTACCAAGTCATAACTAAAGAAAGGAACGCTTAGACAAAATGAGTCGCAAATGTAATGAAATGCATTCAGAATGAAGAGTACGATCATTACATAAAAATATTCCAAATGGGGACATCGTCCCAAAGTCTTAACGAAAACATAACAACAAAACATTAAACTTTTTCAGGGAAGAGCGGGGGAGGAGTGATCATTTCTTGGGACGCTTGCCGAGTGCCTTGAGGTGTTCCTCCTGAAGATAGTTGTTCTGCGCAAGGAGCTCATTGTTGCGTTCAAGGAGATCTGTATGGGTGTGGAGAGTGTCGTGAACCTGCTGAATGAGATCAATCATCATGCACTGGTTCTCGATCATCATGCACATCAGATACTTCGTTGAATGCTTCTCAGCCTCATCAGGGACGCTCATACCATCGAGCCTGTCCTCTTCATCAGCAGCGTCCTCAACCGGCGTCCCAACTACTTGAAGATTTTCAGCTTCTGGATCATCTTGAGCAGTTTTAGCAGCAGCAGCAGCGGCCTTAGCTTTTCTCTCGGCTTCCTTTTTCTCTTTGGCCAGCTGCCTCTTGACCGATGGGAGCGGCTCATCACACCTCAGTTTTCCAACTGGAGGGAGGGTGATTTCCCTTACGTCCCAATGGATCCCGAAGGTCTGTTCTGTTTTGGGGACGTAGAGGCCTTTCTACTACATGATCTGCTTGACCAGGCCAGGGAAGGGAAGAGAATGGCGACCGCCTGTGCACTTGTCCATGTGCTCCAAGATTACCCGCGGCAAATTGATGGGCTTGCGTTCCAAGAAGGCGTCCGATAAGATACTATCAGTGATCTAGACGATCGACTTCTTTTCTTGGCGGGGGACGACCATGCGCACAATGAAGTGATGCGCAAGGACGCCCGTCTTGGAGAGGCAATGGGCGACTATGTCCTTAGCCGCTGGCTGTCTCCCGTTGAAAATGCGATGGAAGATCTCTTCCTGGGAGAAATGACCAAAATTTTTGTTGGGAAGGTCGTGCAGAGCATCTGGCGGAGAAGGACACAGGCCTAGCATGTTGCGGACGGTACCCTCAGCAATTGAGTACTCGTCCCCATCTATCTCGAACGTCCCTTGAGGCTTCCCTTTTACTTCTGATATTTTGTATTTGGAGTAAAAGCGGAGAACCTGTTCGGGATCAACTTCTGCGGCCTCGGCGCCCAACCTCCCTGGAACTCAAGCAGTTCCAAAAACTCTTGCCTCTGATTCTCTTCCAAAAACTAGGCGGTGAACAAGAGCGGCGACAGAATCTTCTTCAAGTGTTTCTGCTTACTGCCGTTGCTCACTATCACCTCATCTCCCGGCGTCTTCTTCATCGCCGTCTCCATCCTCATCCTCAGGATCCTCATCCTGGTGAGGAGCCTCCTCTTCATCCGAGACGTCGTCCCCTTGCTCATGGGACTCGACCATCTCGGTGTCCTCAGCAGTGGACACCTGTTTTGTAGGAGGCGCGTCCACCGCTGGAGTCCTTGCCAAGGACTCAATGGGGACTTCAACAGAAGCCATCCCCTGGACTTTAGCAATATTTGCCTCAATAGCCAGAGCAGGCGGAGGAGGGGGTGGGAGCTTTCGGAGGAGGAGAGGGAGCTTTGGGAGGGGAGGGAGCTTTAGGAGGGGAGGGAGAGGAAGTTCTTATTTTGGCTTTTGTGGGGGCAGAGGGGCGAGACGGGGCCACGGAGATTGGTTTGATTTTTAGTGGAGCTGGAGGGGGAGGGGGTACCTTAGCCGGGGAGTCCTCCAGGGAAATAAAAGTTGGAACAACGTCCTTGGCCGGGACCTGTTTCTGAGGGGCGGCCCTTGGGACTTTAGGCATAGGCTTGGCCAAATCCGCATCGACTTCCGCCTGGAGCGGATCTGATGCAGGCGCAGGAGCAGGAGCGGGAGTGACGTCCTCTACCCTTGGCGGAGGAGGAGGGAGTCGAGGGACGTCCTTTAGACTCTGTTGGATCGCCACAACAATGGCGTCCTTTTCGGCCTGCTCTTGCCTGGCCTTCTCCTCTTTCTCTATTTGCAACTCGGAGAGGCGGATGGCTGCCATTTGTTGCTCAGTAACGCCCTCGAGCTCAGCGGACGTCTTCAGGCGTCGCTTTGGGGCGGGAGGCGGGGAGGAAGGGATTGGTTTGGCTTGGGAAGAGGAGGGAGGGCCTTTAACTTGATGTGTGGAAGGGGAGGGGGAGGAATGCCTTTTCCTTTTCTGGGAGGGGACGGAGCCAGCAGGAGCGACTAAAAACTCCAAGATGTCGGGGAGTAATTTAACGAGCTCCTCCACGGTTCCGCCGAAGGAGTCAGAAATGATCCCAGGGCCCATGAAGGGAGGGTTGGTGTGATTGGTTTCTTTGAGGCGAGGTTGGACGTATGTTACCATGAAGTAGTGGAGGAGGCGTTGGATTTTGGGAGGGTAGTCGCTTATGGACGCCCGTAGACATATGTTAGCGAGCGTCCTCGGCTCCTTTTCTAGCCAGTCCTCAACAAGTGGGTCGAGAGGAGGACGGCGCTTTGGTTGGGCGGGGAAGCCTTGAACGGTGCCTTTGGCGACGTTTTCTGACCCGGGCTCTAGTTTGAAAGGCTTCTCAAGGAATTGGAAGCGTTTGGGAGCGGGTTTGGATCGGGAAGGTTGGGCTCTTTGAGGAGGAGGTTGGGAGCGTTGTTGCTAGGGAGGGGTGGTGGAGTGGCGGTGTTGGGTGGCTTGAGAGGAGGGATGGTGGCGAGGGGGTTCTTGGCGCCCAGCAGGTCGCCCTCTCGAGTCCATCAGAGACCGGCCTCTTACCGGAGGAGACCTCGAGGAGCTAGGGTTTTTCGCCGCCGAGGAGGGAGAAGGGTTCTTTGAAGCTCTTGTGTTGACCATTTGAGAAGATGAATTTATAGAGAAGGATTTAGGGTTTGAGAAGGTGATTTTGGGATCTGGGAGAGAAAACTTGAGAGTTTGCTAAAACGGTGTAAGATGCAGAGGAGCGAAGAAGGTTTTTCAGGGTTGTGCAGGGGCATATTTATAGGAAGAAGACGAAGATGGATGGTCAAGGGTAAAAGGGTATTTTCCTTTGGCTTCTTCCACCCGCAATCTTGCACGTGGCTTCCTTCTTTGCTAAGAAATACAGTTGTTGCGCACCCGGTACACATATCCTGAGATCCGCGTTTAACTTCCCCACGACGTTTCAACTTCCCTTTTTCAAAATTCAAACTTCTCACAACTGAAAAGGACTTGGACCTGGCGTCCTTTCAACACACAACACTGCTTTACTCAGATCTGAACCACTGCGTCCCAACCACTGATCTTAAACTCTGAGCTTAGAACTCTGTACGGACAACTCTTAGCTCTTAACATGCGTCCCTTTGATCACTTAGAACCATTTTTGAAAATCAAGCAAGTACGTCCCGTAAAGATAAAACAAAGAACGCTCATAGGACGCATTTGCAAGATTCTCGGCTTAGGTAAGCTTAGAGTTCCCATCATTTCGGCTTATAATGAGGGTAGTTTGATCAGGGATACTCTTGAGATGAAAAGCGAAATGAATGACATTTAAAAACACAAGCAAACCATATGTCTTAGACTAGCGTCCTTTAAAGATGACTTTAAATGAATAACACACTTTAAAACAAGTTCTCAACAAAACATAGCCAATCATGGAGGGAATAATAGAACGGGAATTGATCATTTAAAAGTTATCATCCCAAAAAGCAACCTGAGGTGCTCGAAGGGACGTCTATCAAGTGCTTTCGTGAAAATATCGGCCACTTGGTCCTCAGTCCTAACATGATCTACTTTGATTAATCCAAGTTCAACATTATCACGAAGAAAATGATGTCTTATGTGAATATGCTTCGTTCTAGAATGATGAACAGGATTCGTGGCAATACTTATAGCACTGGTGTTATCACACAAGATAGGGACTGTGTTGAGGAACGTACCATAATCTTCAAGTTGGTACTTGATCCAAAGGACTTGTGAGCAGCACGAAGCAGAAGCAACGTACTCAGCTTCCGCGGTAGAGAGCGCCACGGAGTTTTACTTTTTGGATCCCCAAGATACAAGGCACGACCCAAGGAATTGCGTCATGCCGGATGTGCTTTTCCTATCCACCACATGGCCGCGTAGTCTGCATCAGAGTACGCTACCAGGTTTAGGGACGTCCTTCTGGGATACCATAGGCATAGGTCATCACGTCCCTTGAGGTATCTGAAGATTCTCTTGACCTCTTGCATGTGGGACTCCTTTGGATTTGCTTGGAAACGAGCGCATAAGCATACAACAAACATGATATCGGGACGACTTGCCGTTAGGTATAGCAAGGACCCTATCATTCCTCTGTAGAGCTTTTGATCTACACTCTTGCCTTCTTCATCAGCGTAAAGGCGAGTGTTGGGGGAGATGGGAGTATCAATGGATTTTGAAGAGTTTATCCCATACTTCTCGAGCATTTCACGAATACATTTCTGTTGGTGAATGCGCGTCCCATCTTTGAGCTGGGTGATTTGGAGTCCCAAGAAGAAGTTGAGTTCTCCTATGAGGGACATCTCAAACTCACTACTCATCAAGTTCTTGAATTCCTCTACAAGTTTCATGTTAGTGCTTCCAAAGACTATGTCATCGACATAGACTTGGACAATCAAAACATCTTTAAGGACTTTCTTTAAGAATAGTGTTTTATCAATGTTACCTCGTGTGTACCCGTTGGACAGGAGAAAGGACGCAAACCTATCGTACCATGCACGAGGGGCTTGCTTGAGTCCATAGAGAGCCTTGTCCAAGAATTACACATGATCAGGGTGATCAGCATCCTCAAATCCTGGAGGTTGAGCGAAGTACACCTCTTCCTTAAGCTTGCCATTGAGGAACGCTGTCTTGACGTCCATTTGAAAAAGCTTGAATCCCTTGTGGGCGGCGTAGGCAATGAGGAGGCGAATGGCTTCAATTCTCGCGACAAGCATGAAGGTCTCATCATAATCGATCCCTTCCTCTTGTCTATAGCCTTGAGCCACAAGCCTTGCTTTGTTCCTCGATACGCGGCCACTCTCATCAAGCTTGTTTCTTTAGACCCATCTCGTCCCTATTATATTTTTGTTTCTCGGACGAGGGACGAGAGTCCAAACTTTGTTTCTCTCGAATTGATTGAGTTCTTCTTGCATGGCTTGAATCCAATCAGCATCCTGGAGTGCTTCCTTTATGCTCTTAGGTTCAACTAAGGACACGAAGGCATTGAAGGCACAGAACGTTATGTTGGCGTTGAGGGACTGATTCACAACTGATCTTGTTTGAACTCCTTTTGACATATCTGAGATGATTTGACCTGTGGAATGAAGTCTTGAAAGGTTGGATCCCCTATGAGTGGCGTCCCTTGAAGGAGTACACCTAGGGTCCGTCCAATCAGATTCATCGGAGTCAAATCCGTCGTCTCCATTGGTTGGCTCAGTGTTCCCCCTCAGCTGGAGCGTCCACACTGTGCCTTTCTCTTTGTTGACCTGATTCGCCGGCTTCTACTTGGTTTAGTGACCAAGTTTGAGAAGGCTCTTGTTGTTCACTAGGGATGCCTATTGAAACCTCATCGCGAGACTCAGGGGCGTTCCTAGGAACATAATATTTGTCGGAGGAGCTTCTTGGTTCTTCTTCATCATCTTCATCATCGTCCCTTGGAGAGGAGCGACGTTCCTTCTTACTTGGTTCTTTCTTGAGAGAAGCATTTTCCTTGAACACCACATGGATACTTTCCTCAAGCTTAAGGGTCCGTTTGTTGAAGACTCTATAGGCTTTGCTTGTGAGGGAGTATCCAAGGAATATTCCTTCATCACTTCTGGCATCAAATTTGCCGACGTTGTCTTTGCCGTTGTTGTGAATGAAGCATTTACACCCGAAGACTTTGAGGTGTGAAATGTTTGGCTTTCTTCCATTTAAGAGCTCATAAAACGTCTTCTTGAGCAAAGGATGAATCATAGCTCGATTGACAATGTAGGTTGCGGTGGCAACGGCTTCTGCCCAGAAGTGTTTGGGGACGCCGCTAGCCAAGAGCATCGTCCTTACCATGTCTTCCAGCGTCCTATTCTTTCTTTCAACAACACCATTTTGCTGAGGAGTTCGAGGAGAAGAGAAGTTGTGGGAGACTCCTTGTTGGTCACAGAAGTCAAGGAACTTTGAGTTTTTAAACTCCGTTCCACGATCTGACCTTAGGGCTTTCAAGCTCGTCCCAAGGGCAACTTCTACTTGCTTGATGAAAATTTTGAACATCCCGAAGACATCTGCTTTTGACACCAAGAAAAGAACCCAAGTGAATTTGGAAAAATCATCTACAATGACATACATGTACCTTTTTCCCCCATAGCTTTGGGTTTGCATGGGTCTACACAAATCCATGTGAAGAAGTTCCAATGGCTTCTTTGTGCTTACTTCATTCTTGGATTTGAAGGACGATCTTGTCTGCTTCCCTTTGATGCATGCTTCACATTGTTCGATTTGCTCAGGATCAATTCGGGGAAGACCTCTTACAAGATCCTTTTGATGAAGCTTGAAGATTGTGCTAGGTCCCGCATGTCCAAGACGTCGATGCCAGAGATCAGCGTCCACAGCAGAGACAGATAAGCACAACTTGGATGCAGGCTTGAACTTTTGATTGAAGACGTAGACGTTGTTTTCACGAGTTCCTTTGAGAATGACTTGATTTGTTTTCTTGTTGATGACTAGGCACTCCTTAGAGTCAAATGTGACTAGGTTTTCACCTTGATCACAGATTTGAGAGACACTAAGGAGGTTGAATCCCAGTCCTTCGACAAGACTGACTTTGGACGCACTGATGGAATGATTTAACTTTGCGGTTCCCGTCCCTTTGATTTTTCCTTTGCCCTTGTTACCAAATGAGACAGTTCCTCCCATGGCATTTGCTTGGATAGAAGTGAGATGGATCTGGCTTCCAGTCATATGATTTGAAGCGCCACTATCAATGATCCATGGGCTTCCCCTCACTTCCACTTGAAAAGAAGAGTTAGTTCTTTGCGACCCAGGCAAGGTGACCCCTACCTGGTTCGTTACATGGGTAAAACTTCTTCATAGGCAAATGATCATAGACATTCACATCATTTGATCTTCTAGTATGCGTCCTAGGAGATCGAGATTTAGCATTTTGCACACTAGCATGCGTCCTATCAGCGACTTTAGGCTTAGCATTCTCACAACCCTTTCTAGCCTTCTTTCCATTATTAAGATCCTTTTTCAACTTAAGACACTCATACTGGTAGTGACCACCTTTGCCACAATGCCAACACGTCCTATAGTAGTTTCCAAGATAGTACTTTTTGTTAGGATGCTGAATTTTATTTTCTTTCATTTTCTCGGGGTCCACTACCTTAGATCCTTTTTCCTCATCCCTAAGACTTGCATTTTCGAGCTTTAAGCACACAATCTGACTTTTAAGGGACATGACTTCTTCCTGAGAGGACTCTAGTTGAAAAGACATGGTTTTGCAATTTTCACTCTCCACAACAATATTCTCAAATTCAACTTCTTCAAAGCTTTGTTTCATGGCATAGTTGTCTTGCATGATTTGAGTTATCAATTTAATGAGCTTTGGTTTTGAACATCTTTCAAGAGAGTTTAGCATGGTTTCATGGGTTATCTCTTGCTCAGTTTCAGAGACGTCCTCTGGGGCGTCTTCCATAGCCATGTAAGCCACTTGATTGTCTGGCTCTTCATCACTTGAGTCAAGGTCGTCCCATGCACTCTCAAATGCACCAACCAGCGCCTTTTCCTTCATTTCCTTTGATGTAAGCCCTGTAGTACATTTCTTGGCCATGTGTCCCTTTCTGTTGCACTTGTAGCACACTATCTCCTTCATTTCTGCATCTGTAGGCTTGCGAGTTTCCTTTTTGTAGAGCATCTTCATTCTTGGGACTTTGCCTCTTTTGTACATCGCACGAAGAGTTTTGTGCAACAGGGCCACCTCATCTTCCTCGGAAATTTGTTCTTCCGTTTTTCCATTGCGTTCTAATGCAGCTTGAAGACGGAGATTCTCATGGTGCTCTTGGGTTTTGGCTTCTAGCATTGAGTTCAGCTCTCTTTGCCTTTGGTAGTCTTGCTCATACTCTGGCGTCTTAGCCTCAAGAGTTAGAGCCAGCTCACTTGAGGAACTCTTTCCCATTTCTGCCAAATCTTGGTTCCTTCTTGCTTCATACCCTTTGAGTTTTCCACAGATTTCCTCCATGGATAGTCCCTTGTTGGCCTGGTTTTCTTTGAACGTCATCCTATCGAAGTTCCATGGTCCCGTGAGTCCATCAATCAAGACTTGAACCTTCATCCTCTGAGTGATCTCCGTTTCTTTGACACCTAAGTTTTTCAACTTAGTCAAAAGGGCCTCAAAGCGGAAGGAGTAGTCGGTGATGGTCTCATTTGTGAACATCCTGAATTTGTAGAAGTCCCTTTTGGCTTCAAGTTGGACGTCTTCTTTCATCTCAGGCGTCTCAACATGATACTTCTCCAAGGCTTCCCATTGAAGCTTAGCAGTTGGAAGATTGCTCACACGGGTGGCGTCCCTTTCACAAAGGGACGTTTGTAAGAAACAGATGGCCTTTGCATTTGCCTCCATAAGCTTGAACTCGTCAGGGCCCCACTCTGCTTCCTTGTCCTTCTTAGCAGCAGGGACTTCGAGATCGCCGTTCTATATCAACAACCAGCATTGGTAGTTTTGACTACGCACGAAGCATTCGAACCTTGTCTTCAACCGATTGAAGTTGCCGTCCGTCAGGCGAGGTGGTTTCGCACTTGAGATACCTATAGGTTCCATCTCCATGTTTCCTGCAACTCAAACTTAATCTAAAGCGCCTGCGCTGATACCAATTGTTGGATCGTAAGTTAGTTAGTGAAGGCGTCCTTAACTGGGTTAAGGGCGTCCTTAGGTGCAACGGAAATTAGACTTAACAGGAAACAAGATAAGATAATGGACACGGGTATTTATAGAGGAACACCACTAAGACCAACTAGTCTTATGGGTAAAACTCTACCTCCACTTGGAGGATTTTCAATAGCCGTCCTTATCTTATTAAGAGAGAGTCCTTACAACTTAGGCGAGTCGTTACACTTCTCTGAGCTAAGTGTCCGTCCTTAGCCTCACTAGTAAAACTCCTTTCCACCTAACAAAGTAACCTAACTCTCTTAGCTATAAGGAAGCTATCACTCACGTCTTTCACGATACGTTGTGAAAGACAAACTACAACTCTAACTATTTTGTGGTTTGTTTTGGATTTGATTTGGTTGGACTTTCTTTCTCTTGCTTCAAGCTCACTTGATCTTCTTGATCCTCATTCGTGTTCTTGAATGCTTCGGGAGAGCTTGAGAGAAAGTCTTCAAAGTCCACACCGCTATGCATACCCTTGAGGGGGTATTTATAGCGGAAGTGGTTCTTGTCCTCTAGCGTCCTCTGAGGCTTTGCAGGATCCTTGATCTTCTATCAACGGTGCGATGAGTCTCTTGAGGAGGTCAACTCTGTTAACGCTTGGGAAGCCTCCGAGTGGATAGGGGACCATCGCTGGGAAAGCGACATCTTTGGAATTGTCTACACGTGCCCAGACAAGGGAAGCTTCCTTTTGAGGACTACGGCCGAGTATGACGTAATCATGTTGGGGCGGCCTTGATTTGAATTTGAACTTTGTCCGTATTTTGGCGCGCGTCCCTTCTTGATGAGGACGCCGTCCTATCTGCGCAGGGACTTCACCAAATACGTTCAGCGCTTGATGTTCTGATGATGTGCGTCCCTATAGAGTTAGGGACTGCCGTTCACTTGTTGTCCTTTTCTCTCATTTGCGTCTGTTGGACTTACCTGAGATCAACACTTGGACAACTTGTTAAATACATTTGAGTTTGTCATTATCAAAACAAGAGACGATTATTATTGGTTTAGATATTAATGACTAGCGTTCTTAATATCGTCCCAACACAAAGGCTATGGAATTGGGGGTTCACACCCAATCCTAGCTAGGGGTTTCCCCCATAGCCCAAGACTATGGAATCTACTCCATAAAGTAAGAGTAAAAAGCAATCAAATGGCAAAGCAAGCCAATCTCAATCATCAAACTCAAATCCAACTCAAATTGCATTCAAACCTCAAAGGGGTTCACAATATCCAAATCTCAATTCTAGTAAAACCAAAGCAAAACAAGTTCAAGACCACTAACTCTCTCTCTAGCTCCACCGATCTCTCTCTCTTCTCCTCCTCCTTTCTTCTCCTTGCTCTCCAAGTCTTCCTTTGAGCCTTTGAGAGTGATTTTGTGTGGGGTTGATTGATCCTCCTCTAATGCTCTCTAATCACCTCTAATTATACTCTCTCTTGGATTGAGGATCAAGGAATTCCCAATTTAGAAGAAGGGCAAAATTGGAAGATCACAACATTGTGCCTTGGAGCCCAATCCTTTCCTTTGCCGACTCGGACCAATACGGGCGTACATCGGGCCCGACGTTGGGAACGTCGGTCCTATGCTCTGGTGCTCGAACTCGGGCCCGACCTCGTGGTAACTCGATCCGGGGCCTCGGTCTTCTTCTCTTCTTGGTTTTCCTTGAGTTCCTCTTCGCTCTTTGCATGGCTCTTCCGCTCCTTAGCTCCCGAGCTTGATCCTCTTTAGAAACTCTTCCAAAACGTCCTCTTTTGCGCCATTTTTCCTACAAAACACAACAAACTCGCATAGTTTCCGAATCTCGTGGATATACGGAATCTAAGCTAAAAAGGGACGAAACACACAAAGAAAGGAATGAAAAACACATATTTACGAAGGAAATTAACTACTAAAACACCACCAAAATGAGAGACATCAGTAGTCACTTTCAGTTTCATCTGAACCTTCGACCTTGATGAAATAAGTCCATGCTTCATCTGGACCCAAGTAAGCATCTAAACCGTAAATCTTCCCAACAATCATGCCTTTCCTCATGATTAGGGTTGGGCAAAAAAAAAAACCGTAACCGATCACTTTTTTTGGTTAACAGTACCGGAAAAAACCGAAAAACCGGTTACGGTTAACCGACCGAATTATTTTCCGGTTAAACGGTTCGGTTACGGTTACTAGTTTTTCAATATGTGGTTAACCGAATAACCGAATAATTAATATATATATTCTTAGAAAGAGAGCAACATAATTAAGTCAATTTAATGATATTAGACATATTTTGATAATATACATTACACAAGGTGGTAGGTTTAATGATATTAGACATGTTTTGATAATATACATTATACAAGGCGGTAGGTTCTGTGATATTAGACAATTGTTCTTTTCATGGATAGTCTGGTGGCTTTTTCATTTCTAACATTGTTGATGATTTACGAAGGTCGTATATTTGATTCTTTCCATACTTCATTAACGCCTCGAATGGTGAAAGCTTTAGTTTCTTGTTAGGATTGGATGCGCACTTCATTTACATATTTTACCGCCGAAAAAAATATACTTGAATTAATTAGAAGTTATGGAAGAAGGTTAATTTATTATATTTGTTATTTTTTTTATTTGAGTACAACGTTTTATTGTGTCTCTAACATTTGTTACAATTTATAGGAAAGAGAAAGTTGACTTTGGAGCAACCTTTGATGAAAATTGACGAGTCCATTTTAATTGACGATTGAAGATGTAATTGGACATGTTTATGCTATGAAAAAACAATGTTTGTTTTTTTGTGTTTTATGCATTGCGAAATGATATTAAGACTATGTATTTGAATTCTCTATTTTGACATATATTAAAGATGTGCAATATGTATTAGAGACCGGGTTAACACTCCACTAAATAGTTTAATTTATAAGCTTTTTTTAAGATATGGTTATTGGTTAACCGAAAAACCGTACCAAAATTTCCGGTTAACCGGAAACAACCGATACGGTTACGGTTATCGAAATTCAATAACCGAATTTCCAATTAACCGGTTTCCGGTTAACCGGAAATCCTGTTAACCACCCGTGCCCACCCCTACTTATGATGCTCCTGTCGTTCCAATCGACGATATCACCGATGTTCAAATCTTGGTTAGGCTGTTCTGGAACTGCATCCTTGACAAAACGCCGGTGGATAATTTGAAACTGCTCTTGCTTGATGATGTAGTACTCTTCAGATCTTGACCATTTGTCGTAATTCAGATCTTGGCCGGTGGATAATTCAGATCTTGACTATTAATATGCATTATATCAAAACAACTGTGAAAGCTTTAGCTCAGCTTCAGGAGCTTGCTCCCCTACAATCAAGCAAAAGATCCATCATGACTACAACCATGATCAAGAAATGGAAAAGGCAGATGATGACGAAGACGATGTAGAAGAGGCAGTTAGTATTTGTGTACAACTGGACATGAATCTCAGCATTGGTGAAGATTCTAATCGTTCAAGACATGATATGGGGATCTTACAGTCTGTGGATAGGCAAATCTTTTTCAATGTTCAAATGGTGTAGTGGTTATAACTTTAAATTTACAATAGCTAGCAAATGTTTCTTTAGTTTGCATTTACTTGTTAGGTTTAACTTAGCCAGAAGTTTAAATCAGTGTAGTAGTATGTTAATATAGCAATGTAAATTTCAGGTCCAATGGCTTGAAGGCGGAATGGTTTCTCTGATATTTCTGTCAATGTGCATATTCCATTTTGGTTCAAGATATGTTTTGAACAATGTTACTTTTAAATGAACACATATTTTTTTCCTAAACCCTTGATACAAAACTTAAACAATTATCAAAGCCGGATTATACTTTTAACATCGAAAAACTAAAAAAGACTATGAACCATTCAACCTTCAAGCCAAGGTAATAAGACTATGCACATTTAATCCTAAACCAAAATGTGATAATACTTTCAAACATTGTGCAAGAGATTGATCTAGAGTAATAAGGGGATCGAAATCAATGAAAGCTAAAGAGATTGATCAATGTTTGAAAGTCTTATCAGTTAGGGAATGATGATAGTCCTAAAAAGTCGATTAATGAAGAATGACCAAAAAGTAGTATATGAAACATCATTTTAAAAAACAAAAACAGGTTCAAATTCACACATAGTTTCAAGTTTGAACATTTTGCCAACTTTCTGTATCGTCATCTTACTTGCTTTCAGGATAAATAATTCTCATTTTCCCTTCATGACAAAGAACATAGAAACACATTCTCTCATTTAACACTGTATTTTTGTAGCCATGATTTTTCCATTAGACCACATACATTAAATGGCCAAAGAAATTGAAATTGCTCGGTGACCTCATACTTTATCAAATCGATGTATCTAACGCCACAATTTCACTCTCTTCTCAGATCCGTTTTCAAAATTCAAACCCTAATTCAAAATAAAACGAACAAAGAAAGTAAGCAATAGTGGATAACCTATTTTTGTAAACCGATTTTGGGCTTGAAGAAGCAGGAGAATGATTGGGCATTTGGTTGGGGAAATCGAAAGCCAACAGAGAAGACCACAACAATGGTTTGCCGGCTAAACGGCGGAAGAGACGGGAAGTCATACACAGACAGCACAAGTCTATCAAGGTGAGGCAGCGGCGTTCCACTCCAAGCTTCAAGATCAAACACCATAGCTCTTCAGGATGACTATGCTCCATTTCTGTCGACTGATTTTGGGGAAAGTAGCGAGAAACACTTAACCAATGCAACAATTGCACAAACCAACACCGCAGTGGAGGGTGAACATGAGACTCTATTAAAGAAAGATGGGCCTTTTCTTAGCGGCTCTTCGTTTTAGCGCACCCTAAAATCTCGTTATAGCGCACCCCTTTGTCCATTAAAAAGGGATGGACGGTTCATACATGACCATAGAAAACTTGTGGACAAGTTAGTACTGTCCAAACATTTTCACTGGCCGGGTGTGTCATCTGTTTTAGTTTACGAACCTTATCCAACATTTTTTAATGGTCATGAATCTTTCGTCCATGGAAAACTTATGGACCCTTAAACGTTGTCCATGATATTTGTGTAGACGTATCGAGTTTTTCCATGTATTTATAATGGATGATTTATAAGTACGGGGAAAGCTGAAATTCGCATCTATATAGCATTACTTAACCCACCACTAACACATTTTAATCGAGTATATCATTACTTAACCCACAACTAACACATTTAAATCGACACAATGTGTTTGGTGTTATGAAAATTGATGGTACTTGTGTGTTTTTCTTCAAGACATTTTCAACCACATTGTTCAACATAATAATAACACTCATTATAAATGGAACAACATAAGAAACATAAAACACACAAAAATCATACAACTACATAGAACAACATAGAACATAGTAGTCATACAACAACATAGAATAACATAGAACATAGAAGTCATACAACAACGTAGAACAACATCCAAATTCAAGAAACAAACCATAAAATGTCACATAAGGGTCAAGTACCATCATCAGACAACAACCAAAACATTAACCTATTGTCCACAATCAACTAAAAAGACACCAAACATAGACGCTCACAAAGGACTCAATTGTTTCCCACCGTAATCTTCACTTGTGTCTCCACTTCAACGTCTATATTAGTCGGGGGATTCTTCTCTAATGCAACCTTGAGTTGTTCGACCTCGGTTTCCAACTCAGCTATCCTGTTACGAAGGATCTCTTCCTTGCGTTCAGCTACCATAAGCTCTCCATTCTTCTCCCACACTTGACATCTTATTTCAGTCTTTTCCTTCCTCAAGTCTTTGATTACTCGTTCGAAGGGATTTGGGGTATTACATTGAACACAACTAATCTCCATCAGCATCCGGATATACGAATCCAAGTCATCCTCCTTTTCTTGCTCTTCGTTACGTGGACAGAAGTGATGCTCATACTTTCGTATATCACCACTTTGGTAGCTAGAGCAATCGGAATCAGAGGTGTACATCCTATATACACAAAAAAGAAACCTAGTTGGTTAACCAACTAATTACATACATTACTGAAACAACAACTCCCATAACAAATAATTTTCGTAAAGATTGTCCCCTTTATCAACAACTCCCATAACGGAACAGTGGCACAAACACCCTTCACAATTAAACAAATTTCCCCGTAATATCCAACGCATGGACAACAATGTACCAATCGATGCAAGTATCCATAAAGCTAATGCAATTTCTGTTTCAGATTATGTGACTTGCAATCAAAAACCCTAGGCGGAAAAATCTAAGGAAACCATAGCAAGCAAAAAAGGGATCTTGACACCAATGAAAAGCTATTTCACCAAACAAAAAACCAAACAAAAAACAAAACAATCAAATCCAAGGAGATGAATTTGAGCACAAAAATCCTAAATTATAACTTTAGGGTTTATACTTGGAGGAGGTGGCTCGGCTGCTAGGTGGTGGCTAATGTCGGGGCGCGCGGATCTGAGTTGGCGGAAGAGCGAACGGAAGCCTGGCCGAATTGAAGCTGAGCGGCGGTGGCGTTGGAGGAGATTCATGCGTTCTCTGAAAGGGCCTGGAAGAGGATGAAGATTGAAGAGGGGAGGAGATTTGTTCGTGTGCGAGGACGAAGAGGGGTATATGTGCGTGAGAACGAGAATTTAGGCTGTGTCAATATGCCATTAAAAAGGGATGGACAGTTCATCCATGTCCACGGAAAACAGGTGGACAAGTTTTACTTTTGTCCATGGTATTTTTATGGACATATTGACGTTATCCATATACCTATAACGGACGGTATTTCAGAGCGGGAAAAGTTGAAAATCGCACTTAATAACTTGACTCACCCACAACTACCACATTTAATTGTGGGTTAAGAGTGGAGATATTCTGCTACATTCTTTGGCATCTCTTCTACATTCTTTGGTTCATAACCAATTGGCTGGAAAAGCACTTTGGGTACTCTTCTACATTCTCTCACAAAAGCATAGAGTGATATGCGGAGGTCCACAACAATATAATGTTGTACGAAGAGTTGAATGTCGGTTAGGAAGATATCTCGATTAATTATTCCCAAAATGAGGTATGTTTATGTTGTTTTGCTATATAGGTGTAGCTTTAGTTATTTTTTGGGTTTTTAAGCTATGTTAAGGTTTAGGATTTAGGGTTTGGTGTTAGGATTTAGGGTTTAGATATCTACAAAGTTTTAGTATTTGGGGTTTAGGGATTTAGGGTTTAGTGTTTAATGTTAGTATATACACGTAAAGATTTATACTTTGTTGTTCAGGGGCTGTGTGTTTGACGATATCATATGCGTTCTAGCTTGTCATCGTTTCCTCCATTGAGTTTAACCGGACAAATATACTCTGTCCATCGGATTTATGTGGACGTTTATCTAGTGTCCATAGTAACACTACGGACTAATAAATTATGTCCATTATATTGTTGTGGACATCTACAGTACACATTTTTTTTAACTTCGTTGATGTGTCTGAACCAGGCTGATGCTGAGGTATATATTGGAGTCGAGGTTGGGGACACAACTTGGAATGTACAACATGAGGACCTTACACAACAAATGTTTTATTCGTATGAGTACTCTTGGGACAATGATGTCAGAACCCATATTGAGGGCGACTCTTCAAGTGGTTTGCGTTGGACGGATAACGCTTTTCATCAAATGCAACAATCCCCAAATGTGTATGCACCTTCAGCTGGTAATGGTTGGGATAGAAATAATCCTATTGAATTGCGTCAGTTTGAGATTTTCGATTATTCTGAATTGTTTGCAAAAGAGCAAACGTTCTCTAGCCGTGATGAGTTACTTGATTTAGTGAGGTTTATCGGACGAAAAAACCAAATGTGCTTAGTGGTACATCGTGTGCTCAAGAGTACTAATTCTACGCTTGGAAAAACATGGATGGCGTGTGAAAAAAATGGAAAATACACTTCAGTGAAAGGAGAGGATGAGACTATAAAGACAAAAAAATGTCAATGTCCTTTTAGGTTGCAGTGTTACGAGGCTACAAGAGATACATGGAAGGTTAAAGTTGTATGTGGCAAGCATAACCATCCTCTTGAAAAAAGTTTAGATGGGCATTCATTTGCCGGAAAGTTGAACAAGGTAGAGTATGAACCGACGAGAAGATTAACTCTCAACCAATGCTCTGCAAGGAGTGTTACTAGTCTGGTAGTCTCAGCGAGGAAGTGTTGTATCACAGGTCGAACTGTGATACAACACTTTCTCGCTAAGACTACCAGACTAGGATACCATGAGCGACACCGAGTGAGACCAGGAACATCTAACATAAGTGATATTATGTGGACTCATCCAGAATCATTAGCTTTGTTAAAGGCATTTCCAAATGTGTTGGTTATGGATTCAACATACAATACAAACAAGTATATAATTCTCCTCCTTTTCGTTACTAATATAATTCTTTTTTTAAAATTTATGATTAATTTATTCATTCTATTTGAGTTTGTTATTACTTAATCGTATTTCATGGTTGGATTCAAATTTACATAGGTACCATGTCCCTTACTTTGAAGTAGTTAGATTTACATCCAATTGGAGGAAATTCAATATTGCGATTGCGTTCATAAGTGAAGAGGAAGAGGAGAATTACACTTGGGTTGTCACTCAGATAAAAGAGTTGTACACAATCATAGGAGAGTCACCAACTACGATTGTAATTGATCGAGAGATAGCACTGATTAATGCAACTGAAAAAGTCTTTCCAAATGCAATGCACTTATTGTGTCGTTGACATGTGTACAAGAATATAGAGAACAAAGCAAAGAAGATATGCGGTCATGATCCTTTTGGAACTGATTTTGCAAATGATTGTAGAAATTTATGGTTGTCAGCTACCGAGGAGGTATACTTAAAGCGTTTGGCACTTATTCAGTCAAAATGGAGACACGTGCCTAAAATGCTTGCATATCTTACGACCACTTGGCTCTACAATCATAAGAAAAGACTTGTCTCAGCTTGGACGGACATTGTAGCTCATTTTGGCACTCACACCACCAATAGGTATTTCATGCTGAGTTATAAATGGGATGTCATCCTGTTTTTTGTAACTAAGCTGACTTCCTTCCTACTTCGCTATGTTTGACTGTTGTAGGGTCGAAGGTGCTCATGATGTGCTAAAAAACAATTGCGATTTTAATGTATAGGTGATATGGGCCTTTTCTTGGGCTTCGTTCGCCCATCTTTTAGGTTTTTGATTGTTTCATTTTCAGCAGTGGAGGGTGACCTATGCTCCAAGCTTCAATACGGTTCTTATACTTATCAATTATCATCATATTTGGGAAGTGCACGGTGGGCCCGTTGTATCGTATTGCACATATTATGATCATCACCCACTTAAAACAAACATATTGCACTTATTATAATTATCACCCTGATATAATCGGCAATATTAATTAATAGTCCCAAGGTAGGCATATTTAATTATTATAAGCATCACCATCCATTGCTTATATCAAAACACACGTATTGCACGTATTGCCGATGGGATATTGCACTTATTATACACGCTAATTATGGGTTTGTAGAATTGATATATTGATAATGTGGGTTTTATTTAACGGATGACGTTCATGATATAGCGTTCTTTGTTAATTATGGTTCCAATTATATGTATTTGTATTTGTATTCACGTGCGGAAGTTTTTGTTTTTTATGGGCCAAAAATTAAAATCCCCAGATTATTGGATGAATAAGGATATAGATTCACGATCAGATGAAAACACTTATTATAATGTAAAATGCAAACACACGTCAGCCCTCCGATAAAACAAAATAGATGGTCAAGATTCAAAGCATGTGCAGTAGCAATTTTAATAATTGGGGGATACTTTTGTCATTTTCCTTTGCACACATCTTCTTCGTGGATCTGGAGCGAATTCCTTCTCCAACTTCTCCATCTACATCTTGAAACTCCCACTCCCCCGCCATCATCGACCTTTCTCAGCGTCATCATCCCCGCAAATCATCACCGAAACTTCTACTTCTCACAATTATATTGTTCATGGATCTAGGTACCTTTGATTACAACAATCAATGGATGTTCAAGTCAAAGATTTGAAGGATTCGCCGGGATTGAGGGTCGGTGGTGGCTTCTTCCTCTTAATGTTCTTTGTTTCATCTTCAATCCCTTCTTTATTAATCAATTTTGATATGATTATCGTTTTTAAGATTTATTAATAGGTTTTCATGGATTTTCATCTCTATTAAGTTGCTTGTTGTGCTCATGGTCGTGAAGAGAATCATAGAATTCACATGGATAAGCAAAACAACCTTCAGTCCCTTCCTTGTGTTCGTGGCTGAAGGGTTTTGTTTTCATGCTTGCTTGATTACCCACCATATGTTCGATAAAATGCCTAACACATTTACTACAATAAATTAGATGAACCGAGTTGTCATTTCTAATGAACCTTACCGTTTAAAGTCATGAACCACCATTAGGAAGCTAGTGATTGTTGGAGTTTTATAGGATAGTCTTGAAGCAGTGAGCTAGTCATGTCTATATTGTTCACTTATCACAATATTATTGGTATTTTTTCCTTATTTGTCCGTACGAGTATAAAGAATGTGAAGGACAACATTTTATAACATTGAATGAAGCCATTTCACAAGCTAGGTATCTATCATTCCAATCGTAACGGTGTTATATTATGTAGCAAAAAACAACCGACTGAATTTTGAGGCTCACTTATTTTTCTAATTCTTGGTATGGTGTTTTGAAAAATCACTTCAAAGCCTATTAGCTTAAAGGAAGAGCAATATGTTTCTTGCATATGATGTGGGTTCGAATCCTACATAGGCTGCGATGGCAAAGTCATATTTTCGTCTTTGTATATGCCTCTAAAACATAACATTCACGAGATCAAATCATGTCTATGGTAAAAGACATGAACCGTAAGAACAATATTTATGAACCTAAGCCTATAAAAATGTGAACCAAAAGAGCAATTGTAATGAAACAAATGACATCAATCAACATAATAACTATTATGAATGCGACAAGATCTGAACCATAAAAATAAGTTTTATGAACCCAAATAAATGAACCAAAATAACTAATATTATGAATCAAAAGACATGAACCATAAGATGAACTATTATGAACCTAAGCTTACAAGAACGTGAGCCAAAACAAAAATTGTCATAAATGAACATATATCAAACCAAAGAATAATTAGCTAGTATCTACCAAAAGACATGCACAATAAGTATGTAGAATAACTTATGTGGGATTTGAACCCACATCTATGTGCACAAGCACACAGCTCTTCCAATTGAGCTAATAGGCTACCAAATAACATGATTTGTAATGACACTTAAAATGAACCTTAGTATACAAAATCATGAACCAATAGAACATTTATTATGAGCCTTAAGCATGACTTCATGAACCAACAAGTTCAAAACCATGAACCATAAAGTTAAAAATCATGAACCAGCAACCACTAATAAGTGCCAAATCGAAAATACCCCCAAATCAGTAGTCAATATTTGATAACAACTAACTGAAACTGGGACATGAAGATGAAGATTCATACATTTGCCACAAGGAGAGTTCTTCGTGGACATTTTAACCGGTCCCTTAATCTTTAGAAGGATTTTCTTAGCCTCATGAACCAAATCACCAAGTTAATTTTACAAAGATCATAATTCACAAGGTTCACTCTCAGTATTGAATTCGATAACAAGAATAGATCATAAATGATCTAAGATGCAACATCATATATACACGATGAGCAAAATCAAAATAATATCATGAACCAAAAACTTAAAAATCATGAACCAACAAACATAAAACCATGAACTATGCAACAAAACAAGGCTTATAATGACAGTCGCACTTGTGATTGTGTAATTCCAACAAACTCGACCATCAAATTCAGCATGTGCGTTTTTCATTCAAATTATCCATACATAGCAAATAACTCACGCTTCACCCCGAAGATCTTCTACATTACCCCTCGTTAAAACTATCAAGCAAAATCAATGTAGTTTGAAAATCCCAAAATGAATGACCCCAATGTTGTTGATACCTTAATCCACTTTGAAACCCTAAATCCTAAAACAAGCGAAATCAAATTAGAAATTGTTACATATACCTTCATCCATTGATTGATTTGAAGAAGCAATGTAGTAAATTGGTCAAAATCGATCAAAGAAGTGCTTGGGTTTTAGACTTAAGAGGGGGGTGCTTTCGATCGAGTTGGAGGATAGGGAACCTCGCGGAGTGAAATTGATCGAGATCAAGGTGCTTAAGTGAAGATCGAGCTTTTGAGCTATTCAAATCGAGTGAATAAACGAGATCTATGCTCTACTTACCTGAAATCAACATGAAGATAGATGAGATCTAGGAAAGAGAAAGGAAAAACCTAGAGTTGGGGGAAATTAATAACTTTAGACTCAAAAGGGTACTTTTGTCCCCTGATTTCAACATTTATCAAAATTACAGAATATGTCACCGTCTCTAATTATTTAATTCTTCCATCAAACAAATTTATCTTTAATCTCCACCGTTCACAAGTTAAATCCAACGCTCTCAAATGTTTCTCATTTTACACTAAAAGACTATTTATCATCAGAACCGTACTCTAAGGATATATGTGTGTGATACCCATAATAAAAAAATGTAAACGTTTGAATAGAAAATGGATACAATATATAACTTTTTTAGAAACCATATCAAGAAAAAGGGACAATATTGTTACAAAATATTAAGTAAATAAAATACTTATCATCATATCCATTGATTATATGCCTACTTATCTATGCTTATTTTATGCAATTTCCAAAATTATAATCAGATTTATTTTAAAAAATAAATAACTTTTTTATTTCAACATTCTATTTTAATCCATCAATAATATGGGATATGAATGTCATATACCAAGGTATTATTAAGAATTTCTAATATGTTTTGTGCGAATAATTTACCACGTTAATCGGATGACCAATATAATATTAAAAATTCTATTTTCACATTTTCATTCTAAATATTCTATTTTCACAAAGAAAAAAAGAGTATAGAAGTTCAACTATTGCATACACTTACAAAGATGGTATGTAATATCACATAGACTTGTGTGATGCTTTTGCCCGTCCATCGGAGGGGCACCGCTGGCTAGTAGTTTAAAAGACCAAGTAATTGTATTAATCAATAATATTAAAATCTCTTTGTAATGCATACGCACGGGACATGTATATTATGAGAATATTAATATTATGATACAATACAACTCTCAATTGAACAAACTATGCATAATTTGAATTCTCATCAATAAAATAAATTATTTGATTAATATATATTACTTGACCTTTTTGTTAAATTTTCTTAAAAGAATATTCCTACATATATAAAATAAAAACAAAACATGAATATATATAAATAAAATATAGAAAAAAAGAAGATTATTTTTCATACTTTGAGTGGTTGATCTATTCATGTTGGTAATTATATTACAAATTAAGAGCATATAAAGAGATTTAAAAAGACAAAAGAAGGAGGAATGTGCATTCTAATTTATACAATACTATATATGTGTGTGTGTGGTTGATCTAATTTGCATGTTTTGATTATTTCGGTATGCACGGGGCTTTATTATCTTTTGTTATCTTTGCTATCTAACTTAATTTTGGTGTGAAAATATAATCTCCAATTGAACGTTTTATTTTTAGGTAAAAGTGATTTTTTTTCATTTTTTATGAAGATTCTACATAATTAATTAAGATAACAGATTTCATAATCGAAATTATAAAAAAAAAGTACATATATAAGTTAATAGGTTCGAACTTGGTCTATCAAGCTTGAATTGTACATTCTCGAATAAAAAGCAGGCTCAGGTCAAAATGCGATCTCGGATCGATTAAGTCAGGTTTACATTTATATTACCCGTACATGGTAACGGGTTAAAATTCGATCTCATATCGATTAAGTCGGGTTTACATTTACATTACCCGTACATGGTACGGGATTGATACGTTGAGTAAATTAACATAAATAAAAACCGAGGAGCTCAATTGAGCTACTTAGATTAAAATGCTACCAAAAACCATCTTGATTGAAATCGGTGCTAGTAAGAGTTTCCGATTCCCCATGTCTAATTTCAGGCATATGAATATCAAAGTCTCTATTCTCGTATTAACCATCAGGAACTCGAGAAGATTGGCTTTCATACTCAGCATGATCAGTGGCGTGCTCCATTATAACCTCTTCAACACACTCTTGCTCAATCTCAGCAACAGAGCTCACCTTTGACTCGCTCACATCACTCGTCTGTCTCTGATATGATGAAGAAGATTCGCTCACCTCACTGAATCTTAAAGCTCTCTGTAAATGTGAAGATCCAATGTTGAAACTTTCATGCCTACAAAAAACCGGCTCTTTTTGGCTGATTGGCATGAACTCTTGCTAAAAACTGTCGCCGGTGAGAACCAGCTTTTCCTCGGTTGAATCATAGGGAAGATCAAAAGGGTTTCTCCTAGGAAGTAGTATAGAAGGAGCTGAGCTAGGAACCAGTGGCAAACCGATGTCATCATAGCTAACATTTGGAAACTCAAAGGGATTTTTCCTTGTTGAAATTGTGAGATCAAAACCATCCAAGTCAATGAGATTCCTCTCATTCATACTTCTTCTTGCTCTTCTTCTTGCAATGAGGCTCTCTAAACGTTGGTTCCTTTCCAATTCAGAGCTCCCTAAATCCATGAAGTTCTTTTTGTCATCCTCAATCCAAGTTATAGCTGATTTCTCTTCATCTGCCTTATATACCTGATTTTCTTTTTCTTCTTCTTTTTCTTCTACCTCTTTATGGTCAGTTTCCTCATCTGAGCTGATGCCTCTCTCATTTGAGTTATGAGATCTATTGTTAAGTAAGCCAGGAGTTTCACATTCAAATAGAGGATGAGTCTCATCAAGTATGGTGTATGTGATATACTTATTGAGCTTTTCATATCATTGTACTATTAATCTCTGTGTAGTCTATTATTGTCATATATCTACCAACGGCAATAAAACAAAAAAAGTTTGGTTTTTCTTATTTTTATCGTTAAATTCTTTATCATTCTTTGTCACATTGCAAAATGGTGGTATTGCAAAATATCTTTGAATGGGATTCAATCATGGGTGTGTGAATAAGCATTATTATGAAGCAAATATAATCAAAAGTGATCTTGTACTTTTGTTAATTGTAAATTTAATCCTAATAAGCCATATACCCAGTCACTTGTTTGATGAAGGCTATGATAATCTTTTGTACAAAAAGATTTGAAATACACAGTTTACATCAACCATGTGAGCTTTGCAAGAGAGGGGTCACTTGGGTAGAAGAACCAGACTCCATTCCTCTAGTATTACTGTTCTTATTAGCCATATCATTTTTGCTCTCGGCTTGAGCCCACATAATTACATAAAATCCAACTACAATAGTGGTTGATCCAATAACACTGCAAAATTATGCAAGCATTTCTGCATGTCAAATTCTGCCATGCCAAAATTAAACTGAGGCAACATGTTAAATTTTTGTGGAAGATAAATATTGGAAGTGGCTAGTGATTAACCATACCTTCAAAGATAAATGCCATCTTGAAGAAACAGAAATCCCATGGCAGCCGCAATCGCAACGCTTAAAGGAGAAAACATGCTCACATAGATAGGCACTTTCTTATGTAGACGCCATGTGACAACAGTTTTGGTGAACACACTTATCAAGATTGCGTGTAATCAAGGACCCGAAATTTTTTCGTTTTCGTCTCAACTATGATCATAGCCATTTGTTGTTGTAGATTGAAACAAAATAGCTTGAGATGTTGTACTTATTGCATACAAAATAGCAACGACATCAATTTTGTGATGTATTTTCCATTGACTCTGACCTTCCACCAGAAACACTGAAGTTGCAACCGTTTGGATTGTCCCGAATAAGGTGAGGAAGAATATAATGGCCACTTCATTTGGATATGACTTTGATGTATCAGCCTGAAAAAAAATCCATCATTCATTAGTCATTACATCAATCAATTTTCTTACACTTGAACGTGTACAAAAAGAAAATGTCCATTTTTCTATGCTTGATTTGACTAAGAAATAGCGCACGCTAGACAACCTGAAGGATGCTCCACAATGATATTAGTACAAATCCGAGTATAAACAGAAGGCACACAAGTGGCCAGTTTGATTGCTCAAAGTGCAAAGTGTGATGAGCAGAATGATCCTGAGGTGTGAGCAATGGTGGACTTTTGTAGAGAGTAACGATAAGCGCCCCGAGAACTGCAACAATGGTTCTTGATACCTTTATTTGATCAATCAACTTCCTCAAATTCAGCTTCTCCATCCTGAATCAAGTAATGAGCTCCCAGTTTTTTAAGTATTCTAGTGTATGTATGTTGTAAAGTTACTTAAAGTTAACCTGAAACAGATTGCAAGCATAGATGTAAAGATTGGGCACAGGTTGGAAATTGCAGCCCCTAGTGTACCAGAAGAGTAGCTGAGACCAGTGTAAAAACATATTGGTAACAAACACTTCCTGCACTTAAAGGAGACGATCAAGTCCACTAATCACATGCTAAGTAACCAACATAAATAAGCAAAAGTAAGGCTTACCCAAGTAGGTTGAGGATGAAGAATCTACCGAGGAGCGAAAATGTAATAGGATGTCAGCTATAGACGGCTCAGGGGACGAACTCTCAGCTCCATCTGACCCAGAATCCGACGGCTCATAATCCTCCTCCTCATCATCATCATCACCGATCAAAATGTTATTGGAATCTTCAAATTGCAGAACTTCCTTATGACTTTCATTTGCAAGTTGGTGCAAGGCTATTGCAGGTTTCATTGGTAGAAGAACAGAAGATTTAGGTCTCGATTCTTATATACATCATCAAGGCTATTGCAGGGTTCATTGGTAGAAGAAGAAACACACTCCTTATATAAATCAGGAAATTTTCAAAATAGTTTGACCCAAAAGAATAAATGATCTCATCTTTTAGAGCAACACGCCACAACCAACACAAATGTTATTATTCCTATCCATATAAGCCAAGATATTATGCCATAAGTCAAGAATAGAGAATTTTGGAAGAAAAACACGTCCAAAACCCAGCTCATGTAGACATATAACCACAATTGCTTAATCTAATAAAGAATCATGTCAGTATAACTACCTTTGCATCGTCAAAGGCAAACATATAACCAAACAAAACTCTAACAACACCAATTGGCTTCCCATGTACGCGAAGGCCAGCGAGAGTGCTGCCGTATTTCTTCGACAGCTCGACTCGGAGCGACGAAGCGTCCTTCTCCAGAAATCCACACTTTTTCAACCAGAAAATCTGCAATTGGATTCAAAATTTACAAATTGAGCTCCAGATTCAAAGGATTTACACAGGTCAGGATTCGAAATTGAGCGAAATTGAGCGCGATTCACCTTCGATGTTCCGCTGAATGGATTTCGCAATCCCGGTGTTGAAAGGATACAAAGTGTCATTCAGATCTGAGAATTCAAACCGCAGATAATCAGATGATCGGAAAATCGATCGTATTCAATTCATTCCGATTTCGATGAAAAAAGCTTACCGAAGAGGATGGAGTCGAAGGGGGAGGACGAGTCTCGAGCGAGCTTAGCGCAGGAATCCATGGAGGAAGAGGGCATTCGACACAGAACCTCGACTGATTAGGCCTCTTTTAAACCCTAGATTGCCAAATCAGACATGTAGATCCGGGATTTCTTTGCCAGATATGGAAAAAAATAAACAAACAGAACATAAAGATGAGTTGTAATGGGAGAAGCCCTACTGTATCAACCAATTGAGCCAATTCATCTAGAGGCTCCTCTATTCCAAAAGATTCAACCCTAACACCTTTTTGCTCTACACCAACAACATAAGCTTTCTCTGCATTTATTTGAAAAAACAAATTCAAGTCAAGCGAACTCTCATGCCAAAATTCAAGAGAAATCAAGACAAAAAAAGTTGGTCTCTAGTCCATTCCGTAGCCTAAACCAATCGTCGTAACTCTCCTTCTTGTGCTCGTCTCTCTTCCTCTTCCTCAGGAAAGGATCAACCTGAATCGGGAGCAAGTCTGTAGTCATGGTTGATTTGTCGCTTCATTTGAGGTCATACAAAATAAGGCATTGAAAGCAACGGGGGTTGTGAGATCGAGAGACAAATCAATTTGAGGTAATACACGATATAATTGAAAGCAATTGAGGTAATTAATTTGAAATACCCGTTACAATTGGGCTGACTTAGGGGATTTGAATTCACATGCATTACAATTCAACAGACGTTTTTTAATCAATCAAAATAAATAAAATTCAATTTCAAGTAATTAATTAGGCAGATTTATTGGATTTGAATTCAGTTACGGGCCTATTCTATTCATCCTAAAATATGTTATGAAAACATTGCTATTTGTATAGAATGATAGGCATTTGTTGTAACAAATTTTCCTTCTTTATTGTATTATAGATATATATATCAGTACATCACTAGTATTGAATATTGGTTACGCTTTAGATTAAAAAAAAGATAGATTTCTTAACTAAGATAATAATTTGTTAACATTTTTATTACATATTTACATATTTATTATTTAATTAATTTTTTTAAAATTAACATATAAATGAGATGATTTGGTTTTTTATTTAACTTATTAAATATCATCCATATCTTTAATATTATAATATATTAATCCGAGTATTTATTTTAACTTGTTGATTTTATTATATAAGTTAGTTTAAGTAATTAAATTTAAATGCCAAAAGATTAGTAACAATTGTTAATAAAATGTGATAATGCATCTTATCTTGTGTCATTCTTCCTAAATTATGTAAATATATGTTTGTGTATGTCTAAAAAGTAAATATATAAATTAAATTTATTTATATATATGATGATATACAAAAATTATGTCATTTTATAATCCAAAAAGTAAGCATCACTTTAAAAAAGTATACATATGATAATATTTGTAATTTTTATAGTAAATTCATACACATAACAATAAATAACATCCCCATATGAGGTACGGGCCATCTGCTAGTATGATACTAATGCTGAAACCAATCTTATGATATTGGTTAAAAAATCATGGATCTTTTTATTAACTTGTTTTAATTTAAAAATAGAAATTAGAAATATTAATTATTAAGATTAAAAGAAAAAAGTATATATTCACTTACCTAAATTTTCTCTCCCACTATCCAAAAAATTATATTTGACCAAAAAAAATCAAAGAAATTATATCAGTGTCTCCAAATTTCAGTTAAATGTAAGAATAACGGCACTACAGTGCAAACAAAAAGTAAGATATGTAGGCCAGACATTGATGTACTCGATCACTTCATCATGGGAAACTGCACTGCCTTAGAAACTGTAGAAACCGGAAATATCAAGCCCTAATCAAAACAAGATTAGGCAAACAAATAACACAACTCAATAAATAGTTTTTACTAATACCAATAGGACGATTCAGTTTGTAGAGGCGAGACGACGATCTCTTTCCTTAATTCTGAAAACGCCTCGTAGTGTGACGGTTTTTTGGCGTTCCGAATCCCAAGATACAAATACTGCGCTCCTGTTTTGCAACACCCAAAAGCAAAAGTTTGGCGAACTTTAGAAATTGTGTATACTCTCAGACTCAAAAATTTTTGAAGAAGGTTTTGTAAATGTGTTTCTTCAATGATGGGGATAACTACCTTTTAAAAGAACGTGGTTTCAATCTCAACTGTAGAGAAAATCAAGGAGTGCTTTGACTGCCTATTTCATCAGTCAAATTTTAATGGGCCAAGCCCAAGTTAATGTCCTACAACCCTAACGGGCCAGGCATTTCTCCTTCACAGTTGAACTTTATTTTATTTACGCAAAATATGTTCCAACAATCCCGCACATGAAGGAAAATGACTCTAAACAAAAACAAAAAAGACTCAATAAACGGACTTTTGAGAGCACAATCGAAAAATCACTGCATTTGAGATGGTAGCTTTTTTCAGCCTTGAACCGTTCATAGTGAGTAGCTGTCGGATTCACTCGTCCAGGAGGTGAACTTTGTCTTGAACCACCCGGGCTTTGATGTAAACCCAAACAACAACTATCACACAGTTTTATTTTCTCACAGAACTTGTTATGTTCATTTTGGCCTTGAACATCCCTGGTTATTCATGAGTGAACTTGGAGAATGCTGCCTTACTTCATACTCTCCTAGAAACGGCCCCATTTCACACTTACTAGGTGATTGACCATAAAGAGTATCCTGTCATACCCCACTTTTATTTCAAAGCTATGGAATCATTAAAAGCTAAGCTTAACCTCAACCCATACAGATAGCACTGTTCATCATCCTAGGAACTGGGAGGAGACATGTATCTCTCAGTGCTATTTTGGAATCAACTTAATTTAGTTTTCCCTTTGAACCTACCTCTTGGGATCTCCAATCACATAGGTAGGGTTTCCATTAAGCATCATCCTATGTCATAGGCTTTAAACCCATTCCTCTTGATGATTTTTCAACTTGATCTCGTGACTAACCCTTAGTAAATGGATCCGCTAGGTTGTCAATCGACTTGACATAATCTATCGTGATTACGCCAGTAGAGAGAAGTTGTCTAAAGGGTGTTGTGTCGTCGTCTTATATGACGTGACTTACCATTGTACAAACAATTCAGTGCCCGTGCTATCGCCGATAGACTATCACAGTGTACACTTATTGCTGGCACTGGTTTGTCCCACATCAGAATATCTTCCAAAAACCCTCGATACCATTCGGCTTCCTCTATTGCTTTATCAAAAGCAATGCACTCAGGTTCCATAGTGGATCTGGCCAATAAGGTTTGTTTGGAGGATTTCCATGATACTGGTGCTCCACCTAGTGTGAACACAATTCCACTAGTGGACTGGAGTTTCTGGAATTTGAGATCCAGTTGGCATCGCTATAGCCTTCTAGAACTGCTGGATCTCTTCCATAGTGTAGCCCATAAGTCTTAGTATATCGCAAGTAGTTCAATACTCTAGTTATAGCTTTCCAATGTCTATGTCCTGGATTGCTAGTGTAGCGACTTAGAACATTAACTGAGTGTGCCAAGTCAGGTCTCGTGCAATTGGTCAAGTACATCAGACTTCCAATTACTCGTGCATACTCCAATTGTGCCACTCCCTCACCCGAGTTTTTGGTCAAGTGAAGATGAGGGTCTACAAGAGTCTTTGCAGTCTGACTCGGGCAAAATCGTTGTATCCAAAGTCAAAGATAACCCAAACACACAAACTACGTATAGTGAGCAAGTATAGGATCGAACCCTAGAGAACTTAAGGTATCTAGCCTAATGTTTATGTCAACCAAGAACAAAGAGGGGGATTTCAATGAAAGAGTTTCAATCACCAAAGCAAGAAGACAAATCGACAGTTTCACAAGATCAATCAAAGTACTAAAGACAGGTTCATTCAACAAATCCACTTTAAAAGAATCGCTTGATCATTGATTCACACCAATTCCTTTTAATCCAATGGTTAATTTCAATCCTAATCTTGACTAATTTCCTGTCCACGGTTCAGGAAATACTTAACGATGATAGAGGACGCTCAAATCAATATTAGCATTAAGAACAAGGATATTCAGGATGCATGCAAGAGAAATCAAGCTACGAGTCAATTTCACAAGCAAACAATCAATTATCTTCTTAAATCCTAGTTGCATAGACAACAGATCTAGGTTTAAGTTGTTTTCACAGAATAGGTTTGTCCACGGTCCAAACCCGTCCCAACAATAGAAAATCAATCAATTCAATAGGTTAATTACTCCTAGAGAAACAATCAATAATCATGTAATTAAGCACAAGAGAATCAATAATAACCAAAGGAATAGGAAAAGGATTTAGAATCTCACAAACTAATCAATCAAAGCTTCATTGATGAACAAACCCTAGAGAGGTTTAGTTCTCCATAATCTTCATAAAACTCCAATCTTCAAAACCTAAAGAGACTCCTCCTTAAATAGCCCAAGGAACATGCTCCACGAGATAGATAAGGAAAGAGGTAAAAAGATAGAAAAGGAAACAAGATAGAAAGATTTCGGCCCGCTTCGTATCCGGCATCGCCGCGGTCGCGTCGCTCCCTCCGCGCCCGCGCTTTTACAACAGAGAAGAATAACTCGTCTCGGAGGCCACCGCGGTCGCGTCGGCCAATCCGCGGTCGCGGAATCTCGACAGAATCGCTAGTCTCACTTTGGAAGCTGTTTTGACCATCTTCGGCTTGGAATCTGACTTCGGTGTAATAAGATAAATTGAAGACCTTGAAGTTAGCTTTCCAATGGCACCGGAATCAGCTCAATCCTATCTCTGTAGCTCAAGATATAGCCTTTGCAAGCAAGTGGTGTCGCGCAGACAGCTCAAAATGCCTTAAAACTCTTGAATCTTGAATTCTTGTGTCTTCGGCCTAGATATTACAATAATGCTCAAATCTAACCTAAACACACTCAATATAGCCCTAAAATACAAGAGTTAACCTATACAAAATAGGCCACATCAAAGTCCCACTTGAGTATTTCTTGAATCGCTCAAGTATAATTTCAGCATAATGAGCTTGAGACAGAATGATTCCTCCGGAATATCTAGTGATTTTAATCCCTAGTACGACATTTGTTGTTCCCAAGTCTTTCATGTCAAACTTACCACTAAGCATGCTCTTAGTTTGTTTGATCATGTTTTTATTGCTTCCAATGATAACCATGTCATCTACATACAAACACGATAAGATGTATCCATTTTGAGTGTGTTTGACATAGATGCATTTATCACTTTCATTAATGCTGAAGCCATTTGACATCATTACATTGTCAAATTTTTCATGCATTGTTTCAAAGCTTGTTTGTGCCCATACAATGGTTTGACCAGTTTGCACACTTTGTATTCTTGTCCAAAGACAACATAACCCTCAGGTTGCTTCATATATATTTCCACTTCTAATTCCCCATGTAGGAAAGCAGTTTTCACATCCATTTGATGTATTTCGAGGTTTCTTAACGCAGCTATTGCTATTAGCATTCTGATTGAAGTTATTCTCATGACCGGAGAATAGGTGTCAAAGAAATCCACACCTTCTTTTTGTCGGAATCCTTGCACTACAAGCCTCTCCTTGTACTTCCCTATTGAGCCATCGGTTTTCAATTTTCTCTTAAAAAATCCATTTTTACCCAAGTGCTTTACATCTTTGTGGTAAGTCGGCTAACTCCAATGTATGATTTTGCATAATGTGAGATGATCACACTATTGACCGCTGCCTTCCATGAAGGCGCGTCTGATGTAGACATGGCTTCCTTGTAAGTTCTTGGCTCATTCTCTAGGAGAAAGGCCGTAACAAACTTAGGTCTAAAGGTTTTTTCCTTACGATCTCTCTTGCTTCGTCTAGGTTGATCCTCTTCCTCTTCTGCTTCATTCACAGAAGTGATTGCTTCTCTTTGATCACGTGTTCATTTAGGATATTTTTTATCCTTGCATGGGAACACGTGTTCAAAGAAAGACGCATTTCTTGATTCCATTATTGTATTTGCATGTATATCAGGTATATTTGATTTATATACCAGAAACCGATAAGCATTGCTATTGTGTGCATATCCTATGAAAATACAATCAACGGTCTTAGGTTCAATTGTGACCTTTTTAGGAGGTGGTACTGCCACTTTTGCTAGGCACCCCCACACTTCACTCTACCTGTCCAAAGTTCATATGGCGTCTTGCTAGTGACTTTATGTGGTATTTTGTTCAGGATATAATTTGTGGTCAGCAAAGCTCTCCCCCCACATGTTCTGGGGTAACCCAGATTCCTACAACATTGCATTCATCATTTCCTTTAGAGTACGTTTCTTTCGCTCCGCAACTCCATTAGACTCTGTTGAGCAAGGAGCAGTCGTTTGATGAATAATACCATGTTCTCTACAAAACGCATTGAATGGTTCATCATACTCGCCTCCTCTGTCACTTCGGACAACTTTTATTGTTTTTTCAAGTTGATTTTCGACTTCCAACTTGTACTCTTTGAATTTATCCAAGGTTTCATCCTTGCTTCTTAGCAAGTGTACTTGACAATATCTTGTGCAATCATCGATAAAGGTCACGAAATATTTTTTACCGCCTCTAGTTTGCATAAATTTTAAATCACACAAATCCGTGTGTATTAAACCTAGAGGTTCGGTTGTTCTCTCTACACTTAGGGATGGAATTTTGTGAGTTTGGCCTGTACGCATACTTCACATTTGTCTTTACTCAAATTGCATTTTGGAATGAGGTTCATTTTAATCGTTTTGCATATAGATTTATAATTCACATGCCCCAAACGTTCATGCCAAATATTAAAAGATTCAGCAACATAAGCAATAGGATTCATTTCATTCATAAAAACATAAAAAACAATAGTTTTCGGGATAACTGTCATTACATTCATTTTGACCGGTCCATCCTTTACATATCCTTTGCCTAAGTACACCCCATTCTTAGTGAGAACTAACTTGTCAGACATGAGCTTCACAGCAAAGCCATTCTTGCTCAGCAAAGTGCCAGAATGAGATTCTTCCTTATCTCTGGTACATGCAGGACATTATTGAGAGTCAGGTCCTTTTCAGAAGTCAGCTTCAACACCACTTTTCCATGACCTTCAACCTTAGATGTTGACAAGTTTCCCATAGACAACTGCTCGTCAGTGTTGCTCTTGTTATAGGTAGAGAACAATCCCCTATTAGAGGAAATATGTTTGGTAGCACCTATACCATACCACCATTCTCTCGGGTTGCTTCCAACCATATTGACTTCAGAAACCACTACACATATATCTGCATCTGAGAGTTGGTTTTCAGTCATCTTGGCTTGGGCCTTTCCCTTGTCCCTACGTAGGTCACCCTTGCTTCGACATTCATCAGCCTTGTGACCCATCTTTCCACACTTGTGGCATTTCCCACTGAACTTTTTAGCGGGTTGCTTATTGAAGTTACTGGAGCTATGAGGAGGAGCCTTTCGCTTCCCCTTGTCCCTATGCTCAGCCAAATTGGCCTTTTGCTCAAATGATGTACCACCATCAACCTTATGGTTGGTTGACTCAATCCGCAACCTAACAATCAAGTCTTCAAGGTCATAACCTTTCGCTTGTGCTTAAGGTACTTCTTGAAATCCCTCCAACCAGGTGGGAGTTTCTCAATAAAAGCAGCTACCTGGAATGGCTCACATATAAACATCCCTTCCACAATAATGTCATACTTAAGCAATTGCAACTCTTCAACTTGTTCCATGATGGGCTTAGAATCCACCATTTTGAAGTCTAGAAATTTCGCCACTACGAACTTTTGAGAGCCTGCATCCTTAGACTCGTATTTCTTTTCCAAAATCAACCAGAGCTCCTTGGATGTCTTAACCTTGCTATACACATTGTACAAAGAGTCAATCAAGCGGCTTCGAATCCAACCTTTGCACAGAAAGTTCCCTTGAGTCCAGGCATCAACACTAGCTAGGATTCTAGGATCCGTATTCATAGGAGGAAGCACAGGTTGTCCTCACTCAAATACTTTTCTAGCTTCAATGTGGTCAGAAAGAAAAACATCATCTGCTGCCACGTTTTGAAACCAATTCCATTAAACTTTTCTGGCAACAACCCTGCGTTTACAACGCCAGGGATAGTAAGTGTTTGAACGACAGCACTAGTTCCTACATCAGTAAGCGGCAAGGTAACTGTTGGCAGACCACTCCCAAGCCGAATTTGGGCCGTCAACCCAACATTACCCCCCGTAACTCCAGTAACAGCACCCGAATTAATAGTGTCGTTTTGAAAGTCATACTTCAATTCTGTTTACACACAAGTAGATCAGAATTAGTATGATATTATAAACAAGTTCAAGTAGGAAATAATATGCACTTAAAATATTATAGATCTTTTTTTTTCTTTATCGTTCGATAAATCGAACAATAGAAGAAACACGAAAACAACCACCTACACTAGAAAATAGCTCACCACCAAATTAATTAGTAAATAAAAAAATGTAGTACGCACTAATTACGGAACTGGTCGGTGCTAAAAATAAGCAAAACACTTAAATGCGGCAGAATACATCAACAGACTCCCGTACTTACAACTTTTTTCCCTTTGGACCCCTGTACAAAAAAATGTTCAAACAGACCCCTGTACTACCCGCGCTTTGACCTATTAAACCCTTCATTAAATCCTCCACAATTTGTGAAACAAACGCGCGTACACGTGTCAAAATTTTTGCCAATTAATTGCCACGTATGATGCCACATTTGAAGGCATTTGACATGTTAGATGCCACATTTGAAGAATTTAATTTAAAACCATATGTTAAGCCATTTTCATTATTTCACAGTATAATCATTATTTCACAAAATTAATTTTGTGAAAACCCTAGCCGTCCCTTCTTCGTCTTCCTCCTCCGCCATCCCTCTGTCGCCGCCGCCACCTCCGCCGGCCTGAAGTCCCTCCCCCTCCCTCCCGGATCCCTCGGCTGCCCCTACATCGGAGAAACCTTCGACTCACCTCGATTCGGTGTGGAGGTTGGGCTCAAGCACTTCGTCAAGAACCTGCATTGCCGGATCCTGAGAATCGGGCGCCATCGCTGGACCTCCTCGAAACCCTATCCGCCTTTGACGCGGAGTTCAAGCTCGGCGTCTTCAATTTCTCGGTATACGCCTCAGAGTTGGAAGTCGGGCTTCTCAGATCTAATTTGAGGCAGGGGTCGAAAGCCGATCGATTATAGTCTGTCGAGGGATCTTCCCTTAAGTTTGGGTCGATCGACGTCGGGTTTTGGGTTGGGTTTTGGTTTAGAGGAGTCGCCGACGAACTTGGGTTTGGGTCGGGGCTAGGGAGGCGGAAGGGAGCTGCGTGATTGGGGCTGGGTCGAGTGGCGAGAGATAGAGGAAATCGAGGTTGGTGGCCTAAGCACCGGCATGAGACGAGTTCGAGGGCGAGAGCCAAGAGGGTTTGAATGTGAGGTGAAGCAAGAAGGGGCCGGTTTTGATGGTCCACGTCGCCGGAAGTAGAGGAATCGGGTTGAGCGGGGCGGACTCGAGTTAGGGCCGGCGTCGGGTGTAGATTTGGAGCGGGCGTGAGGCCAACGGAGGCCGGCAAAGCTCACGGTGTGTGTAAATCTGGAATGGCTAGGGTTTTCATGATTTACATAATTTACATGATTTGTTAGGTTTCTTCTCTGACTTTCTCGATTAAACCAAACAAACCCAACAAATCATGAATATATCATCAAACAAACCCAACAAATCATTGTTTGATGGCTCATGTAAATCTCGAAAGAAATTCAGAGAAGAAAGTAAAGGGTTGATGGCTCGCCGGTGTGAGATTTTTTTTTTCCATGTCAGCACATATAGACCCACTAACACACTTTACCCGCGTCTGTAAATCACGCACAACGCCACGCAAGCAAAAATGTTCAATAGGCAAAATTGGGGGCAATATAGGGGTTTAATAGAAAATTATTTTTACAGGGGTCCAAGGGGAAAAAAGTTGTAAGTACCGGGGTCTGTTGATGTATTATGCCACTAAAATGCCCACGTAGAGAAAATAAATAGATAAAATACAATAAAAGCACGATCAGGGTACACGATTGAAGTTCAAATAAGAGATATGCATTAACACCGAAACTAAAAAAAATCCAATTTAATTGCAATAAAGCTTAATTAATAGCTAATCATCAACACAAACTAATTAGCAAGTAAATAGAATAGCACACTACTGCAATATAGCAATTCAAAAAAAAACGAAAATTGCCGAAAGAGACAAAAATCGGCGAACACAAAATTTCAATTGAAACACGATCAATCAGCACATGCAGCAAAAAAAATAATGCTAATGTACTGAAACTTGAATTGCTGAATCAAAGCGATAATAATTTTAGGATTATATTAGCTTTGCATTAAGTGTATTGTTTTTATATTTAATCTTGTAAGGTGGGTTATCTTATGCTAGAAGATTTCTTTTCCTAGTTAATTAATTAAGCCCTAAACTCTTGTATTTAAGCAAATGCTTTTCCCTGAATAAGATACAACAAACATTACAACTCCATATGGTATCAGCCTTAAAAATCCTTGGGCCTCTTTTAACACAACCCTAGCCGCCGGTATTCTTCCCTAAGTCGTCGGAACTCGCATCGTTCTTGTGCCATGGCTGAATCCGCACTTATGCTACCCAATTCCCACCAAACTGGCAGCCCTTTTGTCGTTTTTCAGTTCAGGTAACATCATCCGACTCTCTCCCACATATAATCTTCAATGGAAAAGTCAGATCGAAGCCACTCTTCAGGGTTTCGGCTTGTTCAAGTTCCTTGATGGCTCGCATACCGTCCCAGCCAAGACGGTTCCGGGCGCCAACGCCCTACAAGTCGCCAATCCAGCGTATCTCACATGGGAGCGACAAGATCAAATCTTGTTTGGTGCCCTACTTGGTTCCTTAACCTCGTCGGTCGCTAGCCTCGTTACCCAAACCAAGACGTCGCAAGAGTTGTGGGCTGTCCTACAAAAGACTTACGCCACGACATCCCGTGGTCACAAGAAGCAGGTCAAGTCCCGCCTCCACAATCTCAAGAAAGGGTCCATGACGATCGCTGAGTATATGAACTCGGTGAAAGCCTCGGCGGACATGCTGGCATCTCTTCAAGCACCCGTGAATCAAGAAGATCTCACTGATTATATCCTTCGGGGGCTCGATGACGCCTACAAACCGATTTTGGATGGAGTTAACATGAGGGATACGCCTATCTCATTTGAAGAGCTTCATGAGAAGTTGATCATTCATGAAACCAACCTTAAATCTAAATTGAGTTCAACGGAAGCACCCGCCACCGCTCTAATGGCTCAGGCTAAGTTCCACAAGAAGCACAAAGCGCCTGCTACTCCGATGTACTGGCAACCGCAACCCTCACCCCAAAAATCGTCTCAACCTTGGACCAACCCCCAACCCTCTTTTAGGCCAGCCCACCAACAAAACTACCCTCGTCCCAACCCCTCCTACAACACCAACGCACCACAACCTAATCAACCCAAACCTTTCAAGGGTCGATGTCAATTCTATAGACAAGTTGGTCATGTTATTTCCCACTGTTTGACCTTTCAAAAAGAATACCCCAACGTCCGTCTTCCTTCCACCACTCGCTTCCCGGCTCAAGCCAACGTAGCCACCACCAATCAAACTACGCAGCCCTGGATTGTCAACAGTGGTGCGTCGCACCACGTCACCAATGATTTTCAACAGCTTGCCCTTCACTACCCCTACCCGGGTCCGGACGAGCTTTATGTGGGTGATGGCTCAGGTTTGCGCATTTCGCACACTGGCTCTCTTTCATTAATTGGCTCTAATTGTGGTTTTAAACTTGCACATGTTCTTTGTGTGCCTAAAATGTTCAAAAACATCATTTCGGTTTCTAACTTTTGTGCGGAAAATCATTTTGGCATTCTTTCCTTACAAGATCGTTTTTATGTGAAGGAAATTTCAACGGGAAAAATAATTCTTGAAGGACCCTGTGTTGATGGAGTTTACGTGTGGCCAAGTCGTCCACCGACCGCCTATACCGTTAACCTTCATCAAGCGGACGTTCTTCATCACAAGTTCGGGCATCCTTCTTCTTCTACTATGGCGTTTCTTCAAAAGCAACTTAGTCTTGGTGTTTCCTTTAAGCACTTCAATTGTACCTCTTGTCAAATAAGTAAAACTCATAAACTCCCCTTCAAGGAGTCGACTATTACGTCTAATTTTCCTCTAGAGGTTGTTTTCTCGGATGTATGGACTTCGCCTATTTTGTCTTATGATAATTTCAAGTACTATGTTATCTTTGTGGATCATTATTCTCGTTACACTTGGCTATAACCACTCAAAAAGAAGTCAGATACATTTGCAATGTTTGTTAAGTTCAAAAATCTTACAGAAAACTATTTTCACACAAAAATTAAGACACTTTACTCCGACAATGGTGGTGAGTATATGGCGCTTCGATCCTATCTTGGTGATCATGGCATTACTCATCTTACCTCACCACCATATACACCGGAGCATAACGGTATGTCCGAATGACACCATCGTCATATTGTTGAAACGGGTTTATCTTTGCTTAATTTTGCAAAAATGCCTCTCACACATTGGCCTCATGCCTTAATCACAGCTGTGTATTTGATTAATCGTTTGTCCACAAAAGTTTTACGTAACCAATGTCCATTCTTTGTTTTAACACGAACTGAGCCTAACTATCTGAAATTGCGAAGCTTTGGTTGCTTGTGCTTTCCTTGGCTTCGTCCATATACCTCGCATAAGCTTGACAACCGATCGACACCATGTGTGTTTGTTGGCTATTCAAGTACCCAAAGTGCATATCAATGCCTTGACCTAACCACCAATCGGCTCTACGCATCTCGTCATGTGCGATTTGTTGAAACCGAGTTCCCTTTTGCCAAACACTCTTCATCCACACCGAATGAGGCGTCGTTAGGGGTGGAGTGGGGTTCAATCTCCATCCCTTTGGTGTCGAATTCATCTCCTCCACAAATGCCCAAACTAGCTCTTTTGAAGAGGCATGGGGTTCAATTGCCTCGGATCTTGATGCTAGTCTGTCCACTACCTCCGACTCCAACCTTAACCTTCACCCGCTGCCTACTCCTCTTGCTTCCACTTTTGTCCCCTCTCGGCCAAGTCCCACCCATGTTCCGCTTCCTGCCCAAGTGTCTCATTCGCCCACCGACCCGCTCCACCGGAGCCTACCTCACGAGCCCTCACACACCCCTTCTTCCTCAAACCCGAACCTCACCTCTCCTACTCAACCGTCCATGCATCCCCTCGACCCTCCTACCTCTCCATCTTCTCAACCACACCTATCACTGAGTCCTATCCCTCCACCTCTACCCCCTCCCCCAACATGCCATGGTTACCCGTTCCGGTAACAACATCGTCAAACCTATCCGACGCCTCAATCTCCACACTCACCTTGCCTCTCCTAAAGAATCTCAAAACATAACTCAAGCTCTCAAAAGTCCCGAATGGCATCTTGCCATGCAAAACGAGTTTGATGTGATTTGTTCTAACAATACATGGACCTTGGTTCCTGCTACTTCACATCAAAATCTTGTAGGTTGCAAGTGGGTCTTCCGCATCAAGTACAAACCGGATGGCTCCATCGAGCGGTACAAGGCTCGCTTGGTGGCCAAAGGTTTTCACCAACGCCCTGGCCATGACTATCACGACACCTTCAGTCCGGTGGTGAAGCCGGTGACAGTTCGTGTGGTTCTCACATTGGCAGTTACTCAAGGCTGGTCCATTCAACAACTTGACGTCAATAATGCATTCCTTCAAGGTTCTTTGCATGAAGATGTGTACATGGACCAGCCTCTTGGCTTTACTAACCGAGTTATGCCCCATCATGTTTGCAAGATCAAGAAGGCTATCTATGGCCTTAAACAAGCACCGCGTGCGTGGTACAATGAGCTTCGGAACCATCTCCTTCCGCTTGGCTTCACCAACTCTATTGCCGACACCTCTCTATTCATATATCGACGTGGCTTGTGTGTTTTGCTTCTCCTAGTTTACGTCAATGATATCATTCTCACCGGCAATGACACCATCATTATGTCTAAACTGGTTCATGATCTTGGTCTTCGTTTCTCACTTAAGGATCTTGATGCTCTAACCTATTTTCTTGGTGTTGAAGTGTTGCCCAAACCCGGTGGTATTTTTCTTAGCCAAAGAAAGTACATTCTTGACCTCCTTCATAAAGCCGGCATGGACGACACCAAACCGGTGTCCACTCCTCTCTCAGCTTCGGTTCCTCTCACCAAATTTGGTGGGGCTCCCATTCCATCGCCTACTAAATATCGGGCTTTGGTTGGTAGCCTACAATATTTGTGTATCACTCGTCTTGATATCGCTTTTAGTGTCAACAAGTTATCGCAATACATGCAAGCTCCGACAAGCGATCATTGGCTGGCTCTCAAACGGCTTCTTTGATATCTTGCCGGCACGATGCACTTTGGTATCTCTATATCATCCACGTCCACTTTGCATCTTCATGCCTTTTCCGATGCGGATTGGGCTGGAGACAAGGACGACTACGTGTCCACTACTAGCTATATTGTCTATCTTGGTAGCACTCCGATCTCCTAGAGCTCCCGAAAGCAAAAGTCGATTGCTCGGTCCTCGACCGAGGCTGAGTACAAGGCTCTCGCTGAAACAGCCTCTGAACTCGTCTAGACCACTTCTTTGTTGAGTGAGCTTGGTGTTCACTTACCTCAACAACCCGTCATCTTTTGTGACAACCTTGGAGCCACTTTATTCACCGCCAATTCGGTCTTCCACTCGCGCATGAAGCACATTGCCTTGGCCTATCACTTCGTGCGTGAGCATGTCCTTGAGGTCATCTTAGGGTCTCGTTTGTTCCCACCTCGGACTAGCTGGTTGACCTCCTCACAAAACCTCTTCATCGGCCTCATTTTGACTCACTCCTTTCCCCCATGGGGTTGTCTTTGTGGCATCAAGGTTGAGGGGGGATGTTAGGATTATATTAGTTTTGCATTAAGTGTTTTGTTTTTATATTTAATCTTGTAAGGTGGGTTATCTTATGCTAGAAGATAACTTGTCCTAGTTAATTAATTAAGCCCAAAACTCTTGTATTTAAGCAAATGTTTTTCCCTAAATAAAATACAACAGACATTACAACTCCATAGATAATGCTTACAACATTAATAAAATAAAGCAAGGATCATGCTCTGAACCAAGGATTACGAACAAAATCCGAACAATATGAAACAAAAACGAAAATATAGAATTCAATAGTACGAAACCCAAATATAGAATTCAACTGCCTCAAAAAAATAGAATTTAACAGTACGAAACGAAACCGATTCCGAGGGGAACAATTCAGAAGGAAAACGAATCATACAAGCAAATCAGTATAGTAGATAACTGATTTTTTTCAAAATTAAGATTGTAGGAACCGGAAATCTCAAGCCCTAATCAAAAACAAGATTAGGCAAACAAATAACACAATTCAATAAATAGATATTAATAAAATACCAATAAGACGATTCAATTTGTAGAGGCGAGACGACGATCTCTTTCCTTAATTCTGAAAACGCCCCGTAGTGTGACGGTTTCTTGGTATTCCGAATCCCAGGATACAACTACTGCTCTCCTGCTTTGCAACACCCAAAAGCAGAAGTCTGGCGAACTCTAGAAACTGTGTATACTCTCAGATTCAGAAAATTTTGAAGAAGGTTTTATAAACGTGTTTCTTCAATGATGGGGATAACCACCTTATAAAAGAACGTGGTTTCAATCTCAAGTGCAGAGAAAATCAAGGAGTCCTTTGAGTGCCTATTTCATCAGTCAAATTTTAATGGGTCAAGCCCAAGTTAATGTCCTACAACCCTAATGGGCCAGGCATTTCTCCTTCACAAATGAACTTTATTTTATTTACTTAAAATAAGTTCCAACAGAAAAACAATATCACCCTGACTCCGGTGAAGTTTAGAAAATGACGATCTTTCCCTAAGGTTCTCGTAGCCTCCATTCAAACTAGTGCCCACCGGTAAAAATAGATTGGGATCACGAGAACTTAGAATATATGACTAGAGCTATAGAGCATATTTTGTTTAAAAAAAGAAAGAGAGAGTTGTGTGTTTCAGAAAGCCAATGTACGTCTTATTATAAAGTGTTGAACTAAAGCTTCCCACGTCTAACAAATCGGTCAAATCTAGTTGAAATCTCTTAGTTGAAAACACCATTCAGTTAGTATACTAAAATCTTGGAAATAAGAAGATAGAATTTTGATTGGAAACTATTTAAAAATTGACGAAGAAGGTAAAACGTGGACACACCACACAATCGCGGGGTCACCATGTGTCGGACAAACGATGGCAACGGCGCGCGTGCAGTCAGGGCTGGGCAAAATCCTGTCCGGACCAGAATTTTGGACCGGACCGGACCGGTAACGACCGGGACCGGACAGGGAGGATCCCGTTCCGGTCCCCGGTCCAGGGAATCTAGACTTGCCGGTCCCGGTCCGGACTGGAAATTAAAAAAAAAAGAGGGGTTTTTCATTTTTCTAGGGTTACTTTTCAATTTTTACTGTTTCACTCTTTTACTCTTCAGTTGCCCGACTGCGCCTCCCTCACGAAGTCCCGACTCCCGACCACACCCTTCGACCTTCATAGTTTGTCCCGACTCAACTCTCCCCCGGCGAAGTCGCTCACCGCCGGCGTCCCTCACCACGCCTCCCAGTTCGTCTCCTTCGAGTCCACCGAGTTCCAGATCGCTCCGGCTCCAGTCCTTCGCCCACCTCGCGTCCGAGTCCCAGTTCGCTCCGGCGTCCCTCACCGTTCCAGGTCTTTGCCGGCGTCCCAGTTCTTCGCCCACCTCGATTCCGCTCCGGCCCATTTTCTCAAGGTCCTGTCTTCACCGCTCCAGCCCATTTTCGCCCACGTCACGAAGTCCCGACTCCAGTTCTTCGTCGGCGCTTCTCCCTTCAAGGTTTGTCGCCTCCGCCCAATTAATATCGATTTGCTTGCAAACAGTTCATCTCCCGGTGCATCTCCCGGTGTCTGTTAACTCTGTTTTGCTTTCTTGTTCCTCCCTCTCACTCCATTGTATCATTGTAAACAGTTCGTCTCCCGGTCTCTGTTCGTCGCTTCTTAGACTTGGAACTATCCGTTCTCTCTTCTTTCCTCGGTAAGTTTCTTATTTCCCTCTTCTTGCATTTGTTTCTTTCTTGTTTAATCAAGGATCGCATTTCATTTGTGGCTAACTGGCTATATTTTCAACTTGAATTCGAGTAGTGGGTCATAGTGTCCTAATTCATTTTTTAATGCAACTAGTGCAGTTGGGTGGAATCAAATTTATTTTCGTATAATTGAAGCTGTATTTTGGTCGATCGTGTCCTAATTCATGTTTGCCAGATATGTAAACAGTAAACCAACAACACATCTTATTATGGAGGAAGGAGAACTGAGAAGTATTCTTCGGGTCAATAAAACTAGTGCAATTTAATGAAACTATCTTATTTTTAATGCAATGTGATGTGAGATTGTGAGGTTAATATGATATATGCAGGTCAGTGATGTTATGCTGAAATGTGGTTTGTATGTGAATTTAGAGTTTTTGATTTGTTAGAATAATATGCTTATCTTATGCATATGTTCAGAAAGGCTTTAGTTTCTATACAGATCTGGTTTCTAAGGTTTGTGTTTTTCATATAGATGTCGAGCTCTGAAATGCAAAAGAAAAGCTCTAAACGGACTCGACGAGAGTCAAGTGCCACTGCACATTCGCGTGTATCTGAAAACTCACCCGATATGGACATGGACGAAATGGAAAATTCTGAAGAGGAGCCCGAGCAAAATGAAGATCAGCTAGTTGCAGCTACAGATACCCCTATTACTCCAACGCCTGAAGTGGTTGAAGGATCGCATCAGAAACCGGGAAAAGTGGCTAGGAATTATATTCCGGTATCTAAGAAAGCAAAGAGTGCATTTTGGGCACACTACAAGAGATTTCTAGATGATGAAATAGGGAAGGTAAGGGCCGAATGTATCTACTGTCATAATACCTTCGCTGCAGATGCAAATGGGAACGGCACCAAAAATTTGTGCAAACATGCAAAGAGTTGTTCTGCAAATCCAGCCAACAAGAGTAAAGGTACTCAATCTACACTTGTTCTAGAAAAATTGATGAATCTAGTCTTTGCAAAATGAGGAATTGGGTGCTAGATCAGAAAGAAGCTAGGGATGCGGTTGCTCAATTTTTAATCTTGGATGAGTTGCCGTTTAGACTTGTAGAAAAGGTTGGGTTTAGACGTTTACTCTCAGTTCTTTGCCCTACATTTAAGGTGCCTTCACGCTATACAGTTGCACGAGATTGCTATGAATTGTTCTTGCAAGAAAAAGTGATGCTAAAGAATTTCTTGAGCAAGAGTTGTCAGAGAGTTTGTCTAACTACTGATTCATGGACTTCTATACAAAGGATCAATTATATGTGTGTCACTGCACATTTTATTGATAATGATTGGAAGTTGCAAAAGAGAATTTTGAATTTTTGTCTAATCGTTGGTCATAAGGGGGAGGACATTAATAGAGGAATTGATGATTGCCTTAGACCTTGGGGTTTGTCTCAAAAAGTGTTCACTATTACGGCTGACAATGGTAGTGTTAATGATACTGCTGTGGCTTCTTTGAAACGGTTCATGAGACAAAACGAGGGTCGTATTAATAATGTTGATGATGTGCACATGAGATGTGTAGCCCACATTGATAATCTTGTTATGGGTGATGGCTTAAAGTTGCATGTTGATTTTATAGATAAGGTGAGAGCTTTTGTTAAGTATCACAGGGGATCTCCATCAAGAGTGCGTTTGTGGGATGAAGAGGTTGCAAAACTGAGAACTGAGAGCAAGTGTTCATTGCTCCTTGATGTTCCTACTAGATGGAACTCTACATATATTATGCTTGATGTTGCATTGAAGTTTAAGAATGTTTTCTCTCGTCTAGAAGATCCCCCCAAAAATGCTAGAGGCGAGATTATGGAAGACATCACTATTGAAGAGTAGAGTAAGGTTGAAGTCCTTGTGAAATTTTTAAAGGAATTTTATGCTTTCACAAAGGATGTGTCGGGTTCTTCTTATGTTTGTGTTAATAATGTGTTCTTCTACATTGCTAACATTGTGGAGTCCTTGAATCATTGGATACAAAGTGAAGATCAAGATTGTCGAAATATGGCTTTTGAGATGAAGACGAAATGTGATAAGTATTGGGGTAGTGTTGAGAAGATGAATATGCTGATTTTTGTTGCAATTAGTCTTGATCCAATGTATAAATTTTCTATGGTGGAAACGGGACTAGAGAACTTGTATGGGGTGCAGAGGGGACAAGAATTAGCTCAAAGTGTGAAGGCTTTTGCTGAAAAGTTGTTTAATGAGTACAGAACAACATATTGCCCTTCATCTAATAAGGAAGGAAATGAAGAGGCAAGTGCATCCATACCAGTGAAGAAAGGAGGCCCGAGGTTCTTGAAATCATGCAGCCAGATAGTGAAAAGAAGAGAAGAATCTGATGGTGGAGTCTTTAAAAGTAAATTTGATCGGTATTTGAATGAGTTGAAGCCAGATTGTGATCAGAGTGAGATTTTGACATGGTGGAAACTCAACGAGCTTAGATATCCTATTCTTGCACGTATGGCTCGTGACGTGTTGGCCATCCCCATCAGTACTGTCCCATCTGAGTCTGCCTTTAGTGCTGGAGGTCGCACCCTCGATCAGTTTCGGAGCTTATTGACACCTAAGGTACCTTGATTATCTCCTCGTGTCATTTATTCATGTTAGTTCTTAATTCTTTGCTAGTTCTATATTTTGATCGATTTTATTTGTTTGTTTATGTATTAATAAGATTGTTCAAGGATTAATTGGCACACAAGATTGGCTTCGTCAAAATTATAGTTCATGTAGTAAGGTGTGTGTTGAGGACGATGTGATTGAAAATGAAGAAGTGTTGCACAATGTGGAACAAGGTATTTTTTTTTTTATGGTTTATTTGATTTAGATTTTATCTCATACAATATTACCTTTATACTTTTTACTTGGTTTCAGATGTGGAGAAAGATATCCCTCTAAGCACTTTAACATTAGAGGATAAGGAACTGATTTATTTTTTAGATGAAGGTATCCATAATATCATACTACTACTAATATGTGAATATTTATTTTAATTCTTATTAGCTCAAGTATACTTTTTACTTTACAGATTTACTTCCTGGAGATTGTTGTTAAGAAGAAAAGAATCGAGATTTTTTTGTGACGGTGGAATGCACATTCTATATTTCTAATTTTCTATCATCTCAGACTTTTCAGTTAAAAAGAAAAGAAACTAGTTTTTTTTTGTGGTGGGAAATGCACATTCTAAATTTCTATCATTTTTATTTTGATGATTATATGAAGGGATTTTAGACTTACTTTTGTCATTTATAGTTTTATTAGTATGTTTTTTTCCGGATGAAAAACAAAAAAATAAAACACATAAAACTCAAGAACAAAGTATTTTCCAATCCGGTCCGGTCCCGGACCAGATTGGGAAAAATACACACAAATCAGCTTTCCCGGTCCAATCCGGTCCTACCCGGTCCAGGACCGGACCGGACTGGGACCGGGACCCCGGTCCACCCTTTTCCGAGTTCCCAGTCCGGTCCGGTCCCGGTCCAGTCCGGTCCTGGACCGGTGCCCAGCCCTACGTGCGGTAGTCTGCTCTAGCTCACACTTTACCATATGCAAGTGTAAGGCTTAATATAAATTGGCTATATGTATTACTAAACTCCCGATATGGGAACCAACCAAAAATCGAAAATCGGGGTCGTGGCTACAGTCTTGTACTGCTGTGTTGCACGAGCTCGTTCTACAGCCTCAAAAATGGCTAGAACCACCCGAAAATCGCTAGAACCACCCGAAAATCGCTGGAACCAACCGAAAATTGCGATTGAAGACAGACTATCCCATTTTAGTACAACCTCGTACTGTTGTGTTGCATGAGCTCGTTCGGGAGCTACGATCATCCAATCAAGACGAATCAAGATGTTCTTGAAAGCTAACGAGAAGTACTACGTTTCGTCTTCAGAAATCGGAGCAAGAATCCCTCATGAAGTTAGTCGAAACAAGACACAAACAGCACAGTCCAAAAATCGACTCAAAGAGTTGAAGGGACAATCGATGTCCTTGACCGTTGTGCAAATTCCCAAGACACCGCTTCAAGATTTGGTAAACTCATTGACCTTCGCTTTCAATCTTGAATTCATGTTGATAGACCACGAACGTCTATGCGGATGATAGAATGGTCAAGAGCAAGACCCCTTCATCGGGGCAAAACCACGACCACGGTTCGCGGAGCAGCGACTGTAGGATTGGCCGTGCGCGCGACCGATTAATTCGCAAGCGCGGATCCATGCTGGGAGCCGTTTGCTCACTGAAGAAGAATCGAGTGAAGATGACCAAGTGCGTAACCGCGCCCGTAGGCCCAGAGCCGCGCCCGCAGGTCTTTACGCCGCGTTCGTGGGTCCTAAGATGGGACCGCGGTTCTGGTCCAGATCGCAGAGCTCCCTTTCTGGGGCAAAATCAAGCCCCCCCATCAATCCGCGCGCACAGAATCGCAACAGGGGAAGTTCGCGCCAAAGATGATAAATCGCCACCGCGGTCCACGCGGGCTTGATCGCGGTATCGCTGCAGCGCACTCTTCATGAGGCCCTCGCACGGATGTGAATTTGTTTGAAACTCTTCGTTTTTTGTGTTATTCGTTTTCCTAAACAAAATCCTAGCCAAGAAATTTTTCGTTTTAATCATCGTTTTGTTTTCCTAAATTCTCAACAAATGACGCGCTTAAGGGTAAACACAACGTTAGTTCATAGTACTAATGGACTACTCATATGCTAGCTATGTAGGAGGGTTCCCGTGATATTTGCTCACGGGCGGTCCCATGATATTCGCTCACTGGTGTTCCCGTGATATTCGCTCACGGGTGTTCCCGTGATATTCGCTCACGGGTGTTCCCGTGATATTCGCTCACGGGTGTTCCCGTGATATTCGCTCAGAGATGTTCCCGTGATATTCGCTCACGGACCGTGATATTCCCTCACGGAGGTTCCCGTGATACTCGCTCACGGATATACGAATATACAGGCGCACTGATCCCCTAATCTACATGGCCACTTCGTGTCAATCCTATAGTACCCTAATCTTAGTCACGCGACAAAGACGTAGGTGGCATTTGTCAACGGATAAGTTTTTCTATGTTAATTAAGGACGCTATCTTCGACAACCAGTTAAGTATATCTGTTAAGCTATTTTCTATCTTTATTTGCTTATTTATTGCAAATTAAATCCTGGTAGTTAATGTCATGCTTTTTAGTAAAATTTCATAGGTTGTTTTCTAGGTTATTCTGTGTCTTTTCCTATTAGTTTGTGTGTTTTGCATGAGATTCAAACTCTCTTTCGAGGTTTGGAGTCGTTTGTGTTTGCATTTGTGTTTTGTAGGTGTTTGGAGCATTTTAGATGAGTTTTCGAGCTTTTCCGAGCATTCTAGAGATGACGGAGTTGCAGTGTTCGTAGTCAAGTCAAGTGGAGCTTTTCAAGGATTTCAAGGATGGATCTTCAAGCCAAAAAGTGTCTTAAAAGGAGCTACAAGAAGTCTAAAAGAAACCCAAGATACATCGAGAAAGAAACCCCAAAAATAAGGCCAAACAATGGAGCAAGTTCGAGCGAAGACAAGAAGAAAACATGCTGTCATAGGGAGGTCGCACGCGACCTACCCTAGGTCGCCCGCGACCTACCCACACATGGAGAGGGATGGTCAGTTGCGACCCTTCCATGGTCGGCCCCAACCTTACCGAATCTGAGCGCGGACGAAACCTTGCCGCCCAAGTTATTGTATTTTTGGGTGTTTTAGATATGGAAAGAGCTTGTTTCCTTTTTAGATCTCTTGTATCCCTATATAAAGGGTCTTAGGGAGCCTTTTTTTTCATTCATTCATATATCATCACACATTAGGAGAGGAGGAGGAAGGATTAGGAGAGGTTTGAGAGGGAATTTGCAAGACGAGTTAGGAGAAGTTTGAAAATTGCTTAAGTTGTAAGTTGGATTCTCTTTTAAATTCAAGTTGTTTGTTTTTTATCATGTCTTCTCCCTCTTCTTCTATGAGATTAATTGGTTAAGTTGATTATTGAACTTGAATGCTTGAAGATCATATCTATCTATCTTGTTTTTAATCATTTGCGAAAGTTTAGGCATGTCTTGTGATTAACCTTAGCGAAAGTAAAAGTTGATTGCTTGATTAGATCTAATAGGATTATTTGCGAAAGTTGATATTCCTAGGTTGAAGGATAGATAGAAAGTTATTTGATTTGCAAAAGTTGATTCAATGACTAGAATTTTTTGTGAGAGTTAACTCTTCTATGATCTAGATAGCATGATAAGTTATGAATTCTTGTTGGAAGCATGCATGATTATGTTGTGGTGAAACCTTGTCCCTGGATATTTTTCCTATATTTTTGTGTTTTGTGTTCGTTTGCCTAGTTTTGCTTTGTTTTCATAGTTCGATTGCTAGACTTAAGATCTAATAACTCATATGGACGATCCTGGCTTCGCTATACTCAGCGGGATTTTGAAAAATTTATTTGTTCAAGAATAAACCCTTCAACAGTAGTTATCCGGTAGTTGGAAGGTTCTATCTTATTTAATAAGATAGAATTATCGTTGGATTGGGCTCCAAGTAATCGATTCGCCGTCTCTCTTCCACTATAAACACATATCTTCGCCATGTAGAAAGGATATACACAAACTACCCTGAAAAGGCTGATCAACACTCAACCCTAGTCCTTACGCCCCTTTTCGCTATTATTTACCCTCGTGCTCAATCGACGAATACTCTTCTGACTTAGGCGTCGGAGATGGATTAGGGGGTTCCCACCCCCTTTGTTTATTTTTTTTTCAGGTCCTAGGTCATTGAAGGAAGCTTGGAGAAGAAGGAATACGAAGGAGCTACCTAGGTGCATTAAAGACGAATTTTTGTGCACTTACAACTTCATTGATTGATCTCTCAAGCAATGAATTTCATCAACTACACCTGAGTACCTACGCCTGAGTTCTAGAAGAAAAGAAGTCACAAAGCCAGGACCAAAATCAATTTCTTTTCTACGCCTTTTACTCTTTCTAGGTTGAATATCATCAACTAGTTTTCTAGGCTTAGCCGTAGGTGGCACATTTACAAGAGTAGTAACATGCATGGATCTCAAAGGATAACTATGCTCAAAGAATTCAACATCACAATATTCACAAATGGATTTATCATTCAATTTCATGAATCTATATGCAGCACTACAATCAGCATAACCAACAAACACACAATCAAAGGTCCTCGGACCAATAGTTTCACGTTTCAATGAAGGAAAAGCCACTTTAGCTAAGCACCCCCACACTTTCAAATACGACAAGTTTGGTGCATAGCCTTTCCAAAGTTCATAGGGAGTTTGTTCTAATTTTTTATGAGGTAACCTGTTTAAGACATGGTTAGCAGACAGAACAGCTTCACCCCACATGTTGTTAGGTAAACCAAAGCTAATTAACATAGCATTCATCATTTCCTTTCAGCACTGGCTTTTCCTTTCAGCTATTCCATTGTGTTGAGGAGTATAAGGTGCAGTCATCTCATGAACTATACCATTATCTTGACAAAACTTTTTCAAGGACACGGTTGAGTATTCCTCCTCGATCAAACCTAAGTCTTTTAATCTTACGGTCTAGTTGGTTTTCCACTTCATTTTTATATATCATGAAAGTCTTTTCTGGTCGGTTTTGGATAATTTTGGAATTAAACCTGCTTTAATCCATCGATGTATAGCATTCACATTCACATGTCCTAATTTAGCATGCCAAATATCAAAAGACTCAATCATGTAAGTAGAAGAAGAAGCTTTATTATCAGTTTCAAAAACAGCAGAATCGAGCACAATCAAACCATTTCCAGACATGAAACCCTTCCCCACAAATTTGCCATTCTTGATAATCACTAATTCCCCCCCCCCCATCAATCAAGTGTCTAAAGCCAACCTCAATTAACAGTCCACCAAAAATCAGGTTCTTGCGCAAAGAAGGAACATGCATCAAGCATAGTTTCTTGCCATAACTAAGTTTGAGAAGAATTTTCCCTTTATCGACAATGATTCGGCCTATTTTGTATAGGTTAAATCTTGTACTTTAGGGCTTTATTGAGTGTGTTTAGGTTAGAGTTTGTGCTAATTGTAATATCCAGGCCGAAGACACAAGGATTCAAGAGTTTTAAGACGTTTTGAGCTGTCTGCGCGACACCACTTGCTTGCGAAGGCTATATCTGGAGCTACAGATGTCGGATTGAGCTGATTCCGGTGCCATTGGAAAGCTAACTTCAAGGGTTTCAATTCGTTATTTTACACCGAAGTCAGATTCTAAGCGGAAGATGGTCAAAACAGCCTCCGAAGTGACACCAGAGGTTCTGTCCGAATACCGCGACCGTGGCCTGGGCGACGCGACCGCGGTGGCCGCCGAGACAAGTTGTTCTTCTCTGTTGTAAAAGCGCGGGCGCGGTGCTAGAGACGCGACCGCGGCGATGCCGGATCCGAGACGGGCCGAAGATCTATCTTCTTTTTATCTTCTTATCTTTTCTCTTTCCTTTTCTATCTTTTCTCCTTTCCTAAATAGATTAGGGGAGCATGTTCCCTGGGTCTATATAAGGAGGAGTCCTCCCTAGGTTTTATTCATTCACATTTACATTCTACCTTCTACCTTCTTCCACAAGTTAGGGTTTTAGTTTAGTTATGGAGAGCTAGTCTCCTTGGGTTCGTTCAAGGGAGAAGCTCTGATGTATGAACTCGTGAGATTTTGGTAATTGATTTCTATCCTTTGTATAATATTGATTCTCTTGTGCTTCATCTTATGAATGTTTATTGTTTCTCTAGGAGTAGCTAACCTATTGAATTGATTTATGTTCTACAGTTTGATTAGGTTTGGACCGTGGACAAAACTAATTTGTGAAAACAACTTAACCTAGACCTGTTGTTTATGCAACTAGGACTAAGAAGAGAATTGATTGTTTTATCTTGCAATTGACTCGTAGCTTGATTGTTTGATATTATATCCTGCATATCCTTGTTCTCTATGTTAATTCTAGGTTAAGCGTCCTTGCCTAGGATTATAGAACTGCTTGGACCGTGGACTTGCGATTGTTAATGATCAGGATAGGAATTAACCATAGGTGTGAATGAAATCAATGGATAAATCTATGATCGAGTGATTATTCATGAGGGGATCTTTTGAATGAACTTGTCTCCATATCACTTGTTTCCCATATTTGCATGTTTATTTATTTGTTTGTTATTTGTTTCCTAGTTTAGTTTAGTTTAGATCTTTCCCCTAAATCCCCCCTTATCTTTGGTTGGTAATTATTTTAATACTAGAAGCCTTAAGTTCTCTTGGGTTCGACCCCTTACTTGCTTAGTATACTTAGTTTGTAGTTTGGGTAATTATCTTTGATTTTGGCACGACGACTTTAGCCGAGTCAGACAACCTCTGAGATGCTAGAGTTGCCCATGAAGACATGCTCGCCCTTTTCAACGGGCTTGTAGTCGTAGAGGAGTTCCTTGTTGGCGTAGAAGTGCCTGATGGCGCCGATGTCCACCACCCATTCAGCCATGTCCACAACATTCACTTCTGAGATTACAGCAACCAGGTCCTCCCCAGTCAGGTTGACCTGATTCTGCTCCTGGTTCGATTTAGGGCCATTTTTCTAGAACCTACCTTGGTGCCTTTCATTTATGTGGAAACACTGAGCAACCCGGTGTCCTGGCTTGCCGTAGACGAAGCATCCTCCTTTCACCTTTTCTCCCTTTCCACCTTTCTTAAGAAGAGGTTTGTAATTTTTTCCAAAGTGTCCAACAACACCCTTTTTGAACCTGTCAACCTTCGGACCAGAAGATTCAACAATGTTAGCTTTGACTAAGTGATCAGTATTCAAGGGCTTATCTTTGAGGCGATTTGCCTCTTCAGTCTTCAAATGACCGACTAGCTCCTCTAGGATCAGATTCTTCTTCTTGTGTTTGAGGTGGTTACGGTAGGTGGCCCACGAATCTGGAAGCTTCTCAATCAGGAAGTTTGCCTGAAGGTATTCACACATCTCCATCCCTTCAGCAAGGATGTCTGCAACCAGATTATCATACTCGTGAACCTGCTCCATCACATGCTTATCGCCAGCCATCTGAAAGCGCAGGAATTCTCTAGTGACATATTTCTTCTTCCCAGCATCATCTGAGCCATACTTCTTCTCAAGAGTCTCCCAAATGGACTTAGCAGATTTGTTAGTAAGCAACAAATCGAACAAAGCATTGGACATATGGCTCAGTAAGATACCCCTAACAATCTTATTGTCTTGTTCATACTTTTCAGTCTCAACATTGGCCTTAGCGGCGAGTTCAGCAGCTGCGGCGGTTTCTTCTAGCGTAGGCTGGGAGTCATTGTTGGCCAGAGGAAGCACCTTCAAAGGGGCTGCTGGAGGGTCTTTGTTGAGGACGTCGTTGACCTTGAGTTGTTCGAAGACGATGAGCAAATTCTGAGACCATCGGCGGTAATTGGTGCCATTAGCGGTTCGAGCTTGGACAGGTCGAGAAGCTTGATGATTTGGCTCTCCATTCGTCAGGTAGTAAAGAAGTATTGTTTCTAATCTGTAGGTAAGTAATCTCTACAAGGCAAAAATATATGATCAATATGTTCAACGAATGTAGGCCAAAGAATTTGATATGTTACTGCACTGCGTCTTGGACGGATCCACTACCTTTGAAACAATGCGCCAAGACACTGGTATAGATCCAAACGAGCGCTTGCCCCCCAAGGATTGAGCGCAGCTTCCCTGGAATCCGTGTACTCGGATAAGAAGGAGTGGGAACGGACGATCCAGAACAAGTGAGAAGAGAGGTACGAGATGAGTTTTGAGAAAGCAGAAGAGAAGACTTGGATGATCTGAGAAGAGACGTAAATGGGATTAAATAGATCAAGTAACGCCCATCATCCCGCGATTCTCTCTCAACCACCCACGAGATCCTCTTCAGCTAAAACAAAGTGATAAGATCGTTTGACTAATTCAAATAAGTAGTCCCCAAGTTTTAGAGCTGAAAACAACTTAAAAACAGAGATTTGCGGAAGAGATATCAGCAAACTAATCTGCAAATCTCAGAGGCCCAATTTAATGAAATAGTTGAAAATCCCGTAAAAAAATACGCCCTAACACCACACCGCGCACTTGTCATAAACACGAGCCGAGTCGAACAAACGGCGGTGGTGCGCGCGAGCGAGGGAGCACTCCTCTCTTGACTCACTAACCCATGATATACCAATGCATAATATATAGTGGGTATTTTACCCATCTATATGTCGATGTGGGAACTAAGAGCTCAAAGCTCTTTTCAACTCTTGGTCACATGTGCCTGCAGATGTACTGCATTACACGCAGGAGCAATAAATGCTCCAACATCTACTTGCATGAACATGCTGTGTAGTTTAACTAGCTTAAAAAGATTGAAGATTGAACCAGCTTTCTTCTTGGCCTCTGGCTTGTAAGTTGCAATCAATGACAATCTCTTGGTAGAGATCTTCTTTTTCCTGTTTCAATTTTAAACCCATTTCATTAAGTGTTAGAATCAAGAAAATTGATCAGCGACGATGGCCCCTCTTCTCCGGCTCTATAAAGACGAGTCGGGGAAAAAAGCGGCCAACGAGGTTGCGACGCTGGTCGGGGCTGCGGGCTGGCGGAGGTGGGCACGTTCCCTCTTCCCTCTTCATTCCCCCTTCTTTCTTTTTATTTTTATAAATTTTTACTATTGTCATGTATTTATAAGGAGGTAACGGAAGTCTTGAAAAAATGTAAAGAAGGGCACGTTTCGGAATGTTTTGAAACCTTAGGGGCATTTTACGGATTAAGTTTATTTTGAGGGTACCATTCAGAAAAGCATAAAACTCAAGGGCAGCATCCGGAATTTCCCTTCTATTAATAAGGGGCTGGATGGAAAAGTGTTAGTTTTGGGGAGAAAGGGCACGGGGCGGACTCAAACGAAACCTCACGGTTATATTGCGAAATAAGTATTTTTTTTGGCACCATCCAGAAAAGTTATTGAGAAAAATGAACAGAGCGGTTAGGTGAAAACCCGAAAGGGCGCCTAAGCAGAATTGAGCGGTAAAATATGAGTGTTTTAGGATCATTCTTGCTTGGGGACTTTGAGGCTTACTTGTTAGATTTGGGTAGATCCTAGGTTGCTCTACACTTTTTAGAGCTTGAGTGTTATATTTATGTTGTGAGGTGTGTGTTTGAGCTTCATTGTTTTATGCTCATGATTTCTCTATATTTTTGGGTTCGGGTTGTGAGTTGAGTGTTTTGTTTTCCCTTGTATTTCCTGAGATCTTAGATGTGTTGTTTTGTTATATTTGTTTTGAGCTTACTCGAGAACGAGCAAGATCTAAGTATGGGGGAATTTGATTCAGGCTATTTTGAATAGGTTAACTCTTGTATTTTGAGATATTATTGAGAGTGTTTAGGTTAGAGTTTGTGCGTAATTGTAACATCTAGGCCGAAGACACAAGAATTCAAGAATCAAGAGTTTTAAGGCGTTTTGAGTTGTCTGCGCGACACCACTTGCTTGCGAAGGCTATATCTTGAGGTACAGAGGCCGGATTGAGCTGATTCCGGTGCCATTGGAAAGTAAACTTCAAGGGCTTCAATTCATCTTTTTACGCCGAAGTCAGATTCCAAGCTGAAGATGTTCAAAACAGCCTCCGAAATAACGCTAGAGGTTTTGTCGCGATACCGCGACCGCGTTGAGAGAAGCGCGACCGTGGTGGCTGCCGAGACGACGTATTATGTTCTGTTGCGAAAGCGCGGGCGCGGTGGAGACGAAGCAACCGCGGTGATGCCGAATCCGAAGCGGGCCAAAATCTTTCTATCTTGTTTCCTTTTCTCTCTTTTGCCTCTTTCCTTATCAATCTCGTGGAGCTTGTTCCTTAGGCTATATAAGGAGGAGCCTGCCTTAGGTTTTAGACACATTCCAATCCATTATTATTTTCTAATTCTTTAGTTTAGTTTAGTTATGAAGAGCTAGTCTCCTTGGGTTTGTTCAAGGGAGAACCTCTGATGTATGAACTCGTGAGGTTTTGATAATTGATTTCTATCATTTGGTTAATATCTCTTCTCTTTGTGCTTAATACCATGAGCTTTGCATGATTCTTTGAGCCTGGCTAACTTGTTGAATTATCTTTGTTCTATAGTCTAAATTGATTTGTTTCATTGTCTGTGTGAGTATCTCTTTTCTAGAAGAGAACTTGATTCTAGGACCGCGGACTAGGATTAAGAGAGAGAATTGATTGTTTTATCTTAAAATTGACTCGTAGCTTGATTGTTTGATATTATATCCTGCATATCCTTGTTCTCTATGTTAATTCTAGGTTAAGCGTTCTAGCCTAGGGTTATAGAATTGCTTGGACCGTGGAGTTGCGATTGTCAATGATCAGGATAGGAATTAAGCATAGTGTAAATGAAATCAATGAATGAATCTATGATCGAGTGATTATTTCAGAGTAGATCTTTTGAATGAACTTGTTTCCCTTATTGATTTGATTGTTTGTTGTTTGTTTTGCTTTCTTAGATTAGTTTAGTTTAGATCCTTCTCTTAAATCCCCCCTTATCCTTAGTTGATAGATATATTGATACTAGAAGCCTTAATTCTCTTGGGTTCGATCCCTTGCATGCTATATTAATTTGTAGTTTGGGTTATTTATCTTTGATCTTGGCACGACGACTTTTGCCGAGTCATCTGGCCAACTTGTTGAATTGATTAATTTTCTATTGTTGCATTGGGTATGGACCGTTAACAAACCTGTTTTGTGAATACAACTTAACGTAGACCTGTTATCTATACAACTAAGATTAAGAAGAGAATTGATTGTATGCTTTTGCAATTGACTCATAGCTTAATTGCTTTTGCATGTACCCTGCATATCCTTGTTCTCTATGCTAATTCTAGGTTAAGTGTTCTTGCTTAGGGTTATAGAATTGCTTGGACCGTGGACTTGCGATTGTTAACGATCAGGATAGGAATTAACCATAGGTGTGAATGAAATCAATGGATGAATCTATGATCGAGTGATTATTTCATGAGTGGATCTTTTGAATGAACCTGCCTTTTATCTATTTGTTTATTTGTTTGTTATTTGTTTCCTAGGTTAGTTTAGTTTAATATTTCTTTGATTCCCTCATATCTTTAGTTGGTAGATATATTAATACTAGAAGCCATAGTTCTCTTGGGTTCGACCCCTTACTTGCATTCTATACTAGTTTGTAGTTTGAGTTATTTATCTTTGATCTTGGCACCACAACTTTAGCCGAGTCATATATCAAACTATTCTTTTAAATAACTTTCTATAAAATTTAAAGTAAATTTTTAGAACTAAAAATCATGTCTTCGAAATACGGGGACTAGTAGTAGTTAAATATGGGCTTTTTTTTACCGGAAACCACCCTTACAATAAGTCATGTTCTCCTAAACCACCCTTTCAATGCCTAATTACCGCAAACCACCCGTCATAGTACTTTCGTTACCCCAATACCACCCAAACTCATTTTCCGTCCAAATTTCCGTTAACTTATAAAAAAAATACATTTTCCCCTCCTTTTTTATTATAGTTTAATCATTATTTATTTATAATTCTTTTCCTTTAGTTACTATAAATTTATAATTTCAATATTTGTGATAGTATTTAACAAATATAAAACTTAATATCTGTGATAATCATCATTTATATGGAATTCAAAACTTAATATAAGAATAACATATTAGTATCCTAATGAATAATTATTTAAATGAAGATTAGGAGTATTGGTAGTTTTGTAGATTAAGATTTCAATTTTAGATTTACTCGATCTGTGATCCACTCATTTATAAATCAATATTTTAAATAATATATTATGTTTGGCATATTAATACCCCAAATCTTCATTTGTTAAGTGTATATAAGTATATTTTTACATTATTGTTATATTATAAATTGTCAACTCCATATACTTATTTGTTTTATAGTAATTAATGTTATCATAAATATTTATATTATAAAGTTGGTATAGCTAAAAGGAAAAAGTTAATAATTGATCAAAATGTAATAAAAATGAAGGAAATCTTTTATTTTTTTAATGATTTATCGGAAAATTTAGACGGAAATCGTGTTTGGGTGGCATTGGGGTAACGAAAGTCTTATTATGTGTGGTTTGCAGTAATTAGGCATTGAAAGGGTGGTTTAAGAGAAAATGGCATAATGTAAGGGTGATTTCCGGTAATAAAACCTTAATTATGATATGAGAACAACATCAACGTGATGGCTTAAAAATAATCACTTTTTTATAAAATGTACTCCCTTTGTTTCAAAAAACATGGCCTTTTAGACAATTTAGGTTGTTTCAAAATACATGACCATTTCATATTTTTTCCCTATTTTTTCCATTTATACCCCTAATAATTAACTTTATTATAATCATTACACTTTTGTATATTTCTCTAAACAAATAATTAACTCTACATTCTATAGGGGTAATATAGGAATAACATTTTTTTCTTAATATATGTGCAATGTCCAAATAGTCATGTATTTTGAAACGGAGGGAGTATTAATTTTGGAGAATAGTATAAAATATACAGTATCCTAGATATTAGATGTGTTGATGTCTCTCATTTTGGTAGTGTTTTATAGGTGATTTTCCCTTGTAAATATGTGTTTTTCATTCCTTTCTTTATTAGTTTCGTTCCTTCTTAGCTTAGTTCCCGGTTTTCTTTAAGAGTCGGAAACTATGCGAGTTTGCTTTGATTTGTAGGTAAAATGGCAAGAATGAGGACATTTTGGAGGAGCTTATGAAGGAGCCATGTCAAGGAGCGGAAGAGCTAAGCCAACAAAAGAAGAGGAACCGAAGGAAACCCAAGAAAAAGACAAGGATCGAGGCCCAGGACCGAGTATCACTACGTCGGGCCCGAGATCGAGCAGCAAGAGACTAGGACCGACGTTCCCAACGTCGGGCCCGAGGTGCATCCGTGTCGATCCGAGTCGGCAATGGAGCGGATTGTTCCCCAAGGCTTATTTTTAGTAACTTTCCACATTTGCCCCTTTCTAAATTGGGAATTCTTTGGTCCCCAATCCATGAGAGGCTATAAATAGAGGTGATTAGAGAGCATTAAGGATGTTTGGATAGACCACAACCCAAATCACTCTCTAGAGACTCAAGGAAGACTTGGAGAGCAAGGAGAAGAAGGGAGGAGGAGAAGAGAGGAAAATCGGTGGAGCTAGGAGGAAGTTTAGTGAGTTTGTACTTGTTTTCCTTTGGATTTGGTAGAATTAAGACTTGGATCTTGTTGACACTTTGGATTTGAATGCAATTTGAGTTTGATTTGATGTTGATGATTGAGATTTGCTTGCTTTTCCATTTGATTGCTTTGTTCTCTTACTTTATGGAGTAGATTCCATAGTCTTGGGCTATGGGGGAATCCCCTAGCTAGGATTGGGTGTGAACCCCCAATTCCATAGCCTTTGAGTGCTTGATCTATGAATCCTCTCTACACTAAGCTTCAATTCTCTTGTGAAAACAAGGGGCTTAGGGCTTGTGATTGGTAAGAGTAAGCGAGAGCAATCTCGGACCCAATCACTAGACCTAACATCGAAGAAGAGTGAAAACTCCCTTGGGTCGAAGTGTAGAGTGGAGGGATCGAAGGCTAGCAACCTCGATCTCATAAGGATCAACACTTATTGGTTGAATTGGGGTGGAATTACCTAAGTCCAGTTAGGGAGGGAACCCAAAAACCCAAGACCGATCTACCATTTTTGCCTAATCGAGTGACCCAGCACATCGGGCCCGACTTTGAACCACGTCGGTCCCGGCCAAATCAACCTCGATCCATCCTCGGACCGAAGTGACCTGTGTCGGTCCGAGGTGATTTTCTCTCGTTTTCCTTTGTTTTGCCTTTCTTTTATTTCTTTAGTCTTTTCGGGTACTCTCGACGCACGAACTCCCGTGTGTTCGACACCCTACCTCTTTACTACAAGTGAGGTTCGGTTTTATAAATTTAAAATTGTGAGACCCTCCGATCCCGGACCGATCAGAATTTTTGGCGCCGTTGCCGGGGAGTTCTACTTGTTCGAGGTACCTTCTTAGTTGAGTCTTTGATTTTGGTAGTGATTTGGGTGAGGGACTAGCCCAAACCCCTTGTTTGTTTTGATTCGGTTTTTGTTTGTGTTTTTGGTTGTAGGTGCATGCGAGCTAGTTCCATCCGAGGAACACTTGAGCTCGACTTTGTGTGTGATCCGGAGAGTATCATCAAACAAGCTCGAAAGAAGAAGAGAATGGCGGACCAAGCCCGAGATGAGGAGTTCGAAAGGATGAGAGCCGACATGGCTCGATTGCAAATTGAAATGGCGAACCGAGATGTCGAGGCCCGTAGAGAGAGGGAGCAAAGGATAAGGTTGGAGGCTCAAATCAACACTCAACCCCGGAATGCTAGACAATACATGCATCCGGAGTTGAAAGTGCTGGAGCCGGCCATCGTCTTGCCGGAGGTGTCAAAGAATTTTGAGATAAAAACTCAATTTATCTCACTTATCAAGAGGGAGCAATTCCAAGGGAGACCGAATGAGTGCCCGATCGAGCATGTGAAGCAATTCAAAGATCTATGTGAGACCATCTCGACGGACGATGAGACACTTGAGTACGTGCTACTCAAAGCCTTCAAGTGGTCTTTGGGAGGCAAAGCTTTGCATTGGTTGGAGAGCCAAGCACCTCGTTCTATCACATCATTGAGGGCTCTCAACGACTCATTCTTGATGAAGTTCTTTCTGCCCACCAAGACGACGGAGCTTAGAAGGAAGATTGCTAGCTTTCAACAAGGAGCTCATGAGCCACTTTTCGAGGCATGGGATAGGTTCAAAGAGATGTTAAGGGCGTGTCCAACACATGGGCAACAACCTTATGTCCTTCAAGACATTTTCTTCCAAGGAATCAACCCCGCCACCAAGGATAAGTTGAATCTCCATACCGATTGTGGGTTCATTGACTTGCCTCCGGAGCAAGCGTGGGAGTTGCTAGACAAGCTCTCGGATTATGAAGCCATGTATGGAGTCAATCAAGTGAGCAAGGAAGTGAGAATCCATGGAGAAGGTCCGAAGAGACTCTACGATCCCAAAAGTGAAGAAGTGGACAAAGATGTGAAGATCCAATTCTTGGAGGATGAGTTGAACAAGATGAGGAGGAAGATGGGTCATCTCCAACAAAACACAAGAGCATGTGAAGAGTGTGGTTCTTTGAAGCATGGAGCCCAAGAGTGCCCAAATGAGCGCCAAGTCCGATTGGCCGAGCAAATTGAGGAGGCCAACTATGTTCAAAGGAATTATGGAGGGAGAACCAACTTCAACAATGGAGGAAGGTGGAACCAAGGCCAAGCTAGCAGTGGCTACAACAACAATGGAGGAAGGTGGAACCAAGGCCAAGCTAGAGCTACCTCAAAAGCTAGGTGATCCCGGAAGATTTGCCATCACGGTAGGGATTGGATCTCAAAACTTCAAAGCCCTTTGTGACCTTGGGGCAAGCATATCGGTGATGCCTAAGAGTATATGGAGGCGAGCTAACTTAGGAGACATGGAGCCGGTCGATATGAGTTTAACCATGGCCGACGGTTCATCCACAAAGGCCGCCGGAATTCTAGATGACGTCCCGGTTCGAGTTGGGAGATATTTTGTACCCGACGATTTTGTCATCCTAGACATGATAGAGGGTCCAATGGTACCCCTTATTCTTGGAAGGCCGTTTCTTGCTACGGCGGGTGCCAAATTCGATGTGCGAAATGGGAAAGTCACTTTCGAGATTGGTGAAGAAAAAGTGGAGTTCCATTTCAACAAGGCCCTTAATGAACCGGATGCATTGGCAATCTTGAAGTTGGAGGAAAATGCCAAGAGCAAGGGAGAGGAGTTGGAACCCACAAGAGAAGAAGTACCATTGAGAGACCATGACATGGTCAATGTTCAAGTCCATGAAGAATTAAGGGATGGAGATAGCCCGAGAAACCGTGAAGAGTATCCTTCTTCGTATCCTTTTGATGTGGGAGATTCTTACATTTGCTTAAGTGACTTGAAAGAGGATCTAGAAGATAGTTTCATTTGCTTAAGTGATTTAAAGGAAGATTTAAGTTACAATGTCATTGAATCCCCTAGAAATTCTCTAGATGTTTTTAATGTTTGTGATGTAGGTAATGAAGAGCAAGTGGAGAAGATGCAAGAGATACCCACCTACACTTTGGAGGAAAAGAACAAAGGAGAATTTGGAGACCACTCTTTCATGAAACACAAATGGTGGTACTTTGGTTATGAGGAGAATGGAGATGATATGACAAGGAGGATCAATTCACCGTATTTCACCCTCCTTGAAGGGTAGAGGTTAGAAGTCAAGCTAGTGACTTAAAAGAAGCGCTCCTCGGGAGGCAACCCGGGTTTAGTAGATTCATTTTCGTAGTTTCTAGTTTGTTTTTCTTTGCCTTAGCATAGATTCTTCCTAATCTCTTCTTTAGCATGTGTTTTGTGGATATATGTGTTATGTGAGCTTGATGAGCATGTGTGGTATTTGTGGAAATGATGCAATGACTTGTGGGTAGGAATTGCCAAGCCGAGGGATTTTTAGGAAATCAAACCGGGTAGGACCGAGGTACCCAGTACCTCGGGCCCGAGGTCCCAAAGTCGGTCCAAGCTAGCCGATCACCTTGGTCTTGATTTTTGATGGAAATTCCTATTTTACCCCTCTGACCTACCTTTGTCTTCTACCACATTTAAGCCCCCTTTCCCATACCTAACACCCATCACCTCCATAACTACCTTCCCAAAATACCAATTCACTCTCAAAACCCAAATCGATCCCCATCTCTCACCATACTCGAACCCCAAGCAATCTCACCACTAAAACTCGATCCAACCCCTAGCATCCCCAAACATTGAACCTCAAGCCAAAATCCTAACCAAAATCCCATAGATATTCATCTCTCTTCTAGATCTAGAAGAGAAATTTGGATTCTAAGAAGTTGTTTGCTAGAAGTCTTTGATTCTTCATATTTGGTATGTGAATCTCAATCTCTACTTGATTCCTTGTGAATTTCATGCTTTCATTGCTAGATTTGAGATATGCCATGATTGAGTGAGCTTAGACCTTGAGCATCCATGGTGATTTGCATGCATTGTGAAATTTGTGCTTAATTGTTGCTAAATCCCACTTAGAACTTCGATTGATGATGAGAAATGGTTGATTTTGGATTTTAGAAGCATGATAGAGTGTTTCATGGGGTATTTCGAAGTAGAAAAGTCGGATTAGAGTCGGCCCGAGGTACCCGGTTCCTCGGGACCGATGTTGAATGTCGGTCCAACACTCGGACCGAGGTTGAGAACCTCGGACCTGATGTCTACAGCATGTCGGTCCTATGCTTTTCGAGTTTCTCTTGTGTGAACTTAGGGATTCATGAGCTTGAATGTTGGTTATAGCATGTTTATCATGATATGTCTTGTGGCTTGACCATTGATATGTGACCCTTTGTTCATGCATGATTGAATTTTGTGGATTGAGTGTGTTAAGAATAAGTATGGGGTCATCTCCTTGCATGATGAGTTGTTTGTTGAGGAAGTATGTGCTCTTGTTGTGATTGTATGGATTTTATCTTGGAGTTCTTTGGTTTTGATTGTGTGTAGGTACCATGACTACCCGAGCATCTTCTTCAAGGATGGAGAAAGCAACTAGAAAGTCCAAGAAGTCGTCCAAAAGGGTCCAAAGGATGGACGATGTGCGCTTTGAGGATGAGGACGAGGCTAGAGAGTATGAGCGTCTTATGGGTCTATCTCACCACACTCGGTGGTTAGATTGGGAGTCAATTCAAAAGATGTGCATGGATGAGGCTCTTATTCGGTGCTACTCCAACATTGGGCTCAATGTCTTGCTAAGGTGCAACAACACTCACTATCCCGCCTTGACGTCCGAATTCATGGCGACTTTCAAGTGCACATATGAAGGAGTCGAAATTGAAGGCATGATCTCTTTCCAAATGGGCAACGAGTTGCAAGAGCTCTCTCTCCGGAATTTAGCCACTTACCTTGGACTTCCTTTTCCGAGAGATGAGGCTTATGTTGATAATGAGAAGGTTGACTATCTTTGGAAGTTTGTAGCCGGAAGAAGTGAGATGAGGAAGGGCGCATCAACAAATGAGATAGCAAACCCACTCTTCCGAGTCATGATCCGAGCCTTGGGTTGTTCTATCTTTGCTAGGCATGAATTGAGCAAGCCGATGAAGGAAGAGGCCATGCTACTCTATGAGATGTTGTTCGAGAATGAGAAACCAATGAACCTCACATGGGAATGGGTGAAGATGGTGAGGGACTTCCAAAGTTCTTCATGGATTTACTTTGGAGGTATGATCGCTCGTTTGGCTCATCATCTCGAGGTGGATTTGTCTACCTATACGCCGGCACCAAATGGCGTGGAGTTCATGGACCTTAATTATTTCAAGAAGGCAAATATCATCAAGGAGAAAGTTGTTCCCGGTTTCATCGACCGACTCATGCCCCACTCAAACTTTGGCAAGAAATGGAGAAGAAGAAGAAGAAGATGGTGGTTACCACAATTTGCTCACCGATCACGCCCCAACACTTTTAGACCGAGGTACAAGCAACGTCGGGCCCGACATCCACCAACGTCGGTCCGATGCATACTTGCCCGATCCGGTCCCTAGCCGATTTGAGAAGGGTGAGGGAAGTGTAGCACATCAAGCACCACCAAGCGATGGAGGATATGAGGGGTATGCCCAATGGTATGGGCCCGGAATGGTGTTCCCCGAGCCAAATCAATCGGTGGACATGAACTTCTTGGCCAACCAATTGTCGCATCTCCAACTTCAACAATCAACAATGCTTCAAGAGGCGCACCAACTCAATCTCCAACAACACCACCTCAACTTCCAACAACAACAATTTGCCTACCACCAAGAAGACTTCCAAGAGCAATTTGATGAGGTGAACCGCAACATGGCATACATGAGACGTGATGTGGATGACTTGCGAGCGGTCGAAGATCAAAGGTGGACCGTCCAAGAGAGTTTCAACGAGTGGATGTCCGGGAATTTCCCTTCCCGAGGAGATCAATGGATGCGTCCCGCACCACAAATCCAACCGCCAAGTCAAGACCCTTTCCACGACCATGTGTATGAGCGTGAGCGGCACGCAAGGCTTCAAAGGAGACGCCGTGGCCACACCCCGAACTAAGCCTCAACAAGCCATTCAAAGAATAAGGAAAATTGTGAGCTTTCTCTACTCTTCGCTTTACTTTTAAGTTTTGATTTCTTTTGATGAGGACATCAAAATTTTAAGTATGGGGTGGGTTAGTAACTCATAGTTCCATGTTTTAGTTTCATATGTTTGCTCTTGTTTTGTTTAAAGGGATGTTTCTTTTGGATTGTGGCATGATGAAGTGCATGAAGGATGATTGAATTTTGATGGCATGAATGGATGAGTTTGTTTTGTGTTTGAGAAATTTTTGCAAAAAAAATCCATAAAAATCATGTGAAAAAAGTCAAAAAGATTTTGTTTTGGACTAGGAATTCCCATCTTAGATGTCCATATGAAGGCTAATGATGATGTGAGCATGTAAATTCCTTTGCATATTTTTGGATAGTTTAGCCTCTAAATGGATGTTGCTTTTGATGTGATATGATATCTTGCATGTTTTTTATTGAGCACATGAGTTCTTGGATGAAGTTTTGATGCAACTAAGCTAGAGTGAACCTTGTGAGATTATTTTTGGCCATTTTAGGGATGTTTGTTCGATATTGCATATCCCTCATTTTCTTGTGTGAAATAGCTCAAGCATGCTAAGTAATACTTGTTATTGGGGTGTTTATCTATTTTCCAAGACCAATATGAGAATTGTTCTATGCTTTGTCACATTGATTTGAACTTTGTTTCATTTAGTCACAAAATATTTCATATCCTACCTTGAAGATAAACCGTTGTTTGTAGCCCCATTTTAGCCTTAGACCTTTGTTTGAAACTCCTCAAAAATGTGATTCCTAGCCTATATGACTTGACCCTTATGGGATTGGACTTTAGTGAGAGGTTTTGGAAGAATGTTCGGAGAGGTGAGATTCTCTTTGGTGAAGGGAGAAAAAGGGAGTTATAAATCAAGTGGGTAGTGCATCATTGTGAAAGAAAGAAAGAAAAAGTTGGAAAAAATAGTGGATTGAAAGCAAAATGCTTAAGTGAAAAATATGGGCACCGACCGAGTTCAAAAGGACCTCGGGCCCGAGTTATAGTGCAAGTCGATCCTAGTGAAAAAGTGTGAAAAATCCAACAAAAAGTGTAGTGCAAAGATGAAGTGGAATGTTTAGTGGAAAGTGGGTAAAGAAAAAGAAGAAGAGAAAAATCAAAGTCTTTTGGATGAGTGAAGTTGAAAAATGGAAGAATTTGGTGAAGTTGGTGAGAGACTAGAAAGTTCAATCCCATTGTAAGCACCACAAGACCAAAATGATTCCCACCTTGAGAAATACCTACAACCCGGCCGAATGGAACCTCTTTGAGGACCTCCATTGAGCCAAGTTCATATTCTTTGTGTGCATTGTAATAGGCATCTCTAGGTGGAGGAATTGGTGATATTAGCTTCAATAGTAAAGTCTTTACTTGCATGATTTGAGTATGAGTGTTCATTGTTAAGCCTAAACACATGATGAGTGATACACATTTCCACATTCCTAAACTGAGGCTTTTGTTGCATTAGACTTTATTCCTTGAACACTTGATCATGTGTGATGATGTAATCTTGCTTGCATGTCTATCACTTGTTCTTACTTAATTTTTCATAAGAGGCTTTACTTGAAGATTGTGCTTCGGTCTTGCTTACTTTGTTATTGCTTGAGGACAAGCAAGTTTAAGTATGGGGTATTCTGATGTCTCTCATTTTGGTAGTGTTTTATAGGTGATTTTCCCTTGTAAATATGTGTTTTTCATTCCTTTCTTTGTTAGTTTCGTTCCTTCTTAGCTTAGTTCCCGGTTTTCTTTAAGAGTCAAAAACTATGCGAGTTTGCTTTGATTTGTAGGTAAAATGGCAAGAATGAGGACATTTTGGAGGAGCTTATGAAGGAGCTAAGTCAAGGAGCGGAAGAGCTAAGCCAAGAAAGAAGAGGAACCGAAGGAAACCCAAGAAAAAGACAAGGATCGAGACCCAGGACCGAGTATCACTACGTCGGGCCCGAGATCGAGCAGCCAGAGACTAGGACCGACGTTCCCAACGTCGGGCCCGAGGTGCATCCGTGTCGATCCGAGTCGGCAATGGAGTGGATTGTTCCCCAAGGCTTATTTTTAGTAACTTTCCACATTTGCCCCTTTCTAAATTAGGAATTCATTGGTCCCCAATCCATGAGAGGCTATAAATAGAGGTGATTAGAGAGCATTAAGGACGTTTGGATAGACCACAACCCAAATCACTCTCTAGAGACTCAAGGAAGACTTGGAGAGCAAGGAGAAGAAGGGAGGAGGAGAAGAGAGGAAAATCGGTGGAGCTAGGAGGAAGTTTAGTGAGTTTGTACTTGTTTTCCTTTGGATTTGGTAGAATTAAGACTTGGATCTTGTTGACACTTTGGATTTGAATGCAATTTGAGTTTGATTTGATGTTGATGATTGAGATTTGCTTGCTTTTCCATTTGATTGTTTTGTTCTCTTACTTGATGGAGTAGATTCCATAGTCTTGGGCTATGGGGGAATCCCCTAGCTAGGATTGGGTGTGAACCCCCAATTCCATAGCCTTTGAGTGCTTGATCTATGAATCCTCTCTACACTAAGCTTCAATTCTCTTGTGAAAACAAGGGGCTTAGGGCTTGTGATTGGTAAGAGTAAGCGAGAGCAATCTCGGACCCAATCACTAGACCTAACATCGAAGGAGAGTGAAAACTCTCTTGGGTCGAAGTGTAGAGTGGAGGGATCGAAGGCTAGCAACCTCGATCTCATAAGGATCAACACTTATTGGTTGAATTGGGGTGGAATTACCCAAGTCTAGTTAGGGAGGGAACCCAAAAACCCAAGACCGATCTACCATTTTTGCCTAATCGAGTGACCCAGCACATCGGGCCCGACTTTGAACCACGTCGGTCCCGGCCAAATCAACCTCGATCCATCCTCAGACCGAAGTGACCTGTGTCGGTCCGAAGTGATTTTCTCTCGTTTTCCTTTGTTTTGCCTTTCTTTTATTTCTTTAGTCTTTTCGGGTACTCTCGACGCACGAACTCTCGTGTGTTCGACACCCTACCTCTTTACTACAAGTGAGGTTCGGTTTTATAAATTTAAAATTGTGAGACCCTCCGATCCCGAACCGATCATGTGTCAATCGGGTCGGGTCGGATGGATTCGGGTTCGGTCTTTTCGGGTTCGGGTTGAGTGCGGGTTCAGGTTAATCGGGTTACAGGTCAAGTCGGGTTGGGTCTTGACAGGTTATTGTGCGGGTTCAGGTCGACCTAACAGGTCAAGAATTTGAATTTTTAATGATTATTAAAATAATATTATGATTAAGTAATGATATTTAATTAATAAAATATTTATTAAGAGAACTTTTTGATATAAATTTATTTATAATAGATTTTATGATAAAATATATTTTAATATTTACAAGAAAATATATATATTCTACATATATATAAAATATATGGTCAGTCGGATCGGTTTCGGGTTTCAACCCAATCAGGTTCGGATTAATCGGGTTCGGTTTTTTTCTTTGCTCGCTACTATTCAGGTCGAGTTTCAACGCAAAAATTTTGGATCGATTCGTTTTTTCGAATTTGGTCAGGTTTTGATTGCCCTACTAGAGATACAAGTACTTCTACCTAGTTTCTTTGAGAGCTCCGTGCGTTGCACGGGGGCATAATTCAGGTTGAGAGGTCTCTTTTGTCTTACACAATGACGTTAATTGATGCCTATTATTTACTGTACCAAACATAGCAATTGCATCCCACTAATAGCTTCAGTTCAATTATCATTGACCGGTGATGATGAATTACTATAAAATCCACTGTTTGCACAATAAAATGCTGAATTTAGCTTCAGTTCAATTATCTCTGCAACCACTTTCCTTGCCATGCTAAATTCTCCAGACTTACAAAATGCATCCAATATTGTATTACAAGTGACAGAATTCGGCTTGCATCCCATTTGCTCCATACAATGAATCATACTATACCCGACTTCGACTTCAACTTCACCAGTTCACCCTGCTTATAGCTTTTGATGTGATCACAGAGAGACAAAGAAATGCCAAGAACTTTATCAAGTCATCAAGGAAGAAGACAAAATCCAGTAACAAGTTGAAGGTGTAATGAACAATATAGAAAAACAGCAATAAGTTTAAATATAGGTACAAACTAAGAGAATCAATTCTTTTGTTCGAGTGAAACAAAGAGTACATAGAACAAAAAAGTAGATTCCTTTTCACAAGAAAATTTCTCAAACTTAGAGAGCATTGAGTTAAAAAATTTCCTGATCTTGACATGAAAGATAGCTCCCCAACAACCACAAGGAAGTTGTTTATACAGCAAGAAAACCACATGCCTTATGAATGTTAACACAGTTCTTTCCTGCAGCTATCGACCCCAAACCAAATACCATACATAAAGCACATATTACTGATTCACCACGCAAAGATAAAGTAAAACACGTAATGCATATGTACCATTGCAGCACCATAACATGAATCACAATACGCCTACTTATGCTCGATCAAGCCTAGCACCATGTCTTTGCAATCAACGTCACCCACAAACAAAGCAGCCAGTGAACAGAATTCTTATTATGTATGATGCATTTTGCAAGAACGAGTTGAAATTTGACACTAACCTTGGGGGGAGCACCGATTCCATCTGCTTTTATCTCTTTCACGTTTCCATGCATATCTAATCTTTTATTAAATACGTCACATTTGTTACAAGATTATTATCATTCATCTAACTCTACATAATCAAATAAATCCTCCAACTTTCAGCTATAATTTTTTATAAACCAAGTATTCCAGATCATCTTTTTTGAGTTTTTCTACAGCCCCTTCACCAAATACAAAGACACAACCATTCTCTACATAATTAAAGCATATAGATCTAAGCTGAAGGCCAGATATCAAGGTAAGAACATATATCATCCATCAAAGTACGAAATACAGTCTATGCAAGCTCAATGCAGCATTCCCGCAGAGACACTTTTGAACTATATATGTTCATCTATCAAAGTATGAGTGTCATATAACAAAGACCCTTGATGGATGACATTGTAATAAATCACAGCCTCCAGAAACTGAAAAGACAGTACCTTAATGTCCGCAAGTTCTTGGTGTATATTCATTCATTGCATTAAAATACCAACTTGTTAACTGCAGCAAGAACCAACTTTCCTGTCAAGAGTGTTTTGTACGTCTGTGTAATAATTGGTACAGATCCTCACTATTCCATGGAAGCAGAAATTTTGAACAAAAATGCATAACAGGGTTATCTGCCGCTACTTGCTGTGGCAATTATTTAGAAAAACGTCTCCTTAAAATGCAACAATCCAAGTGGATCATCAAAATACTGGATGTATCAGCTAAAAAACATAATCGCCAATGTCATATACTTCAAATTTCTTACAGCAAAACCTGACATTTGTTAAGATAGAGTAGTCAAATGTGAGTTCTAGAATTATAATACTTTGATCTTCAGCTTTACATTCAGTATTGGCAACCTCATCAACAAGTCAAACAGAGGAATCATGCTTAGGAGTCCCATCATTGCAACTTGTCTTTCCAGGTGCCTTATCCTGTACAAGTTACTGCCTATTGTGTCACAACATAATTCTTACTGAAATTATTAAGCATTTAACTCTCTTGCACAAAATTTGAGTAATATGATTGTGCAAATCATTTTAGCTTTCAAAATCATGGGCTCTTTTTTCCCCTCCTTGTTTCAAAAACCCAGATCATCAGTTCTAAGTTGTATATAGTTCACTGAAGAAGAGACTTACATTCTCATGAAGACGAATCGAACCAGTGAGTGTATCGGTGGCAGATGCTTTAGGTGAGGTGAATTCTTCAGCCTCAGAACCAGATTCTGCAGTACATGCATCAAGGCCTCTAGTCTGATCAAATCCATTAATAAACTGCATTTACAGAAAAACACAAGACACCAGGATAAATTTGTGTATTGATAGAGATGCATATCATAGAAGAGTATTTATTTTACAAATTACCGTTGAGAAATGCAGTTTTTTCGAGTGACCACTCTCCAACTATCAGTTTTTGATAGAGTAGTGACTTCCGCTCAACCAAGTTGAATCACCTCTGCAAAATTTGCAGGTTCTAAAGATCCCATGTTTCAATCATACAGAAACATTTGACAGTCAACCAAGAATGGCATGACAAAACTACCATATGGTACATATCTGCATCTAAGAAATTGCAACGGAAGTTAACAAAAACCAGAGCAAAGTAAAACAAAAAGTGAAGTGCGCTTGTAAACTTACATTCTGACATCTAATATCATTAAAAAAATATAGGAAATGCTTTTGTCCATAAGAAATCAAAAAAAGATTATATAGGATATCACCATCTGCCTCCTATTCTCTAACATGCAATTAGCTCTTGCCATATAAAAGGTACACCTCTTTTCTATGGTGTATCCTTTATTTTAGATTGAGAAGGTTTGAACTGATATACTGTATCTGTACTTGTGTTCCATGGACAGAATAAATTTTCATTCAAAAGGGCCTAATAATAAGATTAATCATTCAAACATCTTCTCAGTACTAAACAAAGACAATATTTATCAACAGTAAATGATGGCCTGTAAGCTAAGCAAAGCAAAAAACAAGGACAATGGAGAATCAGTCAGTTAAAGAAAAATAGAACAGGCAATAAATGTTCTAAATCACTCATAAACTGGTGACCTAGCCAAATATTAGATAATAGAACAAACCAAAAAAGAAAAATAGAACGCAAATTATTATATGAAAAGAGGAAAGCAGCATTTAGCATCAGCTTATCTATATTTTGGCTACTCGGCTTTGCTCTTTTTCACCTAGTAGTCTACTAAACTACCTTAAGAGCAGAACCTAGCTTACTGAACAGTTCTCATGACAGTGGTCAAATGCTCCAACTCAGCCACTTTTCCTCAGTCCACATTGTAGAAGCACACATTTAAAAAAAAAAAAAAAACACATCTTCATTCAACCAATTTTTCTCATAGCAAAACCCAATTTTAGCGAACTTTCCTTTTCATTCTTCAAGCCTAGTGTACTGATCCTGGAATCCCATTGATGTTGTACTACCTCATGTAAACAAATTGTTTCCATATGCAAAATCCTATATTACTCATCTCACGCTAAAAAAACACCATTAATATTAGACAATTACATCAAAGAGATCCCAACCGAGCACATATCAAAGCCCTATCATAAAGTAATCCATATTAAAACCCGAGTCATATCACCTCAAAGCAAGATTAAAGAACTCCTCAGAATATATTCAAACTGTCAGAATGTCTTATGTATTTTTCACTTATTTTGCATCCCAACACCAACTGTGATAGTAAGAAACTCACCCATTGAACTGTCTTTGTGCTTGCAAAGCTGCGGCTTCATGTCTGAACTCCACAAACGCACATTTTGTTGACCTGCACAGAGGCAACAAATTTTCACTATTCAAAACAACTTGCATTTTACAGCACATATCAGGACAAAAAAATGTACAGAAGCTGACTTATGTTCTTCTGTCACAAAAGAGGAGCATTAGCCTAAAAAACTTATATGGTATAATTCCCTCTTTGCTGGTGCCATCAGGAAGTGAATAAATTGTATAAGGAAGACCAAATATGACATATACAAATAGTATTTGTAGCACAAAAACAAGAAAAAAGAAAAATCAAGAAATAAATCACATAAAAATTTAAAGGGCCTTGAAAGAGAAAGGACGAAATGAAATTGACAGTACACAAGGTAGTGAATGCAACAGACTAAAAAAAGGAAAAAAATGTCTCATAGTTGTCTGCGTAAGAGAAAAATAAAAGCAAGGAACAATTCCCAAGTGTCATATTCCACTGAACATGGATAATGGTCATTAAAAGAGGGGAATTTGGACAGGCGACATACTGATGTTGTGGCTGGCAAATTCTTTGTCAACGGTGTTTTTTCGCTCATTGATGCACCAGCACACTTTAGAGTAACAGACAGCAATCTCAGCCCCCAAAATTTCAGATGCATACAGAGAAGGCTATTTGACATTTTCTGCAGGCCTGCAGCTTCATTTGATGGCCTCTCCTCCTCTAAGCCATCCAGCCTTCTGAGCACCAAGAACCTGTAATTTGGTTCACGAATGACTACCTTATATCAGTATCCCATTGTTAACAAAATAAGTTAACAAATTTTAGTAGCACACAATGTATTCAATAAGAAGACTTCAGGGAGTTGCGAACGATTGCAACTAAATCAATAAGGTTTGTGATTCTTCCCCTTAGATGAAGTTTCTTATCTGTAGGTTGACAGACAAAACTACCTGGGATATTGTTGCCTATTGGTTTCTTGAGGCTTGTCATGCAGCTTCGACATAATAAGCCAGACATACCTGCAAGACAGCATGAATAAGAATGAATTACCACAGCAACATATCTACAGGGAAAAATATTAACCATGCAAAAACATACCGAATTTCAGACTCCTTTCTTACACGAAGTGTTACCTAGCATTGTCACAATAAAAGAGAAAATTTAGGTTCTCTATCTTTCATAGATACTAGAGTACATACCGATTGTTCGAGTTTTACCTCACTTACATTCAAAACTTCCACTTTTGCTAGACATGCAATCAAAACTAACCTATAATCTGAAGATCCCATAAATGGTCAAGGATAGCCTCATCCGAAGATTGTGCTCGAGGTTCTTCTAATTGACCGTGAATTCCCATGTTCCATTGCTTGGAGATTTCTAACGCATTTCTGTCAAATACCATGGGTTTATGGGTCTGATAAATGTTTTTTTTCCCTTGCAGCTCAGGGAATACTTTTTGGGTGTGCTGATCTCATATTTTCCTCTCACATGTTCTTCACGTTTTTTTTTTGTGCGGACCTATCATAAATATGAAACAAAGAGGGGACACAGCACAAAAAATGCATTTAAAATCCTGTAAAGAATTGCCACCAACGCAAAATAATTAGCCAACAATTCTTCTGTTAACGAATTGCCACCAACAGCAGCAGGAGTAAAAGTACTTCAAAAGCAATGACAATGAATATCAAGCAAAATAACCGCAAGAGTTCTTTCTTCCAGATTAATGATCTAAAAAGACATTTGGTACATTTCTCATAAACATCAGAGGTACAGAAATATGAAAAGGAAAAAAGGGAACATGGGAAATCTGACCTGGCAAGACAATGACATACTGCTTTGTTCTGCTGAGAAGATCAACTTCCCGGGTGATATCCTCCTGTATAACACCCCATGTGTTCTCTATACCTTTAGTCTCCAAGCATCCAGCTTTGCTCGGCAAAAGCCACAACAGAAAATAAAATTCAAAACCCAAACACATGGAATGTAAACTACATTTCAGAGTAATACCACAGAAAAACCCCTAAGAATATACCTTCAATTTTTTATCTGTCAGAGTCTGCCAATCATCAAAAACAAATCAATGTAATCAAAACCTAACAACCAATACAGTATATGGAAAAAAAGAAATAGCAAACTGCACATTTCAAAAGAAAATTATACCTCAAAATCAGCTTGTCTGCCTCTAAGATACTTCTTCACATTAGTATCCAGCTCCTCCTTCTAAAAACAGAACTCAATGTTAAATTTCAACAGAAAACTCCTCCAAACAGTAGAAGTTCATAGCGTAATATTTAGCAAAACTTCCTCCTTAGCTACAAATTATACTCTGCCAAATTGAAGAACGAATCAGGAAAGAAGGACAAGTAAGAAGAAGATGTACAACACATGCTTGCTCAACACAATGATCGACCTTCACCGCCTTCACTGTCATCTTTTCCAGGCTTAGAAACGAAAATTAAATGCAAAACCGGAACTCAAAATTAGCCTCTAGATTTACAATCTACAATCAATTGAAAGGAATTTCTTCGTGAAAGGAATTTTGACACCACCGATCAGACATGAGAAGAAAGTTTGTTCTAATTACTCAAAATTTGCAGGTTGAAGGCTATACAGTCAAATCGAAATCATGGTGGATCTTCTCTTAAAACCCCCCACAAACATAAATCAAAGTAATCAACACTAACCAGGTCAATCGTACACAAACAATTGAGTTAGTCCTTGCAAAATATGATCCATTCAAGCATATGAAGAACAACCAAAAAGTATTTGTTTTTCTAAAACTGTTTTTGGCTACAAATTTTGAAATAGAAATTAATCTAAAGGATCAGTGTGTACCTTGACTCTGACTGGAACAAGATTTTCATGGAAAGAGAAGAGGGGGGGAAAAGTCAGTAGGATATTCAAAATAACACAGAGAAAATGCACAGAAAAAACAAAAGCATTGCTGATATAGTCGTTCCATAATATGTACAATTAAGAATATATTCACTCCATTCTACTCTAACCTTCCATAGAACTCTTCAGCAAGCTCAACAGCAATTCAGCAAACGACAATCTTCATATGTCAGCTTCATGAACCTACAGATAAAAATAAGCCAATAAGCATCACCAAGACAATTCGCTCAGATAATAATAAGAAAAAATATAGAAAGTAGTTCAGGCTCAAAATAGGAAAATGCTCATGGATAGGTAAACGACTGGTGGCCTACATATTACAATTTCACGAGATCAAGGCAGTAAGAGGCAACTAAAGCAGGAAAGTGAAAAAATATGGGGCAAAGGAAGGAGACTCGAATGTTACAGGCAGAGAAACAAATCGTCTCAGGCAAGTTATAGACAAGCACAGAGCTCATGACATAAGCAAGAGCGAGAATCCTGCAAAAGAAGATCTTAATTGTTTAGTTGCAGGGTAGTTTTCACAAAAACAAGTAAGTGGTCAGACCAATGGACTGGCGGAGGATTACCAGTCATCATACACACTTGATTTTCCAATACTCTGAAACCCTTCGGTATCAAGGTAGATCACTGACAATTTTTCACCATTAACCTTCATTTGTACAGGGGTACCCCAGACCCAAATCCCTGCAAGCTACACCAGAGGATTTTACATTAAAACAAGGCGATATCATTAACATCATGTATAATCCCTATGAACAACATAAACTTGGAAAAGGAAAAAACTACCCATGAATATAGAAAGCACCAACCCCAAAACCTGCACATTTTCCATAGTTAACATTGATATACTTGCCTGATATATATTGCAGAAGCAGTTCACATGCAAATCCTTAAAATGTAATGAAAATCCACCTTCGTTACAAGAGAGGGAGAGTAGTTGATTGAGCAGGAATGATTTTCCAGAACGGTATGGACCAATGACCTAATCATATAGCAAAGGAAGAAGTAAACATTAGAAAAGGGGTAGTTTGAGTTGGAGATGAGTAGGCATACTAAAATCCAGCAAAACAAAAGTTGCAAACAAAGAAAAGATTAGCTGAAATCGAACAACTAAATCCTAATTTGAATTGAAATCAACAAAGAGTCATTACGGTGAAACCAAATTGGGTAGGATCCAAAGCCACAATAAGAGCACAAGCAACAACGGAGATTTGACTTTCATCATCGCAGGTCGAGCTTTGAATTTAAGCTCTCATTCAAGAATTCCGTTCTTGTTATGCAAAATATAACATAATAGAACACCAAAACCATCCTGATTTGGATCGAAATCAACAAAGAATGTACGAGGCATTTTGTCAAACATCTAATGTGCTATAATATTGACCTTAACAAAACCCACAAACTAATCAACAAAGTGTAGAAGTTCGATGATTACCTAGGCGGGATTGACAGGCCAGCAGGGGCAGGCTTGGCGGCGGGATGCAACTGTGGACGATGGTTCGACGGGTGTTGGTGTCATCAGATGACGGATGGCGGACGTCAGTGGCCATCAAACCTCGAACCATAAAAGAGAAAATCCAGGTTTATATTCCTTCCGTATTATAGAAAAGCAATGGAAGCAAAAATTCATCGAGCATGTACCTGAACTTGAAGCTCCGATACATCAAAAAGCACACCAAAAAAGCCACATCCACAAAAACTCTCATCCTTAGACGGTTGTTATAAGCGAAATCACTATTGCTACTACAATAACGGCCCACATGTTACAACTCTCATCCTTTTTATAAGCTAGGACTCAAGAAGAGGCCGGCTTCAAGACTTGATGGTGCCAATTGCAACAGCTCTCAGGTGCTCCATCTCTACTCGCCTTTTCTGGCATTACCATGGAAGACCCTCTTTCCCATTCCTCCAGGTAACTTCACTCTCCTTCCTCCTTCCCTTGCTAATTCACTCTTCAATTCCATCTCTACTCATTTCTCCTTCCATGTCACTATAGCACAATCTTGCGAGGATTTCGAATTCATCCACTCTGGTATCCGCCTCTCAGCCCCATTCTCCAATCCAACCATCTACTGATAACGAAGAAGCCCTTCGCCCCAACTTCCAGACCTTCAAATGGCTTCTGGACGGTTGCTTGAGCTTGGGTTCTGCTTCATCGGCTGATGCTGAAAGGCTTCACGGGCAGGTTTTGAAATCCGGCTTCATCCAGGAACCCGAGCTATGCGCCTCCCTTATCGCCGTCTATGTTTCTGGTGGTCGTTTGTGTGATGCAGATAAGGTGTTTGATGATTTGCTTCTCAATGGTTTGAGCTTGCCAGTGTCTATATGGAACAAAATAATTGCTTGTTATGCAGGTCAGAAGCTTACGAAGAGGGTCTTGTGCTTGCTTTCGCTTATGGTCAGTCAAGATTGTTGTCCTGACCAGTTTACGTTTGCCAATGTGTTGAAGGCATGTGGAGGAAGTGAGGCGAAACGGGTTGGTGTGGGATGTATTGAGCAGATTCATGCAAAGATCATTAGATGTGGTTTTGATAATGACCATCTCGTGTGCAACCCGTTGATTGACTTGTATGCAAAGAATGGATTGATAGGCTATGCTGAAATTGTTTTTGAAAGGTTGTGTTCCAGAGATAGTGCTACTTGGGTGGCCATGATATCTGGATTGTCACAGAATGGGTGTGAGAAGCAGTCCATTCTCTTGTTCTGTCAAGAGATGCATGAAGAAGGCATTATTCCAACTCCGTATGTGGTATCAAGTATTCTGAGTGCTTGTAGTAAGATTCATTTATTTGAGCTGGGGAAAGAGCTCCATGCTCTTACCTTTAAATGGGGTTTATCTTGTGAGATTTTTGTTTGCAATGCTCTAGTTTCACTGTACTGTCGCTGGGGGGATTTTACATCTGCAGAATGCCTCTTTAGGAGAATACAGTTCAAAGACGGAGTGTCGTATAATTCAGTTATCTCAGGACTTGCACAGCATGGGCATAGCGAACGATCTTTCAAGATGTTCAAAGAGATGCAAAGAGATTGCTTCAAGCCAGATTGTGTTACGGTGGCAAGTCTGTTGAGTGCTTGTGCAACTGTTGGAGGCCTTTGTATGGGAGTACAGCTACACACGTACGCACTGAAATCAGGGATCTGTTCGGATATGATCATCGAGGGCTCTCTCCTTGACCTTTATGCTAAGTGCTCTGATGCAGAAACTGCCCACAAGTATTTCCTCACAACAAAGACAAAAAATGTCGGGCTATGGAATGTAATGCTGGTCGCTTATCGGCAAAATGGCAACATTAGTGAATCATGCCAAATACTTTCAGAAATGCAGATGGAAGGTCTAGAACCCAATCAGTATACTTATCCAAGTATACTGAGAACCTGCACTCAAGTTGGAGCGCAAGATCTTGGAGAACAAATCCACTCCCAAACCATTAAAACAGGATTTCAGTTTAATTTATATGTTTGTAGTGTGCTGATAGACATGTATTCTAAGCATGGAAACCTGCACGCTGCAGAAAAGATTTTTAGGAGACTTCAAGAAGATGACATCATCTCATGGACTGCTATGATTGCAGGTTACACACAGTTGGGTATGTATGATGAAGCTCTGGAGCACTTCAAAGAGATGCGAACCAGGGGAATTCAGTCAGATAGCATAGGGCTTGCAAGTGCGATCAGTGCATGTAGTGGCATTCAATCACTCCAGAGAGGTCAACAGATCCAAGCTCAATCATATATCTTTGGTTTCGCTGCAGATCTCTCAATTGGAAATGCACTTGTGAGCCTGTACTCCAAATGTGGGAAAGTTGAGGAAGCCTACCGTGCATTCCAGAGGATTGAAATTAAGGACAGTATATCATGGAACGGTTTGATTTCAGGGTTTGCTCAAAGTGGTCATTATGGGGAAGCTCTGAAGGTGTTTGCTGAAATGAATCAAGCTGGTGTAGAAGCAAATCAATTTACTTATGGTTCGGCAATTAGTGCCGCTGCTAATACAGCAAATATAAAGCAAGGGAGGCAAGTCCATGCTAAACTGATCAAAACTGGATACAACCTTGAAACTGAGGCTTCTAATGTTTTGATAACACTCTATGCTAAGTGCGGGAGTATTCATGATGCAAAGAAGGAGTTCCGTGAAATGACTAAAAGAAATGAAGTTACTTGGAATGCTATAATTACTGGACTTTCTCAACATGGTTATGGAAGGGAGGCATTGGAGTTCTTTGAGGAGATGAAGAAATTGGATCTGACCCCAAACCATGTCACATTTATAGGCATTCTGTCAGCCTGCAGCCATGTGGGATTAGTAGAAGAGGGCCTCTGCTACTTTAAATCAATGAGTGAAGATTATGGTCTAGTACCGAAACCGGAACACTATGTGTGCGTTGTGGATATTCTTGGTCGGGCAGGCTTTCTTGACCGTGCAAAGAATTTCATTGAAGAAATGCCTATTCAACCAGATTCGATGATATGGAGGACCCTGTTGAGTGCCTCTAATCATCACAAGAACATTGAAATTGGAGAGTTGGCAGCTCATCATCTTATGAAGCTGGAGCCTGAAGACTCTGCAACTTATACTCTTATATCCAATATGTATGAAGTAAACAGGAAGTGGAGTAATAGGGATATGGCCAGGCAACTCATGAAAGACAGAGGGGTAAAGAAGGAGCCTGGTCAAAGCTGGATTGAAGTCAAGAACTCCATTCATGCATTTTTTGCTGGTGATAATCTTCACCCATTAAAAGACAAGATTTATGAGTATTTGGAGGAGTTGAATAAAATGGCAGAAAAAATTGGTTATGTTAAGGACTGCCAGAATCATGCACATGAGCTAGAAAAAGAAGCCGTCTTAAATGTTCACAGTGAGAAGCTTGCTATTACTTTTGGATTGCTTGCCTTACCTAGTACGATTCCCATATGTGTGATGAAGAATCTTCGCGTTTGCAATGATTGCCATAATTGGATCAAGTGTATTAGTATGGTTTCAAATAGGGCTATTGTTGTAAGAGACGCATACCGTTTCCATCACTTTGAAGGTGGTGCTTGCTCATGTAGTGACTACTGGTAGGTGAAAACGCAATAGGCTTTCATGTTGGACCATCTCAACAGACACAGCCTTCAGCGCAGGCAACAAGTACACAAGGATCAAAGCTATGGCCTGGACAAGGAGGCATGCATGAGCCCCCAAATGTGGCTCAAGGCAGCAGCAAAATCAACCTCCAGGGCTAATACCGTCAACGTCTATACCAGGTGTTCAGTCTAGGCCAAATTCCGCCCCTTTATCCCATGAATTTCAGCCTGCAATGGGCCCGAATATGAACTTTCAGCATCCAGGGGCTCAACAGATGCATCATTTGCAGCCTGCATATAATGTGAGTTTCATGTTTATTGCAATGCTTCACCTTGATAAATTCACTTGATCTCATATGTGTTTTCTTCAGCCGAGTATGAAACCTCCCAGCAGTGATGTTATGGGACCTCCATTTCCACACGGGCAACCACAATTCCCAAATCAGCACCAACCATAACAGTATCAGGTATTTGTTTTCCTTTGTTATTTGTCTAATATAGTAGAATATTCTCTTAAATATGCAAGCTGGATATACATTTTGTAATTAATTAGTGGCAGTGCCATTCAATCTTGGACACTTTGATTCATACACAGGGAGGCAATCCACACATAGGATTCATACACAGGGAGGCAATCCACACATAGGATTAGACTTTAATAATCGAGGCAGCTCAATGCAAGTTGAAAGAGGAGGAGCCCAATGGCAAGTGGGTCCACCCTCAGGCGGATCTCAGCTAGCTTCCTGGGCCACCATCCATGGCACCTGGTCACATGGGCAATCACCCAGCGGGCGTTGCTCCTGTATGTCACTAATCTCTATTTCTTTTTCCTCCCTATTTTCATATTTATCTCTTCAGTTTGTGTGTGAAATGATATTAATTTCATTTTCTTGTGACCAGATGACTCCTGAAAATTAAATTATGCATAATGCACCTATTATGCCTATTATGCATAATGCACCTATTGTCTCCCCAAATTGCAATTCACATTTTATATATGGACTCCATCCATTCTTCAACTTGTTACTCTGTTTCCATAAAGGCAATATACAATCATCTATCAAGTAGTTAACAAAAAATCAAGGACACAATAATAAACAAATAAAAGAAGCTTAGTAGGGCAAAGACTTGCTATGGTGAGGAGATCGCCTGCTCGGAGAAGGCGATGAGTTAGATATCTCCTGACCCAACTCTCTTACTTTGTTGAGTAAGAGGCTCCTCTCGGTTTCAAGTTGTAGCATGTACTCTTCTTGCAAGGTTCTAGGCTCTCTAGCTCACTCACTGCCTCTGTCAGGCCCCAGCTAAGTTATGAAGCTTCAACAGCTCCTTCATCTGATTTCATTGCCAATTTCAATCAAACATAAATCAATACTTTTGGAATTGGAGTCAATACTTTTATTCTAACATTGTGGAATACACTTAACTTAATAAGGCAAAGCCCACATCGAAATGAATCATTTATTATAATGCATTATCTGGTATCAACCAAACACGCCCTAACAGCTAATATGATATAATCCAACTTCAAAAAGTTTGAGGTGGAGCAGTTTTGAGTTTTTCAACTAAACCACATCCAATTGACACACATCACAAGAATTATGGACAGAAACATAAAGTTAGGGTCATACTGAGATTTTGAAGTCCTAGGAGCAGTATTCTCACCTGCAACTAGAAAACTGCATACCTGTGAAGAGATCTTCTGTGACTTGACGGGTGACGAGTCAGAGTCAACGCTGGTGCTTCTCTCAAGTTCAGGTACTTTTCGTGTTATGAGCACATATGACTGAAATCTGTTTCATATACCTTTGACCCTGATCCTTGAATGTTCTCCATCCGAACAGCTTCTATTAGAAGCTTAATGTCACCTGAATTCACCTTTTCAAGGGGAATCCACTCTTCTTTTGTCGAGTGATCAACTAATCCTTCCAAGTTCACTCTTGCACTACCAATCTGCTCATCACCAACAGTCTCTTCACTAAAGCACTTAAGTGTAAGATATTCTCCACCTCCAACCTCTTCAAACTCAAACCTCTGGTTCCAGACAGGAGTGTCGTTATCTGAAACCATCTTCGTCTTCCTTGTGGTCTGAAGAAAGTGTGCATAGAAGATGGATCAGACAAAGTCACTACAGTTTATAGCTGAAAATCTGTTGGATTTAAGACATACCTTGCCATAATGTAGCTGAATTACATTTTCCTGATTTATCTTTCCTAACAAGATTTTGGGCTTCTGCTACAGCGACGTAAATCTTTCTACCTGTTGTAAGTGGAAAGTTGGCGGATCAATACGTACTTTGCTGAGATCTAAGAGGTGAGATCAGTGAACCATTTGAGAATTGCCACTCTTTCAGCACAAGTTTGACTGTGATCTGATAGAATATTGTCGAGTCGTCTTCACAATTAATATCTCAATTTCCCAAGCTGAAATTAGCTCTTAGAGACAATGTTATATGAAAGAGTAAAGTATGATGGGAAAATCTGGATGAATGAGTACCTTGACTTGACAGCTTGACAGGTAATCATATTTGACGCTTCCAGGGGTGCATGCAATTGCATAGAGGTGGAACTTAAGACTACCAGCACTGTCCTGTAAAACCATATTGAAAGTTGAATCCCAGCTTGGAGCAGATGTTATTCTAGTTAGCTGTTCGCGCTCTACCTCCACAAACCTCCTAAGAACTGTCACAGAATGCTCTTCTGGAGTAGCTAGTACCATTGGTTTTGGAACTCTGTTGTTGCCTTCTAGAAGGACTTCCTTTCAAGCCACCCTAATGCTCATGTCAGTGGTGTCCCATTCAAACCCTAAATGCATCATTCTGCCACATCCAAATAACATTTAAGAAAAATGGAGTTGTTTGTTCTTTTCATCGTCATGCACTCTATGAATATAGCTTATGCGACAAGTTGGAAGATGACGTGAAGCCGTGGCCTTTCCCCTGACCCAATCCCCATGAATGAAACAACACCATTACAAGTAACTCAAATAAGAAAACAACCAAAGCTAGGGAAATGGTTAAACAAAGTATAACTAGGATAATTCTGTATGGGAGCTATGTTATAGAAATTGAATGGTAAAGATCGTTAAAAGTGCGTGAATTCCGTATGTTTAAGAAGGCTAGCTAGCATGTCATCCTTTCTAAAAGTTTCAAGTTGAGTTCAGTGGTAGAATGACTAATGTGACTGCAAAGTGCATTTGAACATTAGTGTGGCATGCATCCTTCCTTGTACCTTAATGGCCTTCATTTCACCCTGCTAGCTAATGACTCAACTGAGCATAGCTTGTTCCAAAAGCTATTCATAATAATTAGCTATATAAGTAATCAGCAGTGAGGTGGTGTTATAGCTGCATGGAGAATAAAACATAAGTATATAGTAAAATTTACAACTTTCATAATTTCATACTTGGAAGTTTATGCTCTATCTAATGAAGTGTTTTTATCTGCTTCCTCATAGTTTGCACATCAAAGATTGTCTGCTCTGCGAGCTGCTTGGGCTCTACCGCACAGAAGTGGATTTCCTTGAGCTTGAAGGGTAATTGCTCTCATTGAATGGCTATGGGTGGTGCTGAAACATGTAGCTGCAGTTACTAGGAAGTGTGTATAAAGAAGTGTCTTCAAGAAAGCATATTGAAAGCTGTCCGTCCAAGCTGTACAGTTTGCAACAAAGCATATTGAAACAGGCACCAGAAGAAGACCAGTTTATATGTACAAGATTCAACATACAGTTAGTATAATATGTCATTCATCATGTTGCTGCAGATTTAAATGAACATGCAATGGTTCTCAATTCTCTAATGTACCATTCTATTGAGTGACGAGATGGGTCCAACACCTGGGGTTTATTCATAGCTGAGTATCACACTAATGCTTTGGTTTCAATCCTGAAATGTAACTTGGACAAAGCTTTGGAAGCCATCCTTGTCAGAAGTTGAATATTAGGTTTTCTTTGTTATTTTCACTAGCTCTGTCTGCATTTCATGCAGGTTCATATTGTGTATATAAAGAGTTAAATTGGAATCCTACATGAGGCGTTAGACTTGGGGGCACGTTTTATGCAGTTTGTGGGTAAGAACGTGAAATGCCCAAATTAAACACTCAAACCTACAAATCACCAATAAGGTAATGACTAATGTAAATCATCTACCGTATGAGTGCCTAACTTTTTGTCCATCTCTCAGACATGGACATTTCCCTGCAATGACTCTTCTGCTATTATTGGCCAACTTTTTTTCCTTTTTTTTTTGTAGAGAAGATGTTGTCGCTACTCCCAAGTCTCGAACATATTCACGAAGGTGCTGGAAATATTTCCCCACTACTTTATTTGTTTTATCTTCTTTTCTAATCTCTCATACTCTTTTGTTGTGTATATATATGTATCATTGGATCAATCAAAGACTCTCTTCTTTATCCGCTAGTATTGTTTCAAGCATTATTTTCCATCATTGTTTTGGTGTCCGAATCAATGGGTCTAGCTAGCTAGGTCCACCTGACCTTAGTAGATGATGGAAGTTATTGTTGATGCATGTATAATTGCAACCTTTTTTGTCACTCTTCCTATGGCCACTAATACTGTAATGTTCCTATGGCCGATAAATTGAAGTATGTGCACGTGCAAACACAAGTATAACGACAAATTGAAGTGTGTGCGCGTACAAACACAAGTATGTTTATAAGTAGTGTTCTGAAAATCCCTTCTAAGCTTCGTCTAGACTCTATCTAGAAGCTGGAAGCTCCACTCCGTTTGGCCTTCTAACTCGCCAATATGGTACTTGAGAAAGCTAGTGCTCCAAACCGATGGCCGGCTGAGACCCAACCTGGAGACGTGCGCTCCAAGTAAGTTGGTCGAATGTTGAAGACTGGTTTCGTAAATGAATCGAATGTTGGAATGAGTATTCAAGTTGCGTAAGATAGGTATTAGTGTGTCCATAATTCTTGGAATTTGGGGGTCTACACTTTTTAATATATCTTCCTCATAAGAAGACCAAGAAGGAAGATTCAACACCCAATGGCAACATGGCTTGTGTTGTGCTGTGTCTTCCAAGGGGCCCTTTGAGCCATGTGATGTGATTTTCTATTTTTCTTAGCTCAACATAATAGCACCTTTTCCGTGTCGATATGTATATGAAAAATATAAGTCAAGTAAATTAGCCAATCCCATAAGCTAGCCAAATAATTGAATGTTATTATCTTAATAATTATGAATTCAGTACTTTATGATTCAATTGTTTATGCAATTTTGTTTGTTTTTGTTTGGAGAAGTAGCCCATGTTAATATATTATATATTTGCATCCCTCAACATCACAGTTTGTCTCTATGGCCATGTAAGTAAACAAATGGCACTATGGCAGGTAGGTACCCTTGGTTTTGTTTGGCCTGGGAAATTGGTAATTTCTCGTGAAATGAACATTTCATTTCGATCATTTCATGTGCGTTTGTTTAATTTCCATGAATTTTAAGATCAGGAACAATACTAGTGCATCTATATAATAATTGGACAGAGGACAGTGAGGATGAGGGCAATCAGGCAAATTAAAAACACCATTTCCCCACTCCACAAGGGCAAGTTGCTTCCACACCCTCCAAAGTGTTTCTGCAATGCAAATGGGTCATGTCATATCGGCGTTTGATTGAGTGCGTGCCCACGTAGTATTATTGGAGTATACAGATTTTGCTGAACCGGTTGATACACCCCTTCGATCTTTTCGTCTCCCCTCTTTGTTTTCTCTTCCAACTTGCACCCCTCCCTTACCCATGCAAATCTTATGTTCTTAAGTTTTAGATGAAAGTGTATAAGCGGATCAATTACAATTCATGAGACACGGAAAAGGATGTGTATACCGGACAAAAAATTTGACTAATTCCACCATTCAATTTCTCCACAAATTTTCAGTCCACTAAATCATTCAATTCTCTATCTAACCTAACCATAAAATTTAGGTTCTTTTTCATTTCCTTTAAAGTCCCCTCTCACCATGATTTATGTTTAGAAGCTACATCATTAAATTATTTATCCAACCCAATCATAGAATTTATCTTTGCTTGGAGTAATACCTTCATATATAAATATATAACTAGTGTATGTTCGAGAAAAAATATAAATAAAAGTTAATTCAATATTAAAAAATAGACATTATAAGAATTCTACAACTACTTTATTTGAAAATCAAATTAGTATATCATAAAACTTCAATAATTAACAATTCGATAATATTAAAATCAAAATTTCATAATTATGTTCACATAATTAATAGAGAAGTTGAAAAAGGTTAAGAGAAATGAAGTGAGAAAATGAGCACTGTTTAATGGTAAGATAAGTTGAGACAAACTAAGGAAGGTTAAGAGGTAAATGTTCAGATATTTCAAAAAAAAATAGAGATAAAAGGCTAAGAGAGGTAAAAAAAAATGGGGAAAAAAGCTGACTTCTTTTTTGCAGAATTAAAACAAATGTGACACAAATATGAACTTAAAGAGTTCTACTTTAAAGATGATATAGGAAAATGTACATTCAATATAATATCTATTACTTTTTTTTTTTTTGGTGAGGTATAATATCTATTACTATATACTAAAGTTGAAGCAAACTTTACCACCATATTGCACCACATCACCTCTATATTAAAAATTATATTTTATTAAAATATAGTCTTAATCTTATACATATATTTAATTAAAATAGTATGTCTACCTTATATTTTGAGTTGTTTAATTAAAATTCTATCCTAATATGTAAATTTAATATGATAAGTACAGTAATACACCATAAGTTTATTTTATTAAAATAATATGCTGAATACATGTTTTTACTATGTATCCTCCTATTTAAATACCAATAAAACTAATAACAAAAAGAATTAGATGATATATTTACCCTAAATATATCTGTAACATTGCATAATGATTATGTTTTAGATACAAGATAGATTTCTTAATTATAATAGTGATTCATTAATATTTTTGTTTGATATTTATATACTTCTTAATTTTTTTGTCCTACATTTTTATAGCATAATAAAACTATGAAAGATAACTTGGTTATCTTCTTTACCTCTATAAAATAATCTCTATATTTTTAATATAACACTTTATTAATCCAATTTTTTATATATTATTATAAGTAAGTAACTTTAATTTAAATGATAAAAGGTTTTTAACAATTTTTAATAAAACACCTTGTACAAGTAAATTTAATTCAATTCAAATGATAAAATATTTTTAATATAATACTATATTTCCAAGTTTTTATTAAAAATCTTATTCTTATTGCTTTCTTCCTTGATCCTTTGAATATATGCTTATCTATGTATTAAAAGTTGATGATATATATATATATATTATAAATATGTAGTGATATCTAGGAATTTTGTTATTTTATAATCCGAAAGATAAGTGTCTCTTAAAAACAAAGTAGACATATGATAATATTTGTAATAAATTCATATAAAAGTAATAAATAATTAAACAAGATACGGATCATTTACTAGTATGAAACTACTTCCTTTATTCCATGTGCGATGGTGTGAAAAATAGCATTATCTCACGTGCATCTTGACTCATTGACCAACCCCAACATGAACGATAAGCTAATTAACATGACCCGATCCGACTTGACATGCAACCCGATTGGCTCAAATATGAAATAATTGAACCCGAATCCGACCGAACCGACTCGTATACTAATGCTAATAACGGCGGACTACAACTAATCAGCGATCTACATCTAATGCTCTACTAGCTATATAACAAACCGCCCATATCATTGTCTGCATTGATTTGTCTCTCATATATATAGATATATAGATATATAGTCATATGTTTAATTTGACACTCTATACCCCGGCCTGGCCCTTCCCTTGTATAGTCATATGTTTAATTTGACACTCTATACGTACCCCCGGCCCTTCCCTTGTATCAAGGCATGAAATATAAAAGTTATATAATGAAACAATGCTGTCTTCTATATATAGAAGCTTATATTTCGACAATTTATGAATCGATTAATACATGAGTTTTAAGAATGAGCTATTTTTTTTTTTTGATCAAAAAGAATGAGCTATATATGATCACTTCTTTTCCCGCACGCTTTGTTAGCTGACGAGTATAAACATTGACCACTTCAATACATATTTAACGTTTCATAAGTCCAACGTCACTTAAGCTGGTATCACTCCATGCAATTCAAAGGCTGAATTAATTTTAAATGCATAACAAATAATAATATATGTAATACGTCTAGTTGATACTATTCCTTTGATTGGCTCTTGATACATTAAATTTTTTTTTTTTGAAAGGGTACTAAAATTAGACTGTAATTAGTGTATATAATATCAAATAATCAATTAATTTCATGACCTCATTAAGCAATTATGCTAGTGGAGGGGGCTACTCTTGGTATCCATTTAACCTTAGTCAATTTTGTTTGATCCCATAAATATTTCTTTATCCTAGATATTTCCTAAGAATTTTATATTGACGAGGATAACAAATGGTTGTACGCAGTGGCGGAGCCAGAGCAAATGGGAAGAGGGGGCGGAAACGTAGAGGGTAGACCATAAGTTAAGAATTAATAAATAAAATAATATGTTGATTTATTGTTTTATATATTAAAATAAATTTTAATATATAAAATAATAGGGTTGTAATTATTAATATGTTTGTATAAAGGAAAGTAAAATATTGAGTATGTAAAATTAATTAAAATTCTTGTTTATAGAGTAATAGGAAAAATATATAAAAAAATCAATAATTTATTATCGAGTATTATAGGATTAGTTTACGATACAGTAATTGTATTTTTATGATGGAGTAAAATTATTATATAACATTAATTATTGTATTTATTATTGTAGTTTAATACAATACGCTTTTTCTATTGTTCAAGACTTCAAGTGTAATAAATAGACAAAAAAGTGGGGTTGGAAAAAATACATTACTGTGGGGGCCACAGAAAAGTAAATGAAGGGAAAAAGAGATCCTATTTGGCAGGAGTAAGATTCGAACGCTGGGGGAGGGGGGGGCAAGCAGCTATAGAGGGGGGATAGTACCTCTGGGATAAGGAGCTTTTCAATGGTTTTTATAAAACTTAATGATATAACTACATACAGGGAGCATGAGAGAGGGGGCGACCGCCCCCCTTCGCCCCCCCTCGCTCCGCCACTGGTTGTACGAGCACCACAAGGATATATGTAACGTTTTAAGGTTAAAGTATCACGTACACTACTACGTAATACGAAGACATAGAAAAATGTTAAAGAGGAGTCATCAAAATTTACAAATAATAGAGGGTAAGTAATAAAAATACAATAAAAGAAGTAATTATAACGTCTCCAAGAACTTTCCCATATTCTTTAAAAGTGTGAATATGGAGAATACGATACAAGTTTTCACTCAAACAAGTTCTCCATCGCAAGAAGAACATGAGTAATGGTGTCAATTAACACATATAGTTATATAGTATCATTACAAGAAGCACATTGATGTATGACAAATTGACAAGGTGAGGAAGGGCTCCTTGGCGTCACACAATCGCAGACGGAAACGGATCTAGATCTTGCACCAAGTATAAGTCTCGCACCTCTCGTATTGAAATCACAACCAATAATCACACAAGAACGAACACTTAATCGAATCAAACCAATATTTGCATAAACCAAACTCGAGTCACAATGTACGTAGGTCACAAAGTGGCGCAGGAAGAGAACTCTGTTTTTCTTTCAAAATACGCTCCAAACAAATAAAAGGAAAAACTCAAGTATTTATTCTACCCTAGAAAAAGAAATCCTAAATTATTATCATAAGATATAAAGAATATCTCATAATAATAATTACAAATCTAGAAATCCAAAATATGGAAAGAGTTTGATAACAATAAAAGGAAAGTGTCTTTGAAGGAAACAACTTGGGCAGCAAGGCACGGAAGAAGTCGGTCGCGCGGACAAGGGCCGGATGATGGTCGGCCACGACCTGCCTAGGGTCGGCCACGACCAACCCAGGGTCGGCCACGACCAACCCAGGGTCGGCCACGACCAACCCAGGGTCGGCCACGACCAACCCAAGGTCGGCCACGACCCTTGGATGGTTGACTACGACCTTGTCCTTAGGCTTCCATCTCACCGTCTTGAAGTTCTTTGAATTTAAATGCTCAGGACTTCTTGAATGGTAAAGGTCTTCTTCTTGAGCTCGTCTTCCTCCATGAATCCTTCTTGAACTTGAATGCTCGCGACTTGTGGAACTGTCTTGGCTTTGCTTGTCGGTTCATGATCTTCTCTATCATTCTTGTATCACACATGAGTAATGATGTTGGAGCTACATTCTAGCTTGTAGAAGAAGTTTTAAATGGTGCTTGATCAAGAGGATACTTTGAGGATTCAGAATTCTTGAGAAAAATGGTTATCTTTAAGGGATCATAATACTTTCTTGTTCCATATGTCTACTGTTATTAGACATAGTTAGAATCGTATTCACGAGCTTCGTATTGTGGTTGGTGATTGAATTGATGACAATGATGCTATGGAGCGGTTGGCAGTCAAGTTCTTCAAAAACCTTTATTCGGTGGAGAATCGTGGGGACTGTAACAATTGCTTGGCTGGTGGTTTTCAGATCATTCTTCCGTTAAGTGGGATGATTTGATCAAGCCAATCCACAATGTTTAGATTTACGTAACGTGCGGTGAAAGACATGGCTACTTTCAACCGGTTTGTTTACCAAAATCAATGGGATTATATCATTGAGGGATTTGGTGTGTGGTGAAAGACATGTTTGCTTTCTAGATCTTTTTTACAGTAATTAGAATGCTTTGATCATGCCAATATGTAATGAGAAGATTTGGCGTGTGGTGAAAGACATGTGTGCCTTCAGTTTATTTTTGACAAAAGCAATGGAATATCACCATGGGATATGTTTTCGTTCATTCTATGTTCTTAAAGGACTACATCCATTGGTGTTGTGCAACTTCTAGCCAAAAAAATCTTTATATAAGTCTTAAGATTTTCTTTTTCGCTAACATGGACAATGCAACCAAATGAGGGCTCCAAACAATAAGCTAAGTTTTAAGGTTTGATGCCTTCGAAAGTGATATCTCATGCCAACCCGAGAACTTCCATGATGGTGCTAAATGGTCACATCAAGTTATGATTTTATGTAGAACAGAGCTAATGATGATTGCATTGACATACTCACTTTCGAGAAAGTGTGGATGCTTCATATACTTGGGAGAGGTAAATACTTTATGTGGTTGTGTATTTAAGGTAGGAGCTTGACAAATTACGAAAGGTGGCAACGACACCTTTCAAGCTCCATAACTTGCACTTGTTGCAACACTTAAGATGAGTCAACGAAACAACTAATGTGTGACATTCAACATGTTCGTAAGATGTGGGATTCTTTTGCAATTTCTAACTCCAATATTTTTTATCTAAGCTCTTGTTGACGCTTGGATTCGTACGAATGTTACTCGTAAATTTGTTGTCGGGGAGATGGACTGGAAGGCTGAGTTTGTTAACATGAAGGTTTTCCGCAATAAAGTGGCCCCTATTAATAGGCATGCTTTTGTCATGGAGAGATGCAAAGAGCACTTGAATGCTTGCTAAAACCAGTAGGTAATGGTATTCCCTCTATGAGACCCTTAGTTTGTACTTCTTTGAAGTGTCCTCATAGGGATGGATCAAGATTAACTCTGATGGTGCGATGAGGAATGGTGATTGGTGACAATATTAGGTGTTCTTATAGATCACTATGGGCAGGGTAAGAAAGGTCATGCTCTCAATCTTGGCTCGTATTCCGCGCTATTGACATAGTTATGGGTTCTTCTTCAATATCTGAAGCTTGCTTGGTTGAGAGGTTACATTAATGTGGAGGTAGAGTTAACTCATGGAGTATCTTCTCGAGCCTGGTTCATACTTTTCAAGGCTTTCTTCTAGGAAACCGACATGTATGGAACCATCACATGTACCGTGAGGTTAACCGAGTGGTGGATGGTCTTACATCCTATACTTTTAATTTACTACTAGATTCTCATGTTTTGCTCACCCTTTACGAGGGAATTCCCTTATTGTTGTTTGACGATGTAATGGACCTGGCTATCCTTCACTTAATGACTACTTAGTCATTTTTCCTTTTTAATAAAAATCTCAAAAAGTGTTCTCTCTTCTTCTATCAAAAGAATAAAAAAATAAATCGGCTCAAGGCAAAAACAGGACGGAACAAGAAAATGATCAACTACAGACAAGACCAAGGAGACAATGTCAACAAAGGGAAGCAACCACTTGGAAAAAACCAAGCTCAGGTTTCGCCAAAATTAACTTTGACAGATCTAAGCTACGGGTGTTGTAATCCATATGCGAAAGTGATCAAAATAAGATCGAAGCAGTATGGAAGTTTGTCAGTACCGAAAATTTAAATTTTGGCTTTGAGAGATGAAATTAGGATGGTCAAGGAATTGAGATTAAGAAAACTGGAGATAGAGGGCGGCAATTTTATAGTAATTAATGTCGTTAGCAAAAAAGGACAAAGTCCATGAGACATCGAAATAATAATTGCAGATATCATAGTCTCATTAAGATGGTTCGAGACTGTTCGAATTACCCATGTGTAATGTGTAATGTTGTGGCCGACAAAATAGCTAAATTGGGTCATAGCTACTCTACTAACGTTATTATAAATCTCCCAAAAGTTGAAGTTCCCTTCCAATTGGACGCTCTAGGACATCCCTCTTGAGGGGATCTCCTAATTCTTACCGGTTCAAAAAACATCTAGTAAAATAAATACTCTTAATATGAGTAATTTATTTTTATCTATATTCAAAGACAGACACCCATCTTCTTATCGTATATTTTTGTCTATTTTTGTACTTTGTTTATTTATTTATTTGCAATATTTTTTGTCTATGCTTTAATATATCATCATGTTTTTTAATTTCAAGTGAAATGAAATGTGTTGTTTATGGTTTATATTAATTTTAAAATTCATATTTCAGTTAAGGATTCTCTTGAGATTTCACTTCATAAGGATTCTCTTAAGAAAATAAACTAGTTTAACCCCCGCACCATGTACGGGTAATGTGATTATAAATCCAATTTAATATAGATATGTAATAACAATGATCATGTTAAAATTATAGGGTCATATATATTTTTCTTCGTATTGTGATTAGTGTTTTTTACCAATAGTAAATCAAATCATAATATAAATCAGTTGGATTTATTTAAAAATTACTTTACAATAAATATCATGTTCTATTAAATAATAATACTTATCAGAAGATTATAACTAATTCTTAGTAAGTGATAATTCATAATTTTCGGAATAATTCATAATTTTTGGAATAATTCATAATTTACGTTGCAAAATTATATGATTTTGGAACATAAAATCTAACCACCAAATGTACGAAACCACTTTGATAAAAGATCATGAGCAACTTTATATTATAGGCGTTATATCCTCGGTAAAGACCCATTCCACAAATATTATGTTATCAACCAATGTACGAATTACAATAATATAATCTTAGGTGTATATATTAGATAAAGGTGTATTAAATTGTGTACGTGTATACAAATTGTGATCAATCCTTCTTGTGTAGATATGGAAATTTTTGTAGGAAAATTATATCTTTCTATATGTTTTTTAAAATTATCAAATCATACATTTTTATCTCTCTATTGTGATTAGTGGTTTTTATATACGCAAGGGCCCGGTTAAATATTTTATTGAAGATATGACACGTGGCGCAATTTTTTGTGAAGACTTTGTCTCCGCTTTATACTATAGACAGTATAGATTATGATTAAATTATGTAAAAATAAAACTAATTGAGGAGAATCATGATCAACTAGAAAATAAAAAAATTAATCGGTTAATTCATAATTAACAAGATTTCATGGATTTTGTCATCAAAATCCAAATAATTTGAAATAATTTTTATTTATAAATAAATAAAAATTGGGCCGAAAAACAAATCCTCGTGTTTCCCGAGACCCGTCCAGATCAAAGTGGGCCCAGGCAACTAGGCAAGCATACCCATCCATCCTCGCTGGTTTTTGGTATAAATAGCGGCCACTTTACTCGGCAATCTTTGCATATCGTCTAGACCTTATTTTACTCCAATTCCTTCCTCCTCACGATTCTCTCTCCCCCAAAACCTACAAAATATCTTATCTCTGCTCTCTCTCTCCCCCCCATCGCAAATCGAGCGGGTTATGCTCGCCGTCGCCGGTCGCCGGAAGCTTGAGAGCCGCCGTCTCTCTGCATCCGCTCTCGGCTTCCCCAACCTCCGCTTCTTCCGCTACCGCCGCTTGAGGTAATCAATCAACCGATCCGATCGAACTCGCCACACACCGCTTCATCCAACTGTAAAATCCCTAGAGAATCCGCTTAGGTTTCCGATCAGTAGTACTATTCGTTAGATGCCGAGCCCTAGGCCTTCTTCTTCGCACCAGAGAATCATCAGGGAGAAATCGATGTCCTTCCACGGAAGGGGATCCGGTCAGGCGACGGCCGCCGGCATGCTCCGGCGCCCTAAGACGCTTCCGAATTTGCCGTCGGCGGCCAGGGTCCAGGCGGCGACGGAGACGGCGGACGGGAAGCCGAAGATGACGAAATTCTTGCTGAATGTTACGATCCAGGGGAGCCTTGGCCCCGTGCAGGTGCTGATTACGCCGGATTCCGCCGTCGGAGACCTCATCGCCGCCGCTGTCCGGCTCTACGTCAAGGAAGGACGGCGGCCGGTGCTCCCGGCCTCCGATCCGGCTGCCTACGACCTCCACTACTCTCAGTTTAGCCTTGAGAGTATGTTCCTCTTCCAATTCATCATCCGTTTTCTCAACGAGGTTTGATTGATGAATCCAACGAATGAATGAATGAATGATGTTTCAGGTCTGAGCAGGGATGAGAAGCTGGCGGATTTAGGCTCTAGGAACTTCTTCCTCTGCAAAAGGCGGGCGGATATGACGAGCTCGTATTCGCCGTCGTCGTGCTCAAAGCAGGCGGAGGATAAGGGGAGGACGGCGGGGTTCGGCCTGCCATGGCTCAAGCTCTTGGGCTTCTTGCACTAGGTTTTTTTCCCAGCTGTATGCTGGCTGTGTTGCAACTCAATTTCATCTCCTCAATCTCATCATGGAAGCCCTGTGAGATCGATCAGATTCAGATTCACACTAGTAGTTTGTTAATTATCTTCAGTGGTAAGTCGGTGGCCTGATCACTTCTTCCGGCCTATTGTTGTAATTTCAGTGTTGGTTTGGTATATATCGTTAGTAGTAGTCTGTTACGTTTCTGAGACTCGCTTCTTCATGTTAATAGCTCAAGGAGCGGGCTGAATCAATAGCAATTATACATCCTTGTTAAGACTCAATAGCAATTATGTGGAACCATTTCTAGTATACTCAATTTTATTACTTCAAAATGATTAACGTTTTGTCGTTTCACTTAAAAAGTCTTTTGTGGAGTTGGAAAATTCTCTAATTGTCAATATTGCCGACTAGGTCACGACTCATCATACATTTTTTTTTATGGGAATCATCATTTTGTATTCTTTTAATGTTGGTTTAACGTAACAATTTGAGCTAACAAAAAAATGCGATTTCAAATTAGAAAAAATGACTCAGAATAATCTCAAAACTTTCAACAAAAAATAATCTCAAATTTGAAAATCATCACCAACAATACGAGCTATTACAATATTAACAAAAAATAATTTGAAATCATTTTTCAATAAGTTTTTCGATGGAATAACTGATATGACGATAAAAACTAATTCAACTAAAATGTTAAGTTGTTATGTCAAATTTTTGATCCCCGAAGTATCGATTCCACTTAAAAACTCGTCGAAAAAGACTTCCGAATCGTTTTTGGTTAATTTTTTGATAGTTCGTATCATTAGTAATGATTTTCAAACTTATGATTATTTTTTGTTGAAAAGTGATATTTCGAATTATTTTAAATCATTTTTTCTTCAAATTATAAAATCGGTATTCCTATTTTTACAAGTGAATAACAATCGTTTCGCTTATCCACGCCAAGTGTATGAAGACCACACATGAATGGGAGGGAAATTAAATCTGGGGTGCGTTTGGATTGCACTTTATGTTACATCATCTTGCTTTTTGTTTTGGAAATTTCATATGATACCCTCTTGTGGTTTCAACAATTCCTTTTGGTTTCCTGAAAGAAAAGTTTTTTCTTTTGATATCCTCGTATATGTATATTTTTCTTATCATAACCAAAACTTTATTGAAATCCATTTTTTGATTTTCAATAAATTTTATTTACTTTAAATTTTCAATGAAAAAACAATTAAAAAAACTACTCTACAACTCCATCCCCACCAACCTTTGCCTCATCCAAAACCTCCGACCTTCGCCTCAACATCGTCGACCTCCGTACCGGCCGCCTCGTGGGCCCCATCCCTCCTTAGCTCAGCTCCCTCTCCCGCCTCTCAGGCCCCATCCCTCCCTCGCTCGCCAATCACACCGCCCTCCGACCTCCTGACAAATCTCTCAATATAGGCCCAGTAAGGGCTTCTCCATCATGGCCATCGACAGGATCGGGCTCGCCAACGTCCTCTTTAGCCTCATCATCATCGTTTGTGCTTGACGCCACCCTCGTCCCCCAGCAGCTTCATCCTCTCCGGCGAATACCCCTTTGGTCCCTCCTCCAACACCTCTCTTCCGCCATCTTCTCCCTCCTCTCCCTCTTTGCCCTATACGCCAAGCTAGGCTTTGTTTTTTATTTAAATTATTAATGTTACTAATATTTATTGAATGAAAAATGGGTTTAAATGATATTTTGGTTACAAAAAAGTAAATATATAAATCATAAGGGTACCAAAAGGAAAAAATATTTTTCTTGGACATTAAAAGAAATTGTCGAAACTACGAGGGTACCAAAATAAATTTTCATTTTTTTGGATAAGAAAAGGAATTATGATCGTCACAAATACTATTTGGGCTTGCCTAGAGCATACACAAGGGATGAGTTCGCCTTGAAGTCTCGAACTCTAGACCACATCAATGATATACACATGAGTGTTCAACTAGTGAGCTGATAGGTCAAGCGCATGATACATCATCTTGCATTTTCATTAAAGCTTAGATTAAAATTTGATCAGATGCGGTTTGAAGATCTTATCCCAGAGGTATAAAGGTGAAAGAATGCATTAATGAGGAAGAGGTTGAAGGATCATACACGGAATATTCAGTAGGTCCCTATGGGATGCAGCTTCAATCACCCATGCCTCAATGCAATAAAATATGCTAATCATATACTAAAGCTCAATTATCATTTGTTCTTGTACACAATTATTATTATTAATCAGACAAGTGGTCAATCATTGATGGAAAATTGCATCCTCACATCACATACAATCTTTTATGGTCCAGATTCAAGAATTAGAAAGACGATAAGACTGTGTACAATTGGGACCCTTCAACAACTCGGTAGGGCATTTTGCTTGTTGTGTGACATGTTACTTGCCAATTAACCCTGTATTGGGCATCATGCTATGTATCTTCACAGTTCATAGTAAAATTATAATTTGTTTGTTTAAAAGTTTTTAATTTCTGCGTAAAACTTCCGTGGGCTTAGTCCAGGCCCAACATGCAGGCCCATATAGGAAGAAACCAGCAAAAAGATGTAGACTAGCTCACAGAGTGTGTTTTTTGTTCCGAATGAATTTGTACTCAAAATCACAAATTCTTATGAGCATCTTCAAAGTTGAGGTTGTAGATGAAAGCCATCCTAGTTCACGTATACAGCTCTGCACAATTTAATGTTTAACAGCATAATAACACCCAAAACATATCACGTGAGATTGAATTTGAGGAAGATAGCAATCTACTAGCAATACATAGAGAAAATGCAAACCAGAAAAGTGGCAAAAAAATTTGGACCATTTCTCGATTTGTGCGTGTCATCCTTGCGCAGGGGCCATGCTAATCTTCTCTGTATCGTTCCAATTTTATCAGATGTCTCCGAAGAGACATTCGTTGTTTGGCTCACCTGAGTATATAAAGTCGTTTGTAAAGCTTCTGAATGTCGATGTGGGAGAAAAAGTGGTCCACATATATGAATAATTTAGTTGGACCTATATTCTGTACAGACATGAGGCCCATAAATTGGCCTCTGGGTCCGGGCCCAAATAGTATTAATTTGATTACAGGCGGAAGTGGCCCACTAAATGCGTATTTTCCACAAAAGTGTTCATTTTGCTATGTTTTTTTTCAAAGAAATGTTTGTTTTCAGAAGATTTTTTACAAGAATGAGAGTATGTATTAGAAATATATATTATGTAAAAAGGAATTAAGAACAAATACTCAAATTTGTTAGAGTTTTTGAGTTCACAACCTTTTAACCTAATGTGAATAAATAATTATGATAAGTAAATAACTTTCCCAATCTCATGTTTGCTTATTATATTTTGGTTCATATCTACAACTAGTCTTCCAATACTTGACTTAGTGATCGCAGTCAAGACTTAGGATAATGGAAGGTAGATCCTTTATCCCAAGTAAGGTCCTGTTTGGTACTGTGTAACAAGGGTATTAGGAGTCACTCATACATATTCTTGTGTTTGGTAAGAAGTTTTTTTTATTTTTCCTAGAATGGGTGATACTATTGAATATGGATTTTTCCAACTAGATTTTATCTCATCATGAATTCATGATTGTAGTTTTTGTACCAAACACGCCCCACATGGGTTTACTTTGTCCCAGCCGGTTCCTAGTCCTAAGTCCTAACCCAGTTTTATCTCATCATAATTCCGATTTTCGTACCAAACCAACAGGCCTTATATGGATTTAATTTGTCTCCTCACAATCTTGGTTACCAAGTTATAATTTCAAGCTGTCATTTGCAGTATTCCTTTCACACCTAATAGCTTCTGAAAAATAGGTACCGTAAAACCAATCCAACAATCCTCGCATAGCCAAAAACACCATCAACTCAAGTGCGTATTGAATCTATTGATTCTAGTAGAATAATTTGTCTTGTAAGTTGATACAAATTCACGTTTCTCAAGTATAATTGTAAATTTTGGTTGCCTCACATTCCAATAATAAGAAACCATCGATCACTGCAAAACACATATCGAAATTGTTGCATTTGCATACAAGGTTCTAAAGTCACGAACACAATTCCAACGACCAAATTACAATGCAACTAGCCATAACCACTGATCCTCCTACACTTCAGAAAGCTCACAACCGAAAAGGAAATGTTCGGAAAGGTACGAGAGTTGTTAGATATTGTCATATATATCAGCTACATGAACTACTAGCGCTCACTTTAACAGAACATGGTGCCTCAAATGCGCCAAGTGATGGTGCATTTGTAGATAGATCTGCAAAATCCTGCAAAACCAATCCCTCAGAGCCCAAAAGCAAATAACCTGTAACAAAAATTTCATAATAAGTTCAGACGAAGAAACAAGTGGAGCCTAAGACATGGGGCAACCTGCAGCTGCAAAACCAGAGTGCGTAAGAGTTTTGACAACGATGGGGGCGAAAAAGTAGCTCAAAGAATGTAAAACCTATGCATAATCGTTCACTATTCAGTTGATCAGCGGCCTTCAACAGTTTCTGACCAATTCGGCATGTTAGGCAAGAAACTGACTCTCAACAAACAAGAGCAATCACCAGACAACACTAGTTAACTAGGCATGGCAGCTTATGGTGACAATTTTTTATCTTCACTTCCCTCTTCATGATCTTAGTTGAGAAAGGATATTAAACAATTCAAAGTATAACAATTAACAACCAATTATCCAAGTTAATGACACTTTCAGACATCCCACCACAGGGAAAACACACAATAGGGAGGCCAGGGTATAAAGATTCAGAGCACTTGACTGCTTTGATAATTAAAGGGAGATACTCAGGTTGCCATGTAAGAAAATGCCCTCTATGGCATATTTTGGATAAATCATATAAGTTACTTAGCATGGCACAAAACACACATTCAAGAAACCAGATAAGCAAATAAACAAACATTAACAAATCACAGACTTGCAAACCTGTACACCACCTGCACAGTGCAAAAGTGGACAGTAAGACACAATTCTTAAACCGACAGTGCACACCCTCGGCGAAGAAGAAAGCCAATTAACTTGAACCACAAAGCAACCAACAAAAATTAGCAAAGGGTAGAGACACAAACCCCATAAAAGCCAAATTCCTCCCGCTCTCATGGTTACTAATAACCGTGTCTAGAATCCCCATTTTGTGCATGGCCGTTGTGATTGACCTCGTTATTCTCAGTCTGAGCCTTGGCTTGTTCAGCTTCCTCCTTTTCTCTGTTCCATTGCTCAATTCTAGCACGTCTTTCTTCACTACCATCCCTAACAGGACTCCTATCTCTTCTCCCACCAGGACTTCTGCTTCTTCCCCTCTTGTGGCCAACACTCGTGCTTCTGTGCCTCTTACTACGGCTTTCATAATAATCATCTCGATCATCATACCTTTTACTATGTCCACGGTAGTCTCGATCATAGTACTCATGGCTCTTGTGCCTGTACGGACTCCTACTCCTGCTCCTGCTTCTGCTGTGCCTCGATCTATACATTCCGTACAGCTGGCGCCTCAACTCCCTGGTACAAATCTTAAGCGTCAAAAAACTGTCTTATATAAAAAGTAGAACAAAGTGCAAGAGTCTGAAATGTGGTTTACCTATTTATCTTCTTTAGATGCATGAAGTTACAATAACCCCCACGGTTACAGCTGTTCTCTTCATATTGCCTACATGTAGCTTCACGAAAATCTGTAACTGGAGAAAAGTCTACAATGATTGGCCGGCCTGCAAATTTGGATAGGTTGGATTAATCGCCATTTGAATATAAAGCTAGAAAATGAGGGTGAACATAACATGTATGTAGAAAGAAAAGAGGCAGCAAAGCGCACCAGCATAGTATCTCCCAGTGAGATTTTGTAATGCATTGGCAGCTTGCTCTTCTTCACTGAATTGAACATAAACATTTCCAACCTGCAAGCACAACGAAACGAGACAATCCTCACATCAGCTAGTGCATACATCAAGACTAATAAGAACGAATTCATAGAGTAGATAGGGGATACTAACCATGTGGTCAGCCAGGTTGTCACAAATATTCAGGGACTCAATGTCTCCATATTTGGCTAGCTCGGTGAAGAGATCTTCATAGAAGTCCTTTTTCACAAATAAAAAATCAACTCAATTTCAGAATCAGAGGGCATGAATACAGAATGCAATATCTATGCCGTCTATCAACAGCACTAACATATAAAGAAAATAACAATGGACAACATAAACGATGCCATCATTTACCCAATCCAGAGCATACAGATCTATGAAGTCAATCACTTGTCAAAGGAAATCAGAAAAGGTATCATCATCATCATCATCATCATACCAATTATCAATCACCAATCGATGAATATATAAAAAAATTGAACATCTAATCCCTCAACTCTCAACTATGGATGAATCATTAAATCGAAAAGCAAAAGCTAGGGCTCAAAATCGGCGAGGAAATTACCTCGAAATGCTCCTGAATTTTGCGAGGATCGATAGGGTTTCCCTGAGCGTCGACGCCGGGAGTGATCATGTCGGGGCGTTGGTACATGTTGGATAGCAATAGAGTGGGGCTGATGCTGGGCTTGGTGTGGAGCCTCGAACACCTGTCGCCATGCCTACAAGCTCCGATCTTGAAGTAGAAGGGGCAGTTCACCCTGTCCTTTTCCGTGCCAAATATCGATGCAAGGTGCTCCGCCATAGCTGATCTTCTCTCTAGATCCCTCTCTGTAACGAACGAGAATTGGGGTTTCTACTCTCCTCACGCCCCTAGTGTCAAGTTTTAGGCTCTGACGACGAGTTATAGGAACAGCTAGAACCTTCTGTATATGAGTTCTATCTATCTGTGTATAAAATAAGAGTATTAAACGAGAAAAAATAAATCAAAATACGATCTCTCGGCTTCTAGATGGTTCTACTCGATATGTGAACGTTTTTATTCCAAATAGTTAACTATTGAACACATCAGCTGGTTTGCCCGAGTGGTTAAGGGGGAAGACTTAAGGTCTTCTGCACACAAGTGCGCGTGGGTTCGAACCCCACAGCCAGCATCTTTTGTTTTTTAACTTGCCAGTTTCCGGCTATTGATTTTGGGAGATTTTATGGTGTCTCTAAAACTTTTGGCTTTTAATCAAACTAGTTGTACCCGTCGGCGTCGTGCATGGCACGACTTGTATTTTTATATTTATTTTTGGATATATAATAAATAATATTGATGTGAAATTTTTAATAAAAGTTTTAACATAATTTGGCTTCATTTAATATTAAATGTTTTTAGTTGTTATATGATTTATTGAGAATATGTTATTATGCAAATTACGTACTTATATTTTATAGTCAATAAAATATATTATTATGCAATTTATATTTACTTATAGTTTAGTATGCAAAACACAAACTTGATATACCCAAATTAAATGTAGTTATTTTAATCATAATATTTAATGAATAGTATTTTGTCTCTATATTTATGAATAGACCAAAAGAGTATCTAATTAAAATATAATACAAAATAATATATTTAATAAATTAAGTATAAGATAAAATTTTAATATTAATTTTAAATGCAAACAGCATAACTACATGCAAAATATCTACAAAAGATAATATAACATAACCCGAATTATTCAACATTAACAATGTAGAATGATGTACGTGAGTATAATTGGTTATATCTTTTATTCAATATTAAACTTCAATTTAAAGATAGATAGATATATTGATGTGGTGATTTTTGAATTAAAAATATAATTTAAAGATATAGAGTTGTTATTATATTATATAGAGTTGTTATTATAATGTGGTGATAGATATAATTAAAAATAGATAGTATGACTTTAAAGATAAAATTGAGGATTATATAATTAAGGGAAATAGAAGATATAAAGTTGTTATTATCTATTTGAGTTGGAAAAACAATTAAAATCGAATGGGACCAGGATCAACGCGGTGACTCAAAATCAGTCGGCTTTTATAGTATATATTGATTCATTCATTCATATTTTAAAAACAAATTTGAGGGTAGATGTTTCAAGATGGGATATTATCAAGATATAAAATTGTTATTTTCTAGTTTTATCCCGTGGTGCCATACACGACTATAATTCATATTTTAAAGTTATATTTTAGACATTTTATAAATAATATAATAATGTGAAATATTCAATATAAAATTTAATACAATTTGGTATGAACATACTATTTTTCTATTATTTATATGATATAATGGGGACCAATATATATCTAATGACTCAAAGATAATGTATTTATTGAAATAAACAAATGAAACAAATAAGCGTTATTTTATTGTGAAATAAATGATAAAAATATGTGAAATTTATTTATTAAAATATAATAAATAAATACTATTTAAAATTTTAATAATAAGACAAACAATATCCGTACATTTTTATGATCCGAGGTTCGTATTATTTATTTGAAGATAAGAAAGTATTTTCCATTCAACTATTATATAAAAGTCATCCATAAATGAATTAGAGCTTTATCTCATAATGCAGTAATGCATTAAATACACAACATTATTATGATTCCCATAGGAAATCGAACACTATATACGGTAGGGGTGTTCATAAATATCCGATCCGACAATGCGACAATCCGATCCACGAAAATCCGAGTCCAACGGAAAGTTCTCCGAATCCGGCCAGATCCGAGAAAAATTAGTCGGATAATGGACCGGATATGGAATAGAACTTTACCCCTAAAATCCGACGGAATGTGATCCGATCCGATCCGATAAAACTATATATTTTCTTAGCATAATGTCATAATTTCGTGTTTTAAACTTAATTTTATTTGAAAAAAGACATGTCAAATGGTAAACCGGATATCCAATCCTATCTGAGATAAACAGACGGATATCCGAATTTATCCGGATCGGATACGGATATCACTTTCGAAAATTTTTATCCAGTAATATCCGATCCGTTCAGGCTAAACGGATCGGATATCCGACCATGAACACCCCTAATATACGGTTCAAATGAAAAAACTTAACCAACTTCAAGCAAAAAAGTCACGTTAGAAGATGTTGTCAAGTAAGAAAGTTAACTTGATCGTGAATATAATTTATATATAAGATGGATGATAGAGCAAATTATCAAATTTGATTCTTTAGAATAATCCAACGTAACAAACTTTGAAAATTAATGCGAAAGCGAACACTATATACGGTTGATAGTTCAAATGAAAAAAACTTAATCTAATTCAAACAAAAAAATTATGGTAAAAGATATTGTTAAGAAAGAAAGTTACCTTGATCATGTATATAATTTATATAAAAGATGGATAGAGCAATTTATCAAACTTGATTCTTTGAGAATATTCCAACGTAACAAACTTTGAAAATTAAGATATATTAAAAAGTACAGATTATCTTACCAAAATGTTAAATTTTAAGAAGATAGAATATTTTACCAAATTTGAAATTTTAATGATATCTTTTACATACATAGATAATAAGAAATTTAATCAGGTTAAATGAAATAACATGAATAAAAATTATTTTTTATCAAATATGCGATGGGGCCAGAATCAACGTGGTGCCTCGAAAACGGTCGGCTTTTATAATATATATTGACTATTTATACCCATCGTGTCATTCACGACTTGTATTTTTAAATTTATTTTTAGATATATAATAAATATAATACTAATGTGAAATGTATAATAAAAGTTTTAACATAATTTGATTTCATCGAATATTAAAAGTTTTTAATTGTTAAATCATTGATTGAGAATATGTTATTATGCAAATCACGTACTTATACTTTATAGTTAATACGGGGTAAAACATTACTATGCAATATTATTTACTAGGTTCAAAACCCGTGCGTACCGCACGGGGTAATTGACATTTATTATAGGAGTTTATGTAACAAAATGTCGTTGATTTATCTTAGTATGAATATGTTGCGTTGTAAGTGCTATATGGGTTAATTGTTTTAAGCTTATGAGAATTAATGGTATGTTTTGCTAACGTTATTTGAGTGATTAGCTCCATAGGAGTATTTAAAATGTTATTTAAGCGGTTACAAATTTGTTTGCGTTTGTTTAATGCTAAACTGCAAGTAACGCAGATGTCATTGCGTATATGTATCAAAATTATTTGTTGAGCGGTTACAAATTAGTTCTCAGTTCTCACCCCAAAGACTATGTTTTTTTTAAAGGTCCAAGATTTAGAAAGTTAGTGTTCAAGAACGTGAAAAGATAAAAGAAGATTACAAACACAATCTCATGAAATGGCAGCACATACAAACATCATGAAAAAGTGGCAAGATAAAAACTATTTTCCAACATATAAAGCATATAGCTCTCTTTTGACACCAATAAGTTGCTTGGCTTCAAGTCGGTGCAACACGTTTGGAGAATGGACGTGCTCGTAACCTTGTAGTAATTGATAGAGAAAATACTACAATAACATCAAGCAAGCATTAGCCACCGAATCAGAAAGGCAAACTCCAAAGCTACCAAAACAGAAGTTTATTTTGAAGTACCGAACAATGATCATCGGGCCAAAACCCGTGCGGTCTGCCTGGGCCTTTATCCGTTTGATGTAGTCAGGATCGATCAGAAATGGCGGATTTGAGGATCTTGCGAGTTTTCCCGGAGGATAATGCGAGGAAGAGGCAATATTTTGTGACGGCAAATGGTTGACGATGGAAGCAAAGCGAGAGATGTGGAAAGTCTCTATCATAAAGGCCACGGCGACCTTTTCCCCACCGTAAACCATTAACACTAAAGCTTGGCACAACACGACTCTTGAGTAGTGGATATGAGATTATAGGAAATGCAAAATTTTACTGGAAAAGCAGAGGTGCTTAAATTACCTGTGTAGTTAAGGGCACTGTAATTTTCCAACACCTTACCAATAATTTTTATGTGTCCTGAAATCACACAAAGCTTATGGAGATGAAAACTGAAGATGCAAAATCAACTGATAAATTGTGTGAACAAAATTCTATTTCGACAAATTCCGCTTGTAGAAACATCAAACACAACTTCATATATATATATATACAGAGACTGGCTGCGACATAAACCACAGTGAGCAACTTCATGTGCCGAGGTACCGTGTTGAGATTTTCAACTTAGGACTGCATAGATACAGAGATATGATATTCTGGAATAAGGGGTAAAGAACTTGGTGAGCAACTTCTTATTATGTTCAGATATGATTTTGTATACAGACATTAGAGCTGTAATCATAATACGCACTGTATAGATATGATTTTGAATTCAAAACTGTCATAATTAGCAACATGCATAATATGTATACAAAACCTCCGACCTGTATAGATATGATTTACCATTGACCATGGTTAAGGTTGCGTATAGATATAATGCCTAGATTACATTAAGCTAATCCTACCATGGTGCGTAAGATAATAGGGGTTAATCCTACCATTGATTAGGTGTCATAGGGGGTTTACATTAAGCTAATCCTACCATTGACCATGGTTATCCTACGTCTTAAGATAATAAGGTCCTAAAACTGTATAGATATAATGCATGTGCTTACATACAACTTCATTAAGCTGCTAATATGGAATAATACGCATGGGCTCCTCCACAAACAACTTCATTGTTTGTGCCGAGATTGTCATACTCACATGAACAAAATCTGCAGTCCAACTAAATTAAACGACTCAATTAATCACCCAGTATGACTATCCATGTTTGTGAATCGGGGAAAAAAAACAATAAGCGAATCGAAATAGCAAGGAGAGAGAAAGTGAAATACCTCAGAGGATTTCGCGGATACCTTGGCAGAGGGATTTTGCGGTACTGAACTTCGGTGGCGGATTTAACCACCAGTGACCATCTCAACGGCGTTGGCAATCTCACATTCAGCAAGGAGTAGCTGCTGAAAGCCTCAATGAATGACTCCAAGGCCTTCTCTCTCGTAGAACCCCTTCAAACAATCCAATTGAATATACAAACAATAATTAGCAACAAAATGAACGGGAATGGAATGAGTAAACAATTTCAAGCCTAATCCTCTAGAATTAAGCTCGATGTACGGGGTACCTCTTCTCATACAAAGCATCGAGAGCCTGATCCAACAGAGAATCCTTCTCGACCTCCTCCGTTCCCACAACCGGCAAAGCCTCAGACCTCATCATCGTGGACGACGAACTCACACGATCGGCGTCGTCGCTGTCGAACATTCCCGCCACATTGTTCCGCTGCGAATTGCTTGCACAAACCCTAACAAATCAGCATCCCTATTCATTCAACCCTTCTCATCAGATCCGATCCGAAACGCCTCTTGACCGATAGAATTCCTCTTCATTCAGATTTGCGCTTGAAGACGGAGTCGAGATCGAGGTCTTCGGCGAAGAGAGGATCCGATCGAGGATCAGAGTTTCTACAAGCGGCATTGGGTCGGGAGTCGGGTCGGCGTCGGGTTAGGGCAGAGTCGGGAGGGCGAGCAAAGTCACCGTCGTCGGGCTCGGGAGTGCAGGGGAGTGGCAATCGAGCGGCGAAGCCGAGAGAGAGGGAGATGGGGAGCGTGAACGTCGGGGAAGCCAGGGGTGAGCGGCGGGGTTGGGCTATTGTCGGATCTGGCCGGCGGAGTGGAGAGGGAGACCGGTGGAGGTCCGGCAGGGCTAGAGGGAATGGTCCCGTTGCTGGCGAAGTGGCTGTGCCAAGGGAGGAGCGCCGGTCTTCGGCGTGAAGGGGTTGCCGGATAGGAGAGGGGCGTGAGAGACGGATTTGAAGGAGGAGTAGGCTGAATTTTAGGGATTTTTTTTGGGTGATGAATTACAGGGATTTAAATTATGCACCTTGCAGAGGTTGGCGTCCGTCCGTCTTCAAGGGCGATATACATCAACATTCATTATCGTGGAGTCTAAAGGCCTAAACCGAAAATGTGTATATGAAAGCATTCATTCATGAGAACCGAATGGGTGCCGACGGCATTAAAGAGAATAGGGGAAAAACAAATTTTCCTAGTAAAAAAGTAGATTAACCACATGAAAGCTATATGTTAGTGATAAAATGATGAACATTTATTACGGTGAATGTCTGTAGTTTGTAGTATTATAGATTATATTTTAGTAACAAAAACACCAACTTGATATACAAAAATTAAACATGTATTTATTTTAATCACAATATTTTGCCTCCATATGTATGAATAGACCAAAAAAATATCTTACTAAAATATAATATATTTCAAAGATTATGATATTTTGAATCTAAAAAACACTTGGTATAGAAAATATTAGGAAATTAATAGAAACCGTTAAAAACAATTTATTAAAAATATAAGGTGGGGTGAGAATAAAGTTTTTTATATAATTTTTTTTTGAATTCCAAATAAAATTAAAGAAATGTTCATTTTATTATGTTCATAATATCGTTTTTAATGTTAGTAAAGCATAATACAGTATTTGAAAAATCAAACCAAAGAGTATGTCTTTGTGGATACACAAACGGACTAAAATTAATGATGATAACATAACTTTTTAAACTAAAACGGTCGCCTTTTATAAAGATACAAAACATTAAAAGATAAATAAGAAAAAAAAGATTTAAAAAGGTGTCATTTATGTATTTGAGTTGAATAAGAAAAAACATTATAATTAAAATATAAAGCTGGGCCGGAATCAACGTGACGGCTAAAAAACGACGGCATTTGTAATATATATTGATTGATGATTCATATCATATTAACTACTTAGTTTTAATAAATATTAATATTTTTTATAAAATAAGTGTTTGTTGAATCATCACAAAGGATAATTGTGAATTTTAGATTAATAAAATAGTTAACTTTATGTACGTAATTCCAACAACGTATTACTTGTATAATTTGGTTATTGAATGCTTTTGTTAACAACTTTATTCTAAGTTTGTAGAAAATTGAAGATAAAACTATTTAACGAAAATAAAATTATAAAGAAGATATTATGACTTTAAAGATAAAATTTAGGATTGAATAATTAAGGAAGATGAAAGATATAGAGTTGTTATTATCTATTTAGGTTGAAAAAAAATAATTAAAATCAAGCGGGGCCAGAATCAACGTGGTGACTCGAAAACTGTCGGCTTTTATAATATATATTGACTAGTGTGCAATAAGCCCGTTCTAAATTAAAAATAATATAAAGGTGTGATTATATTTAATTGTTTTGTTTTAGATAACATTGTAATGTAAATTGTAAATTACTTTTTGAAATGGTTTCTTTTTTAATATGATAGGAGGATGTTTTATTCTTTGTTGTAGAATTAAATATTTATTATAACAGGAATAATAGACTGCCTGGTTATTACGGTTTCAAATATTGTCTTGGTTTACTCACTTTAGAATATGTTGTATTTGTCAAGATCTAAACCAAATCTATTTTAGATAATAATGCATTAACCCCAACAATTATAATAGTCAAGCCAAGAGACAAAAAAAGATAAACAAATCAAATATGGGGAACGTTCTGTTGAGATAGTAATTAGGGTGCTACTTTAAGGTTCTTATTAGTCATTAGATTAGAGGGGATTAAGGGTAGGAGATTATGGTCCATAATAGCTTAAAGTTTCTTTTTGAGAGCAGGGGGGAGGAGATTATTATACCGTTTAACATAATAAAGGAAACCTCTTTAATTATAGGGATCTAATATGCATAAAATCAGGGGGAATTTGTTCAAAAAAACAATTATGGGTAAATATCAAGAAAAAAACATAATTTCCATATTGAAAAATCAAAAAACGAGTGAACAATCATCAGAAAAGATACGCAACCCACATTATGATCGCAATTCGCAACCCACATAATTTGTGTGAACGTGAAGCCATCAGATGTCATAGAAGATCAAATAAAACAACGAGCCTTCCAATTCTCTCTGGCTGACTCAGCTAAGGAATGACTCCTCTATCTAGTGCCTAACTTGATCACCACTTGGGCACAAATGAATGCTGATTTGATAACCGAGTCAAGACCTAATTTACCAATCATCAGAAAAGATACGCAACCCACATTATACGAGTTCTACTTCTATCTATATTAGTGAATGAAAGATAAACTCTCGTGTTTGAACATTTTTTAGACGAAATATACAAATAAATAGATTATAGGATATAAAGATGGTCTTTAAAAGAGTAAATTAGGTCTCTAGACTCGGTTATCAAATCCAATCGATAGTTTTGCAATCAACAAGTTGTCGCTAAAATTTTAAAGGAATTATCCAGCTTGTGTAATTTCAACATAGACGGAAGGTGTTGTTGTTATTTTGTAATAACACCAATTAATGTAAGCGGCTTGATTATTTGAAGACAACACCTCTCAACTAAAAATGATCATACGATATGTATATATATATATATATGTTTTTTTTTTTGTCATTTTCTCATCTCTATTTACCTCTTGTAATTTTGTTGTTTATAGAATTCGATAGTAGACATTGACACGTTTAACGACTTTTCCTTGATCCGTGGAGATCGATAAAGTCATTTGAGCTAAGCTCTCCTCGTGCATACGAAACGGTGAAGGCACAGTCTCGTGTTCACATCATAGTCAAGAAGACACAAAAGGCATTATTTTGTTTTCCCTTCCTCAACAACATTCAAATCCGACAACCTATATAATTAAGAAATGACAAGTTATTGTGTTTTCCAGTTAGTTCAGTTGGTGGTAGATTTTAAGCATGTCAAAATAAGGTAGAATAGCAGACCAAATTTGGAGCACAATAATTTAGCAAACATTTAAACATATTTGTTGACGTATTATTCTAACTGTATAAAACTTCCAAAACACCATTTAGCATCGATAAAAAATAACTCATTTTAGCAATTACCACGTGAAACTTGACATGCATTTAAAAAAAAGAACACTTTAATTTTTCACTTAGTCCGAGACTCCAAGAGGCAACAAGCTAATTTGACATGTAAAAGAACTTGTTTCTGTACATTGTTATTATCCTCATGTGATGACCAACAAGTCATTCGAAATTTAGTTCCAAAAAAGGCAAACCCCTAAATACAGCAAAATCAGAACAATCCAACCATAAATACAAATAGACTCCTAAAAAAGACCTAAGTTTTTATTCAGAATGTGTTTGCTGCTATTTTGTAGCTTCTCTTGAGAGCTTCTTCTTTTGTCAATTTGTCAATGAGTTGGTCCTCTTCTTCCTTCATCAGAAACTTGTCCACCTGAGAAGCAGCTTGTCGCCCCTCCGAGATGGCCCAAACCACCAACGACTGCCCACGCCGAGAATCCCCAGCTGCAAAGACGCCTTCTACGTTGGTGGAGAACCTACGTAATCTGCCTTGTAGTTGGAACGATTATCCGTTTCCAATCCAAGCTTTTCCGCAGTAGTCTGTTGAAGTAAAAGTAGAAACAATTTAGGCATAGGATACAATTCAGAGTACACTTAAGAGATATATCACCATAGAATACTAACCGGTTCAGGGCCTAGAAAACCCATTGTAAGAAGCGCCAAATCAGCTTCAATAAACTCCTGTGAGCCCTCAATTTCCTCAAACTGGAATCTCCCACTTTCGTCCTTCTCCCACTTCACACTGACAAGTTCAAGTCCTTTCAAATTCCTGTTCTCGTCGCCCATGAAACGTTTTGTCAAGACCTCGTAAGCATGAGGGTCCTTCCCGAATTTCGCTTCAGCCTCTTGATGCTCATAATCGACTTGGAATACACGAGGCCACTGCCACATAGCAGACCAAACATCATTCAAAATACAAGATTATAAGAAATCGTTAGCAAACAAGTCTTTAGGGAAACGTGGATCAAACCTGACGCCATGGGTTGTCTGGGGCTCTGGTGTTTGGTGGTTGAGGTAGAAGCTCCAACTTGACAATGGAGTTGCAGCCATGACGAATGGACATCTCAATACAACCAGTACCAGTGTCACCTCCTCCAATAGCGACGACTTTCTTGCCCTTTGTAGATATATAATTCCCGTCTTCTAAATTGCTGTCAAGTAGGCTTTTTGTGTTGGCATGAAGGAACTCCATAGCAAAATGGACTCCTGATAGATCTCGCCCATCAATAGGAAGGTTCCTGTAGAAAACCATAGAAACCAAATCATCACAAAGCTAAAGCAATACAAAGCTTCCAAATCCGAGTTATAGACTTCCTACAATTATCGCTTTAGGATTTCTAAAATCCAGTCGAACATTACTAAATTATAGTACATATTTAGTTGATGTCATACCTAGGCTTTGTTGCACCATCTGCCAAAACGACAACATCATTTTCCTTCTTAAGGATATCAATGGAGAACGAAGGGTCCTTTCCAACATTGGCATTAACGACAAAGTTAATGCCTTCTTGGGCCATAAGGTCAACTCTCCTCTGAACCACATCAATCTTGTCAGTTTTCATGTTTGGAACTCCATATATCACGAGCCCTCCAATTCTATCAGACCGCTCTTACAAGTGACCCATTTTGTTAAGTTGATCTGCAGCTGCCAAACCAGACGGTCCACTGCCAACGATAGTAACCCGTTTCTTGCAATTTTTTCAAAGTCATTAGAGTTTGCATTTTCAAATTGTTAAGCAGTAATATGTTTGAAAAAGAATTGCATACCCAGTCCTTTGCTGAGGAGGCCTCGGCTTCATCCATCCTTCATCAAAAGCTTTGTCAATAATAGCACATTCGATGCTCTTAATAGAAACCGGGTTCATGCACATGCCTTAATAGCTAATGATGTAGAGGTGAAGGAAACCAATGAACTTGCAGTCGTTCCAATCATGGTTGAGGACACACATGATATGGCTCCACCCTCTAGTGTAGCAAAACATTATGGAAACAGCGATGATAATGTAGCATCCAAGCGCCGGTATGTTTGATTTTCTTATATCATGCATTGTGTCTTAGTGTCTAATCTGATTTGAGCTCAATCATGTCCTTACTTCTCGTCCAATTGATTTCGTGTTTTTTTTTCTCATTTTAACAAACACCAGGAAAACAGGTGATGATTATGATATGTCCATGGACCATAAGCCTAAATCGCGTTGGGTGGTTGAAACTATCAGTGCTGTTGATGTTGTCAATGATGGGTACCGATGGCGTAAATATGGGCAGAAGTTAGTCAAAGACAATCCAAATGCTAGGTATCCATGTATAAGATCCTCTTACAAATATAGTAATATATCTTAAATATCTTTGTCATTATATGCATATAAAAGTAAATGTAGATGTAATACATTTCTGTAAGGTTATTTGTATTACTTCTCATCTGGCTTATTTTTATCTGATTAGCCTGTTCTATTATCTGGGAGCTCTCGTTTATGGATTGAATCTTTGCTCATACCATAACCATTTGGAATGTGTGGAAAATCATGAAAACACAGGATTTCTTCCAATAGAGTATTAACCACTACGGTTAGTGGCCCATGCGATGCACGGGCTTTGTTTATAACAAAGTGATGGTTGCTTTAGAAAGAAATCAAAGATATCGATTGTGTATATCATAAAAATATGATCATGTTTTAATGACCGAATTGTTTACAAAATTTCCATCCGTAGTAGAAGTTAGACCAAGGAGTTTCATCATCTTATGATATTACAATAGAGCCTCCATAAATTAATACGCGATAAATTAATAAACATGGTAAGTTAATAATCTTCTCCGGTCCCAAGTTAGGCAAGTGTAAAATTTGGCGATTTTTTATAAGATAATAAACTACCGAAAAAGCACTATAGAAATATAAGGTTCCAATAAATGTATAAATAAAAATAATGTGAAAAATTACATAAACATACTTAAGAGAATTTTCGAAACTAAGTAAAATATGATTCTATTGTTGATTTTTTTTCGTTAAACTTGAATCTATTTGAAGTATATTGCAAACTTATATATATGGAACGTACAATAATATCAATAATCCAAAATTTGACCGAAAAATTGTCCGTGTTTTATTTTTAGTGAACATGTTTGTTAATAGTTTGGGTATGCTTTTACGATTTTTGCAGTTGGAATTATTTTTGGTTCAATGAGAATAATTGGTACTATTTTAAGTTAATAAAATTAATTTAGTCACATTGTAATACCGGACTATTGAAATTTCTAATAATGTAACATAAAGTTAGTTTAATATATATTCATTAATTCACATAATTAAATTCAAAAATACATAACAAAATAACTATATTAAAAATCCTTTAAGTAATTTTGTAAGTCCACAACCAATTTGTTTCGTTGTAAAGAAAATAAAAATTAATACAATACATCAATTATAAGAGAAGAACACGGGAACGAAAATCAAAGTATCATCAGTGATCCATTGGAGTTTACAGAGGAGTCATCACCAAGCCGACCCCATTTACAAAGTCCCAAGAGGAGGAGACTAACCCCGTTAAATACATACCAAACCACACAATTAGAGAAAATGGAGTGTCTTGTAAGAAGACACATTGAGGAAAGGTGTACAAGAGTTTGGCAGAGGAAATTGGAAGGTTATATTGAGGGAACTGACGTCTCTCATTTTGGTGGTGTTTTAGTGGCTAATTTCCCTTGTAAATAGGTGTCTTTTGTTCCTTTCTCTGCTAGTTTTGTCCCTTTTTAGCTTGGATTCCGATTTTCTATGAGATTCGGAGACTATGCGAATTTGTTGTGTTTTGTAGGTAACTTGGCGTGTTTTGAGGAAGTTTTGGAAGGAGTCCATAAGGAGGAGCAAGGCAAGAGCGCAAAGGAGCGGAAGAGCCAAGCGATCAACGAGGAGAAACTCAAGAAAGACCAAGAAAGGAAGAAGACCGAGGCCAGGATCGAGGTGCCCAGCAAGTCGGGCCCGAGATTGAGTCATGGAGACCCGGACCGAGGTGTGGCAAGTTGGGCCCGAGGTACGTCCGTGTCAGTCCAAGTTGGCAAAGTGTAGATTGGGCACTAAGGCACACAAATGTGATCTACCACTTTTGTCTCTCTTCCATTTTGGGATATTTTTGGCTCTAATTATAAGGAGAGAAGACAATTAGAGGATTATCACTCACAACACACATCTAATCACTCTCAAAGGCTCAAGGAAGACTTGGAGAGCAAGGATAAGGAAAGGAGAGGAGAAGAAGAGGAGAAATCGGTGAAGAGAGCTAGATCTAGGAAGGAATTGTGAGTTTGAACTTGTTTTGTTTTGCAATTTGAGGATTGAGTTTGGATCTTATGAATTCCCTTTGATTTGAATGAGATTTAGCTTTGATTTGAGTTTGATGATTGAGATTTGCTTGCTTTGTCTTTTGATTGCTATTTACTCTTTTCATATGGAGTAGATTCAATTAGTCTTGGGCTATGGGGGAAACCCCTAGCTAGGTTTGGGTGTGAACCCCCAATTCTATAGCCTTGAGTGCTTGATCTAAGGAATCCTCTCTACATAGAGCTACAATCTCTTGTGAAAGCAAGAGATCAAGGGCGTGTGATTGGCAAGAGTGAGTGAAAGCAATCTCTAGCCATCACTTGACCTTGCATCGAAAGGGAAATCAATCTCCCTAGGGTCGATGTGTAGAGTGGCGAGATCAAAGGCAAACAACCTCGATCTCATGAGGATCAACACTCATTGGCTGAGTTGGGGTGGAATTACTCATATCCAGTTAGAGAAGGAACCCAAAAACCCAAGACCGATCTACCATTTTGACAAGTCCGACTTACCCAGACCTCGGGCCCGACTTCCAACAGTGTCGGTCCCGTGCAATCCAAAGTCGATCCAACCTCGGGCCGAAGTGACCTATGTCGGTCCCGAGTTGTTCTCTTTGATTTTCCTTGTTTCACCCTTTCTTTCCCCTTTTTAAGTCTTTTTAGGTGCACTCATCGCACGAACTCCCGAGTGTTCGACACTCTACCTTGTACTACTACGGGGTTAGGTTTTTAATTAAATTTTGACCCTCCCAATCCGGACCGATCAGAATTTTGACCCTACCTTGTACTCCATATGCAAAGGACTTGCTACACCTCGGTCCGGGTCTCCATGACTCGATCTCGGGCCTGACTTGCTGGGCACCTCGATCCTGGCCTCGGTCTTCTTCCTTTCTTGGTCTTTCTTGAGCTCATCCTCGTTGATCGTTTGGCTCTTCCGCTCCTTTGCGCTCTTGCGTTGCTTCTCTTTATGGACTCCTTCCAAAACTCCCTCAAAACACGCCAAGTTACCTACAAAACACAACAAATTCGCATAGTCTCCGAATCTCATAGAAAATCGGAATCCAAGCTAAAAAGGGACAAAACTAGCAAAGAAAGGAACAAAAGACACCTATTTACAAGGGAAATTAGCCACTAAAACACCACCAAAATGAGAGACGTCAGAATACCCCATACTTAAACTTGCTTGTCCTTAAGCAATAACCACGTAAGCAAGACCGAAGCACAATCTTCAAGTAAAGCCTCATATGAAAAATTCAATCAAGCACAAGTGATAGATATGCTAGTAAGATTACATCATAACACATGATCAAGTATTCAAGGAATGAAATCTAATGCAACCAAGCCTCACTTTAAGGATATGAAAATGTGTATCACTCATCATGTGTTTAGGTATAGCCATGAACACTCAAACTCAAGAATCATGCAAGTAAAGACTTTACTATTGAAGCTAATATCACCAATTCCTCCACCTAGAGATGCCTATTACAATGCACACAAAGAATATGAACTTAGCTTAATGGAGATCCTCAAAGAGGTTCCATTCAGCCGGGTTGTAATGGGGCTTTTGGTATTTCTTAAGGTAGGAATCATTTTAGTCTTGTGGTGCTTACAATGGGGATTGAACTTTCCTAATCTCTCACCAACTTCACCAAATTATTCCACTTTCAACTTCACTCATCCAAAACACTTTGAATTTTCTTTTCTCAACCCAAACTTTCACTTAACATTCCACTTCATCTTTGCACTTAGGCTTTTTGTTGGATTTTTCACACTTTTGCACTTTGGATCGACTTGCACACTGTTGGATCCGCTTTTTCTTTAAAGAAGTATCGATACCTAATTAGTACTTCTTTAGTACCTCTTCGAAGCACATCAAGGAATGACGGAAAGGCAAGTCGGTCGAACAAGATAAAGTTAAAGATATAAGATAGAACTTTGGTTAAATCATGTCGTTAGGATTGAGATCAGACCAAATCTTGTATTATTCTATCTTTTTCATAAGATAGATTGATTTTCTAGGGTACTATATAAACTGATTGTAAACCCTAGATGAGGGGGCACTATTTTTTGCATTCTCATCGTGCAATCAATACAATTCACAACCATTTGCATCGAACTTGTTCTTCGTGATTCATCTCGGTCAGGCCCGATCTAGGCCGAAGTTTCCTTTGGTAAAATTCGGCTCAAACAATTTGGCGCCCACCGTGGGGCCGTGATCGGTACAATAACAAGAGAACATACCGTTCAAAACGCCATCCCAACTTCCCAATCGCAATGTCAGGCGCCGGAAACGAAACTCCAAAGACCCCCCTTGCCGACCATGGCAAAGATCCCGAACTCCCTGGAAACCGGTCGCAGGACGAGGATATGACTGACCTTCGGGAGCGAATGCAACTACTCCAGAAGGAGCTAAGCGACCAAAAGAGCTTCTACGACGCCCATGTAGCACGCCTCACACGGGAAAACAACCAGTTAAAGCAACAGTATGAGGTTATGGCTACGGGCCGCCGATCGCTTCGCGTTAATTGCCGCACTGAGGACATAGTTAAAAGACTCGATTTTGACGGGGGAGAAGGAACATCAAAGGAAGGTGAAGCTCTGAACGTGCGAGACCAAACGCCGGTGCTGTAAGAGGATGCCCCTGGATCCTTGCCCTTGCACCGCCGTGAAGAAGTTCTCCTTGACGAACATCCGCCAAGGAATCCCCGGTCAGAGGCTAGGCGATGCCGAACACCACCACGGGATACCTGGCTGGATGGAGGGGAAACCGATGAGGAGGATCTTGAAAGGCGAAGGCCCCTAAACCTTGACGCAGCCATACGGAGGAAAGTGGCAGAACAAATCGGGGTCATCGCCGATCAACTTCGAGTCGGTCGGAAAAGTTTCCAGCCTTTGGAACCTGAAGCCCCTGATGGCTTCGACGAGTCTCCTTTCTCTCGTCGCATCACTAGGGTAGAGATACCAAAGAATTTCACCGTGCCGAACATGACTCCATACAACGGCACATCCGACCCTGACGAGCACGTAGCGATCTATAAACAGAAGATGATGACGAGCGCCGTCCCATCGTACTCCAAGGAAGCAGTGATGTGCAAAGGGTTTGGCACGACCCTGACGGGTCCAGCGCTGACTTGGTTCATAAAACTACCATGCGGCAGCAACGGTTCTTTTGCCAAACTATCTAACTCCTTTCGCACTCAGTTTGCCAGTAGCCGCAAATTCGAGAAGCAGTCCAGCGATCTCTATCGGATCCGTCAAAGGCACCAAGAAACTACCAGAGAATTTCTAGAACGATTCAACCGTGAAAAAGTCTCAATTCATTCTTGCGACGTTACTACCACAGTAGAATCATTTAGGCAGGGGATCACCCCCGATGGCGGCCTATACAAAGAGCTCACCAAACATCCATGCTACACCTTTGAAGAGGTCCAAGCCAGAGCCCTAGCACACGTCAGACTCGAGGAAGATAGGACTTTGCGCAAAAGAACTTCAAAGGTCGAGAAGTATGAGAGAAGGGGTCCGGTTGATAGCCACAAAGGGTCGGCCGATCAGAGGAAAGATCGCCGAGCACACCCGTACTCACGCCCTAACCACGGACAGGTCAACACGACCAAGTCGCGGCAGACAGACGATTAGAACCGAGACCCACCACCACCGTCATTGGACTCTCTCAAGCTCAATATATTTCCACGGACAAGCTCCTACGAAATATGGCGAAACAAGGAGAGTACGTGAGGTGGCCGCAAGAGATAAGGCCCCCGAAAGCTGACAGGGATACCACCAAGTGGTGTGACTACCATGAGTACCACGGCCACTGGACCCGAGATTGCATCACGCCCAGGAAGAATGGTTGTTACACACCGACGGGGCCTCGAACATAAAAGGGGCAAGCCTAGGGGTTGTGCTAAAGTCGACAAAGGGGGATATGATAGCCCAGACAAACAGATGTGATTTCGAAGCAACCAACAATGAAGCGGAATATGAAGCCCTTATCTTCGGCCTGGAGCTAGCCGCCGACTTGTCCATCAAAAGAATCAAGGTACGTGCCGACTCACTGCTCATTATCAACCAGATCCTAGGAATCTTCGAAGCCAAAGATGACAGAATGATCAGTTACCTCGGGGTAGTCAAAACACTATCCGAAAAATTTGATCAATTCAAGTTTGAGCAAATCCCACGCGAACAAAACGCTTCGGCCGACGCCCTGGCGGGGCTAGGATCAACCTTGGACCCTCGAGAGTTCAGCAGTGTGCCACTTGTCCACTAACTACAGTCGGCTATTACTGAATGTTCAACGGCACATGCCAGGAAGTCTTCATCTAAGACGGAGGAACCAGAAAAGTATCAAAGCTCCAACAATACGGAAGGAAAAACCGAATCAAGCTGGACCAAACCATACCTCGACTGGCTCATTAGAGGAGAAGCTCCCAAGAATAAAGATGAAGCTAAGGCCCTGAGATTAAAAGCGACACGTTTCGCCATCGTGGACAGACTCCTATTCCATAAATCCGCCGCAGGTTTGTTACAACAATGCATTGAGAAAGAAGACGCTGAAGAAGTCATGAGAGAGGTCCACAACGGAGATTGCGGCAACCACACTAGGGGTCGGAGCTTGGCCAACAAAATTCTCATGCAAGAGTGGTATTGGCCTACTATCCGTCAAGACTCCAACAGGTACGCCCGGGCTTGCGACGCATGCCAACGCCACGCCCCAGTACCTCACCAGCCACCAGAGGTCCTCCACCCTTCCATTACCCCCTGGCCTTTCATGAGATGGGGAATGGACATCGTAGGGAAACTACCCCCTTCCACGGGACAAAAGGTATTTTTCCTAGCAATGACCGACTACTTCTCTAAATGAATCGAAGCAGAGCTTTCCGGGAGATCAAAGACAAGCAGGTCATCTCTTTCATAAAGAGAAATATCTTGAGCAGATTCGGAGTACTAGCGGAGATCACTTGCGACAACGGCTCTCAATTCATAAGCAAAAGGATGCGCGACTTCTGCAAGGCATGGAACATTGATTTGGTCACATCCACACCCAGGTATCCACAAGCTAATGGTCAGGCCGAGGTAAGAAATAAGGTCATCATCAACAATTTGAAGAAGCGGTTAGCAAAGTCCAAAGGAAAGTAGGCAGAGGAACTACCTTTCGTGCTATGGTCTGATCGCACTACGCCCAAAGGCCCGACCGGCCAAACACATTTTTCCTTGGTGCATGGTTGCGAGGCCGTCATACCAGCTGAGGTCACGGTGCCCACCGCCCAATACGGACTCGCCACATCCGCAAGCAGCAAAGAAGAATTGGAAGCAGACCTAGATACGGTCCAAGAGCTCAGAGAAGTAGCACACGCGCGCATCTCAAAGTATCAACAACAAGTCGCGAGGAGTTACAACAAGAATGTTCGCGTTAAGAGGTTCCAGGTGGGAGACTGGGTCTTGCGTAAGGTCTTTCAGAACACCACGGAAGCCAACGCCGGTAAATTGGGACCAATTTGGGAAGGGCCTTACAAGATCACCAAGATAGTTGGGAATGGAGCATACTAGTTGGAGTCCAAAGACGGCGAAGCAATTCCCCGAAGCTGTAATGCAACACACCTAAAGAAGTATTACTTCTGAACTCAGCTAGTCTTCGTTAAAGTTTCAGTCATCATTTAGTGTTAGTTTTTACGACTTCTTTAGGACCTAGTTGTTTCCTTTTCAATAAAAGACGCTGGGGTCGCCACCCCCAATGGCGATGCATCATTTTTATTATGCCTTATAGAATTTGTCTTCGTTAATGATTTGGAATGTTTCGCGAGATAGCAACTCTCCCACAACTCAAAATCACCTTTCACGTCTTTTCTTCTGAAAACATCTTTACGTTCGAAACATATGCGCAACTAAAGCACATTACTTAACTAACCACTGTATATTCGCATGGTTGTGCCGTCTAGAAATGACGATGTCGTCACGCATACAACGTGATGAAGTAACCCATAAGATGGTTACCCCCCATCTAAGTGCAATCAATGTTGTCACATTGGATTAGTACGGGAATGGAAAGCTATAGCAACGATAAACCCAAGGCTACACTTCACGGGACGCCGTGAAAACGATACATCCTAAGGACTAAACTTACGGATCCAAAGGATGCCTAACCATATACAATTATGCACGGACCTTTGCAGCAAACTGGGCGTGAAAAGCCGAAACCGTATTTCACTGTAAGTATGCGCCAGGAAGAAAGTCACATAACGCTTTCCCCGGATGCTGACCTACTAACTCATCCGCAATCACCATGAACACGGCGTTGAATCAAAGCCAGAAACCATTGCTAACAATTCCAAACTAAACGCAAACTGAAAAGATAAAGACATCACGAGGCAAATACCAAAATGCGCCATACAACGGGCGTCAAAACAATTAAGAATAATATTTTTCGGCCAACGGCCAAAATGTTAAAAAGTACCGGCCACCGGCCGTAGAAGTAGCAAAGAAGTATTAAAGATCCGAATGGTTAAAATAGCAATAAGAAAATATAGAACGTGCATGATAAAGGGGCACGGGTTATCAGTCCTCCTTCAGGCTCACCTCCTCTTCAGCCTTCGCATCGTCATCGCCATCCTTGGCACCCTCCATGCCGCTCTTGACCACAGCGTCATCTTCAACACCGACATCCTCGACAGCGGTCCCGGCAGTCTCGGCCTCCTTGGTCTTCTCTGAGTCCTCTTTCTCGGCCACCTGCTCGATAACTTCCAAGAATTCCTGACTAGGAGGAGGATTGCGAGATGAAAATACTCTTCTAAGGAATCCTGCTCCGAGGCGAGCACCAAGTTTGCACCTCTCCCTTCCGCCTGGTCTTGAAGAAGTCTTACTCGCGCCTTCAGCGTATAATACCCAGCCACCTGGTGTTGGGACGCTATCAAGAACGCCTGTGTACTTGTTAGTGTTCCACACAACCGTCCCTTAGTTTTGATATGACAAACTCACTATGATTCTAATAAAGTTGTCCAAGTGTTCAGGAGCGCCAGTGACCAAAAGGACAACAAGTGTGTATGGGCGTCCCATAAGCTTAGGGACGCCAGCTAACAGGAAGTAAGGACGAGCCAGAAACTACTTGAGCAAGGACGGAGTCCCAAGCAAGTAGGAACGCAAGAAAGGAGTCCTTACTCACTAGCCGACAGGATGACATCACTCGACAATGTTTGATCATCCAAGGACACGTGGAGACCGATCCTGTAGCAGAGTCCAACACTACGTGGCGGACGATCTTGTAGCAGAGTTCATCAACACGTGGCGGCTGATCCTGTAGCGGAGTTCATCACACACAGCTGGATACAGGAAGCTCCCTCATCACCGTCATACTCGTGGAAGAAGATCCTGTAGCCACGTACCTGAAGGGCATGATCGTCAGAACGAGAATGATGCCCTTCCCCAAGTCCTATAAATACCGCAAGGCATTTATTGTGACGTTAACGCTTTCAAGAATATTCAAAGAGAATCATAGGAAAGCGGCTCACTCAAGAACACGAAGAACAAACTCAAGAACTCAAGAACAGTGCTAAGACTTTGAGTTAGATCGAGTGAGATTTGTAACCCAAATCACAAAACTGTTTGTAATCGAAAGAAGAGAAAGAGAGTCCTACTAAGTACTGTAGGACGCAGGGATAGGAGTCCTTTATTAGATTGAACTTGCTTAAGTTGTAGGCTTAGAGGAGTCCTTTACTAGTGGACTTAGGGAAAAGCTAAGTGCCAGAGAACTGTAAAGACTCGCCAATACAACTGTAAGAACGTTCAATATAAAGGAAGAACTATTCAAAAATCCTCCAAGGAGGTAGAGGTTTACACTCAAGGACTACTTGGTCTTGAGTGGTTCCTCTATAACTCATTGCGTTTATTACTTACCTGTTTAGTACTATTTCCGCTGCATTACTCTAGGACGCTCCTACACCTCGTAGGAACGTCTAACCAAAGGACGCCTTTACCAAAGTAAAGGCTGTCCCTCAGTACTAACGATCCAACAATTGGTATCAGAGCTAGCAATCTCCCCACAGCAAAACAACAGTGGGAAACTCTTGAGAAATTTCATGTGGGAACTGCAGAAATGAAAGAGGATGTCCAGCTGAAAATCAAGAAGGAGTTCTATGCTTTTACTATGTTGCCAAATGAATCTGTGAACGATTACTCGTACCGTTTTGAGGCCCTTGTCACCAAGATGAGAAACTTGGGTATTCCAGAATCAGAAATCTCCATGAGGAATAGAGTTCAAGTAGTCATCGATGGGTTGACTGGAGTCTGGAATTTCGATAGGACGACTTTCAAAGAAAACACAGCCAACAAAACTCTAGATATGGAAGAGATCTATGGGAAGCTCAGGCAGTACGAAGAAAGAAGAATCTCTGACATGGCTCAGCTAGGAAAGAATCCTCAAACTGATCTTGCTTTGGCGTCCACAACACCAGAGTACGCCGAGTACTTACGTGGCCAAAGAGATCTAGCGCTGATGATGCAAAACAAAGAAAAACTTGAGAACTTGCGTTCCAAAGAGAAAGAAAGAAAGCCAAAGGAAGAGATTGACTCAGATGAGGAACTCTCTCTTATTCACAAGGCTCTCAAGTACTATAACAAGAAGAACAAGCATAGCAGCAAGAGCAAGTCCTACAAAAAGGAGAGTCCCAAGTACACAGAGGCTGAAATGAAGGAACTCACATGTTACAAATGCAACAAGAAAGGACATTTTGCCAAAAAATGTACTGTGGGAACGTCCTCCAAGGACAAGAAGAAAGCTCTCATTGGAGCATGTACAGCTGCCTGGGATGATCTCAGTTCAAGTGATGATGAACGTGACGATCAAGTTGCATACATGGCAGTGGAGGACGCTCCAGTTGTTGAAGAGAACGCCTCCGACAACGAACAAGAGGTAACTCATGATTTCATGATGCGTTCTCTAGAAAAGTGTTCAAAACCAAAATTGCTTAAACTCATTGGTAAAATCATGGAGGAAAGTCTTGTTATGAAAAGAAGAATGGATGAACTCGAAGATGAAAATATTGTAGTTGAATGTGAGAACTGTAATTCAATGACTATTCAACTAGAGTCCTCATGTGAAGAAACTAAGTCCCTAAAAACTGAACTTGTGTGTCTTAAACTTGAGAACGCCAAGCTTAGGGAAGAAGTGAAAGTTTTGGGAAAGAGTCCCATAGTTGAGGAAGTAAAACCAATAGTCTTTGTCCCAGCTAAGCGTGGTCTAGTTTATGAATCTGACTCTAGGAACTCTCTCCCTAGTGATTTTGAGGCTAGCAAAACTTCGGAACTTGAACTAGAAAGAGAGAAAACCAAGAATCTCCTTGAAAGAATTAGAGTCCTAGAGAGTGGAGAAAAAGGTCAAGAGGACTACTACACTAACTCCACCAGTCATAAAATTTACAAGAAAATTGCTAAAGGGGACGGTTCAAAAGTGTGTGATCCCCAAAAGATGAAGCAAAATAAAATCCAACGACCAAACAAGAAGTACTACCTCGGTACTTACTATAGGACGTGTTGGTACTGTGGACAAGGTGATCATTTCAAATATGACTGTGTAAAACTTAAGGAAGACATTGAGAGTGGTAACGCTGCTAGGACTAACAATGAAAATGCTGAGTCCGTTCCTAAAGCTAGTTCTTGGCGTCCTAGACGTTCTAGAAGTTCTTTCCGCAAAAATGCCATTTCTAATGATGTTAACTTAAATGATTATATGCCAGAACCAGAGTTCTATTATTGTAATGAGCCAAGTAAGGAACACCTTGCCTGGGTCGCCAAGAACTAACCTTGTTTTGGCAGGTAGAAGTGAGGGGACGCCCATGGATCATTGATAGTGGCGCCTCAAATCATATGACAGGAAGCCAGATCCATCTCACTTCTATCCAAAGTAGTGCCACGGGAGGAACTGTCTCGTTTGGCAACAAGGGCAAAGGAAAGATCAAAGGAACGGGAACTGCTATTCTCAACCCGTCCATCAAAGCAACAAATGTCAGTCTTGTTGAAGGACTTGGTTTCAATCTTCTTAGCGTCTCTCAGATGTGTGATCGAGGTGAAAATCTAGTCACATTTGACTCAAAGGAGTGCCTTGTTATCAACAAGAAGTCCAACAAAGTTGTTCTCAAAGGAG